>OX335786.1:16758654-17958654 GCA_946896805.1 Scutellaria galericulata | reverse complement strand
TTAGTCAAAAAATGTGGTATTTTGGTAACACAAACTATATTTAAGTGTACTTTTGGAAAGAGCCTATATTTTAGTGTATATTTTTTCAAAGAAATTCAAAATAGTGTACAGTGGGCAGCTCTCTCTTTTCTTATATGACTATTTTTTCAACTCTCCCCGTGACTATGGGTCAAAATCTGCAATTTTTCTCGTTATTTGATTTACTTATTATTTAAGTTAACTATTAAATATTAATTAATATAACTTTAAATTTTCTTATTTATTATATAATTTTAAATTGAAAAACATAATAGTTATGTGAATTTTTATGAAGGGGAGCAATGTAGGATTCCCTTCCCTCCTTATAAATACATATCATAATTTAAAATAACTTCATTTAAAATTTATTTTTAATACATGCATAATGTATCATATTTATTATTAACAGTTTTAGTTTTAATTTTATTTATAAGTTGGAAGGTTTAAAATTAAATAATTTCTTCATTTAAAATTCATTTTTATTACCTAATATATTGAATTTATAATTTTTAATTGTAATTTTATTTATTGTTAGTTTTGTTTCATATTTGTAATTTTTAAAGGGTACTTGTTAACGTTTTTTTTAAATGATAATTTCAAATTAAAACTGGTCTATTCATTTAAAATGTGTTTCCAATGCATAACATATCAAATTTAACATATTTATGACATTTGGTTTGTGTTTATAGTGCATATTATATAAAAAAACTCTAAACTTGCTAACATATTTATCATTCTTATCTGTGATTTCAATTATTGTCAATTTTATTTTGTGTTTGTAATTTTTAAGGGGGTTTTAATAAAAGTTTTTTAAACTAATCAATATTTCAAATTAAAACTTATTAATTTAAAATTTATTTTCAATACATGACATATTGAAATCATCATTTTTATGATTTTTAGTTTGTTATCACATTACATATTTAAAAAAATTATACCAAATGCAAAATATTTATCAAGATGTATAATTTACCATTCATATTTATAAGTTTGTTTATTGTTAATTTTTATTTTTATTTGTAATTTTTAAGGGGGTTTTAAATTTTTTTTATAGCAAATCATAATTTCAAATTAAAAATTATTCATTAAAAATTTATTTTCAATGCATTAAATATAAAACTCATCATTTTTTTAATTTTTACTTAGTTATTTACATTGCAAATATAAAAGCAAAATATCAAACTAAATTATTTAAAGTTTGGTTTTGATTTTTTTTTTTTAATTATTGTGTAGTAGTTTTTGACATAGTAGTAAACCAAAAAATTGAAGTCAAAAAATGATTGTTCAAAGTAAAAATTAGGGTAAATTACAATTTCGGTACCCCAAGTAAACCCCTTTTTCACTTTGGGTACCCCAGTTTTTTCGAGTTGCAATATTGATAATCAATGTTTGAAAAAGTTGCAACGTTGGTACCTTCCGTCAGTGTCAAACACTGACGGAACTTAACTAACCCTAATTATTTTGGAGCCAAAATTCGCGATTTTTCCCCCAATTTCACTTCAACCTCCATAGCTAACCCTAATTTGGAAAATCCCTCTTCAATCCACTAAAGAACGAACCGGAGAAGAAAGGTGACCGGTACGAGGCCATATAGAGCTTCTACTTCGGCGACTACGGCCACATCGCCGTGCAGGGGCCCTACCTGACCTTTGAGGACACGTGTCTCGCCGTGATTGGTGGATCCGGCATATTCGAGGGAGTGTACGGCCAGGTGAAGCTCCACCAGATCATTTTCCCCTTCAAATTGTTCTATACCTTCTACTTGAAGGGCATTCCGGATCTGCCAGCGGAGCTGCTTGGTGAGGCGGTGGCGTCATTGCCGACGGTGGAGCCCACTCCTGATGCCAAGGCCTGTGAGGAGGGGGCCACCCTCCCAAATTTTACTAATTAAAATTCTCAATTTTTTTTTTTTCTCAGAATTTTTTTCACCTTTTTATGTTTTGGATAGAAGTAGCTTTCATTTTCTTCCACTTCCTTCACTTTTAGCAGTGAGTTTTCTTTGCATTTAACATTACCTACATTGTCGACTATATATATATGGACTGCATTTATTTTAAAGGAAATAATTGTTTGCCATTTGAATTATAGAAAATTTTGAAATAATTGTTTGCCATTCATACAGATGCGAGATTTTAGCTCCAAAACAATTGTTTGTCATTCATACATTTGAATTATTTTAGTGGATTGAAGAGTGATTTTCCAAATTAGGGTTAGTTATGGAGGCTGAAGTGAAATTAAGGGAAAAATCGCGAATTTTGGCTCTGAAACAATTAGGGTTAGTTAAGTTCCGTCAGTATTTAACGGAACACTGACGGAAGGTACCAACATTGCAACTTTTTCAAACATAGATGAACAATGTTGCAACTCGAAAAAATTGGGGTACCCAAAGTGAAAAAGGGGTTTCCTTGGGGTACCGAAATTGTAATTTGCCCAAAAAATTATTTACACATACAAAATAAGACAATGTAAATTACAAATTAGTTATTTAGCATTGTGTCATTTTGTTATGGTGTTAAGAGAAACTGTGGGACCAATATTGGAAAATATTTAAAGTTCGGATACAATTTCTCTCCATTTTCAAGTTCAGTGAAATTGTTTGCAAAAAAAAATAAATTAAAGTTTGGGTACTATTTCCCTTAACAAAAAGTACTTTCACAAATGGATAGGATGGTCAACATTTTCTTGTCAACGTTATAATAATTGATCAAGTACAAGCTCATCTGATAAAGGAGACTGTGATTTAATATTTTCCCTGGCTAGTTCTTCGATTATTAGATAGAATGGTCATTCATGCATATTGAGAAAATATGTTATTTCTTTTGTGGAATACTAGCTACTTTTGTGTGGCTGAGGGAATTAGGGTTATATGATCATAATTAGGATTTTGTTTTGTTTATGATTTTATTAAGTGAATGTTTCGAAATTCCAATATTATTGTGATATATAGCATGAATCCATGCATCACAAGTCAGCTTTGCATGAAGAAAGGCTGGAAAAATAAGAAGGAAAGAAGGAAGGTTTCGTTTTTTGGCTAAGTAAGGAAGAAACGCGTTTTTTCTTATAAAAACGTAAAAAGTAAAATGCGACTTCCGAGCAGTTAATACAGTTATTCTTCATTTCTTGTTTCTTGGTTTTGTTTCGTCTGTTTTGCAGGTACATCTTGCGGGGCCCATAACTTCTTCAATACTTAACGGATTGAGGTGATCTATGGGGCTACGCGCTCTATAAAGAGAGAAGATCAGTTCATTAGTTGTTAGTTTTTGCATTAGACCAGTGTATAGAGAGAGAAAGAGTGAAAAGGCGAGCTGTGAGTCTTTGTATGAGAGTTCTTATTTTTCTCTGGTTTCTTCTCTTGTAATCTGCTACATTGCTATACTTGATTAGTGGATTTTGATCTTCCGTGGACGTAGGCATAGTATAAGCCGAACCACGTTAATTCTCTGAGTTTTGATCGTCATTTTATGTTGGTTTCGATTCTTTCTTCTCAAATCAGTTTTAGGGTTTCTATTGCATGGTATTGCAATATTGGTTGATTTTTGTTTAAATCTTGATCTGAGCTTGACAATTGGCGCCGTCTGTGGGAAGGTGGCAGATCAAGACATGGGTTCGACCAGGTTTGATGTTGAGAAGTTTGATGGCTCAGGCGATTTTGGTTTATGGAGAGTTAAAATGAAAGCAATGTTAGTTCATCATGGAGCAGCCCCTGCTCTCCAAGGAATGGAGGCATTTCCAGAGGCAGTGAAACCTGAACAAAGGGCTATTCTCATGGAAAAGGCACACAGCATGATAATTCTCAGTTTGGAGAATAAGGTTTTGCGTGAAGTTGCCAAAATAGAGACTGCCAAAGGTGTTTGGGAAAAGCTTCAGAGTTTGTACATGGTAAAGTCTCTGGCTAATCGTTTGTTCTTGAAGAAAAGATTATATGCTTTCAAATTTGTAGAAGGCAAACCGCTTCTTAGCCAACTGGATGAATTCAATAAGATCTTGGATGACCTTGAGAATGTGGATGTAAAATTAGAAGAGGAGGATAAGGCATTGATGCTGCTCAGTTCACTGCCCAAAAGTCTTGAAAACTTCTGTGATTCCATCTTGTATAGTAGACAATTATCTATCACTCTAGAAGAGGTGGTAACAGCTTTGAAAACCAAGGAGTTGTCTAAGGATTCAGACTCTAAAGCTCAAGGTGGAGGAGAAAGCTTAGTTGCCAAGAACAAGATGCATAAGAAGACATTCAACAAGAAGGGCTCCAAGCCACAGCCTAAGAAAGGTACCTCTCAGGGTCAAGAAACCAAGGATGATATTGAAGGGGAAAGGTGCTTCCACTGTCATAAACCAGGGCACTTCAAGAAGGATTGTTTTAAATTCAAGAAGCTACAACAAGAGAAAGCAAATCCCAATTCAAAACAAGCAAATCACACAACTGAGGCTTCAGGCTCAAACTCTGGATATGAATCTGCAGAAGTGTTGGCTGTAACATCCAATGATACTAAGTTGGAATGGATCCTAGACTCAGGATGCTCATTCCATATGAGTCCTCATAAGAGCTGGTTTACTGATCTAAACCTAAAAGAGGAAGGTGCAGTGATGTTAGGTAACAACAAGACTTGCAAGGTAAAAGGGAGAGGGTCAATACCATTGAAGCTAACTGATGGATCTGTTAAGATACTATCAAATGTCAGGTTTGTACCTGAGTTAAGGAGAAATTTAATATCTCTAGGAATGCTTGACTCTCAAGGTTTCAAAATTTCAGTTGAAGGTGGAGTTATGAAAGTTCTAAAAGGGTGCAGACTGATTATGCAAGGATCAAAGAAGTATGATCTGTATTACTTGGATGGAAACACTGACATTGGAGGCTCTTACTCAGTTAAGGAAATGGACAAAACACTGATATGGCATAGGAGGTTGGCACATATCAGTTTAAAAGGGATGCAAGAACTTCAGAAACAACAAGCCTTTGGCAAAGATAAAATCACTGAGTTAGTTTTTTGTGATCACTGCATTCTAGGGAAAGCAAAGAGGTTGAAGTTTTCATCTGGTTCTCACACCACTAAAGAGATTCTTGGCTATGTTCACTCTGATCTGTGGGGGCCAGCTAAGACACAAACTAAGAATGGAGGCAAGTATTTTCTGTCTATTATAGATGATTACTCCAGGAAAGTTTGGGTGTTGATTTTAAAAGGCAAGGATGAAGCCTTTCAAAGGTTCAAAGAGTGGCTTATTGAAGTAGAGAACCAAACTGATAAGAAACTCAAATACTTAAGGACAGACAATGGTCTTGAGTTTGTGTCTACAGAATTTAATAATTTTTGCAAGGAAAGAGGGATTGCTAGGCATAGAACTACTCCCTACACACCACAACAGAATGGATTGGCAGAAAGAATGAATCAGACCTTGCTAGAGAGGGTCAGATGTATGCTGGCAAGCTCAGGATTAAGTAAGAACTTCTGGGGAGAGGCAGTCACTACAGCTGCCTATCTTATAAACAGATCACCTTCTTCAGCAATTAACTTTAAAACACCAGAAGAAATGTGGCATGGCAAGATGGCTGATTACACAAAATTGAAAGTGTTTGGATGTTTGGCATATGCTCATGTCAAGCAAGATAAGTTGGAACCAAGAGCACTGAGGTGTGTGTTCATTGGATATCCAACAGGGATCAAAGGATACAAGTTATGGTGTATAGAAGATGGCAAGCAAAAGTGTATTATATCCAGAGATGTTACCTTTGATGAAAATTGCATGCCTCTAAATAAAGAAAAACCAAAAGATCAACCAATAGCTCATGATGAGGAATTTGATCTTGAGGTGGAGTCTAAACAAGCTGAATCAGAAGAAGCTTCTCAGCAAAAAGAAGCAGAAACTAAAGATCAAGAAGAAACTGATATAGATGATCAATCTCTTGCCAATTACCAACTTGTTAGAGACAGACCAAGGAGGTTAGTCAAAGCTCCTATTAGATTTGATCAAACTAATCATGTTTCTTTTGCTTTTCTTGCAGCTAAGGAGATAGAATTCTCTGAGCCAAGTAATTACAAGGAAGCAACAACCTGCAAAGAGAAGGATAGATGGAAATCTGCCATTCAAGATGAGTTAAACTCACTGATAAAAAATGGAACCTGGATAGTGGTTGATAAGCCAAAACATCAAAAACTAGTTGGATGTAAATGGATATTCAAAAAGAAAATTGAAGCCTTTCAAAATGACAAGATCAGGTTCAAAGCAAGGCTTGTGGCAAAGGGCTTTACACAGAAGGAAGGAGTGGATTACACTGAGATATTCTCACCTGTGGTTAAGCATTGCTCCATCAGAATACTTCTTGCTATGGTTGCTCAATTTGATCTAGAGTTACATCAAATGGATGTGACTACAGCTTTCCTTCATGGAGAGTTAAAGGAGAAGATATACATGCAAATTCCAGAAGGTTTAAGAGTTACCAATGCTGATCATAAAGCTTGTCTGCTCAAAAAATCATTATATGGTTTGAAACAATCACCAAGGCAATGGTATCTCAGGTTTGATGAATTTATGAAGAAAATTAATTTCATTAAGAGCATGTATGATAATTGTGTGTATTTCAAATTTGAATCTAACACTTCATTCACTTACTTATTATTGTATGTGGATGATATGCTTATTGCCACTGATTCTTTGTCTAACTTGAATAAGATTAAAGGGCTGCTTAATTCAGAATTTGAAATGAAGGACTTAGGAGAAGCCAAGAGAATTCCGGGGATGAATATCACTAGAAACAGGAAGGAGAGTGAGGTATTTCTAGATCTTAGCAACTATCTGAAGAAGGTGCTAGTGAAATTCCAAATGAATCAGAGTAAGATCACTTCCACTCCTATTGGACAACACATCAAGCTGTCAAAAGATCTGTGCCCTAAGTCTAAAGAAGATGAATATAAGATGAGATCAGTACCTTATGCCAATGCAGTGGGGAGTATTATGTACTCAATGGTTTGTTGTAGGCCTGATTTAGCTCATGCCATGAGTGTTGTAAGCAGATACATGGCAGAACCAGGAATATCACATTGGGAGGCAGTGAAGTATGTTATGAGATATATAAATGGATCAGTGGATGTTGGCTTAAGGTTCAAAAAGGCTACAGAGATAAGTGCACCTATTGCTGGTTATGTTGATGCTGACTATGCAAGCAACTTGGACAGTAGGAAGTCCTTGACAGGTTACATTTTCACTCTATATGGTACAGCTGTAAGTTGGAAGTCTACTCAGCAACCTGTGGTAGCCCTTTCAACAACTGAGGCAGAGTTCATAGCTTTGACAGAAGCCATAAAAGAAGCTTTGTGGCTCAAAGGTATATTGTCTGAATTTGGAATAGAGCAAGGTGGAGTGTCAGTTCATTGTGATAATAGTAGTGCTATACATTTGTCTAAGCACCAAGGCTATCATGAGAGAACAAAGCACATAGATGTGAAGTTGTACTATATTAGAGACATTGTGGATAAGGGTGAAATCAAAGTGTGCAAGATTGCAACTGAGGAGAATCCATCAGATGCTTTGACTAAGGCATTATCATCTACTAAGTTTCATCTTTGTATGGAGCTTGTGGGATTGGTAGGAAAATCTGCTACTGATATAACTTAAAGATTTAAAGGCAGGTTATGATGTCTTCATGCTATAAGGTGGAGATTTGTGATATATAGCATGAATCCATGCATCACAAGTCAGCTTTGCATGAAGAAAGGCTGGAAAAATAAGAAGGAAAGAAGGAAGGTTTCGTTTTTTGGCTAAGTAAGGAAGAAACGCGTTTTTTCTTATAAAAACGTAAAAAGTAAAATGCGACTTCCGAGCAGTTAATACAGTTATTCTTCATTTCTTGTTTCTTGGTTTTGTTTCGTCTGTTTTGCAGGTACATCTTGCGGGGCCCATAACTTCTTCAATACTTAACGGATTGAGGTGATCTATGGGGCTACGCGCTCTATAAAGAGAGAAGATCAGTTCATTAGTTGTTAGTTTTTGCATTAGACCAGTGTATAGAGAGAGAAAGAGTGAAAAGGCGAGCTGTGAGTCTTTGTATGAGAGTTCTTATTTTTCTCTGGTTTCTTCTCTTGTAATCTGCTACATTGCTATACTTGATTAGTGGATTTTGATCTTCCGTGGACGTAGGCATAGTATAAGCCGAACCACGTTAATTCTCTGAGTTTTGATCGTCATTTTATGTTGGTTTCGATTCTTTCTTCTCAAATCAGTTTTAGGGTTTCTATTGCATGGTATTGCAATATTGGTTGATTTTTGTTTAAATCTTGATCTGAGCTTGACAATTATATATGAGGATTTCTTAGATTAATCATGAAATATATGAGAATGAATTAAAAATAAAATACTTGGGTGGTTTTGAATGATAATAGGGATGTTTTTCGTAGCCTACGGATTTTCAATATTTGTCATGATCTCGATCGGAACAAAGGCATGACAACTTAATTTTATTTAAAATTTCTATGATAAATCAGAAAATAACATGAAACAAATTAAAACGTGTATAGGTAAATTTTGTAACATTATTTAATGTTTACTGTGTAACAATATAATATAAGGATATATTTTAATTCTTACTTTATTTAGTTTTTTATGTTGCTCCTTTTTAAGCATGGTCACCGGTGTTAAAATCATTTTTCGTCTCATAATTATGATATCTTTCAATTTTGGTCTCATAATTATCATGGATTTCAATGTAATCCCAAAATTTAAAAAATGTCCGATTTCAATTCAATTTTATTGAATTGGGGCTTTCCAGTGACCTTGAAGTGATGTGACGACAATTTGAAAAATATGTATAACCGAGACTATATACATATATCAGGATTTTAATTATGGCTTCAAGTATTAGATTGGATTACAAGTCAAGAAGACGATATATAATCTAGCGAGCTAGTTAGGGTTTATTTAGAGGATTAGTTTGTGTGTGACAGAGAGAATGTTTACCTCTATAATTCACCAAATGTGCCAAACGTACGTGAGTCACATTTTATAGCATTTTCCATACTAAAAATGTTTTTCACATGTTATTGATGTTGAATATGTTTTATGTACATCTTTATATTAATTTAAATAGGATCTATAGTATAAAATAAATGCCTAAATAGACAACTCAAAGTTCTTGTGCAGTCGTTAGTAATATCTATCCATTTATTTCTCTTAGTTGTACTCAAATAAGCTTAAAGTTATATTTACGGTCTAAATTTACTGATCATCCTAAACTCATTTTTTGGCCATTTTTTAAGTCAAAAGCAAAACATGTAATCTGAATGTGCTTTTATAAGGATAAATATGTATACTAAATTATATGTTGGGGGAGGGGGGAAGAAGGCGGAAAATTCGAGCCCTAAAAAGAAAAGATAGAAAAAGACAAATTAATCCTCATGAAAGTCATGTGCAACAGTACAAGTCACATATTTTGGTTTTGCTCTGAAAATGGATTTAAATTGCACTTTGAAAAAGTTTTGAACTTAATGCAATCGAAAAAAAAAGTTTCAATTTCAAAATTTATCATACTTCAAGTTCACTTTTTATATAAACCATAATAGATATTTCAATTGTGTTTTATTTATATTTTTCTATTAATTTAAAACATTTTGCACGCTAAAAATGTCTTCTCACACATCTATTTATGTATATCTTGCAATTAGTTTAAATAAAAGATGTATTAAAATAACTAGAAATGAAAACGTGTACATGAAAATTTAACAACTTTGTCATATTTGGTGTTTATTAGTTTATTATCCATTTTACCTAGTAACTTATGCGGTCTAGCACATTCGGACAATAATTTTCGGGATGACAATTTATAAAAATAATTTTTGGAAAATTCGAAAATTTTATCCAATATAATTTTAGCCCGAATTACTCAATTGAGCTCAAATCGCATGTGAAATGCAAGTGAAAATACTAAATTCAGTTTTTTGTGCCCGATTCACTAACATTCTTACATGTGGTAGTAACATATAAATTAAACATACATTTATTGTGTCTTAAAATAAATAAAACAATTAAAACCACTAAAAGAAATAAAAAAATATATTAATCAAAGAAAATCAAGTTTTTTCATAAGAATTAAAATTTATATTCCAAACAATAATTTTAACATCGTAATGAAAATTAATTAAAGTAAATATAATTTAAATGATCACAAATTAGAAATATAAATTGAAAAGTTATTTAATATACAAAATTTGTAATTTAATTTCAAATTTTATTTAATAAATCGTAGATTATTCATAGAACATCCAAAAATTACCCCAAAATTCAAAAAATTAACAAATGAAGTTACAATTTTGTAAATTAATCAATTAAATCTGAATATTAAGTTACAATATTAAAAATTAATAAGAAAAATCACAAGAATTATTTTAACTAAATGGATAAGTGCAAAAACAAAGTTAAAAAACATTTGTTTATAAATTAATATTATACTTGTATTTTTTTTTTCAAATTTTAGAATTGTAAGTTTTAAAAAATAAACTAAATTAATATTAATTTAAATTTCAAAATTTTAAATTTTAACATACAATTTTGAAATAATTAATATTAAATATTCAGTTTGATTTTAATATAAACTTAGGTTAAATTTTACTTAACTTTTTAAAATAAAATAAGATTAATTTTATTTTTATTTTAAATTTATTATCAATATTATTATTTTTGATTTTAAATTATTTGTTTACAAAGAAATTATTTTTCTGATTTTATTTGAATACTTACAAAGTTATTAAACATATTTTCAGATTAAGTTAAATGCGGATTTGAAAATTATAAATTTTGGATTTTTTTAAATTATAAAAATAAATAATTCAGTTAAATTTAATATTTCAATATTTTGAAATTACTATTTGGATTGTAAATTTCAATTCTTATGCAAAAACTCAATTTTCTTTGACAAATGTATTTATGTATTTTAGTAATTTTAATTTTTTTATTTCTTTTAAATGCAATTTATGTATATTAAATTTTAGTCCTGTTACCCCACTCGTCTTGGACACATTAATACGTGCCCACCGCTGATGTATCACAGATTTAGCATTCTTCTTAATTTCACTTTACATATAACTAGGGGATGTGATCATTACACGTCAGCGGTGGGCATGTTAAGAGTTGCCCACAGTAGGCATTTTATCATTTTCCTATTATATGTGATTGTTACATAGATGGTTATCAGCGAATCGAGTTTGAAAAGTCAGTATTAGAGTTTCCTGTGCATTTCACATACGATTTGAGCCCCATTGAATTATTTGGACTTAAATTGCATGGTCAAAATTTCTGAATTTTCTCTAAATTGCCAAGCCGAAAAGTTACTGTTCGAAAGTGCCAAAACCCCAAAGTTATTTGACAAAAACGAATAATAAACTCGGTGTTTATTAAATATAATGTGAATGGATTTAAATCATTAGTTAAAAGAAGAAAATCCGAATTGCCTAAATATTTTCCAAAAAATTGTCAACTTGATTCAACACTTAAAAAATGTATTTTCACATGTTTTTTTGCACAATCAGTTATTATGTATATTATCATTATGTAATTACTTTAAATAGTATCTATAACATTAAATAAAAGAAGTAATAGAGAGCTCAAAGTTCTCGTACAGCTGCCTATAAGAAATCATGCTGTCCATCTACTATACTATTTTGTTTTGAACTTCAATATGCTTTCAGATACAGTTGTATTAACAATATAAATTTTATTTTCAACATTTAATTACTATGATGAAGTTAGTAAGAGAAAAATTCGAATTTATGATAAATATGTTTGACAATTCATATAATTTAGGAACATCAATTTTTAATTTGGACGAATTTAGGATAATTCAGATAAATCAAATGTGATATTTATGTGTCCCTCCAACTTCAAACTTTTCGAAAATGTCATTGAGTCTTGCTCTTACTAAGCTTGACTTGAACTCAAATCGTTAAAACTGATTTAGGGCTATTATATGGCTTTAATAAGAGGGGAGTGTAATTTTGGAGTAGGAAATGAACATTTTGGTTAAGTTAGGAAGAATTTATTTTTTACCCTACCCTAGGACTTCTATCAGATTTTGATCCTGTTTATTACAAAATTTCAATTTAGTCCTCTAACTGCAAAAATTGTCCAATTTTAATCATTTTTTCTTTGAAATTTGCATTTTTCAATGGCTTTTTCAGGAGTGAGATGCATATGCCCCCAATTTTCCATTTCTGATCAAAACTGTTGAGGTCATGACAATTATTTGATGATGTGACAATTTATATTAGTGGTGATGGCCCCTCGGTCATCTTTCTACCTACACATAATATTATGAGAAATTGGTGGTAAACTGGGGAGTATAAATAAAGCAAGCAACAGTGAAATCTGTAGAGGGAGAAGATGACTGAGTTGAAGAAATTTGGGGATTTCTGGAATTAGGGTTTTTGTGTGAAGAATCAATTTGGGCAATGGATTGATTAGGGGAGGAATTTTTTTTGTTCAAACAGATTGTAGTTTTCTTTTTGAAATTTTCGTTTTAGTAATGAAGTGGCAAGTTGTATTAATACTATGTGGTTTTTAAGTCAAAAAATATTGTAAAATAAATTGTCACATCAACAAATAATTATCACCTCAATAGTTTTGATCGGAAAATGGAAAATTGGAGGCATGTGTATATCACTAGCGGAAAAGCCACCGAAAAAGTGTAAATTCCAACAAATAATGACTGAAATTGGACAATTTTTGCAATTACATGACTTAAATTGAAAATTTGAAATAAGTAGGATCAAAATCGGACACGAGTCCTAGAGCAAGATCAAAAATGATTTTTCCCGATTTAGTTTATAGGAAGCTGTGTCATAAATTTCCCCATTAACCACTAGAATTAATCCACCATAATCACCCACAATCTCACCAAAAAATTGATTGCCGTCGAAACTTGAACAAAATTTATGTTGCTTAATTTAAATCACTATCTGTAAGCCATAGCAAAGAATCGAATAAGTTGCCATATTCAGTTCAACTCAGCTCAATTCGAGCAAGAATCAAATGAAATCTTTGAAAAGTCCAAAATTTGAGAGGCACACGCACCGCAAGTGCGATCTAGCTTGAAATTTCAGATTTCGACCTCATTTGTTCTAAATCATGTCTCAATTAAAACGTTAGTGTCTTAATTTCAAGTTCTAAAAAGTTAATGTCCCCGAACATGAATTGTCATAAGTTATTGCCTCAAATTGTAATTTCCCCAAGTTAGCCATGTATAAATAATGTTGTCCTCAGCTTGATTAGTACTCATGCATGACATAGCAAAGAAACAACGAAGTATCTAGCTAGCAACATAAAATCGAGTGACCATGAGCTATCTCTCATATTTCCTATTACTTTCCTCATTTTTATACATATTATATAATCTTTTGAAAAGAAAACCCTTGTTCAAGAAACCCTACAAACTTCCCCCAGGGCCTCCCACTATGCCCATCGTTGGAAACCTTCTCCAATTCAGCACAACAACACCATACATTCAAATGGAAAAACTTTGCAAAAAAATATGGCCCTTTAATGAGTCTGCAACTAGGAAGCAAACAAGTAGTGGTTGTATCTTCACCAGAAATGGCAAAAGAGGTGCTAATGAAACACGACCATGTTTGCTCGAGCCGGTCAATACCCCATTGGAGTGAAGCACTAAACCACCACGAGGTTTCCATAGTGTATCTGCCCGTGGGCAGCAAATGGCGCGTTTTTCGCATATTATGCAAAGAACATATTTTCACAGTCCAAAAAATGCAAGCAACTGAAGGGCTTCGCCAAGAAAAGCTCCAACAACTGTGTAATTACTTGCAGGATTGCAGCAATGGTGGTCGAGTCATAGATATTGGAGAAACAGTTATGGTGACCTCACTCAATTTGCTATCATCCACTCTTTTTTCAGTGGACTTTGCAGATTACAATTCAGCCAATGCTCAAGAAATCAGGGAAGCTATTCGTGCCATCATGGAGATTCTTTCCATCCCTAACCCTGCAGATTTCTTCCCATTTCTTAGATGGATAGACCCTAGAGGCATTAAGCGAAAAACTGCCTTTTACTTTGCGAAAATACTGGGCTTGCTTGATGGGATTATTGATAAAAGATTGAAGTCAATGGAAAGAAAAAATGATTTGCTGCAAGTGCTTCTAGACCTCAACAAAGAGAATGATTCCGAGTTGAGCCTCAATGACATCAAGCATTTTTGCATGGACTTAATCATGGCAGGATCAAGCTCAACTGCAGAGGTTACACAATGGATAATGTCTGAATTTCTGCGCGATCCAAACAAGATGGCAAAGGTGAAGAACGAGCTTAGAGGAATAGTTGGAGTTGATGTTAATAAACAGCTTTTGGAATCAGATATCCCAAAGCTCAACTACATTCATGCAGCAGTCAAAGAGATACTGAGACATCGAGTTATTGGCCCAATTCTAAGCCCTCACAAAGCAGAAGCCAATGTGGAAATCAATGGCTATACAATCACAAAAGGTGCAATTATACTTGTCAATTTATGGGCCATTTTAAGAGACGAAAAGACATGGCAAAATGCCGACACTTATATGCCAGAACGCTTTTTGAATAGTGATATAGACTATAAAGGTCAGCATTTCGAGTTTACTCCATTCAGCTCTGGAAGAAGAATGTGCCCAGCTTTGCCCTTTGCTCATGTGATGATACATCTCTTGTTTGCTCACTTGATTCGTAGCTTTGATTGGAAACTCGAAGGGGGGATGAAACCTGAAGAGTTGGATATGTCTGAGACTTGTGGGTATAGCACTATTTATCGAAAAATACCTCTTAGAGCTATTCCAGTTAAGCTCGTCTGAACCCTATGTGTTGGAATAATAAGATTGAATAAATGTAGTGTGGGGGTATTAAGCGTTTTAACTATATTGGAAATAATAAGATGGAATAAATTAAATGCAGGGCTCTTACTATGTACTACGTGTTTAGCATGTCATTTCACTTATTTTATCAATACAATTATATATCTATTAGGGATGTTTGGACTGGACTTAAGGTGGCTTTAGCAAATCTGGATTTTGGCTTGAGAAGGATTTTGTGAGTTTGAATTTTGAGTAGAATTATAGTTAAAATGTCATTTTCACGTAGGGAATTGTAGAAAAAGTAGATGTTTTTTGTTGGGAGTTGTAGAAAAAGTAGATGTTTTTATTGAGAATTGTAAAAAGTTGATGTTTTTATTGGGAATTGTAAAAAAAGTATGATTTTGCAAATCCTTGTCCAAACATGGACTGGACTGAGTCCATCCAAAATCCGGATGTACCAAGTCCAGTCCAAACATCCCCTTAGAGTTTATAATTTAAATTGTCTAGTAAATTAGGGGTCTGATAATTTCGAACTTAAAATTTTTGGGTTGGTAATTTAAGATTTTAAATTTTTGTACTTCGCGAATTTGCCTGAATTGTTCAATTGGGCCGAAATTAGGGAAGATCGCAAATTTAGGATAGTAATTTTAGGTCATTCACCATTTAGAGACATTATCTTTTCGGGCTTTGAAATTGAAGCACTATCTTTCAAATTGGGCGAATTTAGGACAAATCAACCCGAATTGGCATGAGAAAGTGATGTGCCTTACGCAATTCGGGCTTCTCGCTGATGTGACGCATGTGAATAAACTAATTTGATTTTTAAATTCCACATCACTAAATAAAATGTCACATCATTTAATTAAAATAATTATAATAATTATTATTATTAAAATAATTATAATAAATCTTTAAAAAATCATTAATTTATTTAAAAATCTGAAATATTATGTTATAAATGTTTTTATTTTTTTCAAACTCAAAAAAATTATTTCTAAAATCTTAGAATAATAGTTTTAAATATTATTATTAAATAATAATATTAATATTAATTGTAATATTTATAATAAAAAATTTTAAAAATTAATAACTATATTTTAAAATTTTGAAAAATTATCTTATAATTGTAACTATTTTTTATAAATCAAAAATTATTTCTTAAATCTTAAAATAATTATTTCAAAAATTATTATTCAATAATAATAATACATAAAATAATTATAATAAATATTAAAAGTTTCACAAATATCATCTCTTTAATCTGAAAACATAAAAAAAATTATTTACAAACAAAAAAATCAAAAAAAATATTGAAAATATAAATTGGGATAAACCCTAACTGTAGATCTCTTCTTCCACGGGCTAGCCTCCATCCACCGCCGCCGCTCCAGCTTATCTGCCGCCGCGCTCCACCGACAGTCGTAGCACCTCGACCATCATGCGGTGTTGCCGATCTTTCCACCTTGTTGTTGTTCTTCCGTCGCCAAGCACCCACACCATTGCTGCACAATACCACCACCGAGAGGGCGCCGTGTGCTCAACCACTAGTCCCCCGACTCCATTTCAGGAACTTCTTCTTCACTGACGAGCACCGCCCTTCTTTTCCTCCCTACCATCTTCGATTTCCTTTTTCCCTACATCACAACTTTCGTCACGTTTTTTTCCTTTTTTTTATTTATTTTAAAGACAATGTTTTGGATTTTTAAAAATAAATTTATAAATTGTTAATATTTATTATAATTATTTTGATGGAGAGGAGAGTGCAGGTAGAGTGGCGGTTGTGATGGCGGTGAATAAGCGGCACCGATTTTGTTGTTGTTAGATTTTTCATCTATGGAGATGGGTATTCATGGAGGTGGTGTGGGTATCCATGGAGATGAGTGTGCTGGGTTCATCTTTTAGTTTATGGTTTTGTTTTAAGGAATTTTTTGTTTTTATATATTACAAATGATGTGGAATTTTATTGAATCATGAGGAGTTTTATTTAATGGGGTGGAGTTTCAAATCCGAATTAATTTAATATTAGGAGTCCACATCTGCAAGAAGCCCGAGTTAGGTAGGTCATGTGACTTTCACGTGCGAATTAGCCCGGAATTCATCGATACGTACTGATTTGTCCTAAATTCGCCCAATTTTGAAAGATAGTGTCTTAATTTCAAAGACCAAAAAGGTAATGTTCCTAAATGGTGAATTGCCTAAAGCTACTGTCCTAAATTTGCAATATCCTGAAATTACACGTAAATCGCATGTGAGCTCTGAAATTCAAACTTTTGGGACCAATTCCCCTGATGTGACTTTTAAATTGGGATGAAAAACACCTCATTTCCCCAAAAAAGAATTAGAAAAGAAAAAGAAAAATACATAATCAAAATAGAAAATTTATAAAAGCAGAATTAAACCCACAAATATTTACACCAAACAAAATCCCCAATTCAATGTCTTCCTACGTAGTATGAAAAATGGCGAGGAAATAAATCGAATAAGCTGAGGACTATGGAAGCATGGCAACAAGAGCACAGAGTCAAGCACGAACTCTTGCTCAACGGCGAACTGGAAAACGCCCGATAGTATCACACAGAGGAAGGAAAAAACGAGAGCAAAAAGAGTGAAAGGATAAGCCCATTTTCTTGGATCCAAACATGCAACTTTGAGACTCAATTTCTCGTTCACCCATCAACCATTTTGGGCGTTTAATGATTCGTTTCGAACCTCTCTCGGAGGAGAACACGATTCAACTTTCCATTTCCAAAATCGGGTACGGGACCCATGTCAAAACTCGCCCCAAAACCGGGCAAAATTTCAGTTTTTCCAACATTCTTCTCAACCTTCACCACCAAATGACCCCCCATTCTAGTGCTAGGGCTCAAATTAAAGGGATTCACTCTCCAATTCGTCCAATAAAGTCTTTCTCAGAGTGTCCAACGCCAATTTGACGGAGAATTCTATTGGAAAGTTGTTGGTGAGCAATCTTTTAAATAAATTAAAATTGAAAATTAAAATACAGCAAAATCAAGCATGAAATGACGAAATTAGGTTAGATCTGATCTTGTGGCAAGCATCGTAGTGTTGAGAGAAGCAATTGAGAGCTGAGAAATGAAAGCATTAATGTTCATGAAATTGGTTGATCTCGGTGAGATTCTTCCAAGTGTCTTGTATAATGGGCTTGGGGGTATTTAATTTTCTATTTTAATTATGTATTTTCCATTTTTTACACATAGGCGAAATTGGGTATAATTATTCAGACCTCACATGCGATTCACATGCAATTTCGGCTCAATTGATCAATCAGACTGAAAATTGGGCAAATTCGAGAAGCCCGAAAATATTATCCCTAATTATGATCTTACCCTTTAATTTTTTTAATTTTTAAGAATTGATCGTATATTAATATTTGTTGTTGAAAATACTCATTTATCTGTATTAAAACGTAAATAGTTGGTTAAAATATAACGTGGCCGATAAATGCACAACATATGACATTTATTTTTTTGGTTTTTTCTTAATCCTATATCCGCGTCATTCAAGAAAGATATATTTTAGAAAAATACATACAAACATATAGGGTATTTTTGGAAATAAAATAAAAATAAGGATTTATTAATTTTTTAAAATCAGAAAACTATTTTAAAATTTTTAAAAATCAAAAAAAAGATTAACTATATAATAATAATAATAATAATAATAATAATAATAATAATAATAATAATAATAATAATAATAATAATAATAATAATAATAATAATAAAGACATAATATGACTAGAAATTTTTATTTACAAAAATAGAAGTTATATTGAATATCTAAAATTCATCAATTTAGGAAAAAAATAATTTTCTTATTTTTTAAAATAAAAAATTCTAATTTTATTATAGGGAAATTGGTAAAAATACCTCGTATATTACCCATAATTATAACCTTATTCTTTAATTTTTTGAATTTTTAAGAATACCCTATATGTTACTACTGGTTGTCGAAAATACTCATTTACCGTCTATAACAGGTGACATGCTAACATGACATGTTATTACACATGTGGAATTGACTTTTTCATTATTTTTTCCTTCTAAATCCATATCACTTGAAAAGAAAGTCAAAAATCAGCAAATTTCACTAAAAATAATGAATTGCTAATTATTATTATTATTATTATAAAAATTATGTTTGACAATTTAAAAGTAACAAATAAAATTGAAAATATTATTTAATATAAAATATAAAATCTGAAAAGTTTATTTAAAAAATCAAAAAAATATTTTAAATTATCTAAATACACATAAAAAAATCTAGAAAAAATGTTAAATAACGCAAAAATAATCTTATTATTAAATTATGAAAATTAATTTTCAAATTTTAAATTTAACAAATAAAATTTATAATACTTATTTAATAAATATATTAAATTTCAAATAGTTATTTCAAAACTCATAACTTATTTTCAATTACTAAAACCTATGTTTATTATTATTATTATTATTATTATTATTATTATTATTATTATTATTATTATTATTATTATTATTATTATTACCCTTAATAACAATAATAATAATAATAGGAAATTATTTTTACAGTATTAATTAATGACAAACTTTCATATTAACAAAGAGATTATTTTATCATACTTATTAATTTCTTTATAGTATTTTAAAATATTACAAACCAACAAAAAAAATCTAGCATGCTAGATATTTGTTAGAAAATTATCTTTAAATATCTAAAAAATAAAAAATAAATAAAATCGATTAAATGGTTAAAAGTAAAATAATTAATAAAATCGTTAAAATTCTTAAAAAAAAATGAAGTATTAGTAAAAAAATTTATATATATATATATATAATAAAATTAGAATTTTTAATTTTAAATAATAAAAAATTTAATTTTATTGTCTTTATTTGTTGATTTTTAGATATTTAATATAATTCATGTTTTTTTTTGTAAATAAAATTTCTGATTTTAATATATTTTCTTATTTGTTTAAATAATATTTTAAAATTTAAAAAATTTATAATATATTTTTTCAGAACTTCTATTAATATTATTTTTCCGAAAATAACCTGTATGGTTGTATGTTTTTGCCAAAAATACTCATTTCTCAAATGACATGGATATAGAATTAAAAATAAACTCAAAAGTCAATTCCACATGTGTATTTATTTGCCACATCAGATTGTAACCGGTTGTTTACCTTTTACTACTGGTAAGTGGGTATTTTCAGCAACACACATTAACATATGGGATATTTTTACAAACTCAAAAAATTAAAGGGTAAGATCATAATTAGGGGTAATATACGGGATATTTTCACCAATTTTCCCGTTTATTATATATTTATATTTTTCATTTTTAATCATTTTATTGATTTTTTTTTAAGTATTTCACTTTTAAGCATTTCATCGTTTTTATTTGTTTTTTTTAAAGATATTTTAAGATAATTTTTCAACACAAATTCTATTTCATAATCTATTTGCAATTTAAAAATTTATCATACTTCCAAGTTCATTTTTTATATAAACCATAACAGATATATATTTCAATTGGGTTTTATGTACATTTTTCTATTAATTTAAAACATTTTGCACACGAAAAATGTCTTCTCACATATCTATTTATGTATATCTTGCAATTATTTAAATAAAAGATGTCGTATTAAAATAATTAGAAACAAAAATGTGTACACAAAAATTCTCAAACAACTTTGTCATATCTGATGGGTTTGGCACTTTTCGAACAATAATTTTTTGAGTTGACAATTTATAATAATAAGTTTAGAAAATTTAGAAAGTTTATTCAATTTCAATCCGAATTATTAAATAAGGCTCAAATCGCACGTGAAATGTACATGAAACACTAATTTCAAGCTTTTTAAACCTGATTCGCTAACAACCTTACATGTGGCGGTCACATATAAATTAAATATACATATATTATCTTTAAAAAAATAAAATTACATTAAAACATCTAAAAAAAATACATTAATCAAAGAAAATCAAGTTCTTTCATAAGAATTAAAAATTCTATTCCAAATAACAATTTTAAAATCCTAATAAAAATTAATTAAAGTAAATATAATTTATCTTATAAATTAGAAAAATAAGTTGAAAAATTATTTTAAATACAAAATTTATGATTTAATTTAAAATTTCATTTAATAAATCTTAGATTATTCATAGAAAATCCAAAAATTACACCAAAATTTAAAAAATTAACAAATGAAGTATAAAAAAAAAACTTAATAAATTTGATATAATAATCAATTTAATCTGAATATCCTGTAATTTTGAGTTGGGTTTGGATTTTGAAGATTAGGGTTTCTAGATTTTGGTTTCGAGGATTTTGGTTTTTTGATTTTGCATTTGATGCAAAAAAATTCTGATGATGTGGCAAGTGATACTTTACAGAATTGATTTTTTTTTAAATAAATGACTTGGCATATGAGTTGACAATTTAGATGGTAAATAAATTCAAAAATAAATTCCACGTATGGAAAAGTCGGCCACATAAGCTTAAAATAATTGAAATGTTGTAATTGGGAGCGAGTGTGGCTCACTCGTTGGAAATTGGTCGGAAAATTGAGATTCCGGCAAAAAAGAACTTAAATTGGACAAAATTTTCAATTACATAACTAAAATTGATAATCAGAAATTAAACAAATTAAAATCGGATAACTTCTCTAGGATAGCAGGATAGGGGTAAATATGAAATTTTCCCACGTAATCCCAAATTTGCACCCACAATCCTAATCCTCAACCAAAGCACATACCAAAATAAAAATCAATCCCCCCAATATATTAGTCGTGATGGCCCTTTCACATAATATTATGAGAAATTGGTGGTAAACTGGGGAGTATAAATAAAGCAAGCAACATTGAAATCTGTAGGGGGACGAGATGAATGAGTTGAAGAAGTTGAGGTGAATTTTAGGGATTGAAAAATGTGAGAGAGATGAGTTTTCCTTTTGTTTTCTTTTTGATATTTTCTTTTTATTAATAGCGTGGCAAGTTGTATTAATATTATTATTAGGTTTTTTAGTTCCAAAAATATTATAAAATAAATTGTCACATCATCAAATAATTATCACCTCAACAGTTTTGATCGGAAAATGAAAAATTTGGGGCATGTGTATCTCACTCGCGGAAAGACCACTGAAAAATGCAAATTTCGACGAAAAATAAGATTGAAATTGGAGAAGTTTTGTAGTTACAGGACTAAAATTATAAGCAGGACCAAAATCGAACACGAGTCCTAAGGTAAGATCAAAAATGAATTTTTCTCGATTGTCTTTTTAGGAAGATGTGTCATAACTGCCGCATCAAACACTAGAACTAATCCACCATAATTACCTGCAATCTCACCCTAAATTTGATCTCCGCCAAAACTTAACTAAAACCTATGTTTCTTAATTCAAAACGGGTTAAATTTAATTTTAGTCCATTTAAAAAGCTACTGTCCAATTTTCGTCCACCATGGAAACGGTTTTCAATTTTAGTCCAATTAAGCCAAAAATCGTCACTATTTGGTCCATTTTTCGCCGGAATACCACTCTCGCCGGCGATTGTAATACAATCGCCCCCAATTTTAATTTTCGCCCCATTCGCGCTTATGTGGCACATTTTATCACACGTGGCATGTTTAAAGGTGAACTTAATATCCACATTGGATTAAATATTAAATAATTAATGAAAAACTTTAAACAAAAATCAAATAAATTATTAATTAATATTTTTAATGAAAAACATATTTAAAAAACAAGGAAAAAAAGGGAAAAGAAAAGGGGTTCTGCAAATCACGGGGTGACGGCCCCAACGAGAACCCTAGCGGCGGTGACGGCCCCACGCGCCGCCGAGGCGGAGAGGCCATTGAAGCCTGAGAAGACATTGGGAATCACGAGGAATCCCCTCTCCCATAGCGGCTGCAGAGAGTGGCCTTGCCGTTGGATATTCTGATGGCGTGGAGCATTCCGTCGTCGTCGAAGAGGCACTCGGTGGGGGAAGCTCCTCCACCGGAGCGAAGTTGTCGGAGAGAACATACCTGGGGCCACAGAAGGCTTTTCGGAAGCTGTCGAATACATTGAAGATAGTCGCTGGCAGAGACGGTGGCTCCGCCGCTTTTCTTCGTGTGGGCTGCGGCGATGCAGTTGCTTTCTTAGATTCAATTTTTGATCTAGAGGCGGTACATCTGCTTTTTTTTAAAAAAAATTTTAGATTCAATTTTAGATTTTTGATTTTAGATTTTTATTTTTTATTTTAGTATTTGTCTTTTAGATTTAAAATGTACATTTTACATTTTTTTTCTTATCTAATAAAAAAAAAAAAATATATATATATATATATATATATGACTCGGATAATTTTGATTGGTCGATAGCAAACCACGTGTCATCCGGTGACAATTGGGGGCGATTGTATTACAATCGTCGACGAGAGTGGTATTCCGGCGAAAAATGGACCAAATAGTGACGATTTTTGGCTTAATTGGACTAAAATTGAAAACCGATTCCATGGTGGACGAAAATTGGACAGTAGCTTTTTAAATGGACTAAAATTGAATTTAACCCAATTCAAAACACTATCTTCAAACCATAGCAAAAAACCAAATCAATTACCAAATTCAAGCTCGACTTCAAGCGAGAATCATATGAAATATTAGAAAAGCCAAAAATTTGAGAGGCACACGTGCCATACGTGTGATCTAGCATGAAATTTTAGATTTCGATCTTACTTGTTCTGAAGTCTGAACTATCCCAAATAAAAAATTAGTATCGTCATTTCAAGTTCTCAAAAGTTTGTGTTTCTAAACGATGAATGGTCAAAAGTTAAATTTCCCAAAGTTAGCCATATATTAATAAAGGGAAAATTGGTGAAAATACCCCGTATGTTACCCAAATTATAATTTTACCCTATAATTTTTTGAGTTTTTAAAAATACCTCGTATGTTAATGTTTGTTGCTGAAAATACCCACTTACCGGTAAAAAAAGGTAAACAACCGGTTACAATCTGACGTGGCATAAAAATACACATGTGGAATTGACTTTTGAGTTTATTTTTAATCCTATATCCATGTCATTTGCGAAATGGGTATTTTTGGCAAAAACATACAATCATACCGGGTATTCTCGAAAATATAATAAAAATAAGAATTTATTATTTAAAAAATCAAAATATTATTTAAAAATATCTTAAAACAAAAAAAAATGTGTACAACAAAAAAAATAATAATAGAATTTTGAAAAAATATATTTTAAATTTTAAAATATTATTTAAGTAAATATGAAAATATATTAAAATTAGAAATTTTATCTAAAAAAAACATAAATTATACTCCCTCCGTCCCACAACACTTTACACACTTTACTTTTTAATCTGTCCCAAAACACTTTGCACACCCAAAAATGGCAAATTTTATCACAATTATTACCCTCCCAATACACACTTATTTACACACAATGTCATTACTTTTTATCTCTCAACACTTTATTACTTTTTGTCTTTTTCTCACATAATTTACCCTTATACCCTCAATCAAAAAGCAAATATTCTTTTTTTTTCTTAAAAATTGTGTCCAATTTAGTGTGCGAAGTGTTGTGGGACGGAGGGAGTATTAAATATCTAAAAATCAAAAAATAAAGACAAAAAAAATTAATTTTCTTATTATTTAAGATTAAAAATTCTAATTTTATTTTATATGTATAAATGTTTTTACTAATACTTTATTTTTCTTTTTATGAATTTTAACGATTTTATTAATTATTTTACTTTTCACCATTTAATTGATTTTTTTTTATTTTTTTAGATATTTAGAGATAATTTCCAACAAATATCTATCATGCTAATTTTTTTTTTGTTGGTTTATAAATATTTTAAAATACTATAAAGAAATTAATAACTTTGATAAATAATTTCTTTGTTATTATGAAAGTTTATGTCATTAATTAATACTGTAAACATAATTTCCTATTATTATTATTATTACAAAAAATTAAAGAATAAGATTATAATTAGTGATAATATACGGGGTATTTTTACCAATTTTCCCTATAAATAAAGTTGTCCTAAGCTACTCATGCATGACATAGCAAAGAAACAAAGAAGTAGCTACTTAAAATCGAGTAACCATGAACTATCTCTCATATTTCCTATTACTTTCCTAATTTTATACATATTATATAATCTTTTGAATGGAAAAGCCTTGTTCAAGAAACCATACAAGCTTCCCCCGGGCCTCCTACTATGTCCATGTGACATAGAAAATTTGTGATGAAACTGAAATTCGTAGAATCTGGCGGCCTCTGATGTTTGGGTCATAAATTTCTCTAGAAACATCCGATTCAAGCATGGTTTGTGGCATTAGAAAGATTCTAACCATATGTTATGGCTCGCAGCCATTTTTGAGATATGGCGTTTCAAAGTAACAACCAGAATTCAATTAAGAAGTCATAATTGGGAGTTTGAATGTTGCTTTTATTTTTTGTTCATTGCACCATTTACTATCTTATAACCTATAAATTAATACTATGTATTGAAGAGAAGATCAGAACAATTTGCAGATTATAAAATTATATTTTGAGCTTAGAAGCTTGCTTAGAAGATTTAATCTTTAAACTTGAGGTGGATTTCCTTGAGTGGTGAGTTTTTTTTTTTTTAGTGTGCCTTGTGTTATCTCCTACTTCTCTATATTTTCCGGTGTTACCATCGTAGGAAACCTTTTCCAATTCAGCTCAACAAAACCAAAACATCCAAATTAATGGCAAACTTTGAAAAAAAATATGGCCCTTTAATGAGTCTGTGACTAGGAAGCAAACAAGTAATGGCAAAAGAGGTTCTAAACCAAGTTTGCTCAAGCCGGTGTAGCACTAAACCACCACGAGGTTTCCATAGTGTATCTGCCTGTGGGCAGCAAATGGCGCGTTTTTCGCAAATTATGCAAAGAACACATTTTCACAGTCCAAAAAATGCAAGCCACTGAAGGGCTTCGCCAAGAAAAGCTCCAACGGCTAAGTAATTACTTGCAGGATTGCAGCAATGGTGGTCGAGTCATAGATATTGGAGAAACTGTTATCATGACATTTTCCAATTTGACATCATCCACTCTCTTTTCAATGGACTTTGCATATTGCAATTAGACCAAAGCTCAAGAAATGATGGAAGCTATTGTGCCATCTCGGAGAGTTATTTACTATTTTATTTTAAGAATTTCATCGATTTTATTTGTTTATTTTCTTTTTATATATTTCAAGATAACTTTTCAACAAAAAATCTATTTTATAATCTATTTGCTAGATTTTTATTTTTGTTGGTTTATAGATATTTTAAAATATTGTAAATAAATTAATATCTATGATAAATTATTTTTTAGTTATTATGAAATTTATGTCATTAGTTAAAGCTTAAACAACAACAATAACATCATCATCATACATAACTTTTAGTAATATAGAATAAATTATGATTTTTTAAATAAATATTTCTAATTTATTATATTTACTAAATAAGTATTATAATTTTTATTTGTTAAATTAAAAAAAATTGAAAAAAAATCGTAATATAATGGCAATGATTATTATTAATTTAATTTAAATTTTTTCTAGATTTTTTTCTTTATTTAGATTATTTAAAATTTATTTATGATTTTTAAAATAAAATTTTCAGATTTTATATATTAAATAATAATTTCAATTTTATTTATAACTTTAAAATTTCCAAACATATTTTCACAATAATATTATTAGTAATTCATTATTTTTAGTGAAATTTGTTGATTTTGTCTCTTCTCGAGTGACGGGGATTTAAAATAAAAAATAAAGAAAAAATCGATTCCACATGCATAATAATCGGTCATGGCAGCATGTCATTTGTTGTAGACCGTAAATAGGTATTTTTGGCAACCAATATTAATATATAGGGTATTCTTAAAAACTCGAAAAATTAGAGGGTAAGATTATAATCAGGGGCACCAATTTTTCCCCTCCTCATACAAGAAATAATTTAACTTAATTTAATTAGAGTTCTTATGAAAGAAAATATTTATATTTAATTAAATTATAATTTTATTAGATCTCTAATTTATTATGAAACATACACACAATAAATATTATATATATATATATATAATATTAATGGATAAATTCATTTTTGGTCCTGCCTCGAAACTCGTATCCGATTTTGGTCCAATTTATTTTGAATTTTCAATTTCAATTCTACAATTGCAAATTTTGTCAAATTTCAGTTTTTTTTTTTTCGCCAAAATTTCTAAATTCCAGTAGATTTTTTTTGCGCGTCATTCACAGTAGCCCCCTAATTAATTTTTGTCGGATCAGAATTGTTGATGTGGCATGTTTTGGCAAGCTTTTGTTAATATCAGTTTTGGCTGCGTTCTTCGATTGATTTTTCTTTCTTTTTTAAAATTAATTATTGTTTTCTTTTTATTTATTTACTCTGAAGTGACGTGGCGATGTGGAAAAAATATTTGGAATTTTTTTTACCCAAAAAAATGTAAAATGATTTGCTAAATCATTGTAATTGATCGGAAATTGAAAATTGGTGGTGTATATCACTCGCCGAAAACCCACCAAATCTAGCAAAATCCGGCGAAAAAATGATTGAAATCGGACAAAATTTTCAATTACAAAATTAAAATTGAAAAATTGAAATAAACAGGACTAAAATATAACACGAGCTGTAGGCATGACCAAATTTGAAATCTTCCCATAATATTAGTAAGAGTTTATTATTATTTTTACCCAATAACATATCGTTTCTGACAATTCTAACTATTAACTTTTCAAGTTGGCAATTTTATCCTTTAACTTTGAAAATTCAAAAATTTAGGCTAATTTCAGTTTGAAAGACTAAATTGGGTAATCAAGCCCTAATTTCGGGCTATTTAGCCCAATTTGCTGAGTTTAGGTTGACAATTTTATCTTTTAACTTTTAATCTATTTTTATTTTTATTTTACCTTTTTTAATACTCTTGTATTACTTTTAGTGTTATTTAGTAAAAATCATTAAATTGGGCCGAATAGCTCGAAATTAGCGATTTGAGTCCAATTTGGCCTCTTGGTTTGAAATTGGTCTAAATTTTCGAATTCTCAAAAATTAAAGGATAAAATTACCAACCCGAAAAGTTAATGTCGAAATTGTCAGACGCGATAAGTTACTAAGTAAAAAATAATAATAAACTCTAATTATTAATTTGAAATTATTATTTGTTTAAAAAATATTTAAAACTCACTTAAAAATTATAAATACAAAATAAAATTGACAAAGTATAATTGTAGATTTCATAATAGGTTCAATTTGGTCACGAGCTGCAAAAATTAGTCTCATAAGGAAACTTCACACCAAACCAACGACGGTTGGTTTGGTGGACCAATCTTGCAATTTTTAGAAAATGGTTAAATTCAATTTTAGTCCATTTAAAAAACTAATGTCCAATTTTCGTTCACTATGGAAGCGGTTTTCAATTTTAGCCTAATTAAGCCAAAAATCGTCACTATTTGGTCCATTTTTCGCCGGAATACCATTCTCACCGGCGATTGTAATACAATCGCCCCCAATTTTAATTTTCGTCCCACTCACGCTTATGTGACACATCTTATCACACGTGGTATATAGGCTCATTTAAGTATATGGGTAAATGGGTAGTAATTCAAAAATGGGAAGGGTAAAAGCTTGGGAAAAGAAAAAAGGTAATACATCTCTCTCTCCTTTAACTCTGTCCACCGGCGTCCCGTTTCTGCCGCCCGCCGTCTCCACCGCCGCGTTGAAGCGGCGGAAGGGTGTGGCACTTTCTTCTCTCCCTCCTATCTCTCTTCTCCTTCTCCACCGTTTTCTCCTTCTCTCCGTCGAAGTTTCCGCTGTTGCTCCGTTGTGTTGTGGCAAGATCGGGGGTCTCGCTGTGGGTTGGCCGGCGCGCTCGTCGCACCGGCAGTCGTGTCTTAAAACACTCGATCTCAACCACAATCTTTTCAATTCAAGTTTTCCAGCTGGTATATCAGCTCTCAAATCTCTCACCTTCTTCAACGCTTACAGCAACAGTTTCGTAGGCCCTTTGCCAGAAGAGTTTGTACATCTCTTGAGTACCTCAACCTCGGAGGAAGCTACTTCCAAGGCAAAATTCCGACAGTATATGGCAGTTTTGTCAATCTGAAATCTCTCTTCTTACATGGAAACTTATTAACAGGCCAAATTCCGGCTGTGTTGGGCTCTCTGTCTCAACTAGAGCATTTGGAATTGGGGTACAATCAATACTCAGGTGGAAACAATACTCAGGTGGAATTGTGCGTGTGTTGTGTCTCTATTGGATGAGTCGCGTCGCCGGCTACGGTGGTGAGGGGTTAGTCTGAGAAGAAGGCGGTGATGGAAGAGGGTTAATTCTTTTTTTTTTTATAAGAATTTTTTTTAATTAAACTTTAATCCAATGTGGATATTAAGTTCACCTTTAAACATGTCACGTGTGATAAAATGTGTCAAATAAGCGCGAGTGGGGTGAAAATTAAAATTGGGGGCGATTGTATTACAATCGCCAGCGAAAGTGCTATTCCAGTGAAAAATGGACCAAATAGTGACGTTTTTGGCTTAATTGGACTAAAATTGAAAAATGATTCCATAGTGGACGAAAATTGGACAGTAGTTTTTTAAATGAACTAAAATTGAATTTTTCCCTTTTAGAAAATGTGGGACTATTTTTGCAATATTTTTTTTCGAATGGGACCATTTTAGCATTACAGGATTTGCAAAGGGAAATTGGTGAATATATCACCATATTAATATTATCCCGAATTATGACCTTACCTTCTAATTTTTTTAGTTTTTAAGAATATCCTATATGCTCATGTTTGTTGCTAAAAATACTCATTTACTGTTAATAACCGGTGACATGCTGACATGGACGGCTATTACACATGAAAATACCTGTATGTCAGTATATTTTACAAATAATACTCTTTCTCGAATGACATGTATATAAGATTAAAAAAAAAACTTAAAAATCAATTTCACATGTATATTTACCCGCCGCATCAAATTGTGACAAACTATTTACCGGTTGAAAAAGTTGAAAAAAATCCACACAGTTTTTTTGTTTAACTATTAGGTTTGAGTAACAACAGTAAAACTAAAAATTACCTTCCGCTTCCTGTCGTCCAGTGGATGTACTTTTAAGGGCAAGATAGGTATGAACATGGTCTGCAGTAACAAGATAATTTGGTTGCTTCACTCCTATAATGATTTTTTTTCAGATTAATGCATGACATGGATTAACTTAGAGGAAGAGCTAAAGTAAACTGAAACCAGAATTAGTAAAATGAATTAGAAAAAAAAAAGAAAAAAAAAAAAGGGAAATTCGAGCCCCAAAAAGAAAAGAAAATAAAAGAAAAGACTTATTAACTCTTACATGAAAATTATATACATGTCACGTGTTTTGGTTTTGGCCGAAATTAAAATGGGTTTAGATTGTTCCTTGAAAAATATTTAAACCTCGGATGCAATCGGATAAAAAAGATTCAAGTTGTAAATAGAAAAATTATCATACTTCAAGTTCGTTTTTTTTACTAAAAAGTATTAAAAAATGGAAAATAAAACGTTTTTTTCAAGCTATTTGTATATTATTTAAATTCTTCTAATTATTAGTTGTTATTTTTCTCAAATTGTAATAGTATCTATAACATTAAATAAAATTGGTAAGAATTAAATAAAAACGGTAATAGCTAGAGAGCTCAAAGTTCTTGTGCAGCCGCCTATAATAATCAATGGTGTCCATCAAATTCAACTATACTATTTTGTATTGTACTTAAAATATAGTTGCATCAGTTGCACTATACAACTGAACGTGTGCGGGTTCGATCCAATTCGAATCCATGCTTAAATTAATTTTTTTTTCAATTTATAATGGTAACATTTATGTAATATTAGTGTAACCTTTATGTACAAATAGCATAACCTTTAAATAATATTACTTAAACTTTTCTTAGTATAAAAATTCATATAGTATAGTAGTACATTTATATAATAATAATTGAACCTTTATTTTATATTAGTATAACCTTTATTTACAAATATAATAACTTTTATGTTTTAAAGAACTACATAAAAATTATATTATTATAACATAAAAGTTAAATTATTATAACATAAGGTTTAAAATGTATTATATGTCTATAATATAATGTAAAGGTTAAACTAGCATAACATAAAAGTTACGTTAACATAACATAAAGATTACGCGTGTAGGATAAAAATGTTGGCACGGACGTGGAGGTATGTGGAAGCGCGTATGGACGTGTGAGGCAAGCGCTTGAAAACCATTTTTAGGTCGAGTCGACCCAATTGCACGGATTCTGACCTGTATGAACCTGGTGCATAGAAATAATTGTGCTCAAAATAAGCTTACAGAAAGTTGTATTAATTAACCAATATAAATTTTCTTTTCAGCATTTAATTACTTTGATGATGTTATTAAAGGAAAATAGTAAATTTATTACAATAACTATCGACAATTCATCTTTAGGGACACAACTTAATTTTCGGGTATTTAAATTAATTAGGACACAATTTTTAATTTGGGTTCATTTGGGGTAAATCGCATGTGCCATGCATGTGTCCCTCAATTTTGGGATTTTTTCAGATAAAACGTTGTTTGATTCGTGTTTTAATCAAGTTTGATTTGAATTCAAATCATAAAATTTGATTTAGGACTACATTATAGCTTTAGGGATTTTTTTCAGATAAAACATTGTTTGATTCGTGTTTTAATCAAGTTTGATTTGAACTCAAATCGTAAAATTTGATTTAGGACTACATTATAGCTTTAGGAGAGAAGTGTTTTATAGTAGAACACAAACAGTTTGAGTTAAATTTTTAGGAAGATACATCATAACGGCTGCTTCACAGCCACCTCTACCACTAGAATCCACCAAAGTCAATCTTACCCTAAATTTGATTTCCCTCCAAACTTAACCAAAATTTATTATTCCCACTCCAAAATACTATATCCTTAAACCATAGCGCACAAAAACACTATTGCAAAGAGGTTCTAATGAAACACAACCAAGTTTGCTCAGGCCGATCAATACTCAATATGAGGGAGTGAGATCTTCTATTACACTTGGTGTTACATCTTCTATTCCAAATCAATCACCACACGCCACGTGTATTCAATGACATCACTAATTAATACGTGGCATGTATTAAATGTTATGTAACACAAGATGTAACACTAAATGTAATAGAAGATCCAAACTCGTGAATTCCTAAATAGCTCAAGCAAGATGAAACGATATCCTTTACAAAGCATTGAGAGTCATTACAATGTCTTGTTTTATTTTAGCAATATTATTTTCGAATGGGACCATTTTAGCATTACAGGATTTGCAAGGGGAAATTGGTGAATATACCCCATGTATTTCCCCGAATTATGACCTTACAATTTTTTGAGTTTTTAATAATAACCCGTATGTTCATGTTTGTTGTTTAAATACTCATTTACCGTTAATAATCGATGACATGCTGACATGAACGGTTATTACATATATGAAAATACCATGTATATTTGTATATTTTGCGAACAATGCCCCTTTCTCGAATGATATATGTATATAAGATTAAAAAAAACTCAAAAATCAATTTCATATGTGTATTACCTGCCACTTCAAATTGTGACGGGCTATTTACTGGTTGAAAAAGTTGACAAGAAAATCCAACAGTTTTTTGTTTAACTATAAGGTTTGAGTAACAACATTAAAATTTTCAACAGTAACCAAAAGTTGACCTTCCGCTTCCTTTCATCCAGTGGATGTAATGTTTGACATAGTAGTGCACGACAAAAAAATGAGTTTTTCCCTAAATATCTATTCAAAAATTAATTGAAATTCAATTTTGAATCCTTTTATTTGCGAGGAGCTGGATGAGACGAAACTCTCACGTCCAGTTCTGTAGTAGAGATGGAATTCCGAAACAACCATCAACTATAACCCCAAAAGAACTAGATTCCGTAAACAACATAGAGGACGAATGAAGGGAATATCTTATCGAGGTAATCATATTTGTTTCGGTAAATATGCTCTTCAGGCACTTGAACCCGCGTGGATCACATCTAGACAAACCGAAGCGGGTCGACGGGCAATGACACGAAATGCATGCCTTGGTGGAAAAATATGGGTCCGTATATTTCCAGACAAACCAATTACCGTAAGACCTGCGGAAACACGTATGGGTTCGGGGAAAGGATCCAATATTCCGAATGTTGTATTTACGGTGTTGAATAATATGGAAAGAAAAAGAATAAAGATTGTAGAGAGAAAGATGATTACTGTTCCATTGAATTAGTCAATATATAATACAAAGCATGCATACATGAGATACATATAGATGAGTCTTAGCTCACAGTTACAACAACTTGATAACCACCTAGCTAATCCTAACTGATCTGAAACTAATAAGCTGAGCTCAATAGTGAATCAGCAATCCTCCTGCTGAGCTGGACAATCTCATGATATACGGTATAAATTTGTTGATCAACCTAAACCCATTTTTTTGTGAAAAGCAAAACATGTTATCTGCATGTAACTCTTAAAAAGGTAAATATGTATATTAACTCTCATGTACATGTTAAAAAAAGTAATATACTCTTAAAAAGTATTAAAAATGGAAAATAAAATTTTCTTTGCAAGCTATTTGTATATCATTAAAATTCTTTTAATTATTAGTTGTTATTTTTTTTCAAATTGTATATCTTTTAGATGTTTGAGTAAAAAGATAATAATTATTTGAATGTTTCAATATTTCATCTATAAGTCATTTTTATAATTACATTTTATAACCCAAATACTAAATGTAAATAGCATAGACCAATGTATTAGCCCATTACGAAAATGATAAAATGTCCACTATGGACAACTCTTAATATGTTCGCTAATGACGTATAATGATTTCATCCCCTCATTATATAGAAAGTGAAATTAATAGATATATTAGATTTTTGAACATCAGTCGTGAGCACATATTAATGTGTTCACGGTGGGTAAGGTAACAAGACTTATTAGCACTATACTTATTATTTTTATTGGTGATAGTTTTATATTTTACTTGTTTGATGGATAGATATTTAAAATTAATTTTAATTATAATTATTTATTATATTTTATATTTACTTAAATTTATAATATTATTGAATGCAATAATTTAAAATAAAATATAATGAATTTTAAAATATTTAAATACTAATAATATTATTAAGATAATATATTATTACATTATGCTAGCAAAACTATATATAATTATTCAATGTTATCTAACAAGTTAAGCAACACACAAGAGTAGTACTAGTTAAATATAATGTAAATGAATTTTAACCATTAGTTATAAGAGGAAAAAAAAGTGGTAATAGAGAGCTCAAAGTTCCTGTGCAGCCGCCTGTCCATCAAATTCAACTATACTATTGTACTTAAAATACTAAATGAAACGCTCAAAGTTCTTGTGCAGCCGCCTACTCCATCTGCTATGCTATTTTGTATTGTACTTAAAAATGAACTACAGCTACAGTTCAGCATTTAATTACTTTGATGAAGTTATTAAAGGAAATTTGTAGATTTAGTACAGTAAGTATTGACAATTCATCTTTAGGAACACAATGAAATTAATTAATTAGGACACAATTTTAATTTGGGTTAATTTAAGGTAAATCGCATGTACATGTTTCCTTCTAATTTTCAGTTTTTCAAAAATGTCATTTGATTCGTGCTTTAATCAAGCTTGAATTAATTGAACTCAAATCGTTAAAATTGATTCGGACTAGTTTATGACTTTAGGAGAAGAGTATTTTGTAGTAGGAAATAAACATTTTGGGTTAAGTTTTGAGGAAGATACGTCATAACTCCGCCTCACAACCGCCTCTACCACTAGAATCCATCAATCTTACCTAAAATTAGATTTTCCTCAAAACTTAACCAAAATTTATGATTCCTACTTCTAAATACTATCTCCTAAAACCATAGCAAAAAAACCCAAATCAATTACCAAATTAAATTTGATTCCAGCTCAATTCGAGCGAGAATCTAATGAAATCTCCAAAAAGTCTGAAATTTGAGAGGCACACGCACTGTATGCTTGATTTTGTCCTAAATCATCTCAAATAAAAAGCTAGTGCCATAATTTCTAGTCCTCAAAAGTTAGTGTCTAAATTTTTAAGTCTAAAAAATTAATGCCCCTGAACAATTAATGAATGGTCAGAAGTTGAAAAAAATTGAAACATTCAATACCAAAATTGAAAAAACATATACTTAATTATCAAGAAATGGAAATTAGAAGATCATAATTAAAATTAACCCAAAAATTAATACCCCTGAACAATTAATGAATGGTCAGAAGTTATTGCTTAATTCGACTTGCAAGTTTCCCAAGTTGGCCATATATAAATGTTGTCCTCAGCTACTCATGCATAACTTAGCAAAGAAACAAAGAAGTAGCAACTTAAAATCGAGTAACCATGAACTATCTCTCATATTTCCTATTACTTTCCTCATTTTTATACATATTATATAATCTTTTGAATAGAAAACCTTTGTCCAAGAAACCCTACAAGCTTCCCCCCGGGCCTCCCACTATGCCCATCGTAGGAAACCTTCTCCAATTCAGCTCACCAAAACCATTCAAACAAATGGCAAAGTTGGCAAAAAAATATGGTCCTTTAATGAGTCTGAAACTAGGAAGCATACAAGCAGTGGTTGTATCTTCACCAGAAATGGCCAAAGAGGTTCTATTGAAACATGACCATGTTTGCTCGAGCCGGTCAATACCCCAATGGGGTGAAGCACTAAACCACCACGAGGTTTCCGTAGTGTTTCTGCCCGTGGGCAGCAAATGGCGCGTTTTTCGCAGATTATGCAAAGAACACATTTTCACAGTCCAAAAGTTGCAAACAACTGAAGCGCTTCGCCAAGAAAAGCTCCAACAGCTGCATAATTACTTGCTGGATTGCAGTAATGGCGGTCGAGCCGTAGATATTGGAGAAACCGTTATGGTGACCTCTTCCAATTTGCTATCATTCACTCTCTTTTCAGTGGACTTTGCAGATTACGATTCAACCAAAGCTCAAGAAATGAGGGTAGCTATTCGTGGTATCTTGGAGAATTTTGACTTAGCTAATCCAGCTGATTTCTTCCCATCTCTTAGATGGATGGACCCTAGAGGCGTTAAGCGAAGAACTGCCTCTTACTTTGCGAAAGTGATGGGCTTTATTGAGGGGCTTATTGATAAAAGATTGAAGACAATGGAAAGAAAAAATGATTTGCTGCAAGTGCTTCTAGACCTCAACAAAGAGAATGATTCCGAGTTGAGCCTCGATGACATCAAGCATTTTTGTTTGGACTTAATCATAGCAGGAACAAGCTCAACTGCAAAATTCTTAGAGTGGATAATGTCTGAATTTCTGCGCGATCCAAACAAGATGGCAAAGGCGAAGAAGGAGCTGAGAGACGTAGTTGGAGTTGATGCTAATAAACAGCTTTCGGAATCAGATATCCCAAAGCTCAACTACATTAGTGCAGCAGTCAAAGAGACATTCAGACATCGAGTTATTGGCCCAATTCTTAACCCTCACAAAGCAGAAGCCGATGTGGAAATCAATGGCTATACCATCCCTAAAGGTACAACTATACTTATCAATTTATGGGCAATCTTTAAGGACGAAAAGACGTGGCCAAATCCCGACGCTTATATGCCAGAACGCTTTTTGAATACTGATATAGAATATAAAGGTCAGCATTTCGAGTTTACTCCATTTGGCTCTGGAAGAAGAATATGCCCAGCCGTGCCCTTTGCTCATTTGATGATGCATCTCACGTTTGCACAATTGATTCATAGCTTTGATTGGAAACTCGATGGGGGGTTGAAACCCGAAGAGTTGGATATGTCGGAGAGTATGGGGCATAGCTCTATTCTTCGAAAAACACGTCTTAGAGCTATTCCAGTTAAGCTCGTTTGAACGTTGGAATAATAAGATTGAATAAATGTAGTGTGGGGGTATTTAGGGTTCCAACTGTTTGGAAATAATAAGATGGAGTAAATTACATGTAGGGCTTTTATCATGTACTACGTGTTTAGCATGTCATTTCACTATTATATATTATTAATAAAGTTATATATATTGAATCTGTTATTTTTATTATTGGAGTTTATTATCCAAGATGTCCAATGACCAGTGTTTTCATAACCGGATTCGAATTGGTGATCAAATCGGTTTAGCTACCTGTTCAAGGTTCAATCGGTCGTATCGATAAGAGAAAACCCAAAGAAAATCATTTATCCAAAATTAATGGAAATTATCTTACATTGAAAAAATTCAAGTATATGGGATTGTACATGAGCTTGTCCCATATTGGTAAACAAATTAATATGAGATTGAAGCTATATTGCACTATAAATAATGTAGTGTTCGAATGAATTTATCTCACATTGGTTAATTATTGAAATGACAATGAAGTCATCTATGAATAATGCTAGTTGAGATGAGTTTATCCTACATTGGTTAATTACTAAAATAGTATTGAAATTATTATTATAAATGATGATAATGTCTAGCAATGTGCTTATACCAAATATCTTCTCTATTATCATTAAGGTTAAAAAAATAAAAAATAAAAATAAACACTACTAATAATAGGTCATTCAAAGACGACATCACCATTAGGTATTGTGTGTCCATCGCCGTCCTTACACCGCCCGAAGTCACATACCCTCAATCTCAATTTCTTACATGCTTCTTCTTCTTCAACACAAATGAGTTCTCGCCAATCTCTTCTTCGTCGAATCTATTGTTCAAGTTTTTGAGAAATTATGGTTTGATTCGAATATAAATTTTGAAATTGATTTGAGGTTTGAAATGGGTTCGAGGAGGGAATCGTTTTGATATATACGTTTATATTTCTGTGGAGCTCACCAGCGGATCGAGTGTGTTGCCAATTTTTTTCTTTTAATGTATATTAAATATATTTATTTTAAGTTAAGTTTAGAAAAAAAAAAAAAAAAATTCGCAAGTAAATTAGGGAGTTTGGAAATTTGGACTTTAAGTTACAGGCCGGTAATTTAGAACTTTAAATTTTCAAATTTTGTAAATTTTATCCAATTTCAGCTCGATTCGCTTAATTTGGCCGAAATAACATGTGAGCCCTTAATTTCAGGCCTTTTGGACCCAATTTGCTAATTTGGCTTTTAATTTCTAATTTTATTTTATTTTTATTTAAAAAAATAGCAAAGAATTCTAAAAAAATCCAAAAAAAAAAAAAATTGAATATCAGTAACCTTTGTCTTCAATAAAAAAAAAATGGAAAAAGAATTTCTACATACACTTCCCCCAAACTCTTTAGTTTCTCCAATATTAGGGTTAAAGAATTGGGCGAAAACTATGTTCTTCACCATATCACTTTTAGACCAACGCCCAATTCGATTGGAGAGGCTGGAAATCTTTACATGGAAAAAGTCGCGATTTTTTTGGAACTCATAAGCGAAATCTGGTTTACACCACGCGATGGTTGAGGTTGTGTGCAGAATGTAGATGGAGAGAAATTTTGGTTTTAATAAATTTTTTTTGGATTTTTATTTTTGTATTAATGATGATTTTGAATGCATAAATTATTTTTTGTTAATAGCAACAAGGATTTCTGTTTTGACAAGAAAGAAGAGTGTAATTTTGTTGCAGATTTTAATTGTTATTTTACTGTTATATTTTAATTTTTCTATTTTTATTATTTATAATTTCCAACATTTTTTTTTCCTATTTTCTATCTTATGTAGCGTGATAATGTGTAAAGTTTATTATCAACTGGGATTGTCACTTATACAATTATATTACATATAGACGAAATTGAGTGAAATTGGGCCAAACCCAGGCCATGACACCATGTAAGCTTCTTCTTTATTTTTATGCAAGTTTTTACTCATTTATTTTGTGTGTTTTCTTGGCATTGTGACTTGTGGGGTCGATTTTGACATTCTTTTTTTGCTTCTTGATTTGTTTGTTGAGTAAATTCAATTTATGATCCACAATTTTTATAAATTTGGAATAGATTACTAATTTAATGATAATTTTATAAATTTCAATATTTAGTTTCAAAGATAAAGTATATTTTGTACCTGATTAATTATAAGTTGAGAATGGGGTTGGGGAGGTTTCAAATGTAATGAAGAAACTTGAAAATTTGTAGTTGACACTTGTTCATCTTTTTATAGATGAAGACACAAAAGATTGACTAAATCTTTAAAAGAAAAAATTCTAATAATAAAGCCTCTCAGTCAAATCCACTTATTTATTGATTTTTCGAATTTAGAAAGTCGTCATAAGAAATCCTTAAGAATTACAAGAATATATCGGTTCTGAAAGGCTGGATTTTGATGAACTAGTAGTCAATATATCGGTTGGATTTTGATGATCTATCAGAAGAAAAGGAATGACTCATCATCAAATAGGTGATATCACAATTGGACATCATTATAAGTTCGACATTTTTCATGAAGTGATAGACTCTTAAATTGCAAGAATTGAATAGCAGATCATTGTGGAGTTATCAACACTTGATCCAAGAGAGATGTGCATATCATTCAGAATTGATGATATTTGCAAGTAGTAAAAAAATATTACCCACATGATTTTGAAGGACATGAGATACTATAGTTGAGAATGAATTTTGAGCATTTTGATCATGTGCAACAGCTTTTTGACTTTAGAACACTGACAACTATGATTTATGTCAATGGATGGTGAAAACTAGAAAATCAAAAGTTTACCCTCTTGAGTTTAGAGTGTTGACTCTCATTTTCGTGCTTCTTATTTCTACAACTACTACGGAGCGATCATTTTCGGTTATGAGCATAGTGAAGACTACACTTCATAACAAGATGAAAGTTATTTTCTCAGTGATTGTTCATTAGTGTATATTGAAAAGCAAATTGTAAAAAAATTTGGTATAAATTCACTTGTAGATGACTTTCGTGATATGCAAGAAGATGTGCTCACACGGAACCGTCGGTTTCGGAAAACCGTGGAGGACTAAATCAAAATCGAACTGTGGGGATTTCGATTTCGGTTCTGGTTTATAAACCGTCAATTTTATTCGAACTGTTGGTTTGACGGTTTCGTTTTTTTTTTTTTTTGTTAAATTATATTTGCGTATATATTACAATCATTTATATATTACAAGATAACAGTTTTGTTTTGAGTTAATAATTTGATATAAATTAAAAATTAGAACTTGCATTTACAAATTACAACGCAACATTACAATTTACAAGTTACAATTTCAAAAATTAAAAATTACAATTCAAATACAACAAAATACAAACTATATCCCTAAAAAATCAGGTCAACGATTTTTCGAACCATTGACCTCGGTTCAGTTCATGTTCAGTTCCGATTTTCAAAACCGTTTGACCATGTCTATGCAAGAGCAACATTCTAAATTTTAGAAAATTAGGGAAGTAACAATATATTTTGGGATACTTATTGATAATTATCTATATATCATTATGTAAAATTTCTAATTATTGTTGACCCTTCATTTCTTGATCTTGGTTCCATCCCTGGTTGGCAGTATTATATCTATTAAATATATTTCTTGTTGCATTCATTAATGGTTCTTAGTTAATCACATAATGAGTCGAGATTTTCGAGCTCCCAGTTATATCAAATTAGATTTTCGATCTGAGGAGAATATTAGATTTCAATATCCAATTGGGTCCTTTGTTATTCCGTATAAATCAACTCATAGATTCTAGATGTTTGTCATTCCTTAAATTAGATCAATCAAAATCATTCACTAATGTATTCTCATAGATAAATAAAAACCACAATCTAATGGTTGTTATTTCACCCTCTATGAATGTACAAAACATTTGATTGGCAATGGGAAAAAATCAATTGTGGCCCTGTTGGAATGGGTGCGGGCCGATTTTGACCCATTTTCAGGCATTTTTGGCCCACCCTTACAATTTCGTCAAAAATCTAACGAAAATAACACATATTTTCAGGCCTTTTTGGCCCACCCTCACAATTCCGTCAAAAATCTAACGGAAATAACACGTGCGACACACATGACCGTCAACATTGTATGTGTGTTTTGACGGTTTCCGTTAACCAAACTAACGGATAGGACTAAACTTGATGATTTTTGGGTCACTTTTGATACTAGGTGCCAAAAATGGCCCGTGGCATTTCCTACAGGGCCAAAAATGAAATTTCCCCGATTGGCAATTGATGCTTGCAATGCATGAGACCAATCAAAACAGGTCCTCTAATTCAGTACAGAGTTCAAAATTAATATTTAAACGTTTTGTAGAAAATATTTGATTGTGATCTTAAATCCGACAACAAACACAAAAAGATCATCAGTTTCAAAGAATCATAGTCCAAACAATTCGTACCAGATTGTGTCGCGCCATAGAAATCAAGCAAAAATCATATTCGATGAGCAATGTCTCTTATATTTCACAAATATATACACGAGCGAGATATTCAATCGTGTTCACAATGTGCCACGAGTCGATTTTAGCAAGGACATATTATATTTAATACACCATATCTATTTCAAATGAAAAGCAACAAAAAGGAAATGATAAATAAAATTATCCATTTTAGCATCATATGTTGCATCGCTTTTTCTTTTCCGTTTTAAGTTTTCTCCCCAACAGTTTGAAGTAAGTGGAGGAAGGATTTCAATGAGCAAAAAAAGAGGGCATATGTTTTGTAAATAGACCAAAATCAAAAAATTGAACTCTATACAACTGTAAGAAACTAGAACATACTCCTAGAGCAAAACAAATCATGTAACATATACATCCTTCAAATCATCACAGGTTGAAATCCAAAGAGATGGACAAATGTGTATGTAGGATTGGATGTTTACTTGTTAAAGAACAAACTTCTCTTCTTCCTCTTCTTTTCACCAGCCTGCATTATGTTTTGAAATAGTGGCAAGAGAGATTCTATATAAGTATTCTGAAATCCTTCGAATATACATGCAAAAACTCTTGAAGATTGTATGGCGCGACGTTGCTATTTAGACACTTTTACCTATGGAGTCAATTCCCTAAGGAACACATGCATACACCAACTTAAGTATCAGTGTATCACATTCTACTTTCTAATGAGATAATCATTTTCTCGTTTGTAACCCTAGAAAACAGCCTTACATAAGAAGTCAACTGAAACAAAGCTCAAGGGAAACAACAAAATAAACTTAATATCAATTAAGGGAGCTGATATTGACTCTCCAAAATGCGCTATAGGCACTCTCTATAAGACATGGTTAACTGCTAAAGAAAGGAACGTGGTGGAGTACTAATATGATTTCCAGTTAAGCTAAAAATCAGCCAAATATTAGACATTATGAATCGAGCATACAGTTCTGCACATGCATGCACACAATTTGGTGACATGAAAATTCCCAAGAAATCATCTATTATTGACAGCAGTAAAAATGCTAATTATCCACAAAGCATTCAGCTATAGCTGAATATGCAGTATTAAGAGTTTGTAAGTTTAATTACCCACTTGCTAAGCATTCATGCATTACAAAAGTTAACAATAAGCAAGACTTAAAGAAATTCAATAACTTCTTGCCAGTCTCCTATGGCTTTCTGGAAAAGAGGAACAATATTCAAATACCAATACATGCAGGACATGTAGAAAATTGACACATCTCTCTCACATATGATTTCTTGCCGAATGAAGCCAGATACGAATTATACCTTTATGATGAATAACCTCATGGTGAGAACAATTGTATCTCTTGAACTGAAAAATAGAAACAAAAAAGAACTTAGCCAATGAATCAGAAGAAAATACCACAATTATAGATGTGCTCACAATAACACTAGAGATGTTGAAAATACACTTAAAAAGATTAAGAAGAGCAACAATTAGGGCTGCTGAAAGCCAGAATTGGAGAATTTAAATCCCAGGAGATTGTTGAAAGGGAAGATTAATAAGAATCTGAAAAACAACGAATGTTAGGGCTAATGATGGGAAAATGAAGTGTAATACAGTGATGGATACAAATTAGCAAAAGAACAATCTCCCAAGTCCCACCCATTCATCCTCCAAAACCTCATCCTACTACCATTCCTAAACTTGGATCTTTGCTGAATGAATAAAATCCAGGTATAGAAATGAATTTCCAAGACTTCCAAATGTAATGCCAAATGCAAAACCTGCATCCCATTTGTTATTTTTCAAACCACACTTACTTTTGATCACTTAGCCCCAAAGAGACTCTTTTCTAGCATGAAACTGCCACCACCATTTCCCCAAAACAGCCTTATTTTAAATCCAATGCTTCCAATTCCAAGACCATGTGTATGGCTTTCACCATCAGATCTGTCCTATAAAAATTCCTCATCAAATTACTCCAACACCTTGCGTTCTACCTATTTGGTCTCATTTTGCTAGCTAGCATCATTCACTTTACCAGTCTCAAATACTATCTTCTCAAATACTAGAAAGGTAATATCATTACTTGTACATAGTCTGGACTCAATTAGGATCTTGGCTAATTCTTTTACTCTTTCAATTATTTGTTCTGAAGATGTGGGTTTCAAATTGGGACATTTTTTAATTAGGATACTTTGCAATGAATTTTCCTAAAGGTTTTTCTAAAAGATATGGGATTTTGATTATCATCTCACAATCCAAAAGGATTGACAAAATACAAGCTAACACTCATTACTGCATATTAATAATACATATAATAAAAAGAATACTTATCCATAACCATGTTGGCAACGGTTTTTTTTTTGATAGGAAACAAGAATGTTATTAATAAAGGAAAGATTACAAAGGGATGAAGTGTCCCCAATTATGGAGAAGATCCATCTAAAGTACAATATTTAAATCTCGATAAGCATCAGATACACATAATCCCCTAAAACATTTATACCCTAAAATCAACCATGAAACCCTAAACTTAAATTTTTCCCACACTTCATCTAACGATTCCTCAACATTTTAAAAAACTCTCTTATTCCTTTCCAACCAAAGAGACCAACATAAGGCTTGGACTATAATACCCTACAAAATCTTAGATTTTTTACTAATGAAGATCCCCAAATTCAACAGAAAACATTCCATGATGGATTGAGGGACGACCCAATATAAGTTCATCTCCTGTAATGTCCTGAGAAAAACGGCAATGCAAGAAAGTACGATCCAGGCTCTCGAAGCCTCTTATACAAAGCACACACCAATTAGGAGATAGAAAAACAAGTGGAAAGCATTTTTGAACCATGTCACAGGTTAACACTCTGCCCAAAATCAACCATGAAAAAAAACTGAACCTTTTTAGGCACGGAGGCTTTCCATACAGCTTTGTAAAAAAGAAAGGGGGTGGGGGGTGTGAATATCTCTCTGAAAGAAGGATGAGAAAAAAGACCTACACAAGAAAACACCACATGATTCTAAGGACCAGATTCTAGTATCATCCACATCAAAAGAGAGCCAAACATCAGCCAGTAACTCTAAAAGGAAGCACAATTCAACAATGTCATTTTCTCTAAGATTCCGAAATAAGTGAAAATCCCATGAGATTTAAGAAGCATTCGACACATTGTGGCTTGAAGATACAAAGGAAGAAATGGGTTTATAATGAATGAGCGAAATACGAAAAAGAGAAGGAAAAAGATCACGAAGGGCACGGTCCGCCATCCAAATATCTTCCCAAAACCTCACAATGTTACCTCTACCAATCTTGACTTTTACCAAATACATGAAGTCTGGGTGTGCTCTAGATATAAATTTCCATGGACTTCTGAGGTGGTTCTCAATGCTAGACCTGCGTCCCAACCATTCTCTTGAACCCCATACTTACTTGTTATGATTCACGCCCACAAGGAATTTTTTTCCCTATGATATCTCCACCACCATTTTCCCAGTAGGGACATGTTCCTCAAAACCAAACTGCCAATGCGCAGTCCACCTACCTCCTTAGGTTTAGCAATCAATTCCCAGGAAACCAAGTGAAGATGATTATCCTCATTACATCCTTCCCAAAGAAAATTTCCCATCTTTTTTTCCATAATATTTGCAACTCCTATAGGAATAGGAAAGAGGGCTAGAAAGCCCGTATATTGGCAACGGTTATAAGAATTGGAACTCCATATAAGGCAAATGAAAGTTGTTAAGATACTTTTAGAATTCTAGAACACGGAAGCAATAGAAAAGATGGAAGATTGCAATTGTAAAAATAAAAAAAAATGATGATGAGATGTACAATCGAATATCCAGAACTCTACATACTCATCATAATTTTCAAGCCTCTTTCTGCTCCCCAAGATCCATACAATTCAAGTACAGGCTGTTTTCTTACATGTTAAACACACTACAAGCTTTTCGTATTGAGAATTCCCTGTGAGCCAGGAACCATTTACCAACTGATTTTACCATTTCTAGATATCCCATTCCCACATCACAATGCTATAAAATATGGACGCATTGCTATAATTTTTAGGATTTATCACAAAAACATTTTTTATTTGCTTATCATAAAATATCTTCACTAAACCCCCAAACCAATTTTTTTTCATTAGATTTTCATCCAAAACTTTTCTCAATCCCATATCCAACCAAACCAGCCAGAAGAATTCAGAAGATACTACCTCTTGCACACAAAGATAGACCACTAAAATCATAGGTTAATAAGCTCTCAGTTTGCCAAGTACATCTCTTCTCACAGAAATAAATTGTTCTCCACCAAAAACTTCATGAAGTAGAACACTCCTTAGTAAATCAAAGTTCGCAAAATGCAGTTTTACCTTAAATCTCAAATGTCTTAAGGTTTTCAGTAATATTCGCCTATGCATCATAATATGACAGTAACAATTTCATTTTTAAATTTGAAAACTATCAACTTTTCATAGCAAAGATGGCAAATAATGGATCATATGACGAGATGACAGTAATCGCGTGTGCCAGTGGACATCACAAATAAAATGATTACAACTTACCCACTTATATCTGTCAAGCTACTGTCCACTCTCAAAATGCGTTCCATGCCCAGAGAATCAACTACAGAGAAATCTGTTGGATTTCCATATGGGATAGAGACCTAATGAAGAAACATGATACTTGTTCACAAAGGAGGAATATAGAGCATGTAATTAAATTATTTATTTATTTGAGTAATAGAGAATTATTTCTTTCAACATGTGACAGAAATTAGTGGAGACTCCTATATTTAAAAAAGTACAGAAATGAAACAGACAAAAGGAATTTCCAGGAAATGGAACCATGGATATAAAAGCCTAGAGAATAACAGTCACACAGACCATTATTGTTTTGCCCACAACCCATGTTTAAAGCATTTAATAATGGAGGGCATATTGTGAGTCTACCATGTTTTTAGTGTTCTACTAGGCTAGAGTAAAGCTAAGGCAATCTATGGAAACCGCAATAACAGTGTGTTTTGAAGCATCTCTAATGTTTACCTTTCCAAATAAAGACATATAACTCGCATTGTTTAGCCTGGACCAGTTACCTCACTGGTTAATAAGGTGATGCACATCACAATAATGTCAACTTTCTAAACCTTCACAAACAACCTGAACCTATTTACATGTCTACCATTACCTCTGACTGAAGAGGAAAGAAAGGGATGCAAGTTGGTTTTTTTTTTTTTTTTTTTTTTTAACGAGTTAAGAGGGAATGGAAAGGAGAGAATAAAGACTAGAAAAACTTGTGTGATTCAGATTCGAACCCTATCTGCACCTTTATAAAAGGTGGGATACCACTAAGCTACAAGGCTCGTGGTGGGATGCAAATGGGTATTAAAAGTGAAGTATAAGGCAGATGGATTACTTGAAAGATATAAGGCGACACTAATGGCTAAAGAAAAGTTAGATAGCTTGATTTGCACAACATATGAGGCTACCAATCCCCAGAGTGGCAACAGAACTAAGTAATTCAGTTTTCCAACTTTCAACAAATTATTAAGCTAGGAATGGATGATCTTTTTCTTCTTTCTTTCTTTTTTTTTTTTTTTTTTTTTGGGGGGGGGAGGGGTGGAGGGTGGGGGTGAAGGGTGGAATTATAATGTATGATAATAAATCCAAAAAAAGTTAGAAAATACATACAATTGTGGATGATGAAAACTTCTCGGTGACTACAACACCACTAGGCCCGCTACATTTTATGTTGTAACCATCTCTTTTAACGGTCAATGTGGCTGGCTCCCATATGTCAAGATATCCAGTCTTCACAATCAAAAAAAAAGGTAAAAAAGAAATAAATTAATCAACAAAGCACTTCCAGATGAGAGTAATAAAACTCTAACAGCAATGAAATTACAAGTATGAGGTTAGGAAATAGGGTTAAAAAATATTAATAACCCACAGGTTTGCCCAATAAAAAAACAAAAAAACAAAAAATTCCCCAAATTTTGACATTATAAATACCCTTTTTGATTTTTGTCCCCAATTTTAGAGATTGCAACTACCATCTAACATCATCAACTTATAGAAGATGCTTGTAAGGATAAATTATATTTGAAAAGCGTACACCAAATTCTTTTCTAGTTATAAAAAATAATTAAAAAGGTTTGGAAAGACAAAGGCAAAGAAATAGATTTTTCAACCGCACGTGCAAACCTCCCCCCCCCCCTTCCCTACAGAACTGCAACAACATTGTTGTGCCACTACCCCCACCCACCACTATATTTTGTTTGAATATTAAAACCTTGAAAGAAGGACAAAATGGTTGATGCAATTTTGGTTTTTAATTTAAAAATTTTCAAAAATAAGACATTTATTAATTTCATTTGGGCTTATTTATTGGTTATTCAACACTAGGGGTTATTGTAATATTGAGGCCAAATCGAGGTAATAATTGGTGAATCCTAGGAAATGACAACATATTGGCATTCATACCGCCAACGATAGCTTGTATGAAGCATGACCAGTGTAGAGTGTTTTCTCTATGCACTTCTGCATTACAGGATCTGCAAGAGAGGGCAAAAATAAGTGAATAAATGAAATAAACAACTTAGATCTCTTGAGCAGAAAAATGCATCAAGTAATCAGAAAGAAAATAATTACTGAAAGAACCATGAAGGTTGAGGGGTTTTCATTTATGTGATTTTATTGTGACATTGACTTGACCACTACACTTTTCTATCTGAAAAGACTTAATTTTTATGAATTTGAGCTTTTTTGAAGACATAAATACCAGGATCAACTCAGAAAAGTTTCAATAACAATCCTTTTTTCTACACTGTTTTGGAAATCTTACTTCATTGAACCACAACAAAGAGGCATTAGATAAATAATGATGCTCATACACCCCACAAGAAAGTGGGGAAAAAATACTTTGTAAGTGGTGTATATTTCGCCGAGTCTGTAAATTCCTACTTGCACAGACAAAGCATAATTTTAATAAGGCATTTTCGTTTCTTCTAATGAACTAATATTGTCGTAACAAAAAAAGAGAAGTGCCAAGACTTGGTTCGATAACCTAATAACAGAACTTCCACACCCCATAATCATGAGCAAATGAAAATGATGGAGGAAAGAACGGATGAAGTTAAGTGTTAAATGATTTTAAGAGTGGAAGATATGTTATATCACACATGCACACAAACAGAAAGAGAGAGAACCAAGCAACTATATGAAAGTAATAAAGAAAATTAATCATTCCTACATGTTCACACAAGGTTTACAAAAAATTTGCAAATGTAAATGGTTCTTTCCAGTTTCCCTTACTTCGGTGCATGTGGATTGTGTATGAGTCTTTAGGCGGAACTCATCATCCCCATTTTTATCTACCAGGTGGCGCTCGATATTTGTTTTGATGGTTATACCATTTAAGAATTATGAATTATTTATAAAGTTATAATTTTAAAGCTTGGTTTCTTAAACCTCCATTGTAAAGGTCAAACAATATTTATCAGTTTCTAATTATTGATTACCGCAAGTAATTTTCCTATGCTCGTTAGCAAAGACCTTCACAAGTTCGCCCTGAAAAAAAAGGTCATCAGAAATTGTCAGAAAGAAAACCCACCACATATGATGGCAAGCACACTGATGATAGCATTAAAGCATTTCTCTGCCAAAGGAAGAGTAGGTTTAGCATTTTCAGCAATTATTTTAGTTGAAGCAGATAATTCATTTGAAAACCTTGGTATACATGCAGGAAATACTCTAAGTCCAACTATACCACACCAATGAGGCAGACGTATCTTATGCCATCATCTGCTCTCACATAACATGGGCCAATAAATGTAGATTACAGAGAAATTTGAGAAATCGGAAAAGAAGAAAACTCGGATTAAATTGATTTCCTTTATATTTTCTCCTGAAATATTTGAAATACTGAGACCATAGTCTTCCAAAATTATCATGGGTATGTCCTAAAAAATTCAATGATCTCTCACTATTTTTTGTAGAAAAGGAAACTTGATCCAATCTGCCCACTGCCTGACCAGGTAGTAATGATTCAGTGTTTACTACTGATGGTCCGTTTACATTACCCATACTATCTAAAACCAAAACAAACAATCCAGTCCCCACACTTATACACCCAGATTACCTTCCGCTTCCTGTCGTCCAGTGGCTGTACTTCAATGGCAAGATATGTATCAACATCGTCTGCAGTAACAAGATAATTTGGTTGTTTCGCTCCTGTAATGAATATTTGGCAGATTAATGATAGGGATGAACTTAGAGGAAGAGCTAAACTAAACAGAAACCAGAATTAGTAATAAAATAAATACCATCAACATAATTAAAAGATCCATCATCCAAATGCCGTACCCACTGCAATATCAGGTGAAAAGTATATGATTAATTACAAGAACAAACTACTGCAAATCAAGAAGTGATTCCCATTGCAACTGCCCAAAAAGGAGAAAATGTTGAAAATAAATAAATACAGAACAGCAAAAACACCTCAAAATTGCAACTGGTAGTTCCATTTATAGAGTAGCCACATGCTTGGAGTTGCTGACCAGGACATGCTTCACCGGAAATTTGAAGGCCTTCAATTGCTGGTAGCGGATCATCATCTGCAGCTGGTCATTGGATGCAATTTTAATAATTTTGGTCACCAAACCAAGCTCAAAGCAGAAAAGAATTGAGTTCAACAAGTACAGACCCTCAGAAAAAGAGGATGAGGGTTCCTCAAGAACTGGTGGGAGATAAGGAGAAAATGAGGAGTTAGGATCATCCAGATTTGTCATAGCTGCAGCATTAGAATTCCAATTAGTTGACGGCTCACGATCACTCTGTTGCCCTTGATTTTCTGGTTCATCCAACTCAGTACTTCTAACAAGGTCACCGAATGTGACTTTTTTACTGACTGTGCCTTCATTGTTTCGAACTTGATGTGGATCAGCCTGGCTGAATGCAAGCTGTGAAGGCACTTCATGGGATATCATGTTCCTAAAGAACAACAGGGATGTAATGTTTGACATAAACGAACAAATATCAAGAGACTATATTGCAATACCATTCACCATTTTGATTGTAGCATTGTTTCATTTTCAAGAAAATAGGATAACATTTTGACTTCTCCATTTCTAGAAACATGAAAATTAGTGCATTTCACTGATGGTGAACTATGTTTTATTGGCTAAGAGCTTATCAGTTAATGAAGATGTCAACTATTGAGTAAATTTTTTCTACCGTGAGTAAATGTTTTAAAGAAAGAGAGATTACAAAAGAATTCCTCATAATCACATGAACAAATTGCATAAAAATTGCTTGACAACCTCTCTGAAAGTCCCTAAACAGACTAATGCCTTGCACCAAAGGCAGGCAGGGAGTGATTCTGCCAAATAAAATTGAGTACATATGTCAGACGTTACAATGAAGTGAAAGCAGTAATAATTTTCAAGTACAAGATTGACTGAATCTGAAACTATTAAGAACACAAGTATTATACTTCAATTGCAAGCAATATTTCCAGCTTCTTGAGTGTACACCCAAGAACTCCATTTTCTATCTTCACAATGTTTGCCGTTAAATATCATTACCATTGCGTTCACACATACAACCACACACTTGCAACAAAATATCATTACCATTGTGTCCAAACACTCAATCATACACTTACAACAACATAATATGATGGGGAAATTCTGAGCATACACAAGTGTATCAGGTGTTCTGGAGAATCTAAGTTACTCTCAGATCAGCACGTTTTTTAACAAACATCTTCAGGAGTAACTGGTGTTGGATGTTCGTGACACACATAACTGAATGATCAGCATAGGTCTAGCATAGATTCTATTCTTATCTTCTAAATTTAAGAAAGACACGATATTTTTAATCATACAACACCAGAAACGATTGCAACAAATTACTTGAGAAGATTGTTTCATCCTTTTTATGTTAAATAAGAACCAAGGAATGTTGAGCAAGGAATGAGTCATCCCTTGTCTGAATATACAAAACAAAAACAGAATCATAGAACAAAAATCCAATCCCTAGCTGTATATACACATAGAAAATAATAAATCCTTTATGTTCATGCATTTAACTTGGCCACATAAATAAATTATATAATTATCGATTTGAGATTTCAGTTTCACTTTGCTGACGATATCAGGTAATCTAAATGAAGAAAGTAAGAACATGAACAAGAATGAAATCCGTATTTAATTTTTTTTAGTTTTTTTTTTTTTTTTTTGGGGGGTTAAATTGGCTATTGCAAATGCATAAAAAATAGGCTGTGGAGCAAGTCATATAAATGACAAGGTGAAAATTGATGTACAAGGCTTCTGCATTTATTTTTATATGGGCTTGACATGTATTCCACTGTGTTATGTTTAATCCCAGCATATCACATTCTATAACTATTCTTATATTCTGAACATGAAAAAGTAGTTTTCACACTTCAAACAAAATGATTTCACAAAAGTAGTCGTATTAGAAATAACTTTTTTTTCTCTTTCCTCATTTACCACCTCGGATATGAGGCGCCCCTTATCCTGAACTTATGAAGCTACTTCGCTGGGTTCCTTAAAAGACTTGCCCATGACTGGGTATTCTCTAATTACCCAACTATGTTGGTTTTAAGTGTTGCTTAAGTCTTTCTTTCCAGGACGCATGGAGTGGGCTACTTAAGCACCATAGTGACTGGTGTAGCAATAAAAACAATGAGTGAGGTGGTTCTACTTCACAACAACTATTCTATGAGAATATAATGCAGATATTATTCCAACCGATACTTCTGCAGGCGGGAAGGAGGGGTAATTACTTAACCCACACAAGTTAAAGAGAAAATGACAATATATTCCAACCATAAGACAGATCCATTATTTTCACCTTGGGAATGCTCGTGCTCCAAGTATGACCAAAAAAGAGAAAAGAAAAGAACTTCATGAACCAGAACCCACCACAAAAGGCAGACAACTAGAATTGCACATGCATCTCAGAGTCATGGTAGATGACCATCCTCCAACTATAGAGAGAGAGAAATCAATTGTAATTGCACCCTCAGAATTGTTCCCACTTTAAATATGACAGTCAAAAAATAATATTTATGGACCAGAACCCACCAAAAGCAGAGGACTGGAATAGCACATGCAGTTCAGAGTCAATCTCCATTTGAGCAGCTCACCTGCTTGCAAGAGGTGGATGCCTCCCCAACTCGTCATGCTCCAAATTCTTCAAATTGTCAAGACCACTTTGAGGAAGACCCAGAATATCTCCAATCATTGCTGTCTGAGAATCTGAAGATGGCATCTTTCCATCAGAATATGTTTGTTGCGGAACCAGTTCAAATCCCTTTTTCATCTGGCAAGAAATTCAAGAGCTTGAGATATCAACTATTTAAGCTTACAAAGGCACTTATCAAGGCAGTAAATACATAGGATGGGGTGCTTATCATCAATAGGATTGCAATGGCTAGTTTTTATAGTGTGGAAGTGGTTCACAATTATTTCAATAATTGTAATTAGGCACCCAATTGAAGACCTACATCCAAGTTTCCATCTACCTTTCTGTGTGGACAACTTTACTGATGCATATGACAACAAAAAAAAAAAATGCAGGAAAAATTAAAATCCCACTGTCCTTACCTGCCATATGAAGCACACTTGTGTCCGTAGTTGATGCAATCAATACCTAGAAAAATTAATCTAGAAATATATGATAAAAGAAACCACCCTATTCAAGAATTTCCAGAATTTATTGGATAATTAGAGCAGAATTTCTTACAATTGCTTAATGGTCTAATAAGTTGACAATCATCTAAGACTCAGGTATCGACTCAATCATATGTGAAAGCACTTATATCCTGTTTATCTAAAATGCCAAGCATCAAGTATGTTTCAGTCATCAGTTAAATAAAAATCACGCCAACCATACCTCATTGGGATAAACTGGTGACTGTGTGAAATTGGATGGATTCATATCAGAACGCCAGGGTGCTAGCTGGTATTCTGACTCCTTTAGCTTTCCCTACAAAGCAATCCACAACAAAATTATGAGAGAGAGAGAGAGAGACTAGGGTGCAATCAATTATTGAGCCACTACAACATACCTCAGTCACAAGAAGCTGTTCTTGTAAATGTCTAAACAAAACCTGCAATCACAAGATTTCCACATAAGTTAATGGAAGCGACAACCTCAAATGTATTCAAAACAATCATCAACATTTCATAAACATCTATAGATGATAACTAGCCCAAGAAAAGTGTATAAATAAATTTGGGTCCATAAAACCACTATAAATAGAATGAGTCAACACCATCTTCAGCAAAGCCATTAAGAATTCTCAGCTAAGAATGAATTGTAAGCATTAAAAGAAGTAACGTTGAGTCTACAATTATTTTGACCAATCTAAGTTGGCATGTTTCGGTTACAGTTTTGCTTTGCTTTAGAATTTCATAGTGCAGATTTAGATACATTCTACAGAGCTAGGTTTTTAGTAGTCATTAAAAGTGGTTAGGACATGATTAGAACGCTATAGTGAATAATTCTGTTAAACAGCGAAGTCCAACTTCAGTTTTTTTGTAAAATCCCTTTCACTGTACAAATTTTAGTATTCAAACAATAGAAACTATACTGAAGAAACATGATGACTTAAAAAAAAAAACACTAAATTGTGGGTACAGAGGTTTAACAATCCAAACATATAAAATAGATCCACAAAAAAAGAAACAGCCCACATGTCTGCAAAATGGTAAGATGGGAAAACTGATCTATAAAGATTCTTATCTTCAATCTCCTTCTTTTCTTCTCTAACTTAATATACCTTATCTCAAAGGATATTTGGTTCCAGCCTCTTAACATGTTTTCATACAATCAACCCAACACAAAAGAAGACATAAAAAGTAACAATTATAAGCTCTCAAACTCAATCTGAAGGTTTTATTTGAATTTCCAGGAATAACCAAATTCTGGCCATCTTATGACTTCTAATTCCTTTCCGCTGGTGTTTTTACAAGTCTGACACTGACCCCCACCAACTCCAATCTGAATAAATCACCAGCATTTCTACTTACCATATAGACTGCAGTAAATGAGAATTTCATCTCAACTATTAACGATTTTCTGTTTGGAGTCATCCATGACAAGTACAATAATCAACTGTAAGGGTATGCCATGCTCACCTTGACATTACTGACAATGGACTGGGCATCGGTAACAGGTGGCTGAAGAGAATACTCCGCAAGAAGAGGCATTAACGAACTTACGAATGTTGATCTTTCTTGTTGCGCAGCCTGAAAGAGAAAATTGAGTGGATTACATATATAGCTGAAATTAGCAGAGAGAGAAGAGGCAAAGGCTGGTACTATTAATTGATTGGTTGACTAAACATTGTGCTGATAACTAATGTTATGAAGTAGGGGAACAATCTAGAGTAGTGATTTATCTATATGTATCTTGAGAAATTCAGATTAGAAGCAGCAAGTGCAACATCACTTGGACCGCTAGAGCACAGAATCAGGAGGTGACAAGAAATGCTAAGGCAATGATAAAAAGAAAAGATATAAACAACTGAACTCATATTCATGCAAATGGAAACTCTAGACAGTAAGGTGAACAGTTAGTCTATAAAATAATAAATAATGGTAAGACCAATATTAGAGAGCATCTATTACAAAATGAAACATACACAGTATATCTTCAAAAATTTAAGTCAACACAGTGTTGCTAAAAAATATAGTTGCAGAAATGAAAGTTTAGTTACCCCAACAACTTGAACTGGCTATATAAAAGCAAAAAAATGGAGTGGTGCTTACTCCAGAGTCCAGAGCAGTAGGACAAAAAGCTGCCTACATATATACACAATCGAGTGTAGTTTAAATATAAAAATATATATATACCTGTAATGCATACGTCAGGCGAACATTCTCCTCCATTATGTCTTGTCTGTAGGAAATTGCTTTAGATGCAGCAAGAATTAGATCCTGTTGTTGCTGATCAAATGCCTTTGGAGAGGAAAAAAATGCACAAGACCTCCATAACTATTCAGAGTACAAGGTTTCCATAAACAAGAGCTACAAAACTCCTTCTTACCAGACGCATATATGATATACGCTTCTCCAGGGCATATTTCTCATTGCGAATTTGCGATTCCTATCAAAAGTAATCAATAAAAACAAAGATAGAGAAAAGGTATAAGCCAAAAAGTAAATAGAGTACTCAAAACACTCTTCCTTTCCTACCTTCACCGAGAATTCTGCAAGATGTTTTTTCAATTGTGAAATCTCCTCTTCATTTTCCCGAATCTTTAAAACAATATCCTACACAGGTGTACTCACAAAGTGATGCTACAGACATAATATGAGCAGTGTCTCTTTTTGAGAAACATGTGAGCAGTGTCTCTTAGCTCTTTTTCTATCTCATGGGAGTGAAGATGCATTATACACTCATTATCAAGATTATGGAATGATGTTACCCAATGAAAGCTTGAAATGATAAATCAATTGAGCTATAAGAACGCACCTGCTTTGAAGTACTAGTATCATTAACTTCAGCTACTGAAATCAAATCCCTTCCGGAGTATCTGAATTCTGAAACTGTATTGCCTTCTTGCTGGTCCCTATAAAATGCAATAAACCAGATTACAACCAACCACATGTATACTGACCACAGTTGCATCTGATATACCTGGTAGAATTAAATAATGTTATTGATGGCGACATGATTTGAGAAACACCAGAATTATCTGATACTGCACGACCACCATGAACCACATTCAATGATCCATTAACCTTGCTTCTCTCAAATTGGTTTTCAATATGAGTTTGCATCGCATGCTCTCTATTACTGTGGATCAAATCGGGTGAAACATGTCCAGAATTGATGTCCACATTTCTACTCCCACCTATTTGATTTTCTAAATGCAAAACTATTTGATCAGCTCTGCACGGTTCAATAGCATGGTCACTCCATCCATCACCTGACTGAGAATTTTGATATTTCGCATCACCTGATTTCTGCAGCAGAAAACAATAAATAAAAGGAGTTCGATCAGGGAAAGCCTGCAACAACATATGCATCATGAACTTTTAGAATGGTATTATCTAGACCTAAGTAGTGCAATGACCATTATATAATCAAGGAGCTTTGGAGCAGGAATATGATAGCAATTTTCAGTAAAAAAATGGAAAAGACTTCCAAAATAACTTTGGATCAACATATATGACTATGAAGCCTAAAATAATTGTCAGCTCTTATCACGTAGTTAGAGCATTCAACCTCCACCACAACATGTATAAAGATCACTACAGAAATTCTATACTTCATCTCTTTTCCGCATCAAATTTTTGAACACTCAGCAGAGGAGAAGAGGCAATAATCTGTATCTTCTTCTATTTCATCCTTACTTGAAGAAAGTAAACCAAGGCCGCACAATATGATAAATAGCTAACAAAATGTCCTTGGATGACAGTGATCGTAAGCTCCATTGCAGGAAAACCACTCTATAAGTGATTACTGTGACTTACGAAATCACAACAATTATACCAGAGACAAAGCGGATCAGTACTATCCAGTTAAATACCTAAATATATTGTACAAGTCATAAACTCCAGAAAATGAAAAGATCTCAACTCCCAAACCACTAGAAATGGAACTGGAATAGATTTCGGTGATCATGTCACATACAGAAATTTTATCTTTGTTATCTTCACTCCCAAATGAACTCTACCATTTGCCTCCTCATAGTAACATTATGGGTTTAATATCAGTCTGGAATGGATTCAATTCAAAGCAGAAAAACAGATATCATAAGAACATATAAATTTCGACACTCTTAACCTCCTTGATTCCAGAAATATAATCTCGTTTCACCAGGGAAAATATCATGTGTACTCCGAAAGCTTGAACTCTACACGCCTTTATTAGTTGTAACATTAAGAATACTAACCCAAAATGTTTTCAACCTATCCTATGGATTTCTTTATGCAGCAGTACAGCACAGTAATATTGATGAATCTAATGTCACCACACAACTAGGAGTAACTAAACTCCGGAAGATCAAAATTGAATAACATATGGAGAGAAGACTACTATGAAATTAGCACAACAGTACAGAGAACAGCTCAACAAAATGGGAGGAGCAACGTAACATGCATCCTCCACAAACCCTTGGGTTCTGCGAAACTCCTGCATGCTCTCTTTCTACCTCTATACTTCTAAAGCGACAAATGCTCACAACAACCTTATAAAGAAGACAGGGAAGGAAGGGCTTTTACAGGAACATATTACATACATACCAGCAGATAAAAATTGGCAGCAATAATTGTTTACCATTTCAAGTCAGAAATTAGAAAAGAGAAAAACGCTACCATAAAGTTCAGTGAGCAATGTAGGACATAATGCAATACTCATGGTTGACTTTAACTACTGTACACTCATGAAGTGACTCATCATCATTTACTTGCACAGTTGGCTACACAAATATTTGTTCTCCAAGTTGCTCGATCTCCAACATATTATCACTTAATCCAAGATCTAGGGTGTCTTCTTTAACTACCTTCAACCAAAACATTTACTTCCCTTGTCCCTCACTGGATCACTTCAATATTCACTGTAAACTGTACATTTATAGGTAACATATGTTTCTAAACTTCATTCATTGAGAAGTTTTTCTTTAAAGAACCATCAGAAATTACTCGTTCTTTTCATGTGCTCACTGTGTAAGAATCTACATATTTCTCAAGCAAGTCAAAACCTTATACAACGTAGTATATAATGTGATGATACATTGAAAGTCAAAATTCTTAATGAAGTTCATATTTTTGTATTTAATTTCTATACAACTGATTACCTTCTACCTTAAGAGTGGTGGACTTTGAAATCATCGATTCTTATTGTCCAATCATCAGTACAGAGCATAACAAAGACATCAAAACATATTATATTTAAATATTTTCATACCACCTCAATTTTCCATCTCAAATCAGTTGCCTATGCAGCTAAATAGTTGATTTTGCAAATATAGCAGTCTTGATCTCCTAAGTCATAACAGTCCAATGGTGGAAGTTTCACTTTTAAATTACTGCTAAATATGGGTTTTATGGAATGTTGTCACCAGTAAAAGAAAAGTTCTTAAATTATATAGAGTCTCGAATTGGAACCTATCATGCAATATGGATGCTAATAACTAGTATTATATTATATACAGCATTAAAATATTGTACTCCAAAGAGATATGGAGAATCATAAAATCATACAACTACAGGCCTACATTCTCCTTGAAGTAAATAGATATTAGAAAATGAAGAGAGACCTAAAACTTTGTTTACTCGCTCTAATTAAGTTGTTTGAATTTATCCATAGAATACATTATTATGGGGTAAATAAATTGAAAATTATGAAAGAGGACATGGATTATTGAAAGAAGAAAGAGAAGACTTTTTTTCTTCGGACCTTTTTTTTTTTTTTTGATAGGAAACAAGAATGTTATTCATAAAGGAAATACTACAAAGGGATGAGATGAGAGGTCGACATTAATGAAAAGTGTCAAAAAGGTATAAAAAAAAAAAAAGCAAATAAACAATTGTAACCTGACAAACTTGTGATAAAGCATTCTCTGAAAGAGTACTTACATATTTCTCAAGTTCCTCATTCCTTTTCTGAAGTTCAGATCTCAAACGGCTATTCTCTTCCACCTGTGAGGAGTAAAACAGGAGACAGGGTGAACTAATCAGACTGTGACAATCAATAGGTTCATAAATGCAACTAGCAAGTTCATTTTCTAGATTCAAATATTAATAAGCTTCTGAGTAAAAATAACAAGTTAATCACTTAGAATGGTATGGTATTGTGAAAGAAAAAAAAAAAAGACAACAGCATGCAACCACAGTAAAACAAACTATCGAAGTCTAGTGTTATTTTAGTTCAAACTTAAAGATGGCTTGGTAGAATACTATCAAGTGCAAAGATCATGGTACAGATCAATATAATACATATGAATCTACAAAGACTATAAAACACAGAGGATTGACAACTTCACTAATAACAACCTTAACCAGAGGTTGGCTTAATACTTTGATAGAGTTTAGGGTTTAACTGTGATACCCTTCACTAATGACCAGAACTTATTTAAATAACCTAAGCTAATGGGATCGAGCCTACATTAATAACTATTGATACATTATCCAAACCAAACTAAAAATAAATAAACCATACTAATAATCACAGCAATAATAATTGTATAACTAAACAACGCAGGGTATCAAGCAGCAGTGCATTGCCTCAATCAATTTCCAGCGCTCGCCAACTGTAAACCCATGCAACAAAAGGGTCCATAACATACTTGAACCCCCGCATTTACAAAAATGGTAAACCAAGGAATTTTGACAAAATAATGGCAAGATTACAGGGACAAGATGTTGGAACCTGTAAAGCTTTCGATTTGCAGCTAAATTTGATAGGATTTCACTATGTTGACAAGTGCATATATGCTATGAATCAAGAAGTCGGCAACATGTCACTATTTACTACCATGGCTTAGCATTTTCCTTAATTTTCAATGCAACCCACCCTAACCCCAAAAAGGTAAAAGGATCCGGTTTTTCCATCTGAGAGTTTGACAGCAGAACATTCGCTTCTCCTTCAAGTACTTCTTGTAATGCTTCATGGGTTATAAATGTTTGAATAAATTTTTTTACTGAATCAATTCGTAGTAGAAACACCTAGAGACCTTCAAAGTAAATAAGGAAAAAATTCTGATTTCATTTCTTCTTATCAGTTTCAAGTGAATTTCAGACTGGTCTGACAAACAGAAGCAAGGGTCATATGGTGAGCTTACCATGAAACAACCCAACACATTTATGATCCAGCAAACCAAACTTCCTTTTTTTAACATAATTAAAAATAGGACAGCAAGTCAAGGTTCTTCTGTAGTTGTTCAAAAGCAGCATCGTCATAGCCCGTTGAACTTGAAATTCATTAATACAACGAATATAAGTAGAAAAGTTCAACATTAGGAACAGAATCTCATTGATGTCCATTATCAGGTCTCATGTCAGATTTCTTCTGGAAATTAGAACTTTGAGAACTATAATCATGCAGAGGCAGTACTTATATTTGTTTCTGTTTGGTAGATGCATGAGCAGTCATAAGATAATATTGATTTTCCACAGAAGAGTACAATTGTGGAATAATCTGAATTTAGACCTGCCAATCAACTGAAACTTTAAAGCCAATTTCCATTTAGATGTCTTAAATGTCGAAATCTTGATGATCTTTTCAGGCTCATACTATGAGAGTCACCTTCTATAAAATGCTGTAGCTTTTGGAAAAGGAGTGTCGAAAAGGGAGGAGATCATTATTATATAGTAGGGGCCCACAGGAGAAACAATTTTAGTACTTATTTTAAGTTATTTAGGTACATGAAAGAGTCTGTGCAACAGAGAACTATAGTCAATAATATTAGAATCTGATGAAGTAGCCTCCTCAGATCTCAGGGCCCTCCCGATTACAATTCTTATGTCATCTCCAGTGTTTTTTTTTCGTTGGCCATTTGGTTAGTTCAGCTATCACTTCTGGAAGGTCATGTAAGGTAATAGGTCCATACACGAGCCTCCCATTTCTTACGGCGCGCAAAAAAGAAAAGGCAAGTTGTTCTGGTGTTTTAAAGCACGAGAAGTTGCAAAAGAGCATCTCAGAAGGGAACACAACAAGTGGACCTGTGCGAACAGACGGGCCTCCACCCCCATTGTCAAAAGGAATTGAAGCAACAGACCGAGTCTCACCACAGTGGCCAATGGTACTTTGCATCTTCATAGAGCACAAGGTCCATGTGAGAGACAGCTAGCGATTTCCAAGAGACCAAGTGAACTTGATTATTCTTATTGTATCCTTCCCAAAGGAACTCTTATTTTTTATCTCCGTAATATTTGCAACTACTACAGGGTTACGAAAGAGGGATAAAAAGAATGTAAATACATCATCAAGAACAGCTTGAATCAAGGTTAATCATCCAACTTTGGATACAAAGCTTTTCTTCCAACCAGCCACTTCTTGGATATTCTTGTAATAACTGATTCCCAAAAGAAACTGTTAGCGGATTTCCACCCAAAGGGACCCCTAAATACTTCATCGGAAAGTCTTCTACCAAGCATCTGATCGAATTGGCTATGCTTTTGGATTACAATGTTCTTACTTTCTTACTGAATTGATACTTGAAAATGAGCAGTTGTTATTAAACAGATCAAACATGATTGACTTTACAGAATGGCTCTATGTTGAGAGAAGTGATAAACTGTATGATATGTCTTATTAGGTTATTAAATTTCAATATAAGCATGCATTTAATAAATGGTACACCAATTGTGATTTTGTAACCTTTATTTACCTACTAAAGTAATTTTAATGATCAGGCTATTCATTTAATTTCTTTTTGAGTTTGATACTTAAAACTGTGCAGTAGTTACTTCACGAAGCCAACTTGATTGACATTACAGAATGGCTGTACGTTGAGAGATGATAAATTGTTAAAACTGTCTTAGCAGGTTATTTAATTTCAATATAGGTATGCTTTCAATAAATGGTACAGCAATTGTGATTTTGAAACTTCGATATACAAGGTAATTAAAAACTTTCTTGGTCCGAAATCCAAAACAAAGTAACATATCAGATAGAGTGGTTGGTGTTGCAATGATGGTTATATTTGCCACTAGAACATCGATCGAAAATTTAGCAGATGATTCCAAACAGCCAAATGACCTCATTACAGTAAATAATAGGAAAGAATAATTTGGATAAAGACCTCCCACTTAAAAGACTAGTGCTGGAATAGGGCACTGCACAGTTGCATAAAGCAGCCAATTCATAATTTCAATCAAAGGAAATTTCATAGCTAGAGTTCCCATTAAAACCCTCCCAGAGTATCATAGCAGATGAATTAAAAGAAAGAGAGGAATGTATACCTGCTGCTTGATGGTTGCCTCAGCAGCTTCAACTGCTTTCATAACCTGAAATAACCCATCACTGCCGTTGATGCTGTAGCGGTCATTCACCGTCAACCCAGCGAATTTGGTTCCTAAATTAGCTTCTCCATTCTCCATCTCTGATTCTCTCTCTTTCTCCCTTTTTCCCGAAGGAATAGGGCAGAGCAATTCCCTTCCCTACTACTGAAAATGTAAAAAAAAATATAATAATAAATAAAAACGAAAATGAAATCCAGGGAATCAATTATTCCAGAAAGAAAACACATAGTATCAATTTTAAGACACAATAAATGCACCTGAGCTAGGTTCCTCTTCATCAAAACGAAATCATCGTCTTATTGATCCATCTTCATGCGAGTGGAGCTGCAACTCGAAATCAAATCCGCAGCTCCCTTCCCGAGTGTCAAATGATCAGTATCTTTCCCTTGTTCGATCAAAATTAATGCGTGTTCGATCGCGATTGCTGCAAGGAGAGGGGATTTCTGTACTTACCACAAATAAAAAAAAACCCTATCGCCACCGAGGGGAAAACAACAACTAGAAGAAGAAGAAGAGGAGGATCTCCGCCAATGTAAAAACCCAGAAAATTCTTCGTAAATTGGTGAGAAGGATCTTGTTTGATTCTTGTACACGCATACACACAGTGATGGTCTATGGAGGTGTGTGGGGGCACAATCATCCAAATCAAATTATACTCCCCATTCTTCTTCCCAAGCTTTTTCCCTTTCTTTTCTCACCTTCGTTTCATGATAATTACTTTCTTAAAAAATTGACAAATATGTCCATTAACTTTATAATAATACGAGAATATCGTTTAATATTGGAAATATTGATGAAAATGTGTCAAAACCTAGCAAGGAACCAAATATCTAGGTATTGACATGACAAAAATGTCCATTAATTTTGTAATACTAAATAATTTAAAATTTTACGAGGATGTTGTTTAATATTGAAAAAATCGATGAAAATGCTTCATGATCTAGTAACCCAACCTCAAGGTATTGATGTAACAATTTTTTTTTGCTGACATGGCTTTACTCGTAAAAAAAATAGTATATTTTAACTTAAAAATCTTAAATTTATTTTAAATATATAGAAATGAAAAAATAAATCTTAAATAATGAGTATTTTAAAATGATTAATTGAAATAAATGGAACAATATACGAATTTTGAAAATTAATATAAACTGAAATTTGTATTCAAAAATTTTCAAAGTTGTTTAAAAATAAAAATTATTTAAAAAATCTTAAAAGAATATTAGAGATACAAAATTTGACATATGCATTAATATCTTAAATAAGTTTAATTTAAAAAACTTATTTTATTTTATAAATATTTATAAAATCCAAAAGTTATGCTAAAAGTAAAAAAAATCGAAAACATTTATTTAATTATATTTAATTTTGAAAAACAAAATCTTATAATAATTAGATTATATTTAAACTTTCTGAAAAATAATTCAAAAATCTAAAAGTAAAAAAAATGTTGACATTTAGATTTTAAAAATTATTTTAATATTTAATTTAAAAAATTAAAAAACAAAGTTATTAAGATATTGGTGTGTATTTAAATTCTGTATTTTAGATATTATTCGAAGATTTTTTAAATAAAATACTTTTACTTTTTTTGTTGATTTATTAGATATTTTAGAACTATAATTGTAATATAATTATTTGTTTTCTTTTTTAGTTTTCAGAATTATTTTTTGGATATTTTAAAATAATTTTTGTATTATTTTTCGGATTTGTAATGTTATTACAATATTAGTGTATATTTTAAATCTTACATCTTTAATATTATTTTCAGATTTTTCAAAATACTAATTTTCAAATTAATATTTAAAAAAATTATTAAACATTTTTTCAAAATGTTTTGAAAAACTTTTTCAGTTTTTAAAATAATATATTTTTTATTTCTTTCAATTGGTTTTTGTAAGTTACCCTTTTTTTTCAATTTTTGGTGATTTTAGATATTCAACATAATATTATGATTTTTTTAAATTTATATTTTAATTAAATTACGAATAAAGCCAAATCAGAAAAGAAAAAAAAAAACTATCCCTAATTAGTATTGGGGAGTACTAAAGGCACCTACCCATTTTCTAAGGGCACCACACATTTAAAAAAAATTAAAAATTAAAAAAAATACCAATTTTACCCTTAGGGTTTTGTACACTAATTTTGTTCGGTCATTATGACCGAACGTACTTGTTCGTGTTCAGTCAAGGTGGCCGAACAAGCTTCTATATGTTCAACCAAGGTGGCCGAACACTTTTCAATGTGTTCGGCCAACCGGGACCGAACGAAACTGATCCGATTCAATCATTTGTTTACGTTTTTTTCTACGATTTTCACACATCCGTGGAATGTTCGTCATTATGTTGCCATTACAAAATTAAAAAATTTAACATAAAAGAAAAAGAATGCAAAAAAATCGATCAAACTCAGATTTGTTATGTTAAATCCGGATATATATATATTTTTAATATTAAATTTTTTAATTTTTTTTTTTAAATGTAATGCCAACATAATGGCGAACATTCTACGGATTTGCTAAATGTGTGAAAATCGTGTGAAAATCGTAGAAAAAAACGTAAAAAAATGATTGAACCGGATCAGTTTCGTTCGGTCCGATTGGCCGAACACATTGAAAAATGTTCGGCCACTTTGGCCGAACATATAGAAGCCTATTCGGCCACCTTGGCCGAACATGAACAAGTACGTTCGGTCATAATGACCGAACAAAATTAGTCGAACAAAATTAGTGTACAAAACCCTAAGGGTAAAATTGGTTTTTTTTTTAATTTTTTTTTTAAAGAAAAATGTGTGGTGCCCTTAGAAAATGGGTAGGTGCCTTTAGTCCTCCCCATTAGTATTTCTATAAAGAATAACCTTCACAGTTTTCAATCACATTATAATATAATCACTAAAAAATATAAATTTTAAAATGAAATTTATGGATGACAACTTCACAAATCACAACACCTCTCTCTCTCTCTCTCTCTAAACTTGTAAGTATGGGACGAACCAAACAAAGTGAGTCAAGTCAAATCAACAATAGGCCGGTCAGATTGGTATTCCTAGAAATGCAATTTTCTGAATCATTTCGTTCCATATTTATACAAGACTTTAGATATATCATTCTCTACAAGACTTTAGATATATTCAATCCATATTTTCTGAATCATTTCGTTCCATATTTATACAAGACTTTAAACACTGCAGCTTAACATGTCTCCAGGACCATTCTCTACCCATACAAAAGGGATTTCAAGGAGATTGATCTTGTAGATGGAAAGAAATTTATATATATAAAGTAAAATAAAATAAAAACATAAAAAAAAAAAAAAAAAAAAAAAGCTATTGAAGATGTAAAACAAAACACAATAATAAAGAAACTATCAAAGGTTATTGAGGATGTGGAAGATTGACATTATCACCAATAAGGCTTTCCTCGGGGCCATGGCTGCACAAAACATAGAAAACTAATAAGCATCACCCACAAAATCAAATTAAAATCAAATCAAATAGAGAGAGATTTCAATTCGGATTGAGCATAGATATCCGAAAAAAGGTGAAGTGATTTTGTTAGGGTAACCTACCTGAGATAGCTCAAGGCAGACATCCGGTAGAGGCAGGTGAACACCAATATGTGCAACCCAATGGTATAGAAGAATACGAAGGTTCTTGCATACCTGCAAGATAGCCAACATCGTATGTTGGTCGATTAGGCAATATTCTAGTTAAAGTTTCGACTGTATATGACCTTGGACTAAGATACAAGGCATCTGCTCTGATGACTAAATTGGGAAAAAAGTAACACAGAATATGTACAAATTTGAACATCACAGTTTTGCATATCAATTTAAGTAGGCTCTAATAGACATTTGAGTCTGAAGTTGTTTCCTTGCAACATGCGAGAATTTTCACGTTGGAGTCATGGGCAGTGACACACATGTAAACGTATGAACACATTCTTCCTGAGCAGGAGAATGGTTTTCTGGTTTGCCAGTTATGTAGGTTAATATTATGGTAAAAAAGAAGCATTAGAAAAGAAACCACCATAACATATTGATGCGATAACAAATTAGAGAAGTAGGAGTTGAAAGACCAAGACATTCCACCTAAACTAGACCACCAAAATACAGAAGGGTAATTAGTGAAAAAAAATAAAAATTCTGTACGCTAAAAAAATCAAACTTAAGTTATGGTTACAAATTTGGGGGTTCCAACAACAAGAATAGACAAAAGAAGCAGCATCTGAACTAGCAGAGTCGCATAGAATAAAGCCAAAGAATAGGGAAGCATACTTGTTTCCAAGAAGAAACCGTCCGCTGCTAAGGGTAATTTTATCCCTCAACCCTAGTTCCTTGTACCTTTGATCTCTTTCCTGTTTTGTCAGAATCATCAACAAGATTAAAAAGAATCAGCAGGGCTTTATATCATAAAGTAAGAAAACATATAATACTGTAAACAAGGATACTCATATTGTTAAAGCTTTGTTTTATGCAGCATAAACTCAAAAAAAATATCCATAGAAGATGTGCAATTCACAATATTTGGAAAGAATAGCTCACTCAACATAACACTTCCTGAAAAACTTGAAATGTATTCTATAGACTTATTTCAACAAAAATATGCAAAATTATCGCAGCTGATGCAATCTTTTCCAAATGGAATGTGACATAATCTTACGGCAAAGCAGGATGATATAGTAATTTATCAATCTTAAGTGCTAGACCGCAGTAAAAACAACATTCAAATTCATCAATCAAGTTGTACAGAGCAACAATATTTAAATTCATCAATCAGTAGTAAAGGGCAGTAACGACAACATTCAAAATCATCAATCATCCACAATAAGTTTGACAAACATGTCAAAGACCATGTATGTATAGGAACTAATCATTGACAGAAGAGGAAGCAATTAAAAGTAGAAGAAAATACACCAAGGAAATATCAATAAGATAAAAAGAAATCTCACCTTCTTTGAAAATGCTGCAAATGGATTAATATCGTCTTCATATATTTTCTTGTATTTGGACTCAACATCAGAACTAAAACCACTCTCCAAATCTTCAGCATACTGAAAATAAGAGGACAGCTCTTAGGATATGTTTAAACTGGCTTAAAAATAAATTATCACATACCTTCTTTGATCCTCTGGATACTACTTTCTCAGAATTATAATCCTGAACATAACGAATTTTTCCGTAGAGTTTGACATTATCTGCTTTGGTTTTTTCAAGATCAGTCGTCAACATTCCAATCTTCTCATTCAATTTCCTTATTTCCTGGAACCATGAGATATCATCTGATTAAATAATCAAAACAAGAGATCGCAGAACTGAAAATGAGCGTTACATCAATAATAACATTCAAGTCCTTATGAAAGGAAACACAGTAGGAGGACAGACCTCTTCAGTCTCTTGCAAACGTGCCCGGAATCGATCACGTTGATTGCAAATCACCTTAAGCATAGAGCTTTGATCCAAATCAGAGGTAGCACGCCTTTGTTCCACATTCTGCCCCAGGAAGCATTTAGCCGTGGCAGTAGGAAAAAAAAAGGTCGCATGCATATATAGTCCATGAGCCATTTGATACAATCATAACTCAAGATTTAGCACAAACTTGTAACACTAGATATCAAGTCCTCCCAAGACCCAGATGTTTATCCATAATAAATGGAGCATTATAAAGCTACGAAAGATGCACTTAGGAATACTATAGTAACAGATCTTCAATCCTATGGAAAATGATAATTCAATGTGTCAGTGATTTGACACTTAGCTAGGTTTTGAAATTCAGTAAACTATCAATCAATCTTTGAGAACCGAAGTCTTTTCATTTTACATAATACAAAATAGTTAAAATCTAAGTCTATAGCAATATTTAAACAACATATCCTGTCATACAAAAAAGCTTTTAAGCAGTTGAACTAATAAAAAGAAACAATTTTGTACATTGAACTTTCATGGCTTCTTCAAAAACCAAGGGCCAACAAATTTCATAACGGTTATTGATTTCTATCCACTATGTTAACTCATTCTCTAAACAAAAAAATTCTGATGTTTCTGTAGCACAAAAATCTTATTTGATAGCTCCTAATTGTCAATGTAAGATGGCATTTTTTGGGCTGATTTTCTAGGACTTATTGATGATCAGAATACAACTAGAAACACAAAATACTTAAACTTATAGAGTAAATTAGTAACAAAATTGGCTTCTGTCCAAAAGAACTTTTATAATAAGGAAAAAAAAGGCAACACCAAATTGGCATATTTGACACTTAAATAATAATATATACCTCTCAAGTTCTAGAATTTACACCTATATATTCTAGTTAAAGAAATGTGGCTATTCAGAGTTTCCTTGTAGATTACTTTTAGCTGAGAGAAACTCTCTCTAAGAAGCAGAGCGTATAATATAAAACAACAGTAATATAATTTGCGTCGATTATTCAGCTATGAAAGATATCTCAATTGAAGACATAACATGGGCACCATACTATTTATTACAGTCTCCAAAACTTCAGATCTCCTTTGGATTTTAACATTAAGTTACCAAATCAAAGTAACTGAGAAGAACCACATTTGCTTCAAAGAAAAGAACAAATGCATAAACATCAAGCACAGTAAAAGAGAGAGAGGCAAAAATGAGGCTGCAACTTCACATAATGTCTCTCTATTATTTGCCAGTCCAGAGAAGTTTCTAATGGTGTTTTTTACAAAGAAGAGGAAAAGTTACACAAAATAGCAAACTTCATGGATAAAGAAAAACTATCCAATTGAAGCCTATCAAGAAAGGCCAGAACTATGAAACTGGTTTGCCAAATACATTTGCAGTTCAAGTTGCTGAAGACACGAACTCAAAGTAATGCATTGTAGCAAAGGCACAGGCCTATTTCTTGCCAACTCCAGTATTTCAAGTGTAACAAATAAAACTTCAAAGTTGCCATCATTATATTGGAATACTTTGCGGTCAAAATGTCCAAAAAACATCAGCGAATTATTGAAAAGGGCAAGTATAGTATACCACCAGAGAAAAAATATGATAGACGCCGACAAGAGCATCAAATACTTAACTAAAAGCAAGTAGAAAGTAACAATATTACTATACCAAAGCATTTATGCCTTGCAATGACAACAATTGGAGACAAGAAGAGTATGCATAAGGAAGTAATAACATATTTGAACTTACCTCAACTGGGTTTGTGCCGCCAGACTCCGACAGATCCCAGTCATCGAAAAAACCGCTTTTTTTATCACTGGAACTGTAACCCTGCTATTAAAGTAAATAATTATAATGCTCGGATACCCATCAATTCCATCACTACAGTACATTTAAATTACTAAGACTTGGGTAAGATAATCTCAATCCATAGACAAGCAACAACCAGTTATAAGATAAAGTCATATTTCAATGGGGAAACAACATAAGAGCATATAGTTACAAATACCAGCAATTTTAGCTTTGAAAGAGAACATGGTAAGAAAATGAACTAACCTTTAATATATCATCTTCCAGTTTTTGGATAAGCCTTTGTTGTTCATTGATCTGTGCTGTTAGTTCACTGATCTTATTTTCAGCTGCTTCTAGCAAGGATGACTTTTCAGCAATTTTGACCTAAGAGTAGAAAGTTAAGCCAACTGGTGATTTCATATCTGGGAAGTGATCAAATAGGTCACAGGGTTCGACTATGGTCAAACAGCCCAGTGAAAATTTTTATCATACTTTATAATGTCAAATCTAGTACGATATGTTATATTAGTTCATTAAATAGAAAAATGTAGGAAAAAGGTTACATAAAAACACTTATAATTTTAAATTTAAGCACGGCCTATATATAATTTAAGAAAATATCAACTTTAAACTTCTTAAGTAAAAATTTAGAAAAGCTTATGATGTCTTTTTATTGAAAAAATAAATTGATCGGTCACTCCAGTTCTGACCCATTCCCGCATTTTTACTGGTTGAACTGGGTTTTACATTTCTTTGATCCAATTAAAATTGACTAGCCATTTCTCTGTTGAATAGGCCAGTCTGCTCTGATTTTGAAAACATAGCAACCACGCATATGAAAAATATAACCTATATGTGTATGCATATGCAGATATGCTTAAGTTTTTAGGTTAATACTTCTCCCAGCAACTCCAGACTTGGTACCCATCAGTACCCAATACTCTGTCCACACTGAAAATCAGCTGCTGCAAAGCATCATACCTTATATTGTGTCAGTTCATGCTCCATTTTCCTGTTCTTGTCAAGAAGTAACGACTCCAGTTTGCTCATCTCCTCCCCAACTGTAGCTGCTTCCCAATCCTCAGCTTCAATTGAGTTATAGCCAACAGCCTATGGATATACAAATGGTTGGTGAAACAAGAAGATGAATAGAGTGCTCTTGGTGACATTCTCAATATAATCTTTTGTACATTTTTTGGGAGAAGGATTTGTTAAACCTAAATCTATAGTAATGAGAGTTTTTGTTTTTCAAAAGATTTAGAGGGTGTTTGGCTGAGAGCTTATAAGCCCCCCAAGAGTGTTTGGTAAATGTTTTAAAAATAAAGATGTTAGGATCTTATAAACTATTTTTTAAGCAAGGCGAACCCATCTTATTTCTAATTTAAGATCTTATGTTTGACAAACAGCTTTAAACTTTATCATTCAAATTACACAATTGACATGACTAACATCTTATAAGTTCCATCAGTTTATTTATCCAAACACCTCAACACCTTATTTTTAAAATAGGATAAAACATCTTATGAGTGTAAGAGCTTATAGCATATTTCAAATAAGCTTCGCCAAACACCCTCATAGTTAGTAATCAAATTATGTTTACACTTGATCTCTTTGCCGAGAAGACCATAAAATAACTTTAAAAATGAAAGGGAAATTTTAAAAAACTACCATAAGACTTTATGGAGCATATGAGCAACTAAATATGAACATGAGAAAAAATGAGAGCAAAAGAAATGAGAATGTTATGATAGATGTGTGGCCACCAGATTAGATGGAATAAGAAATGAAAGTGACAGTGGCACCAATAGATGAGAAAAATAGAGAAATGCGCTCAGATGGTTTGACCATGTGCATAGGAGATCTTTAAATGCCCCAGTACAACGAATATGAAGTAGAGAATTTTTAACTCAAACTAAAGGGGGGAAAGGAAGACCTAAAAAGGAATTGGAAAAAAACTATTTAATGACGTACTATTTTTTGAAAGCAGAAAATGACAAAGTATACTTAAATATGAATGAGAGCATGTATGTAAACTGAAATCTGTGGCGAGGTATGATCTATACAGCCAACCCACATAGAGGGATAAAGGCTTAATTTGTTGTTCTGTTGGTCTTTGCCAATAAATCATTCTAAAGATTAGGAAAGTTTTCTTAAAGAAGAATCTTTGGAAGGGAGTACAGATCTACAATGAGAACAGAATGGGTAGAATTTCATAAGCCACTGATGATAAGGTTACTGTCATCTTCACAGTACAAAGATCGGATCCTTATCAGTTATCACGACTTTTACTCATATGACATGGAAGATGTACACATTTCAGATTTGGAAAGACCCAAAATAGGGATGTGTCATAAAACTTTGTATTGCTTGAACCAATGCAGGGATGAGTTGCTCACTGTATTTATTTAAAGAATCACATGGATTGGATGGGAAACTTAGATCACTTATAGTATAATCTATGAACACAACTTTATCTAGCAGTATCAAGAGAGTCTTTAATTATCATATAAAACTCAGGCATATTAAAGATCAGTACTAACATGGCTTGTAAATGAATTCAAGTTCTCTTGATCTCAAATATTTTGCTAATAATTGGCTCTTCTTCATGTGAATAAAAGCTATATGCTCCCAGTCCAAAGACCTAGAGCCTTTATCCATCCTCACATTATGAGTCAAGCCCAGGAGAGCTAGCCTATTCTAAAAAGCAGTGAAGTTCACATTTTTACCTGCAAAATTTTTACTTTCTTTCGCAAATCCTCAACTAGTTTTTCGGTTGGCCTCGTTTGAAGCTCTTTCTTCAACTCCTCAAGCTCAACTTCCTGTAAAAGTTTTAAAGAAAAAAAAAAAAGTAATAACAAAAACAGACCATTGTAACAAATTTAAAAACCAGACTCAATATGAAAAGGAAGTACATCATAGGGGATTCACTTTATGTATTTGTGAAGAAAATTAAGAAAAGAGGATGTCAACTAGTAATATGTACAAGTTATTGGAGAATGTTGTGGAAAAAAAAAAAGGGACGGTAAGAAGACAAAAAGCAACCAAGAAAATTATACAATTAACAACTTCAGCACCACGTGTGATCAAAAGATAGTAGATAAGAAAGCTAATATAGTGGGATACAATGCTTAATCTCCATTATTGTTAAACAAAATGGGTGCTAATTAAATGAATTTTGTAATACGAGTCATATCTAACATGACTTCAGCATGGATGACCACATTAAGGACGTTCACAACAGATTTATCTCAGAGACTGGCTATAACAGAAGTTATATCAAATTCACTAATATATGCATGAGAAATGCTCAAGTATTTCTCTAAGCTTCTGGAAGGATAGAAATCAGCAACTCATTTAGAAGACAAATTTATTCATCTGCAAATGATCCAATAGACATAATTTTATAAAAGTAAAAGACCATGACATTACCTTTTCATGGAGCAAAACCTTCAACTTCTTCAGCTCATTCAAGTGGTTTTCTCGCTCATTTGATAGTGTTGTCTCGAGATTGTGCAGTTCCGTATTCAATTCAGAGATTATCTTGTCCTTTGCATTTAGGGAATTCTCAAGCATGGTGTTTGCATCTAAACTATCACTACAGAAAAATCAACAGAAGAATTAAGCCAAATACCCTGGACCAGAGCAGCTCATGGTCCTAGAGCAAAAAGGGAAATTGCATAGCCATTGACCAAGGAAAAAAAGGAGAAAGATAACAAAATCGAACTACAGAATTTAGTATGCTCCCCTCCATCAAATGTAATATCAATGATCTTATTTAGATGCTTTTTCAGGTTTAGGTCTGTACAAATAAAATAACATGTTTCTAATTTTGATTGGACAACCATAGTTGTTAGAGGCATGCCCAAGCGCAAGCTGTGGATGGTGCTAGGCTGTGTGCCTTTACAAACTATAGGTACACCTCTTGTACACAACATGTATTTAAAAGTGCTTCACAGTTTTATCACTTCTACTAAGGAGTTCACACAATTTATATGAACAGGGAAATACGAAAAATTGTCTACCAAGCATCACCCACAGATTCAAAATAGGCTTTCACCTTTTCATTGTTTGTATTTGAATGTTGACTTTGAAAAATAAACTTTTTTAGGGTTTTTGATGGCACATGGCTGGTGTGTTTGGAATATTAATATTTATTTCCTATACAAGCTTTAGTATTCTAATAATGATTATTTTTCATTTCTTTTATTTTTTAAAGTTTTTGCGCCTCTGTATGCCTTGCATGCCTAACAACTATGGAGACAACTGGATATGCTATTAACCTTTGTACCTCTGTTGTTTGAGCTAGGTACATATGGGAACAGATACCTCACTAATATAAGGGGGGAAAAAAACATTAGCTGATTTGATTCCCTCATGCAACACTTCCAAGCACAAGCATGGCCATACTTATTGCAAAAACATCGATAGCTCCCTTATAATATGAGTCTTCTTTGTCATAGATAAATGCTCAAGTCTTTTGCTGATATTTTACAAAACAATATATTATTCAACTCCTCCCCTATGGATTCCACCAGTAAAGTAAATGTTTAAGAATTGCTAGCTCCTGTAATCCCTTAGACCAAAGAGGCTTCTTGGTGTGTAATAATTAAGTCTTTCATTATCGTCAAAAGAAATCAAACATCCAGATTATGTAATTCAGGCATACATCTAACGAATTACGTTGTTGACTTCAGATTAGCAGTCAGAACAACAAAAAATAATAATAAAAACAAGAAATCATCAGTGCACCCAACATACCTGGAGCCAAACCTTTTCTTGTGTCCACTCTCTTCATTAGCTGAGTGTAATTGAGACTGCAAAAGACCCTGATAAGGAATGCAACAGGAGTTGTCAATAAGTTTCATCCACTAAAACAGATCCAGGCCATAATATATAGTTTGGCAGGCAACAGTAGGAGCGGATGCTTTAAATAATCTCTCAAATGAGTTCTCCTACTCCCTTTTCATGACACACCCATCTGATCCCTTACACTTAAAACATAATGTGAGAACTAATTTTCACCACCACATTTAAGGAATGCTTTAAAGATACGGAAAACTTTCCCAATTCAACTCTCATGAAGAACTGCATGTCAGTTCAATATTTGGTTTGTCTACAGAGGCAATTATTAAAGGTCAACAAAGAAAGTGCAACATCCTTCAATGCAATTTAACATGATGACCTTGAGTAAACTCATCCACTCAATAGTCCTGAATCACCTGAATGTGTAGGACTAGGTAGAAAGATATCAAGTGCAGCACAAAGATCAAAAGAGTTGAATAATATGTGCTTTTAAGAGCTATCACAAAACCAATTTATAAATGAACAACTTAATATCCTTCAACCTTTAATCTTTCTTCAGCAAGCAGCTTCTTACTGACACTTACTGGATAAGTGAAAACTTCACAAATTTTTTATTAGAAAATTTTGAACACCGTCAGGATAAATCCTAAAAGGTAACAATCTTAGTAGAATTGAATGTCAAGCCAAGCCCATATTTCCTCACAAACAGCTGTTTTTAAGATACTTCATGAATAATCTCTTTTTGTAACAATACACGACATATACACTGATCCTTTCAGAGAAAGACATATCTGACTCTGTAATAAAGTGTCCCGACTTGAGAATTGGTACAGGAACCTCAACAAAGATTGCTTGCTGCACATAGTAGTATATTAGGCACTAGTAAATTCATCTCTGAAGTTCAACCACAGAGAATGAACTATTATCCATTATGATGTATTATGAGAAAAATGGATAAACATATTTAGGATGAAGGAATCTTCTGCACCAACTTAAAAATTATAGGTCACCTTCTCTCTCTCAAGGAATATGAGACGAGTTTGAGCTTGTTCAACTTCATCCATCAAAAGATTCACTTCTGATTGTTTTGAAGCTCTGTCCTCATCTGTAATTACAAACATAGTAGAGTCAAACAAACTACAATAGGAGGATTGTCAACTTTGTAAAAGTTTGTAACATAAACTCTTAACCTTTAACTTGTACGATGATACAACGATGATGAAAAGAAATACACAAGTACAAATAGCATTTTGACCTGATTGTGCACGAAGCTCAAACAACTGGCTCTGTGCAAATTCATGAAGCTTCCGCATAGTGGAAACACTTTCCTGAGCTTGGCGTAATTGATCTTGCAACATCCGTTCCCTGAATTTAACAATAACATGTCAGTTTATTTGTAAATTATGACAATCAAGTTATGTCTCCTTAATAACCTGGTATGTTTTTCTGAAGTCACAGTTAATACAGTACCTTTCTTTTAGAACCTCCATTGATTTCTGATTCTCTTCAGCCAAATTGCGTTGCTTGATCTCAACAATTTCTTTCACTTTTTCCTCCATCTTCAACATAAAATGGATGTACATGTCAATGCAGCATAAAAACTATCTAAAATTTACTACAGCAAGATTTTTTTGGAGAAACAGCCATACTGAAGCATGTGGGAGTTTTGAGAGGGGAGGGGTTTAGGCGTGGATGAGACTTATCAGGGCTGCAACTATTCATTCACTTATTGAGAAACAAACATCACACAATGGCTTACTTGAGGCATAAATCTTAACTCTTAAAATCAGATAAAACAACTTTGCTGCCTAGAGATGTGCACTTATCATGTAGCCAGATTAATTATCAATGTTTAGTACTTCAAAGAGAAATCAGAGTATGCTGATAGAGTTCGTGTTTCAATCCCTTATATCCATTTTAGAGTCATTCTTGAGATGAAAAATCCCATCATGGCTCTAAAAACTCAGCACCTCATTTCACTCCCAGCTACAAATTTTACTTAGAGTATTGTTAAACAACTTCTCAACTCCTATTGTGATACTTTATTTTGTTTACCCAGAGCATGATAATAAATGCAAAACAATAAATAAATAATAATAATAATAATTCAACATAGCAGAGTAAGTTCTTGTTGTTAAAGCAGCAACTCAATTACCGCAGCATGACAGACATGTCAATGTACAACTACTAACAGCCAGAGCCTAAAAAAAGTTGAACAGCATACAGAAACAGTGACCTGTTGTTCTAATTGGCGGGTGCGCTCTTCAAGTCTTCTTATTGTTGCTTGTTGGTTTTTTAGATGAGTTGATTCAGTTCGGAATTCTTCAAGCTCAACCTTCATTTTTCTGTTTTCAGACTCCAGTTCGGACAATTTGGCATCCTTTTCCTGCACAACGAGAAAATAATCTGATAAAATTACATACGAAACAACACACATACAGCTAAGACAGATTAAAAGTTCATGAGGTTCAAAAGAGCACCTCAGAGAGATTGACCTGCGCTGACAGGCACAGATTGCCTCTTATACATTCTTAATACATGGTACATTTTCATATAAAGAACACATGCATTTACAGTGACAAAACCCTAGAAAAAAATTATGTCAAACGCATAAATTTTACTGGAACAATAAGCAGATAGTGAACCTCGCTATGACAAAATGATTCAAAATTTCAACGACCAATATCATTCGACTCAAGTATTGTTTACAGTAAGTGTACAACTTCACTTAGCACATGAGAAGTACATCATTATTGCTTCAAGGATTGATGCATGTGGTTACATTTGTAGGAGCTTATAATTATTATTTACATTTGTAGGAGCTTATAATTATTATTCACATTTTTAGGAGGCTAAAATTCACACTTTAAAAGGATTTACATTTTTGGGATTGGTTTTGTGTCTTAGTCATCCATCATGTTTGACCAGTGAAGTTAAGCGATTATTTATCATACATTAGCCACTAACCATCATCACCGAATGATCAAAAAAACATGTAACTTCTTCTCTAAAAATACATTTATATGTTAATCATGCGGGTTCATTGCTGTGGATTTTGAAAGAGCAATATTGCATGTTATAGACAGAAAAATTCCTCATGCAAGAAATGTCTCTGTCTGTATATGAACCCTTGGTGCTAAAACTCAGCTGACTAAAGAACAACAATTACTCAATACATTCTTTAGAAGAAAAGGTGAAGATTTTCAAGAGAAAATCGCATCAAGCATTTGAAGGAGTTTGAGAAGTGGACTTTCAACTGTGCTGATTGGGAGGAAGTCATTTAGTTGGTGCGGATCTACAAAGATCAGTGTGACAATTCAAATACAATAAACTAAGTCTTTATGCCACCATGGGGTCGGCTAGGTGTTACAATCTAAATGGTAGTTTTAAATTGTTTGCAAAATCCTCATATTGTATTCTGTAATTCCTTGATACTGATGAGTAGATAATTGCAACTTCTTTGGGTATGGATCGAGCATATAAGTTAAAACTGTATCCGAAACTCGTTAAAAATTTCTATGTTACCTACATTTTTCACTGATTATCTAAGGTGTTACAACACACAATACCTTTATATGAACTAATTTAAATCTAAAGCAATCTTTACATAACACCAACATATAACAGATACTTCTTCCACAGTTCATGGAGACTACTTACTGCAATTGAAGTAAGAGCTGGGTAAGGATCTGGTGCTTCATAAAGTTTTTGATAAATGTTGAGAAAAGCATTTTCTCCAAATTTTGCTCTCTTGGTAAGTTTATCAACCTCTTCTTGATAACCCTTTAGTAATGAGTTGAACAACACCAATTTGTCTTCATTTGAAGCCTTCTTGAAGTCTGATAACAATTAATTTTGAAACATAGATGGATAGTATTAGATGATTCACCCATAATCTCTAACAATCGAAGGAACGATGATTAGGTAATAGAATGACACACGGATGTACGGAGTTGAGAACCCCACAGCATGATGAAGAATAATCTAATAGTGGAAAGGTGAAATGAATACCTCTAGTGCTCTCAGCAAGTTTCCTACGGTTTTTCTGACTGCTCTCCTGATTTTCTGCGATTCTGAGCCCCTGTTCATCAAGGATGGTCCTTTCTTTCTCTAAATCAAAATCTGGAAGGAGCAAAAGAGCATATGTACAATTTCAATATGAAGCAACTTTTTTCTTTGAAAGAGTACATGTTCTAATTAACAAATAAACTCAACATATAGTGTTAGCGAATAATGGAAATGGATGATATCAATATTGTTGGGGATACCAATAGCATTAAGAAAATACAGATATGGACAAAAATGTGAAATTAATCCAAGGTTCACTAGTCTCAGCAAACGTCTACCAAAACCAAATCTGCTGCGCCCAGTGACTAAAAATTACATTCTCCTGAGAACACCAGATAAACATATGCAGCATTATCACCAGATTTACTCTGGCGATGGTGGGAATGGAAATAAATGAACTACTCCAGTTAATATTAACTGATTTAAGAAAATTTCAAGGAAGAAAGATAATTTGAGTAAAGAGTACCTTTCCAGAAAGCAGCGACAGCAGATACAGGGGCAGAGGCCGACGATGAGTTGGCCTTTTCTCTCTCCGATGATCCTCCTCCTCCTTGCGAGCCTTCCATTGCTGATCTCAATGTCAGGTACTCAAACTTAATTGTGTTATTCACTTCGTTTGATTATCAGATACTGCAAGCTCAAGAGTTGCAATCCATGGCAATACCCTGGCGAAACTAGGTCGATTAAGAAACACAACCGAAGATGAAATATATCAGATTAACAATGAAACTAGGTCGATTTTGTGATTCGCACAATTCGAATAAAAGCCCTCACGAGAAATGCGATCGATCTCTCCCTGTAGCTTCTGGCTCACTACTGATGATCAACAAGAATGTGAGAATTGAGAACAAAACCCAAGGATCTCAGGGCAGGTGTAACCAAACACAACTGAGTGTTTGTGAAAAAAGTTTCAAAATCAATTTCCGAGGACATCTTTATTTTTCTTTAATATCACCATTTTTATATTTTTTAGAATTTTTTTGATAAAAATGTCTTTTAACTTTGAAGGGGCCGGCTATCCACACCCCAAATTTTACTAAACACACCCCATTTATAAATTTAATTATTTAAGAAATTCAAAAAAGGGCAAAATGATAATTTTGCCCTTCTTAATTAAAAAAATAAAAAATTCTCCTCTCTCTCTCCTCCCTCCCTCTCGCCTGCTTCTCTATTTTCTCTTTTTCTTTTTTTTTTCTTCTTTCATTCATCCAACCTTAAATTTGTTAACAAAAATCATTTTATAAGTTAACAAAGTATATAATAATTGTGTGAAATCGTGTAAAAAGAACGAAAAAATAACAACAAATCTGAGGACTCGTTCGACCCTGGTTTGTCGAACACAAAGATGTGTGTTCGACTAGTGGTCGAACACACTATAGCGTGTTCAACTCCAGATGGTCGAACACACCTCTTTGTGTTCGACCAGTGGTCGAACACGATATAGTGTGTTCGATTCCTAATAGTCGAACACAAAGAGTTGTGTTCGACAAACCAGGGTCGAACCGTCCTCAAATTTGTTGTTATTTTTTTTTGTTCTTTTTATACAATTTCACACGATTATTATATATTTTGTTAACTTATAAAATGATTTATGTTAACAAATTTAAGGTTAGATGAATGAAAGAAGAAAAAATAAAGTGAAAATAAGAGAAGCAGGCGGGAGGGAGAGGGAGGGGAGGAGAGAGAGGAGAATTTTTTTTTTTTAATTAAGAAGGGCAAAATTATCTTTTTATTATTTTTTGAATTTTTTAAATCAAAAAGAAAATAAATGGGGTGTGTTTAGTAAAATCCGGGGTGCGGATAGCCGGCCCCAACTTTGAATTATTGATAAAATAGTCTTATAATTTTATCATTTTATGATAATATTTTTTTATCTTAGAAATATTGTCAAAAATGGTAGGTTACATGTTGACGGTTTATTTTCTAATTTGTCTTTGACATTTTCCTTTATTTATTTGTATGTCATTTTTTTCTTTTTATTTATTAATATTCACACAATAAAATCTCTATATTCACACAATATTAATATATGTTTAATTAGAATTTTTTTGGGTATGTATAGCCCCATTTTTTTAACTATATTATTAATTACTCAATTACTTTTGAGTCGGTTACTAACACCTAGTTCTCTGATTCTCTCCCATATTGCACGAATTATAATTAATATATGTAGTTAGATTTTAAAAATTATATTATTAAGAGATTAAATTTTTATATTTGATAAATTAAAAAAAAACTAATTAAAATTTTTTAAAAAAAGTTTATAAGAATACTAAAAAAATTAGTTCGTATGACAATTATAAAAAATACAAAATAACTTACGGTGATTAATTCTAGTGATATATAGATAATCTAAATGTAAAAGATAATTCTTCCTTTTCTTCTAGTTAAAGTTGTGGTCTTGATCTGACACAGAATCAATTTTACATTTTTTTATGATGCAAGAACACAAAAACAATCTAAACGTTCTAACTCTTAACAATAATTAAATTCATATTTGAGTGTTACTTTTGAACAAATTGCATTATCAACTTTCAATGATCTATTGAAGTGTTGGTCAAGAATGAGTAAATATTTTCTATTATTATGTCTATAAAATTGTAATTGAGAAATTTAAAAGTTTCACCTCAACCATCTCCGCAAAACATGTGTATAGCGTTGAAGGCCATATTTTGAATCCAAGAAGATTGAAATTGACCATTGAAAATTTTCAAAATCTATCACTTTTTGAAGATTCGACAAGAGAGTCGAATCAAGTCAACAACATATTGGTACAACCATACTACATGATAATAAAGACGGTTTGAAATTATCCCAAACCGTCAAACCATGGTTCACGATTTCGGTTTCGAATCGAAATCAGGTCAACGGTTTTGCAAACGTGACCCCGTTTCGATTTTGGTTTTTCAAACCGTGTGAACACCATTACACACACCTATTTGCTAATTGTGATGAATTTTGACCATTTAATGATTATATATTGACTGTTATATCCTTTATTTTGTATATAAAATGATATGCATTGATTTCATTTAATAAAATAGCATATAATCGTTGTTTGACACCAAATATTTAGAGGCAACACTCTCTTTTATTGTTTTTATTTTTATTCTTTCTCTTTCTATTATTTTATTTTATATTTACTGTTCTTTTAATTTTTAATATTTAGATTTTGTTAATTTGTATGCTATATTTATGTGTAATTATTTTATTTATATTGTTAATTTTGTAAATTTTTAGTTTATTTATTTCATATTGTAAATATTGGTATGCTAAGTTTATGTTTTTTTATATTATATATATATTATAATATATATTGCTCAATTTTATTACAATTTTTCTTTATTTAGTTTTAGAAAAAAATTGTTTATTTATATTACAATATTTGTTTATATAATGTGATATATATATATATATATATATATATAGTTATATATTTTTGTTTTTGATGTTTTAATAGTTTGCTTTTTTTTATTTTTGTTGTTTGTCTATTTATTTGTGATGCTTATTGTACAACATGCTTTTTTTTTTTTTTGCTTTTTATTGTGTGTTTTTATTTATTTCAACTGTACATTTTTACTTTATGTCATTTTTATGTGTCACATTTTATTTATGTTGTAAACTTTTTATAAATAATTTTTTTACATATATACTTTTTATTTATGCTTATTTTTTGATAAATATTTTAGAAAAATGTATTCTACAGTTAGAAAATCAATGTAAGAAAAAGGAAGATATTTTAGAAATATGGAAAGAATTAAATCAAACTATATATTTCAAACAAACCTGAAAATTCCAAGTATTTAAATCAAACAAATTGATTTTTTTTTAAATAATAGGCAAACACAACAATATTGTTATTGTGGAAAAATATTTTTGCTTTTTGTCACTTTAATTTATTAATATTTATATATAAAGAGAACATTGCAGTAAAAATATCTTTATACTGATAAATGAGTAGTTTTGGTAAGTTACATGAACATAGCGAATAGTTTTAAAAACTCAAAAAATTAAAAAGACATTAAGAGTAACATACGAGGTATTTTGACTAATTTTTCATAGCGTGCAATCGGGGCTTTATTTGATAATTGAGATATATACACCCATTCTCATTCTCCTCAGATTTCCAAGCACTAACACCAAAATGCAAGACAATGATATATAACTAACACCATTTACAGGAAGCTCTTGGTACAAGAATACTCTTAATTGAACATCATGAGAAATTAGGTCATGCAATGCAAGACACAATTCACCATTACAACTCTCTAAATTAACCTCTTTCTTCCAAATTCAACCTCATGAATGCTCACTCTAAGGCAAACAAACATACAATCTATCTTTGTCTAAAACAACTTTCTTTTCCTTATCTTGAAAGTGGATGATCGAATAACTTCATCGTCTGCCAGCAGCGTCTCCTCAAGAACGGAAATTGAATCGGGTTTGGTGAAGTAGGTGAAGAGAAGATAGATACCATCCAAGTAAGTGTTGCTTTCTCCAGCTTTGTTTTTCTTCCTGATGCTATAGGCAAGAGGGATTACTCCTCTGTTGAACACCTCAACATACATCCCACCACCAGCCACTAGCAACTGTTTTTACATATTTCATCACACCCTTTAGAAAACTATAACTACTTTTCTTTAGTATCTTACATGAAAGAACAAATGTAAACTCAACAATTCAGACACAAAATTATAGTTTAAGTTTACATAAATTCACATAAAAACATATAATTTGAATAGGGTGAATTAATGGATTATAAAATTGGGTATTACAAATAATTATTAGGATAATATTTTACATTTGATCCAAAAAGATTAATTTAGAGTGCCTATCACCTTTTCTCAAGGAAAGAGAGGATGCTATAGAATCAGTTTAGTTAGTAATGAATCTTGATTCAAGATGTCAGTTTAGTTGGTTAAGTTAGATAGTTATCTTCTCCCATATTATATACTTAGATTACAACCTTCATAGCTCACTTTTGTAATTCATCATAACTTTGATCATAGGTTGGTTTCAAAAAAAAAAAAACTTTGATCATAGCTAGATGTATAAACTTTCTTCCAGTTTCAATTCCTCAATACCTCTCCAATATAAAAAATATTTAATTCGTCAAACTACTCAAAGTTTCAAAGAATTGAAAGAAGAAAGAGAAAAGGAAAAATAATATTCCTTCCATCCACAAATATAGATGTACTTTTCTTTTAAGTTGTGCTTGAATTAAGTGGTTTAGAATACACGATTTGAAATTAAAAAAAAATGATCGATTTCGAATTCATATCAATCAGAATATCATCAATGAATATGCTACTGTAAATTCAAATCATCATTCAAATCCTTCAATCTAGGTCCTATATTTGTCAAAAAAATTATAGCCTACATACTAAAGAAATGCATCTATTTTTAGCATTTTCTATAATGTTCATTTTTGGAGTATAATTTAGGAACATTGGATGAAGATTTTACATTCACAATATCATTTATTTAATTAAACTAAGGGTAAAAAATATTTTATCATCTACACTATACGTGATTTTACTAAACTTTGAAATGTTTCACTTTGTCATATAAACTTTAAAGTATCAACAAATTTTAGCCATATACGTGTTCGAAATCAAAGGTTAGAATTCATCTGGAAAGTGAAAGATGGAAAAGAAAAAGAAGAACAACCATACCTCTTCATACTTTTGGGTAAAAGCAAGGCGCTCATCCTCGGACATGTCGGGCCTTAGGACGACCATAGTCTCGTACTTGCGGAGGCCCGGTGGGCACTGTGGCTCCTCCTTGTCATCGACGTCGGGAAATCCCGGCCCGGGCACGGTGGAGGACGGCGGCGCGTCGCCGCCTTGCAAGTCTCTGTCGAAGAATGTTAAGTCGAAGTCTGCTTTCATGGCGCATGGCGGCGTGTGAATCTGATTGGGATTGTTCGATCTGAAGAGAGAAGAAGAGTGGGGCCGCTTTGAGACCATGAATGCACACGACAATGGAGAAGCTGAAGAAGCCATTGATAAGCTTGCTTTACCCACTACACCTGTTATGCTTATGGTGGTGGTGGTCATTGCTGCAGATAAGGGATGCTGTTTTGCTTCACTTATCAGCGATTCTCCTAAGAAAAATATAAGAAGCGGGTTTCGCAAATGCGATTTTTAAAACAAGTTAAATTAATTGCATATATGTATGATTTCTTCTCATTACATTCATCAACATCGCAATTTCCGTCTTATGATGATGCAATATATATTTTCATAAGATAATGACACATATATGATTCAAATTAATTTATTTTCACATAGGAACATTAGTTAACATTTATTAATCTTGAGAGATCACCTTCAGTAGAAATTTGATTTTAATCCACAAATAATTAAATATACACAAAAACTTATATGAATCGGTTTTCCGAATAATTATTGTGAGACCAATACTTATTATCTACAAATAAAATTTATTTTTGTAAATTTATATGTAAATTATGATGTGTGGGTTTAACCCGTCTCACGTGAGATGATATCACATAAAACTCTCCCATAAGTATAATTATAAATATTCATCTATTTATATATAAGAGAATGACCATAAAGACACATCAGAAACATACAATATTCTCACATTAAATATGACTAATTAATTATTTTAAATTTTATATTACTAAGAAACATTACTAGTTAACTAATATAGAAATGTTAATTTGATTTATATAAATAACATATGCTAAACTTTAATAATATAAATTATTTATATATTTGAAATTTGTTAAACATAAAAGTTTAGAGAAAGATATAAATAAATAAAAAGAAAAAAAATTAAAATAAAGGTGGGCTGATTATGATTGCTCAAGCTTATTAATTAATGAAATTGATTTTTTTTAAATATGTTTTAAAATAAGTTATGAAATTATACTTGTAAAAATTCCGACATTCATCGAAAAGAAAAAATGAAGTTTGTAATAGACGTTAAAGATAAAAAGCAAACTAAAAAAAATGTAGGTGAGTTAAATAATATTATAGGTATAACAATATATATTGTTTTCAAAATAATAATTAAAAATTATTTATGATCCTCTAAAAATACAACTTATATTTCGATAATTCAATAATCGTTAAATCACACTATGTTATATTTAATGTTAAATTAAGTGATATATATTGCACAAACCATAATCTTGTTTTAATGTAAATTATATACAGATTTATCAAATTAATTTAATCAAATTTAATTTAATTATTAATTAATTAATTTATTTAAATAAAATCCCGCGTCCCTAAACGTATAAATTAGGAACAACTTTATAGTTACAACGGAGAGTATAGCTTCACCAATTTTTGTTTTTTTTTGTTTTTTCTGAATTTTATTAATAATGAAAATGATTAACATCTCCGTTGGTACACAAAACTCGGATAAGCTGATGAGTCATGAGACAAAACTGTATAGGTGGAAGCCGATGTTGATTTTACCGCCAAAACGCCAATGCAGAGCTCTTTCTCTCATCCTTTCCTCCACTTCACACCTCCTCCAAACCCTAACGCCACCCCACTTCTCACCTTCCTCCGCTTCCACAACCGTCCTTCCAAAGGGGTATTCTCTGGCCTTGGCTGGAAACCGGGAAATTCCAGGGTTTCTTCTCTGCTACACTCATCGACCCCGCAATTTCCGTCTCATGGTGCAACTGAAGATTTTCATATGGAGCTAGGTCGGTTGCTGTCACTTCTGCCGGAGGAGATGCGGCGGAGGGTGAGCGAGCATCCGGAGCTCGGGGATTTGATTGAGGTGGTCATGGATTTGGGCCGGAAGCCTTTGGCCCGTTTTCCCTCTGGGGATTTCGTGTTGTCGGATCATCCTATTACCTTGCAGGATATTGAACAGGCTACTTCCCAGGTGCGTGATTCCAGATGCTGTTTACATCCTTGCTTGCATCTTTTCTGTTTGATGAGTGAATTTGCTCTCATGCTTGTTATTGGAGTTTTTCCAGTCTATTTTTGGTGGAGGTATGCGTTTGGGGAGTGTAAAATCCTTCCCGTGATAATAGGGTTTATCAAATTTGGTCCGGTACTTTTTAAAATTGGCAATTTAGACACACTTCTTTTAATATCTCGTGAATCTGGTCTTATATATAGAGGTTGTTAGGTGTAGAGCACGTGATTGTGACAATTTGAAGAATTCAGAAATTTTATATATTTGGCTGCACAGAAAATCAAAATCGACAGGAATTCATAAAATCCCCAAATTGTCAATCACATGGCAATTCAATTAACAGAAGATGTTGACTAACTTGCCAATTTTAGAACGTAGTAAGGATTTGGTTTTATGGAGTCCTTGCTCCTTCTACTTTGCAACCTAGTTTTACGTAGGAAGTTGTGTAGCTTCTTTAGCATAATATTGATATTACACTAGGCAGGTTGGGGATTTTGCAGTTGATAATCGGGCTGGAATCAGCAGAACCTTGCACCGTATCAGTGCCATTAAGAATAGGAAAGGTGCAATCATTGGTTTAACTTGCCGTATTGGACGTGCAGTGTCTGGAAGTGCCAACTTATTGCGAGATTTAGTTAAAGATGGTGCTTCCTTGTTACTTATCGGGCCTCCTGGGGTGGGAAAAACCACAATTATCAGGTAAATATCTGCATATATTTATATATAAAGCTTATTATTTGTTTGTGATCCCAATTAACTGCAACACAACAACTTGGCTGACATTGATAACATTCTAGCACCATGCAATTTAACTAGGATCTGAGGGGGTGTTAAGAGCCTAGCCTGTCACAGTCTTTTGAAATCAATCTTGATTTCTGGTGATCAAGCTGTAGCAGTTAGTACAAGTCTACTTTGGGGGGTGGGGGGAAAGATTGTGCCATCTGTGTTCTTTATACCTATTACATGTATTCAGATTATTTTAGTATTCTTCATCATTTCTTTGGAGGAAGCAGATGCTTATTACTAAGGTGATGCTGTATATTTGTTAAGACTCATGATAACTGGCATTATCTTACTGTTCTCTCTGCTCCTGCCTCCCTCTCTCCTCCTTTGTTAAAAAAATTGAATTTTATGTGCATTCACATGCTTTGAATTCATTGAAACTTTTTTCTAAAGCTTATTGTTTTCTTGTTAAGTTAGACTTAAGCTGGCACCTGCCAGTGGCTAGTTTCTAAGCCTTCTCCTGTGTTATTGTAAATCAATTGATAGAATTCATGATAACTTCAGGTTTAACCATTTCAGAACACCTTTAGTGGATTACAACTGTTGGAATTCTGTTGCTATATAATGAACTGATATAATTTCAGATTTATATGGATGTTGCTTGCTCTTGTAATTTTCAACCTGAATATGAGTTTACCTCCTAGGTTTAGACTTGGAGATGAATCATACTTCTTCATCTCAAAATTATGATATAATTGTTGCACTGACATGAAGATTTAGATCAGTCTTCAGAAAGTGTAATGACTTTTTACAGTATTGCTCAGATTCAATGTGTTTAACGAAGTGACGTCATTATTTATTCATGGGACAGGTTAAAAGAAGTTCCAATGTGGGTATTGGATTCTTATATTGGAATATCCTAAAAATGAAATGGGAGCAGTAATTCCGGACATATAGATTTTTTACATTCAGCACAGTTTACTTGTACTAAAGCCTTTTAATATTGGCTATCTAAATAATGTTTGTTATATTCTTCCTTTTAGGGACATAGCTCGTATGCTTGCAAATGACTATAAGAAGCGTGTAATGATTGTTGACACCTCAAATGAAATTGGTGGTGACGGAGATATTCCTCACTCAGGAATAGGCAATGCTCGTAGGATGCAAGTCCCACATACCGATGTCCAACATAAGGTATGAGAATTGCTTTGTGGTTAAACTATTAACATGTCTGCATTTTTTGTTTAGTAAAATCAACCTAGGCATCCACATGATCACGTCAACTACATATAAGTAGCCATTCCCATATTGAAAAAGTAAATTACCAAACTCTTATTTCTCCTCTTTACCACCAAATTCCTAGTCGCTTGTGTATATACTTTCTAGCGCAATTTTAAACAATTGCGGCACCCTTCTGTGCATCACACCACCCACATGTAGAATTCTCAATGCAAAAACCGTGACACATGTAGTGTGTCACCATTTATTTCTTGCATGGCTCTATATGCCATTGCAGCTTGATTGGATCTTTCCTCACACACTAAGTAGACAAGGTGGAACCTAGAGCCTTTTTGATTCTAGAAACTGGCATGTTCTTTTAAATCGGTCCTTCAGCTTGCTTCTCCTCTAACCGTGGCTTTTCCTTGACTCCTGGTAACTCTTGACAATCAATTGATATAGCCTCACAAAATGCTTCCCCCAACAGTTAACATGCATCGCACAACTGGATGCATATCTTCTTTAATAACGTATAAAACACAGTTAAAAGGAGAATCCCACAAATAGCTTATTGGCTTTGTAGGTTTAGAAATCGAAGGGCACTTGAATGAATCATTCATCCATTTTGCATATCTAGATTCCCTTTAGTGCATATTTCATGAGTATGGACAGTTGTTCTCAACGATGGTTTTCTTAACAGACAACATATATTAGTAGATGCTGATCTTTTAATTAAATTCTTGTAGGTACTGATAGAAGCTGTAGAAAATCATATGCCACAAGTGATTGTGATAGATGAAATTGGCACAAAGCTGGAAGCTACGGCTGCTAGTACAATTGCACAACGTGGTATTCAGCTTGTTGCAACTGCTCATGGTGTAACAATTGAGAATTTAGTGATGAATCCTGCTTTGGAGATGCTTGTTGGAGGGGTCCAGGTATTTCTGATTTGTAACTAAATTATCCAAAAATAGTGATATACCTTTTTTATGTAGATGCGTAAAACATGGCTTTAACACACCGATTTTCCTCGTGTTAGAAACCTGAATATGAAACTCACAGGCAATCAATTGGAATCATCCAGAAAAAAAAGAGTGCTATTCTGCAGTGGGCTGGTGACACCCCGGAATGTGAAAGTCTATGAATATTTTAAAAACTGATAAAAACCATGGAACTGGATTTCTCTTATTCTGATAAGGGAAGGGTTTATTTGATTGCTGAAATGGTTGAAGTGTCTGCATCAGGATGCGATTGGATTATCTTACACATATAGATTAGTGCTATGATTGTGAACATCTCCTACCTGGGATCTTCAGCCTACAGTCAAATGAAAAACCAAAGCATAAATTATTTCCTCGAACTCTTTGGAGTCCATTCATTGATAATTGATTCTAAGGTGGTAACAGCTATGGTGACCAACAAACTATAGCAGCAGTCCAGAAAATTTAAATCGGCTAGTCGAAGATAATGTTCCCCTGCAGAAGTCTGTATCATGCATTAAGTAGTCATCCATGGGATTTACTTGAACATTATCTCTTCTTCTAACAAATAATGCTTCTTGGCATACTTCGCCATACCTATGTTTTCTTCTATGTAGTCTTGTCTTTACAGCCCCATGGTTAACGGTGATCTCATCACTTGAAAGTTATCAATGGCTTCCATTCATTTAGGTGGACAAGCTTTTCCTAATCTAACATTATTGCTACTGCTTTCAGAGTGTTACATTAGGTGATGAAGAAGCAAGTCGAAGAGGTGTTCAAAAATCTGTGTTGGAGAGGAAAGGACCATCAACCTTTAGTTGTGGGGTGGAGATAATTACTAAGTCAGAGTTGCGAGTTCATTGTGATTTAGAAGCAACAGTGGATGCTTTACTTTCAGGTTTTGGTTTCCTTCTCCTGTAAGATAAATGATATTCCCATTATTTTCCTCTTTTGAAACCATGTTGAATGTGTGCTGCTGTTTCTTTTGCCTTGAGTAGGTCGTACCCCAAAGTATGAGGTTCGAAAGCTAAATCAGGGATTAACAAAGGAGTCCGAGCAAAGATTGTTCACACATGATTTATCCGAGACAAGCAGAGAAAGTGGGTTCAAAGATACTTCTGAAATAAATGATGCTTCCTCTATGCAAGATGCAGTTGTCTCAGAAGATAATTCTTATATAGATAAAGATGCTCTCCGTATATTTCTTTATGGGGTAAGAACCATCATATATTTCTAGACCTGTTCAGTTGCAATCTTCCTATAAATATAGTTACCTAAAAGAGAATAAATCGCTTACCAGGTTTTACTGAAATGTGAAATTGCACTATTGAATTAATTTATTTTGTTTCTATGTGCAATAACTGATTCATGATCAGTTTTGACCATTTCAGTTCTAATAATGGAAATTTCCAAATAGCAACAAGGAAAGCTGACTTTTAGAGGACAATTATCTTTTATCTAGAAAAATATGGGTCGTAAATGTTGGTGACATAGCTCAACATATTTCAAAATGTTTCACTGTTCATTTATGTGGTCAATGTTTCAGATGAAATAATGGAAGTGTGGTATATTTCATTTCTGGATCATGTGATCACCATCGTTTTATATATTTTAAGTTTTCGTTGCCTGAGTATTTTCAAAGAATATAGTTTGGTAATGGTGATGAGAAAATTTCTGCCATTAATCTATCATGTAGAATAGTTTGTATACATTGCTTAGATACTTTATGAAGACTGGTCGATGGGGATCTTATATTGCAAGCAGTGCTGTAGATATCGGAGGCAAGCGTGGTTCAAGGGATGAAACAGTTGAAGATTGATACAATTGAATTTACTGACAACATCAGTGAAGCAGTTGCCTTATTAGCTTTGCAATCCAAGCTCAAAAAGAATTCTAGGCTTCAAGCTGCTGCCAGATCTCATGGCATTCCTGCTTATGTCACCAAGGTAACTATTGGGAGCATTTAGCGCTTATATACTTGTCATCATTGTCAAAAATAATACAACTGCATGAATAAAAGACAGCAATTTATTGCCGGTTTTGTCTGATAAATGTCTCTTCTTCCTCTTCATATTTTGAGTTATCATTTTCCCATTCCGTTTCCTTTTGGCAGACAAACTCTTTGGCTCAGATTACCAGGGCTATACAAGCTTTAATGTCCGATTATGTCGATGGTTTTGAATTTTATGAGTCTGAGGCTAAAGCAAATGACTCAGAGAAAATTGATGCCTTGGAGGTAATTCAAATTTCTCGTCTCATGAATTTGTAAAAATGGGAAAAGGGTCAAACGAATCACTAATGTTTACTTCAAGAAACACACAAACCCTTGAATGATTCTTTAGGTATAAAAACAACACCGATGATTGCTAATTAACACATCCATGCCCTTCTTTTCACGGAAAAATAATCACTGAAAACTTCCATTAGATATTCACAACAATGGGGGCCCTGGAAATCTTTTCGTTGCTTCTTCCCCTTCTTTCATGGTTGACAAGCACTCTTCTTTCAGAAATCATGTACTTTTTTTTTCCTTCCCTTTTTTAATTATACTCCATTATCGCACAAATTAATCACTCTTTCTTGAGAATACAAAGGAGTTGTGATGATTGCGAGATAATATTGGAGATAGTTATTAAGATAGTGAGAAAGGGCAAGGGAAGGAGAAGTAGTATTAATTTTGATTATTTTGGGAGTAGAAAAGTGTGTCAACCACGAAAATGGAAGAAGCAGCAGCAAGAATTCCTGGTCCCACCGTCTTGAAAAAATAATGGAAGTTCTCATTGAATTTTTTTCTCTGTTATGAGAAGGCATGGATGTGGTAATTTGCAAATTGTTTTTGTACCTACAATGACATTACGGGTTTATGTGTACCTTGAAATAAGCATCAGTAGCTTATTTGTGCCTTTTCCCCTGTAAAATATGCAGTGGCTGCTAAAAATTGTTAATGCTTGTTGTGTGCTTGTATGCTAAATATAATCTATATGGTTCTTGGATATTTTGTATTCCTATTGCTGCTAGAAAAGGAATAAGGATAATTGCAGCTTTTATATTATTTGAGTGGTTAAGAATGTTACACTAATCATATAAGCTATTGCTCAAGAATCTAATGGTACAAATCAACTCCTTTCTTTTCCCTCTTAAGAGGAGAGGTAAAAATGGAAGGATAAGTTGTTAATTGGGTTCCTTGATTTTTAGCTGGATTCGACTGGTTGGCTTTTAAGGTGTCTGCTTTGACAGAGAAGACAACTTACTGATAAAGGATACTGCATGTATACGTGCATAAGAAAAGACTGATCAAATGAGCATATCATGATTCTTATTAGTCGAAATGCATATTCTCCATGGTAACTTTTATTTAATGATTGACTCAACAACAACGTTTGTTATGTATGTAGGAAGCTAGAATTGCAGTTGAGCAGATAGTAATCCCAAAGGGGGAGTCTGTTGATCTACTTCCCCGTCCATCGAATGTATTACTGCTTCAAAAGGATCTTATAAGTAAATACAATCTTAAATCAGAAAGAGTTGCTTCTGAGCTTGGTCTGAGGCTCCGGATCCTCCCTCTACAGAGTAGAGACGATGAAGAAATTCCTGATAGTAACGAACCAGATGATGATGCTAGCAACTCAAGAAACTCATACGATGGAACAAACGGGGCTGCATTCATTATCGACAGATTACCTCTCCTTCCTGACTAAGATTCCTCCTTGAGTTTAAAAGAGTATAGAAAGAAGCACATGTACATTTCTACTTTGGTATTCAATATCCACTCTTCATCTATGTGTAAAAAGTTAAATTAATATGATCTCTTTTCCCCATTAATCTCCCAAAGTGGCAATTAGCATCCTTTTGTCTTGGGACCTTAAAGTTGTTTTCCTGGTAACTTTTTCTGTTGATGGAACAGTGTTTCATTACATATAAACTAGCTAGACTCTTATAATTCTCTGAATGCTGTAGTATTATTTGTCTCCCATGAGTTATTCTTGGAGAAATTAGATAATAGGCGTATAAAAAGGAAAAAAAAAAAAAAAAGGAACTTCGAAAAATACCCTCATTAAAACTCTACATAATGACACTTGCCCAACAATTTTATTTATTTATTTTTGCAAAGATGCCCTTTTGGGCATTAAGGTGGGGAAAAGAAGCATGCATCACCGTTAGTAGAGGGCATGTATGAATTATGATACATTATCAATGGGATATATGTCCAATTAAATAGGCATTAAGGATCCAATCTCTAATAATTATAATTGTTTTATGATATAGTTCGATATATTAGTGATTCCATGATACAACGAACTAATCATGGACTCATTGTTTCCATATTATAACACCATATCATAAAAATAATGATTCCATGATATAGTATTATACATCATGGAATCAATGATTATATGATAAATTACTACATTATGAACACAATAATTTATAATATTATATCGTGGTGGAATGCATTTTACGATATAACTGTCATGTAATAAGGTTATGTCCTGCATTTCATGACATAGTTATCGTAAATTGGTACAAAACTATATATGTTTGGGGGTGATCCACTGACAGTTTCTCCATCTACCAAAAAAAAAAAAAAAAGGTAAAAAAAAAAAAAAATTGTTTGTTTATACTTTATACACTATATTAATAATCACAATTTAATTTTCATCCCTACATAGTAATACATCAAGTTAAGGAAAATACAGTTTGTCTTCCACATTATGTTAATACCTTTTTTCCACCTCTTTGCCCAAGCCTAATTTGCATATATGTACGTACTTGTTTATTTATTTTTTATTTTTTTATTTTTTTTATTTTTTGGTGTTCAACTTTATTCTTATATCTTGAAGAGAAATTTGAAATTCATGATTGTAAATTTATGGATGATGTTTGGATTGATATGAATTTCAAGTACATCACTTTCATTTTGAACTAATTTTTGAGCAATATAAGACTATTTGGATGAAGGGATTTGAGAAGGTATTCGAAGTTCCTAACCATAAATCCATTGATGATGTTTGAATAAATACAGATTTAAAATACATCACTTTCATTTTGAACTAATTTTTTTTATCAATATGAGTGGATTCAAATCCACTTCAAGTTGAGAGGATTTAAAATCCATTCATTTTAAATATTAGATTTCAAATCACTCTATTCAAAAGAGTAAATGAATTTAAAATCCATTAATTTTAGATCTCTTATTTCAAATATTTGACCATAGTTAGAACATTGAGTGCTTGTCTCTCATCTCTAATGATTTAAACTTTCTTTCGGTTTGTTGATTCTTACCTTTTGAATGATTCCAACTACTCCATAAACCACTTATAAGAGATAGATAAGCATAAATATGGTTTGAATGCTATATGGGTACACTGGACTGCTTTTATCGGCATTTGACCATATCATAGTGCTCCAAAACATATTTTTTTGATAAATTTTCCAATTATTCAATTCTTATTTGGTGCTCTTTTTTCCTTTTCCACTCGAAGCAATTTGAAAAGTATTTAAAATGCTTATCCAGATCACAAAGTCAACAACCTTTTCGATCGTCCAATTCCATAAGCAGATAACATTGTAACAAGGGATAGGGTTTATGTGTGTTCCATAAAAGCTACATATATAATTGCTTTTATTAGTTTCTTTAAGAATTAGTATAGTTTTGAACTTGCAGTACATACCAAAAATCATTTCATTGAGTTCTTTACATAAAAAATAATATAATAAAATTAATAAATAATAATCTAACTTTCTTCTTCTATTTAATTTCCTTAAATACGTGCATGGCGTTTGGAAGAAGCAGAGATAAGAAAAATAGTGTTTCTTGGAAAAAAAAAAAAAAAAAGAGTAACTACATCAATTAATTGTGTGTGATATATATATATATATATATATATTTTTTTTTTTGCCTATTGACAATTAACTTCAAATTGTCCCGTTCCTAAATCCTAAACCCTAACTCTTAAATAGTCTAGACACATCAACACAATGAAACGAAAAACCTGCTCGGATGATATGTTGCACAAAGTACCAAAAACCCCACACACACACACACAAATATATATATATATATATATATATATATATATATATATATATATATATATATGCAAACACCCAAATATTTAGTTAAAAATGAAATCAAAATAAATGTCAATAATAATAATAATAATAATTAATAATAATAATAATAATAATAATAATAATAATAATAATAATTTATTATTATTATTATTATTATTATTATTATTATTATTTTGGCAATTAAGATGGTTTATTTTCATGTTGATGGTTGATGTGTCAAGTTGTCTAGACATATCAACAAGGATAAAGTCAAAATATATATCTCATGATTGAAATTACTCATTAATGTAATCAATGTCACGTTTCTTTTGTAATTACACAAAAAAATTAGTTAAAATTGTAATTAAAATAAAAGTACTCATGTTTTTTCGAGTCATTAAGCAAAATTTAATATTAATAAAAGAGTTAGGATCGAGACTTCATTCAATAAAGTACTCACAATGTTTACAAATGAAAGTACAACCAACCAATTTTTTTTTTTTTTTAAAATCATATATAGGGAGCCTTGTATGCATTTTCTAATCAAATCAAAGGAAGTAAAGTTGGAGTGATTTTATATATGCTACCCATCGATTGTATATTGATATCGATGTATACGTACGGACATGTGCTAGTTTGCAAAAAAGTAGAAATATACTTAGGTGTTGGATTTAATTTTTAGATTAACATATATTATAGATGTATCAATATTAATACACAATCGATGAAGTAAAATATGAAATCAGCAGTGAAATTAATGGAAATATTTCATCAAGATTTTGAACCATCCTTTTCTAGGTGGGGGGAGAATGTCAACATCCGTACGAGAATATTAAGGTAGTTAATTGGTTGGAATTATAAATAGTATTGAAGCTGCACTTTGGACATATTGTAGTTGTAGTCTTGTAGGTCAATATACTTTTGAGGACAGTCACATACTATTAGTCTTTCAATTATTAAGTGCTTATCGTATGCATATGTGAATGCACAAATGGAAGCTCCATTTGAGTTTTTTGTTTGGTTCTGCACTTTTCTTCTTTGTTAACTATTAATTGCATGGTTATCGTTTTCTCCTCCTTATTTTATGTAGACAAAAAGTTGTATGTATGTGTAAGTGCACATTACGAAGGAGTTTGATTAAGTTTATTTAAAGAGACTCTCTAATATGTTATAAAATATGTTATCGTATTAATTTTAAAAATAAGTTATTACAATGTCTGAATAAAATAAAATGATGGAGTTTCAAGATGCTAGCAATCACAATTATTATGTAATTAGAATAAAAATTAAAGAATATATATACTTTTTTACTTTAGAAAAAAAGCTTATATGAAATAAAATATTTTCTTGAACTCTGTTATATATGTTTAAGGATTTACTTAGGTTAACTGTTAGGAAAATCACGAACTATGCTTAATTTACAATTTTAATCAAATTTTTGAAAATTAGCAAATATAACATGAGTTTTCTTATTTTTGGTAATTTTAGCGACGAATAATATTTGAATGAGTAGTGTTTGTGTGCACCAAGTGCATGGATCATGATCCATGCAACTGGGTGCTCGGGTCGGGTTGGGTCAGGCCAACCCGCTCATGTTTTTTTTTAATTTATGACATAACTTTTATGTTTACCGAGTATAACCTTTATGTACAAATATTATAATTAACCTTTAAGTAAAATTACTTAGACTTTTTTCAATATAAAAAACATAATTAAATTAAAGTTATGTAATCTTTATGTTAACCAATTATAACATTTATGTTATATTAGTATAACATTTACATACATATATCATAACCTTTAAGTGATATTACTTAAACTTTTTTCACTATATCATAACCTTTAAGTGATATAACATGTACTTTTTTCACTATAAAAATTCATATATTATGACTTAACTTTTATGTTTTATTAGTATAACCTTTACATACATATATCATAACCTTTAAGTGATATTACTTAAAAAAATTTCACTATAAAAATTCATATAGTATGACTTAACCTTTATATTATAATAATTTAACCTTTATGTTATATTAGTATAACCTTTATGTACAAATATCATAACCTTTATGTATTTAAAGAATAACATAAGGTTATAATATTATAACGAAAATGTTAAATTATTATGCATAGAGGTTATATTATTACAATATAAAGGTTTTGAAAGGTTTTATAGGTTTGTCATACATTGCAAAAGGTTATGCGAACATAACTAAAAGGTTAGGTTCGCCAAACTAAAAGGTTATACCAATATAATTGCAAAACTAGGGTTTGAGCTAGGGTTTGGGCGCGTGAGGCGTGCGTGGGACGCGTGAAATGCACCCCCGGATCGGATCGACCCAGCTGCATGGATCTAGGATTCGTGCACCTGATGTAAAAAAAACATTTGTGTATTCAAATATGGTTGCGCTCAAGGATGTATTCTTTAATATTGACGATCTCGGCTTTTTTAAACTCCAACATTTTTTATAATAGTTTCTCACAACTTTACAATTTAACGTCAACACAACCATAATCAAGCCTGTTGGTTAAAATTGCAAAAAAATATAAAATTTCATGTTATAATATTTGCTAATATTCAAAAATTTAATTGGTTAGAATTTCAAATAAAATAAAATTTGTGATTTTTCCGACAATTAACTCTATAATTATAGGACTATGTTCTAATTAAAGAATGTATAAGATCAGCCAAACACACTCCAAACATTGCTTCTCGAAAATCCAAAGTCTAATTAACATAAAGCACTCATGAATTCTTTTTGCAAATTAAATCAAATGTATTCATGGGTTGATTAGTGAATAAGTTCAATATGGTATCCTTAGTTTATTCCAGCGGGCCGGCGGTTAACTTTTCCTTGATTAATTTTTATAATGTTGATATTTTATTAGACTTTTTATTCAAACTTAATTGGGATATCTGAATTAATGATCTCTAGCTGACATCCAATACTAATTATCATGCACAACAACTATTTTCTTCATTTAACTGTAAACCCTATATTTCTATATATTTTGTAATATTCATTGCACCTATATACTTCATCATTCTGTAGCTCTAGTGTTATTCCTATTTGGGTCACTATGTAAATAGATTAATGTGTTTTGTAAATATATATAAAGAAAAAAACTTTTGTACACATGGTGCCTCTAGGTCGCGGACAAAATTCGCCCAAACATACTTTTAGGTGTCAGACCTTTATGTTATGTTAACTATACCTTTTAGTAGTGTTAATCATACATTTTACCTTAACATTTTTTTAGACAGACAAATTAATCTTTCATTCATTTAAGTTATAACAGTTATACATTTTAGTTATGTTAGATATATCTTTTAATTATGTTAGTTGTACCTTTATATATTATATAGAGGTATGACTATGTTGATTTAAAGGTAAACATGTACAAATTGTGGCGAAATTAGGGTTTTTTTAGAGTTAAAAGTATTAAATAAAGGTATGATATTTGGACATAAGGATATGACTAATATAACATAAAGGTATGACTAATATAATATAAAAGTATAACTAACATAACAAAGATGTTAGAGCCAAAAAAAAAAAAGTAAAAGTGCGCGGATCCGGATCAACCCGCGCCTAGACCCGACAGGAGTGCATGTGTGCATCAGGTGTATAGGAGTGTTACTCATATATAAATGAGTGGAAAAGAAAAAAAGAATTGTATGTAGTTCAAATTTTCTTGAAGATTTGAAAGAAAAAGAAAAAAAAAACCAAGATGATCAAGAAAATTAAAGATGATGCAATGGATGTGCATTTTGTGAAGTGAATTAGAATATCTGAAATTGGAGAGCTTTATCCACTAGGAACATGAAATTAGTTGCCTTTGTTTTTCTTTAGTACAACAAGAGTCAAACTTAGATGCTTCGATCCCTTTATAACATGCAACCCTTCACTAATAATATAATTAAAAAAAGTGCAATGCTGGCCCTTGAGAACCTTGTGGAGGGAATGTCAACACTCTAGATTATATTGAGAGAGAGAGAGAGAGATCAGCGCGCATATGCTAGAGGTCAAATAAGTGACTTGGCACACTGAATAGTTCTTAGATAAACAAAGGCTTTTCCACCATCATAACTTATCAACTTTATTTGGATAATTATTTGGAAATTTTCTGTATGGATTTTGATGATTTTAATGGAGTTAATAGGAATTAGGTTCCTCAATATTATTTATTAATTTCTAGAATAGGCAAGTGTTAGAGGAGTCACTGCAGAGTAAAGTTAACGAAAGTCAAGAGCGAGATTTTCTATTACATTTCATGTTACATTTTCTATTCCAAATTAATCACCACACGTCACATGTATCAAATGACATCAAGTATTAAATATCATGAAATATGAAATGTAATACAAGATCCGGAATCGTCAGCGTATTTGATCATGTTTCATCTTATGTTTCATGACATTTAATATACACACAACATGTTGACTAATGATGTGAGTTGATATACATAACATGTAGTGATTATATTAAAATATGAGATATAACATGAAGTATAATAGAAGATCATCATTTAAGTGCTTGAAACGATCCACGTTGATCGATCCGAATATATTGTGGGAAAAGGGAAATAGCGGCTTGGAATCCACGTAGGTCAATATTGAATATCCATAAAACAATCACTTTTGAGAACTAAGGTCAAACATATATGATAAATTATAACATCACCAATAACACCAAATTAAGTTGACCTCAAGAATATTACATAACTACAATTCTATATTGTTATTCCTAAACAAATGTCATTTTCCTTAGATTTCATTGCGTGGGATTGCAAACGTGCACCCACTTCAACATCTCAAGTGGAAATCCTTATACTACTAATAATGTCTTATTCCCACCCCACCCATCACAAATTTAATTATACATACATACATACATACATATATATCCATATGAGATCACATCAATTTCTAGCTCTATAAATACTCAACCTTCCTATATACCTCAACACATCTATACCTTTGCCTAAAAGATTAATTCTTGCAAATTATATAACTTCATTTTAATTTGCTAATTCTACACTTACAAATTAACATATATATATATATGGCTGGCTTACTAAAACTATGGTTTTGTTTAGCGTTGATTGCGATTTCATTCACTGTATGTGAATCACGTAGTCTCCCTAATTCAGTCGCGCATCCTAAGAGACGACGTGCATTGATCGAGAGTGCTCAAGAAATGTTCAAAGAAAGCTTGAGAAGAAAAGAAATAGCAGAAGATTGGTACGAGTTCTATCGGGTTAGTCCAGGAGGACCTGATCCTAAACATCATTAATTAATTACTCTCATTTAATTTTATGAGTTTATATATAAATTCAACAAGGTATATCAATCGGCTAGCTTTTCCTAGTTGTTAATTTTTATTTTTTTTATCTTTCTTTTTGAGGGGTTTTAGTAATCTAGCTTTTCTACTTGTTTACTTGGATTATAATGCATGCAGTGTAGTGTGGCTAGGTTGCGACCACGATGTAACTTCTCATTAATGAATTATTTAATAAATTTCGGCTTGATTTATTAATACTCCCTTTATATTTATTTATTTAATGTATTAGAGCTTGTATTAAATTTGATGGACTTTTGAGAACGAAATTAGTATGTATATATACGTACTGGGACGAATTATTATAGAGCTTCTTTGGACGTATATCACTATTTCATGTGTTTAAAATTTCATTTACAAATTATTCAGATGTTTGATAGATTTATTTTGGATGAACTTAGGGAGTGAGTTTGTGGATAACATCCCTTCTACCACAATTAATATAGTGATTTATTTTTCTACCATACAAGATAATTAAATACAATACTTTTCTACCATAATTCAATAAAATTATAATTTTATCCTCAAGTTTAAAGCATTGATAAGAGTCAATTCAAGACATTTGTGGTAGCAAAAGTATTATTTCAAACATTTTATTATAGCTAGAAAAGTAAGAAAATTATTAGAAAAATCTTATTTAAAAGATTTTGTTTTGCCTTGAGTTTGCTTTCAATAACTTTTGCTGATGTAGACTTGTTTTATTAAGTGATACTCAAAAAGTAATTTTATAATATTATATAAAAATAGAATTCTATATTGAAATTGGCTTTGTAAGAAACCAACATCACATTCCATATCAATTTTGTATACAAACATAAACATTAGTATAGGGCTAGATACATGAGATAAAAAAAAAATAATTAAACTTAATAAAATTAAAAATATATAAATATCATTGATATAATAAAAATGTATTTATGATTTTGTATAATATACATTGCCTAATTTTGATATTAAATATAACACAAATTGATTAATATATTATTTAATTGTTGAAATATATATTGCATTTGAAAAGTAACATAATTTTTTTTTTATATTTAAAAAAAAATTCTATGTCTAGTATATAATTCAACCCTCTCACACCAATTTTTTTTAGTTTGATTTTATTGAAAGTTTAGAACAACCCTCATTTTCTTTTCAATTAAATGATAAAAAAATTAAAGTCAAAATTTCTCAAATGAATTTTATAGTTTATTTTAAAATACATATTCAAAAAAACGATTCAATTTCACTAATTAATAAGTTTCAAAATTTTGAATAATTCTTTTTAATTAGCCCACTTTTATTTTAGTTTTTTACCTTTCTATATATTTATATTTTTCTCTAAATTTTTTAAATTAATTAAACAATATATAAAATATATAATAATTTCTATATAAAAATCTAGCATGTGTTATTTTAACAACTTTAGTTGAACATTAAATTTAATATCATTAATTAGTCATATTAATTAGTTTTAAAATTCTATTTAAAAAAAAAAGAAACTAATGTGAAAAAATTGTGTAGAAAAAAGAAATTAATACGAAAAAACTGTGTACAAAAAGGAAATTAACATGAGAAAGTTTTAGATTTGCCATGTGACACTATGTGATCTGTAGATATGAAAAAAATTGTAATCTATAAACTATTTAGGAGTAATTATAAAATGACCAAATAAATGTCTAAATAAATACAAACTTAAAATTTTTAAAATAATGAGGTGAACATTTGCAACACATGAATGACGACATTCCAATTCCAATCAACTTCCACGTTCACCATAAGTCATAACATACAATCCAAGAAGTTGAAAACAAGAGGTAGTAGAACAAAAAACCAAAATGTTCAAATTAATTATAAGACTAAAATGAATCCAAGAATTTGAAGAAAGATTTAAACACCGTTAATAGGATCGACAAGTTAACAAACAAAAAAAAAAAAAAACATTTCCCCTTAATTTTATGACGATATTTATGCATAAAATAATATGATTTCATATTTTACTCCGACTGATCATATATGTCCACATAAATATAGAAATTGCATAATATATAAATTGCATAAGAAATTAAAATAAATTAATGATACCTAATCAGTGTCCGATGGATTTTCTACCACTATTCTACCACAAAAATAAGAAACTTACTTTTCTATAACATTTCAAAAAATTTGATAAATTTTTGAAATATCAGATCATATATTTCTATAATCCTATATGGATCATATCATGTAATCATACATGACTAATGTCGTGTAGCGCCAATATGAATCACGTTGTGTAATCGTATATTGATAATACTGTGTAATCATAACAGATTCGTGTAACCTTATATGAATAATGTCGTGTAGAGCCTATATAAATCACGTCGTATAACCCTATACTGATAATATCATGTAATCATAATAGATTCGTGTAACCTTATATGAATCATATATATATATATATATATATATATATATATATATATATATATATCGTGTATACCATATATGAGTAAGTTGTTATATAAATTGCAGTGGAAAATCCACCAAACTCTAATCTTGGCCTGGTGAACTTGGTTAGGCCAGTCCAACCAACTCAATTTACCACCCCTATCTACAATTAAACATATGAAATCTAAGGGATGAAAATGAATTATGATACACGCTATCACCATTGGATGAGAATAAATGGATATATATCAACCGTTGGATGAGAACCTTTAATGCTAACAAACTTTTTACTTGTAGTTGCCTTTTTAAAAAAAATTAAAATAATAATCATAAAACAGAAAATGAATATAAAAGATTAATGACATACATTGTCATCGTTGGATGAGAACCATTGCATAAATTTTAACCATCGGATGGAGTATCCCAGAGAACTTTAATGCTCACCAACTTATCATTTGTCGTTGACTTTTTTTCTAAAATCATAGAGCAAAAAAGGAATTGATATAAAAGATTTATGAGACACGTTGTCACCATTGGATGAAAACCAACGCATATATATCAACCGTCAGATCGAGTAGGCGACCTTTAATGCTAGCTCATTGAAAGTAGAAAATGAATATTATAAAAGAAATAAGCCATCTATATATTGAATATAAACCTTTGTACCAAGAGGAAGCATCGCATCAACGGTGATAAATCAGTGGAGTTATCGAATCAAAGTTTCTGATCAGAATGTCATCGATTCCCCATCACAAGGAAGCTCAGAAGCCCAATGGCCAATTGGGATACATCAATCTAACAGTTAGAGACCAGTGTAACAACAAATTTTGTATTTAAATAAATAAACACAAAAACGTGATACAATTGAAATAACTTTTGATTTCAAATCAAAGTGGATGCGAATCTCTATGAATTCCTTTGATTCTTCTCTTCACTTGAATTTGGAGTTGACTTTGGTCAAAGTTTCTTCAGACTTGAACTTCGTGAAGGAAACTATGAAGATTGCTTTGATTTTGATGATCTTTGAATTTGAAAACGCCGATCGGAGGGGTTTAACACCTTGATCTTCGATCGAACGTCGTTCTTGTGGCTTTCCTCTTGAACACTTTGAAGATCGCCTTGAAGATCGTCGAAGAACTTGAATAGCCTTTGAAGATCGTTGCTCTTGAACTCTTCAAATTGCTGTGTAATTCTGTTCTGAATGTTGAATTTGAGACCCTATTTATAGATGTAGGATAGGGAATCCGATAGACTTCAAAGTACAAGTGGAGTGATTTGATTGGTCCACCATTATTTGATCGTATCCGGAAGTGGAAGTTTAAAAGCTCTGAAACTCTGTCTGATTGGTCGATCCCGATTTGATCATATCTGATATCCTTGTGATATTATCAAATTTAATTTGATTTAATTTGATAATATCTGCAGCATTTTGACATGTGGCAACTTCCCATTGGCCAATGAAATATATATGGAATATCAATTAATTTGATTATTTAATTTAGGAATTGTATTTAATTAATCCCCAAAATAAATATAAATCAATATTTCACATATTAATTTACACGTGGCGCAATATAATTGGACGTTAAATTTCTGTGCCTACAACCAGGTTTCACTCTTCATACATAACCCTAGCTTTTATCATTTTATCATTCTTATGCAATGATTTTTATTAGTTTTTTTCTATTATTTTCTCAATTATGTTATATATTAATGTGCTCAATTATGTTTATTTACCTAGGGTTTTTCCTCTATTCTTAATTTTTGGTAATGATTTTCTTCTTTATTTTGTAGTTGTAGCTTTGCCACAAAATTGCTGTTTATATTTTGTTAACTATGACTATTATTTTTCTTCTACCGAAGCTACTAATGTGATTGAAGACGGAGTGCTTTGATGTTCGGAGCGAATTTGTATTGCTGAAAATATACATTTAGGGTTAATTTCATATTAGTCATATATGTAAAAACATTTTTCATTTTTAGACCGTCTATCTATTTTCCAATTTTGGTCTTCTATGTTTAATTTTTTTCCAATTTCAATCATTTTAAATCAAAAAAAATTCAAAATTGTTGACGTGGCTGTCAGAATTTGGATGTCACATCAGATTTTCTGACGGCCACGTCATCAATTTTGAAAATTCTACAAAAAAATATTAAAATTGGAAAAAATAAAAAACATATGAGACTAAACGAATATTTGGTTGTTAAAAAGTAGAAAATGTCTTACATACAAGACAATAATTGAAATTATCCTTGTTATTTAATTTCTCTATGTATGTTTTGATCATAACATATATGCTTGTAATTAACAAGCATATATAGGATGCTTTAAACGTTTCTTTCAAACAAATAATTGCAAATTTAATGAATTCTACTTATAATCCTTTGTGTAGGATGGAAAAGGCACACTTTTCAGGATTCAGAAAAGCACAAAAGTAAAGAAACTGATGGATGCATATTGTGAGATGCAATCAATTGAGATTAACTCCGTTTCTTTTCTCTTTGATCGGCTTCGTCTCAATGGAGGGCAGACTCCTTTTGAGGTCTCTTCTTCACTTTGCTAATTTACTTTGATTAAATATGTTGATATTAATTTCCAAAACCTAATTAATTTCATGATTATAGTGTAGCAGTTATCGATATTATAGTTGTTCTTTTGCAGGTGGGAATGGAGGATGGTGATATCATAGATGCCATGTTGCATCAGACTGGAGGTGGTCTCTTTTAGGATTTTGAGTTTTTGTTATTCAATACATTTAATTTTATGTACCCATGAGTACTATATTAGTTTTGAATTAAATTGTTTTCATTTTGTTCACTTTTATTGTTCATTTTCATGGTTTTCAAATGAATCCTGGTTAAATATATAGGTTATAGGGACAGACAATTAGATTTATGCTCCTATCTCATATCCATCTCGTTTAGCTATAATATGGTTTCTCCACTCCACAAATATTAATTATGTTATATTATATTATATATAAATAAATAGTAATTTTTTTGTCAATAATATATCTCAGCGTTATTGTATGTTTGTTTCACAGATTTAGTGTCAAATCCATATATAATCATTTTCCCATATGGTCGTGAAAAAGGTTGATTATTAAGATTTGGTTTTTTCCTCACTTTATATTTATTTAGTTTTTATAAAGTTGCACAAGTAGGTTCTAATTTAGTGGAGTAGGCCTTTTATTTGTTGCCTACAATATAAGAGAAGACTTTATTTTTATTGTTATGTTTTTTTAAAAGGTTAATGACATATAATATAACGAGTTTTTGGTCAAATTAACATGTCTTGTAAAAGTGGCCAAGCAAGTGGATTCTTGCATTGTGTTTAACCAAATTCCATTGATGATTTCACAAACCCAAACTTTGTTTGATATTTTAATTTGACAAAAAAAAAAAAAAATTAATATTATAATATAATTTACCCAAACTGTTTGTTACCTACTAAGGTATTAGTTATTACATATTACCAAGTATGGATGAAAAATCGCGATATTTAAGTGATAATCGTCGAAATATCGCTCGTTTCATGGTCCCGAAAGAAAAACGGCGTGCAGGAAAATTTCGTTAAAATATCGGCGATATATCGAAAAATATCGATTTTTGTATCGATATCGACCAAAATGGCTTAATTTCGTGTGATATAGCCGATATATCGCCAATATGTTGGTAATATATCGGCGGTAAAAATGTCGGTTTAATTTATGAAAATTTTGATTTTTTTTAAATCTATTAGTGCATTAATATTGTCTAATTTATGATATATTGCTGTAAAATCACCAATATATTGTATTAATATTATCTAATTTATGATATATAAAAATAGAACAAATAAAATTAAAGAAGATGAAATTTTAAAATGCATTTACAATCTTATCTTAAGTGAAAATACAATATAGTAAATTTTTATACAATACCAATATCAATATCAATGTTATGTCGTAATTATAAAAATATTTTATAAGAAAATCTCATATAAGTAAAAATTCAAGAGAAAAAAATATTAGATATTAATATAGTTTTCAAAAATTTTAATAATTGACTTAATTTTTCAGGAATAGTCGCTTCCTAATATTAATACTAACTTAATCTTGTTGTAAATATATCATTTTATTTGAAATTTTAAGTTCAATATATGTATTAATGTTAGTTATAATATTTTGTAAGCTACTAGATATATTTTCCAATTTTTTTCACAAAGTTTCCATATTGTTTTTAAAAATGTCCGATATTTCCACCGAAATCGATATATCCACCGATATTTCCGTAAAATCATGTTACCAATATTTCCACCGAAACTCATATTTTCATCCTTGGTTATATCAAAAGATGTAATATATTATCATTAAAAAAAATTGGTTCATTTAACATACGAAAATTATTGGTTCATTTAACATCATAAAAATATTTATACTTTAAAAAATGTTTTATGGTTTACATGTTACATCATAGATGTATTACATAATCATGTTAAAAAAATAAAATTGGTACGTTTAACGCACGCAAAATATTTTATGATTCGTATTTAAAAATTATCAATCTATTTCAATATTAAAAACTTTTACTTATTTACATAGTAACATCTATATTTATAAGATTATTTATCTAAAAAGAAAAAGGAAAAAAATAATATTTAATGATAAAATTTAATGTGCAAGCATTGTATGAATGTCATATGACACTTTTGGTCTTACTTTATATATTTAAAGATAACCAACTTTGAATAATGAATTCAAAAAATTGTGTAAAAAAATAGAAGGTGACAAAACCAAACAAATGATAATTAAAAAAAAACACACATACAATGCATGTGAAATATGTTAATAATTTAAAAAAGGACTAAGTTCTTGCAAATTATTTAAAAGCTACTATCCATCGATTCTTATAAATAAAAGAAACGCCCTACGACATATCCTAATAGGCTAATTACATCAAAGCCATTAAACTCACTTGAAAAACAAATCCAAAGTCATTTATAATCTCCCTAAGATTTACACTAAATTCTAATTTTCTCATGAGATCATTTTTGTTTAAATGACTACCATCCCAGTCGTGTAATGTAAGACGAAAACCATGCTTGTAGACCTTACAAATTAAGGATACCTTCGGTTATGATGCTCGGATCCTTAGGTTTCCCAACTGATGGAAAGACCGGCCACGCCTTTGGAGCTCTCCGTAAGTTTATGCAACGTCCAAGGGTATAAAGGTCAACGATGCCCTGTACGTTTAGTTCAATGGTTAATTTCACCCTTACAGTTTTCAAAATACTCGAATGTACTGTGATTTGTTAATTTAGCTGCATTTAAACTATTGTTTCGTATGGAAACGGTGAATTTGAAAATTGAAAATATAAATTTTCAGTTGATAAAGTTAGTTATTTTAGATAATTATACAGTATTTAATGTTCAAATTTCATCATACAAGTTAGGGTAAAATATGGTTATTCTGAAAACTAGAGCAAAATTAACAATTAGACCTAATATTTTAGGGAAAAAATGTACCTACCTCTGTCTCTCTCTCAGATAGTGGTTAGTGCTCGTTCTTCGCACTATAAGAGAGAGAGAGAGAGAGAGAGAGAGAGAGAGAGAGAGAGATTGAGATTGAGAAGAGAACACGGACGGTTGGCGATGCTAGGAAGCAACATTTGGGTGCGATTCAACTAACGGAGATGGCAGGTTCCCCTTGAGTTCTCTTCACCCAGTCAAGGATACTGCTACAATCTTCTTGTGATATGAAATGCCTTTACATGAAAACCACCATTTTAGTGCCAGAACAGCAGAAATCAGACACTTTGATTTTCAACTCAACTAAGCTCAAGCCATGTTACCTTTTTCAGTTGGGTTTTCAGTATATGATGTAAAGACATTCTCAGAGTACCTATTTTTAGTGCGATAAGATTTTAGCAGCCGGATTTCCTTTGTGTTTGATATATCCTTCTCCATGCAAAGGAATCGAGGAACTTCGAGTTTTCCTGTTTGGTCTTTATAGGCATCACATATGAAGCTGAGCACATTTTCCTGCGATCATGACAATGGGAGTTTCTCATCTGTCAGAACAGAATTGTGCGTAAATTTATGGAAATCAGTAACTGGAAGAATGGTGGTTGGGGATTAGTTGCCTAATTGACTTTGAAATAATTGTCAACATTGAGGGATTTAAAATACAAAATTAGAAATGAAATGAATTTCAAATCCCTAAATAATTCAAAAATTAATTCAAAATAAGAATATGATGGATTTCTAATTCATATAGTTGTGTTTGGATTGGCTGATTTGAAATTAATGTATTTCAAATCCATTAAATCAGAGTGTATTCAAAATCCATTAAAATTGCTGAATAATTCAAAACGAAAATGATGGATTTCAACTCCATATCAATCCAAACATCACCAACGGATTTGCTATTATGAATTTCAAGTTCTTCCTCAAATCCTTCAATCCAAACACAACAATAAATTGTAAGTCATCGATTTTGAAATCCATCATCAAATCATTTCATCCAAATGCAAAATGAGCTGTTATGGAAATACGTACTTTTCTGTCACCTCCACCAATCTAGTTATACCTATGAGGCATATAGATTAAGTTTTGCAACTGCAATTAAAAGCTTCACTTCATAACTCGTCTAAAAATGGAGTAACAGCTCAAGCAAAAGCCTCATCACACAAGGCAATGATGGATTTTAACACTACTTAAAACAAAATGTATCTTCATGACTAATATATACTATATGAAAAGTTGAAAACCATGAAAAATCAGACCAGGCGCAATTGTTCATTGAACTTCATTTTGTTACTAATGCTCAATGATATTTTCCTTTTCTTCTTAAAGCCAAAACAAGAAAACAAGGAAAAGGACAATGCTTGACCCTTAACGTATATCCAATCAGTAAAGCCACATACCACCTCTGAGTGGTGGTTATGCTTAAGATATAAGATAACAGGAGTAACATACCAAGGGCCTTGAGGCATCAATCCATTGGTAGATGGGCTCATTCCGAAACCATGTCAATTGTCTTTTTGCAAAATTCCTGCAAAGTCATCCAACCAGAAATTATCATTCAGGTCACCGCAGAATAATATGGAAACTTTCCAGCATAAGAAAAAGGAGTAGCACATCCAGAGAGAAATTTTAAATATTTAGTTTAATAAGATTATTATCATTCCCACCATATTTATCCAAAAGACCTGGGAAACAGTTTCAGAAAACAAAAATTCAATACTCACTGACAAGAATGTGAGGTAGAGGTTGAATGGAAAATATTCAGTAAATTTTTCTCAAGACTCAGTTATATGATGACCAGATCCATGCACAATTATGGTCCTTCTTAATTCTGCTTTTAGGGTATTAGATATTGTATTGCATGCAAATGTAGCAATAATATACTTCCAGCATGTACTTCTAAACTTGATCTTATAGTTATAGGAAACACACCATTTGTCCATGAAAGCCCAGACGTAGAATCAGGAACATATATATATATATATATATATATATATATATATATATATATAGTTCTGTAATTTAAGCACAACTAGTAGATTATTACAGGAAGAGCACAAGTGGCAAAGGCAAGTTATGTAATGAGGCAGCTATGACATGTGACGGTGATACTATGAAAATTGTCTTTTGGCAAAATTCCTGCAAAGTCATCCAACTAGAAATTATCATTCATGTCACTGCAGAATAATATGGAGACTTTCCAGCATAAGAAAAGAATAGCACATCCAAAGAAATTTTAAATATATAATTTAATTTGATTATTCTCATTCCCACCATAGAACTACATCGCGTATGTATGAATAATGCAATGAAGTCTGACTACAAACTCCAATCATGAAATGTATAATTAGTTAACATAAAAGTTCATGGATTTTAGTTTCAGGCAAGGTGTGAGTCAGAGCACATAGTAGTCTCAGTTAATACATCCATCGGGTGAAATTGAAAATCTATGAATTAAGAAACATGATTAGAGGAAGACAGATAACCTAGAAGCTTTTTGAAACTCAGACAAAAAACGGTAGAAATCTCTAGAAGAACTCCAGCCCCCTTGTTCTCTGGCCATAAGTAGAAAGTCCATAGCCTGAGAGTTTTACAGAAAAGGAAAACAAACTCAAACTTTAGCATATTGCATCTATCTATTATGTGAATAGACAAAGACCTGAAAGAACAAAACTTGGCATTTAATTCACTGCTGGCAGAGAAAAAGAAAGTATACTTGTCTATAACCAATAGCTCGAGTTGCTGAATTTGAATTAGGCATAAGGCCTAAATCAAGAAGCCACTTCGCCTCAGACAAAATTCCATCATCTGCCACAACAAATAGGACAATTTAAAGCAATATACTATTTCCTACAAGTTTATATCCCTAGGAATGCAAAATGAGTATAACTGTAATCATAAGCCACAACATCTTCTTACCTAAAAGCATATCTTCACAACGAAAATCAATTGATCTGTAAAGATCCAGCCTTTGAGTTGAGAGGAAAAAACAAATAAAATCATAGTCCAAATCCTTGGACTTTCCGCCTTCAAATTCACTATTTGAAGCATGTATATCATTATCATCCAATTTTCTATGTTCAGATTTCTCCTTGAATGAATTATAGGGTACTTCAAAGGCCGAAGGAGGTGTCCCACTTAACTGCATCATTAAAACAACAATGTACTTGCATTTATGCCAAGTTTGGAATTGTGGGAACCATCTAGCAAATGCCAAAAGAAATTCTCGTGATCAGAACAATGCTAAAAGAAACAAAATATAAAAATTGAAAAATAACAGCATCATTCTGCCCTTATAAAAGTATTAGCCTCATGAAGGGAAGTTATAGAAATCAATATGTTTGCATTTGGATTGAAGGATTTGATTACAGAAAATGATTAAATAATTCCATATTAAGTGGCTTTCAAATCCAACCACATTATCCCAATATTATTTCAAAATTAGAGTTATGTTAAAATCCATTATTGAAGGAACTCACTAAACATTCTCCATTTAATTTCTGTCACAGATTTGAAATCAAATCTCCAAAATTTTCAATCTAAATAAAATCTAAAGGAACTTGGACCAGAACATACATCTTGCATATGTTGGAAGAAGTAGAGATAATAACAATGAAGTAAGATAACCTTTAGAATTTCAAGTCTACGACGTAATCGATACCAATCATTTACAGCTACAGATTGGACACCTGGATCACCTGCTTTAACCACCAAGTCTATAGCGGCATCCCAATTACCATCTCTCTGCAAATCTGCAAGTTCTGAATGCACTTCAAAGGTGACGTCAGGGGAGGCTTTTGGAACATCTGGTTTCCCATAAATGAACCTTCAACATCAGTAATGAAGGATATCTATTCAGTTTTTGTACACCTTGGAAGAATCCATACTTCAAAGTTAGACAAACTAGAACAATAATAATAGTCAAAGTAAGAGAGGCTCACAAATATATTAGAAATAACATACCACCGCAAGTACAACCCTGTGCCTCCTGTGACTATTGGGACACGACCTCTACCGAGAACTTCTTCTGTTTTTTGCCTTGCATCCTCATAAAATTGTCCAACAGAATATTCTGATAGTGAAAAAAGAAAAAAAGATAGATTCTTTAAGATACAATAGAACTCGAAAGTAACAGAAATAGGTATCAAATGCACATGTAAATATCTTGAAAGCATTTTCCTAATTCAATAAATAAAATTTTCCAACAAATATTCTGATTGTCAAAACAGAGATTATACAACAGAACTCAAAAATAATGGAAATTAGTAATCAAGCATGTGTAAATGATCTATTTATCTTGCAAGATTTCCTAATCAAATTATCTTCCAAGACAGTGTATAATGATTTGGAGAACAAAAGTCATAATGTAGAGCATGACAATAACAAAATTTCCTCAAGGGGACAATTTCTCAGATGAAATAATTGAAGGTTTAGTATGATCTAGCAGCCTTTACCTTCCGATGGGTGCAATATGTCAACCAAATGATGAGGGACTTCCTGGAAATTAAAAAAAAAAAGAACATGAATGTCTTTCATGTAACTATCTCAGCACTCTTATCTACACATTATTGTTTAACGCATGAACAACACCGTAAACACATAAGTACATCTCTTCCAACTTTTGGCCATAGTAAACTTTTTTCGTTTCATGAAGGTGGAGTAAGATGACCTTTCCCCAATAATTGCAGAAATTCATAGGACAATTACTAAGACAATTAAATCATGTCATGCAGAAAAACAATCTCACTATATATAAACTAGCACAGTATAGTTATTGTTACCAATAACACAAGGCATGCTTAATAACTTAATCCCCTTCTTCCCACACCAATTTTATAACAAAATGCAAAACCCAGAAGCATAATTTAAAATATATAGGATTAATTCAGTATCATCACAAAACTGAAAATAAACGAAACCTGTCTTTCTCCAAGTGAAGGTTTCGCTGAGCCAACATCAAGACCTTTATACACCTGCCGCACATAATCAATACCCACAAATTAGGTCAAAAGAGAAATCAAAACAGAAATCCACACAATTTCAACGAATTTACAGGCGAAGATCAATGTAGAAAGATTGCGAATAAAAACCTGGACGGAGTCGGCGCTTATGATTTCTCCGTTGAGCCGTTTGGCGAGTTCCAAAGCAAGCCTGCTTTTTCCGGCGCCGGTAGGTCCAGATATCACGACTACTTTCCGGCGATGGCTCTTCTTTGTCGGCGGCGAGGCGGAGCAGGAGGTGGCGAAGAGTCTAGTAGTGTAGCGGAGACGGAATGGTTGCAGTGAACGGCAGAGGAGCGGCGCCTCCGCGGCGTAGGGTTGGCCGAGGCTGCTCAACCTCAGGCACCCAACTCTCAACCCACTTATCATCTTGGTAGGCAAGGAAGTGAGTGTGCGACTGCGTGTGAGGGCTTATTAGCTAAAAAAAACAAAAAACAAAAAAGAAATTGAAACGAATTTCATTTTAGCCCCTGCCAATTTTTTTTTTTTTCCTTTCAAATCTTATTAAACACTCAATTCTTCTTGTTCCTGTTTTGTCTTAGTCTTGCGATTGAGTTGTTTTATTAGTAATTTAGGATTTTTAATTATATAATTAAACTCAACTAAAATTCCACTCCTTTAGATAGAATTGAGGCTACTATAATTGGGGAAATTATCGTGATTAAAATTGATGATTGGGATAGAACATTAATACAAATTATATTTATAAATTACATCGTGCACTTCCTGTTGTAGCTAAACTCTTTTTTGGTGAATTTCAACCAAGAGATCCTTCAACATGGATATTCAAGGTTCTACACAAGATCAATTTGGAAGTTATCTCCAAAAACATTACAAGCTACATGCATGATACTCAAGTGCATCACAACCTACAAGCTTATACATTATATGAGCAAATAGTGAAGCATTTAAATATGAATTATGAAGCATTAAGCATATTATTATTATTATTATTATTATTATGTTTTAATTTATGATTTGTTGTCATATCCCCAAAATTATACACATATGATAATAATACCAAATCAATCAATATAAATTCATAAAAGAATAATTATATTTTTTTAAATCATGCATGATAATATAATATATCTTTTTACTAAATTTTAAATATAATAAAATATATTAGCTACACTGTAAAGTTTAAGCAATCATGTGTATATTGTGGTTTATCGTTTTTTACGCTGAAATTTAATTTGTTTTCAATGGTTTGTCTTTTAAAATTACTTTTATAAAAAAAAAAAAAAATCCAACGTTATTCACACTGTCATTCCTTGAATAAAATTTAGGATTTTGGTAGAAATCCATTTTTACAATTAATTTGATTATCTATTAAAATTTAGATTCTAAATAAATATTAGTCAAAAATTTACATTCATACTTAATTTTTTGTATAAAATTCTAAAACGATATTTAAATGAGATCAGACTTATAAGGAGTGATATCATTTAAAAATATGTTACATGATGTTTAATTTGAAATTTGTCCATCTGTTTTTGAATGAATGCAAGACCTAACTCTTTCAATTTCACCAACCAGTGGTTGCATCTCACATTTCTAAACAAGAAGTAGCCTTAAATCCCAAGACACCAATACAACCAACTAGTACACAAACACAAATAGTGATGATCATATAAACCACCATAAAGTATATATCACCATTTGCCACCGCAGCTCCGCCGATGACGACGGTGCAGCACCGCCACCGGATCCACCTCCTTTTCCGCCTCGCATTGGTGTCGGTGCTGACACTAGGGGCGGCGCGACTCATCCTCGACAATCTGAAGAACAATCTGCTGATTTGGCTCTCATCATCTGATCATCATGAACATTATAGAATTAGAGTCCCAATTGAAGTTTCAGAAGAAGAGGCCATTGAAGATGGATGCAATGTGTTTCAAGGGAAATGGGTTTGGGACAATTTTAGTTATCCTCTCTATAGAGAAGAGAGTTGTTCATTTCTTGTTAAACAGACAACTTGCCTAAGAAATGGCAGACCTGATTCTTTCTATCAGAATTGGAGGTGGCAACCTCATGCATGCAATTTGCCTAGGTAATATATAATTTGTATTATGGGATTTTATTTTATTTTTTTGTATCCATCTATGGGCTAAAGGGGCATTGGCCCCTTGAAATGTTAAAAAGAAGTAGGGCTATTTTAGTCATTTCACATTCTTTTTAAAAAAAAAGAAGAGAAAAGTAAGTATATTAACTCAAAGGATATGTGTATTCTCCCTCTCTCAAAATTCTCTCCACACAATTTAAGGTATGTTGTAAATTATAAATGTTTTTAAGTTATTTAATTTTTTTTTAATGTTGATCAGGAGACGTAATTGCTGTTAATTTATAATGTAATATATTATCTTTATTGAAATTATTACTAATTTATCTTACTTTTAATATAAGGTATGTTGTAAATTGTAAATGTTGTTGAGTTATTTCATTTATTTTTAAATGTTGATCATCTTGAGATTTAATTGCTGTTATTTTATAATGTAGTATATTATCCTTATTGAATTATTTCTAATTTCTGATCTTACTTTTACAATTATTATGTTTATTTTTTATTAGTTGGGCCCTTAAATAAAAATTCTGAATTCGTTATCGAGTATAAATAATGATTTTTTTTAATATATAGATGAAAAAATCATTTCTTGTTTTTTAAAGTGTGTATAATCCGACATTATCACCTCCTCTCCAATGTCAACGGTTTGAACAGCATATTAAGCTTGTTAACTGTATAATTATGAACAAAATTAATTTCAGGTTCGATGGCCTAAAGTTGATGGAGATGCTGAGAGACAAAAGGTTAATGTTTGTTGGAGATTCAGTACAGAGAGGCATGTTTGAATCCATGGTGTGTTTAATACAATCTGCAATTCCTATTCATGTCCACACATCTCTTCAACGAATACCTCCTAGAAAAGTTTTCAAAGTCCAGGTAAAATCATACTCATAATGATTAAATTTTAGATAACTCAACCTAGCTCTATGGTAATATTGGTAATCATTCATGGTTGCCAACTAAACAATATAGTTATAATGAATAAGCCCATTATCATTACCAATCATTAAATTTTTTTCCCTTTTTTATTTATTTTCAAACTTGGTTTTATATAATTTTGAGGATCAGTATGATTGTGTCGTGTTGATATAATCTTGATATTGTATAAAACGTAACACTAGGAATTCAATGCATCGATCGAGTACTATTGGGCCCCTTTCATAATAGAATCGATATCGGACCATGCAACAAATCACACAGTTTCGAAACGTCTAGTGAAGCTTGATTCCGTTGCTAAGCATAGCAAAGAGTGGGAGGGAGCTCATTTTTTGATCTTTGAGAGTTATGTTTGGTGGATGTACAAACCCACCATCAATGCCACGTAAGGACTCTATTGCTCTTTTCATCCTCTTTACTATTTTGACACTTGAATCATGTGTGTACAAAAGTGGTATTTGAACTGCATTTTATCAACTGGAATGTTTTGAGTTGATCTTCTTTAAGAAATTGAAGGTAAAATGTTTTAGCAACAAGAAGTTGTATATCATAGTATTTGATGATCTTTAAGGTCATAAGAAAGTTATGTGATGAAGATTTGGTTATTAAAAGAGCCTATTATAATTTGCACAAAATTTCAGGGTTTATTCGATAATTTAATTAGAGATATGGAGAGATACAAATGTAATTCACCATCCTGATCACATTATCGATCATCTTTCAAGGTTTATTTGATAGTTTAACCAGGTTTATTGTCATTGTACCTTTTCAGATACGGATCTTTTGACAACATCAGAGAATATAACGTAACAACTGCATATAGATTGGCCATGGAAACATGGGCAAATTGGATAGATTCCAGCATTAACCCACAAACTCAAAAGGTCTTCTTCGCAACAATGTCTCCAACACACTTGTGGTGAGTGTTCTCTACTCACCGTTAGAAAGAATTAAAGTTGTGTTTGGATAGAAGAATTTGAAATCAATAAATCCAAACACAATCTACAGTTGTTGTGAATGAAGGCAAAAGGGCAAATTTTCATGTGTAGGAGTTGGGAATGGAAGCCGGGAACAGACGACAACTGCTTCAACGAGACGAACCCCATTGAAGGACCATATTGGGGAACTGGTTCCAATCTCGACATCATGAGGATAGTAGAGGATGTAATCAGACAGCTAAAGGTTAAAGTGACCATATTGAACATTACTCAATTGTCCGAGTTTAGAAAAGACGGTCATACTTCAGTTTATGGAGAGAGAAAAGGAAAGCTCCTGACAAAGCAACAAAGATCTGATCCAAAAAATTTTGCTGATTGCATACACTGGTGCTTACCAGGAGTCCCTGATGCTTGGAACGAAATCCTGTACGCACTTCTTTTACAAGATTATCGTCGTGCACAATGACATTATCATGAAGAAAGAAAAGGATAGAAATGAACTACTTTCAAGTTCTTATAATATCCCAGAAGAGTAGAGTTCACAGATAATATACTACAATTTTGAATTTTTAAGATGAGGCCTCAAGTTCAATGAATGATCATTTGAAATTTAAAGTTATATACCTAACTTTCATATTTGGAAGATGAAGATGACATTTTAAGCAAATGAGATAAAGAATAAAGTAATAAACAATTAAACAATTAAGTATTCAAAGCAGCTCCCACTCAGTTTCACACATTTCTTGAGATGACTGAATTTTTTTGGTAGCATCGTTGGCTATGATGGGTAATGAGGGCACGAAGCTTGGCTCGAAATGTTTATTTGCTTCCATATCAATATCCCCATAGAGTATACCCAGCTGCTCATATTCCTTGGCTAATCTCTTTTGAGAAGAAAAAGCATCTTTTAATAATTTCTACACGAGTTAAAAAGCTTTCGGTTAATTGCAATGGCTGATAGAAAGACAAGTTATGTTAGCTGAAAAGGTGACCAGAACAGAATGTATTAAAGCAAGGAGCCAAGGAGCATTATTTATTTTGTTTAGCATCTCATTTTCATACTTATTAAACAAGTGCACAGAGTGGTACCTTATAATATCTGAAATTCTTTATTCTATAAGTGGGAACATGGTCACCACAATCAATATTTGGAAAAACACTTCTTCCATCATCCTCAGGCGAAAGTTCAACTGTTTCCATATCATTCACGTTTGCTGCATAACGCATTCAGAAAAAATATTAGACAATTGGATGAATGGTTTAAAATGGAAGACACAGACAAAGCTAAAAGAAATCCATAAGCAAGCAAGAATTTATAAAGATCACATACAAACAAATACGAACAATCATGTCATAACTGCAGCAATGTGCTTGAAACAAACTCAGCAATGTGCTTGAATTTTTATTTTTATATATTACATTTCCTTCGTCCCATAAAAAGAGTCATGTTTCAATAATGAATTTTGTCCCAATAAAAGACTCATATTTCAAAAGTAAAGGTAGGGTTTTAATTGAAAAATTAACACCCTCATTCCAAAATCCCAATACATTATTTTTAAGTAAGGTGATTCTTGATGGCTTCATCAAGGAAGACAAGTATACAATTCTCATAGACCAAAGACTAGTTGAAAATATCCTAACTGAAAAGGCATTATGTTCATCCTTAATTTTTTCTCATGTCATCATTATCGTGCTAATTAGAGCAAATAACTACAATAAAGAAACCATCTGCACATAAACAAGGCACCAATCTTGTTAAAATGATAACAATATTTCGAGGCATCAGCTATATTCACCTGTTTCAGAAGCGTTTTCCGATGACCCAATTACAAAGTCTGAACTATCAGTTTGGATCACATTATTATCTGCAAGAGTAGAAGTTAAAGGAAATAGTAACTGTAAGTGAAGAATATAGAGATTCAGATTTACTAACCATTTGATACCATGACAGGAAGTGCATTCACATCCTTGCTTTCATCAGGATCACTATTAGAGTGACAGATATTTTCAGTCTTCTTAATAGAATCTGCTGACTCCACAATACTGGAAGACTCTGGTAACGTACAAGTGGAAGACATAATGTGCATATTTTCATGTTGATATGATTTGACAGAGGTTGACACATGAAAACTCTCATCATCTCTATATTCTCCCAAGGATTCTGCTTCCTGGGAAGGATCTCCATTGGAGACATGATCGCATTGACATGTAAATTTGGGTTTCACACATTCCCCTGGAAGTACTTGAACTACATTAGAGTAAATTTTTTTGACACTTTTCACCTGGCTCTCAACAAATTTCACAGTGTCCTGGAATTTACAGATTGATAAAGCTTTAATCTCTGGAATGTACATATATAAACATAATCTACTGATCCTGATTCTTATAGTGACAAATGGATGAATAATTGACTTTTCCAGAAAAGGAATTCATCATCTATTCCATAGAACATAACGACTCAAGAGGACTCCATGTTAAGTCGGGGTTATTCTAAAGTTACCGAAACAAATTACAATATCAACAATTGCAGTGTACGTAACATACAATGCAGTACCTGGTTTACAAATTCATCAATATCCCGACAAAGGGACTCGAACTGCTCGTATACTTTACTTTTCAAGTTGAAATCCATCGGAACACGGACACTGTTCCTCGAAAAGCAATTTAAGGATCCCACCATAAAAGTAGATCACAATGTCAACAAAGTGGAATTAGGATTAAACCTGTAAGCATTCATATAAGATTCAATAAGCAACTTCCATAAAATATTCAATATGAAAAGAAAGGTTTGGTGACAAAACTAAGAATAAGCTAACTATATAATTCGATACTATCATTCAAGTCGAAAATTATTGCCTAGAACAACAATACCCAAACAGAACAACCCATTAAATTATACATCAACATCATCAAAAACCAGATGATCAATCATAGAAGGTCAGGTCACACCATGAAATTAAAACAGCAAAACAGACTAAAGTAGAGTAGCCTATATACGTCGAAAAACATAGAAACAGAGGAAATTAGATATGAATTCATCAGAATTGAGAAAAACTTCTTCAACACAAACGCTGATCATCACTACTGCTACTAAAAATTTGACAAAATAGCAACAAAAAAGAAAACAAAAAAGAAAGGAAATAAAATTCAAAGATTTCGTACCAGTAAGAAAACGGAAAATCCGAAAAAGGAAAAACGAAGAAGGACGGCCAGAGATAGATATATAATCATATAAAGAGTATGGGAGAATGAAAGTGTTGATAGAAGTGCCATATTTATTTTATAGCCGCACGTGATTAACAAGGGTTTTAACTCTTAAACCTACTTTAATGCTATCCGTTCGATGTTTGATTTGGTTAGATTTTTAAACTATTTATATTTGAATTTTAGATATTCTACACCCACTTCGGAGTTCTTTTTTCTTTTTTACTAAAATCAAAAAAATTCTCAATATCGAATTTAAATAATATATTAATTCATTTCATACGCTCGTTATTCAATTTATTTTTTAAAATGAGTTAAGAGGTTGTGGAAGGGAAATGAAGACTAAAAAATTATAGTCCTGGTAATCACAATTTGCACTTTCATAAAAATACGATACAATTTAAATTATATGAGATACCACTTGAACTACAATGTTTGTGTCATATACTTATTATTTATAATTATTTAAAATTCTGGATATCAAATCTATATAATATGATAATAATGCGCATATATCTAATTAATGGATTATCTAAATATCTGTAGGATTAAAATTCTGGATATTAAGTTTGAGATTTAATTTGAAATTATGGATATCAAATCTTCATACTTTATCCATTAAGATAATAGATTAAAACAAGGTCCTACATTTAGATTGTAGTGGTAGAACTCTTCAGGATTGTACGTAGTAGAAATATGTCTCACACAAATATATTCGTGAGAGGATTTAATAAAGTTTTTGTGAAATTAGAATTGCAATTTGTGGACTTAAATAAGCTCTCTCGTTGAAGTTATTGGGTGAAGAGATGAGTTAGAGTAGTCATCAATTTTACGAAGGACTCGTTACCAAGTAAGAAAATCAGACAAACAGTTGATTTTCGCAATTATAAATAAAAGCATCTTCATTCCAATTGAAAAATAAAAATTTAAAAAGATGGCAGATTCTCATAATTGTTTTTTTTTTTTTTTAGAAAAACTTATATGCTTGTACCTGGATTCGATATGGTGCATGGACTGCGTCCAAGATACATGATTGAATGTGTTTTTTTGATCTACACCAATTAAAATACATGATGTGATTTAATTGGAAAAATCAATTAAATCATTTTTTTTTTTATCATACACCAATTAAATTATGATCATTGCGTCCAAAATACATGATCAAAACATACTTGTGTGGTTATTTAATTGTTGAATTTCAATTCGATTTTCATTAAAAAAAACTTTTCAGAGGGCTGACATGATGATTAGCGGAATGCTAATGTGGAACCCAAACATAATATAGAGAATCACTAGATGAATTTTTTCTTTAAATTTTCAATTTTGAGTGATTATAATTCAAGAAATTCTGGCCACTTCTTTATTTAGGATAAATCTTAGCAGTAGCCTCAAACCCCATTTTAATAGGCAAAGTCTGTATCTCATTTTGTGAGACGGTTCGGAGTTGACCCGGTCAACAGTCAATGGATCAAAGTCAACGATCAATAGTCAACAAAAATCAAATGTAATATTTTTATATACATCAGATTATACTTTTTGAAAGCATCACAATATACACATAAAAATATGGGTAAAAAACATTTAACCATCCGAACTATAGCTCGTTTTGCAATTTCTTGTAAAAACATTTTTTCGTTGCACTGTCCCTATTAAACTTTACGAGATTTGTACATTCCAATAAAATGCCACTTTCCGACTATTTTTTCCGGCGTACATGAAATGTTGTTGTTATAATTATGGGCAAAACGGACTTTTATTGTTAAGTCACACGTGAGTGACACACGTTTACTGGAATGTACGTCGGAAAAAAATAGCCGGAAAGTAGCATTTTACTGGAATGTGCAAATCTTGCAAAGTTTAATAGGGACGGTGCAATGAAAAAAAGTTTTTACAAGAAATTGCAAAACGGGATATAGTTCGGATGGTTAAGTGCTTTTTACCCTAAAAATATTTCATGTGATACACATGAAAGTATTACATTATAAGAATAATTTTATTCTTATAATGTAATATTTTCATGTGTATCATGTAATACTTTTATGTACATCATATAATACTTTTTGAAAATGTCACATGATACACATGCAAATATTACATTATGAAAATCTAACATCATGTAATACTTTTTTAAAGTATCACATGATACACATGAAAGTATTTAATTATGAGAATAAAACATTATGTAATATTTTTATGTATATTATATTATACTTTTTGAAAATATCACATCTATATCTATATCTATATATCTATATCTATATCTATATATATATAATAACAATTACCCCTAAAAATAGTAATGCCAAAAGTTTTCCCGCCCATTTTCACTTACTAAATATGTATTATATTAATAATTAATAATTGATAATTATTAAATATAGAAAATATATTTTGTGTGATCTTCTACATATAAAAATTGCACCTATCATTAATTATCTCATATTAACCAATCACACATTTCCTTATTTAGTGGGTATATCTAAATTTAAACATTGTTTTTTTCCACTAAGTTATCACCTAAATTTTATGTATATAGATTGATATATATATATATATATATATATATATATAAGTTAATTTAATTAATTACTACTCACCAATTGAGTAAAAACATAAACGTCATTTTGTGATTCTCAATTTTCTAATTTTTTTTACACCCACACACATATATATAGATATATATATATATTGATTGAATAATAATTACAATTATATTCGATAAAAAACACTCAAATTTTATACATAAAAAAGTAATTAAAAAACATGTTTAACAATAATAAAATAGCATTAAACTAATAATTATGATATAAATTTATACATACATAGATTGGTAAACTTTATCTGCATAATTACATTTCAATATGAGAGATAGAAAAAATTCAAGATTAATATAAAATTAGTTGAAACATGTTTGATTGATACACTAAATAACAATTTAAATGATACGTGTTTTTTATTTTAAAATGTTTTAAATAAATTTGGATATGTCATTCACAGCCAATTTCTAGAATAAGAACAACTTTTTTTTCATTTAATTTTTATCTAAAAACATTTTAAATAATTTTTTCAGTCCATTTAATATTTTCAAATGTAACAAATAAATGGAACTATAACAAAACAAACAAATTACCGATTTTTTTTATTTTAATATACATTAAATTTGATTTGTGATGTGTATACAAACATAAATAATTAAACAAATTAATTTGAACAAGTAATATATTCTCTAGAAAATATCTTAATATTTGAAAAATGTTAAATAATTGAGTACACTAAGTTACTAACTATGAATGTTAAAAGAAAAAATAATACTTGATGAAATCTAATAAAAAAATGTACAGACTGAAAAAGTCAATATTAAAATATAAGATACCCCTTTATATTTTGATTTATGCAATTGTATAGCTATAATTAGAATTTTAATTACAAAATCAACAAATATATTTTAATATATAGTGAAACACTTATTTAATATTTTCCATCAATTTGTTATAAGTTTGTTCCTCCAGTAAATCGTCAAGATTTATGACAATATCATGACTATGAACATCATACTCAAATTTTCAAGTGGGAAATATTAGAAAGTTAAACTATGTCGAAATTGTGATAAATATATGAAAATTCATTGGTGGTGGAGGGGGTTGGTAGAGAACATAATGTCGTAATTGGAGAATGAATGTTATTTGGTATTCTACTATATATGCCGATGTGATGAAACTTTTTCGAAAAAGAATATTTAAAAAAATGTTTGTTATATGATTATATCTAAAAGATATTCTAAATAATTAAGGTTAGTTTTGCATAGTCAACTTATCTATATCAAAGAATTACAACACTTGAAATTTATATACCATGCATCACACGGATTACCAAATGAAATTGAAATATTATTAAGAACTTGATTTTTCCGTAAATTGACATTTTTACATTAACCTCAAAATATTTAAATTTTATGGTTATGCATCACACGGGTAACATATTATATTGAAATTAATCTCAAATAATATATTATTTTGTGTTCAACATTTTCATATCAAAACATCAAAATAATAATTTTTATTTACCCGTGCATCGCACGGGACCTATATACTAGTAATACACATAAAAGCATCATGAAAGTATTGAATTATGAGAATAAAACATTATGTAATATTTTTATGTATATTATATTATACTTTTTGAAAATATCACATAATAACACATAAAAGCATCATGTAATACTTTTATGTATATGAGATGATACTTTTATGTGTATCATGTAATACTTTTGAGTCAACTATGTTGATCGACCGTTGACTTTGAGCATTGACTTTTTGATTTTGACTGTTGACATAAAAATATTACATGTTATACATGAAAGTATTACATTATGAGAATAGAATATTATGTAATACTTTTTGAAAATATAACACAATACACATAAAAACATCATTTAATATTTTTATGTATATGAGATAATATTATTATGTGTATCATATAATACTTTTGAGTTAACAGTGTTGACCGACCGTTAACCGATGTTGATCGTTGACTTTAACCGTTGACTTTTTAACTTTGATTGTTGATCGGTTTGGGTTGACTTATATCACGAAATGAAATCCGTAAAACTATCTCGTGTAATATCTACTCTTCTGATAAAACCAAACCGGCCATTTTAGAGTTGGGAAAATAATCAACTATCTCACCTTACTCTTGAATCGATGGGATTGAGGTTGGTGGGGGTGGGGAGGGAGGGAGGGCAAGGAATCGATGGAGGTGAGATGTTTTATGCCACAGTTTCCTCTTCAATTTGGGATTCTTTGAATTTGAGAATCTTCGAATTAATGTTTTTTATGTTTTGTGATATGAAATTTTTTTTTTTGGTTTTTTTTTTAAAATTTTCAAGGATTCCAATTTTATGATTATTTTTCATATGTTTACTGGTTTATTTTTTTTTATTTTGAATTAATTTTATTGGGTTTTTATTTAGGTGTCATAAATAGTTGACACATAAGCTTAATTTTCTCTTCATATTTGGATTTTTTAATTTGAGTGCCCCGCAATCATTCGGCAGCCCCTCTATTCGGAAAAATTTTATGGCGAAAATCAAACTGAAAAAGATCTAAGTAATATATGTACTTCCTTGGGGATAAGTGCATTAACATAAATACAACACTAAAAAGTGTCTTTTGGACACTTTATATTAGATAACTCATATTGTGGTGGATCAGAAACCCCACATCACCCTCTTTCTAGAAGCCATTTTTTGTACTTGTACACATTTTACCCTTGGTACAAAATTTTTACATTTTATCAAAAAAAAAAAACACTAAAAAATGGTAAGGCAGAAGTGTCAAACTATTTGACCCTTTACCCATTCCAATATGAAGGATTGGAAAAAATTCAACAATTAAAGAATCAAAATTAAGAAACGCATAATTACTTGCTAAAATTAGAGAAGGCCTAACTTACAAGACAAAAAATGATATTTTCCCTAGTATTAAATAATAATTATATTTAATCAATTCCGTAACTAATCCAATATCACAATATAAAAAATGGATTAAATGATACATATAAATTTGTATATAATTATTTCCTTGAAATCAATTTTAAATTCGGTTTTTCAATTCAATACCGTTTGATTTGACACAAAATAATCAGAGCGGTTTAGTTCGAATAAAGTCAAAATATTTATCGGTTTAGACGTATTTTTGTATGATTCGATTATATTTGGGACTCATCTTCATCTCTATATATGCTTTAAACTAATGATAAATATTAATGATGTTAAATTAAGAGATGAATATATTGTCTCCAACAACTAAGTACAATCATGTGCAACCCTATGTAGGACTCGAGGGATCTAACAAACTATAAGTCATTGAAACTTGGCTTTGTCCACCCCACCTATCTATTAGGGCATTAGTATATACATAGAATCTGTAATTATTTGAAAAAATAAAAAATCACTAACTATATAATGAATTTTTTAAGTGCGATACATGTCTTTAACTTTGCCACATAGATAAAGTGGAATTAGTGTTTAACTTTTCTAATCTACAAACATTAATACCAAGCCAACAGGGTCAACATATGGTTCACCTGCAAAAACTACAAGAAGCCTATTCTTATCTCTCTCTGCCATTTCTTGAAACATAGTTCAATTTTTGCTCATCCCACAAGAAATACAATCTAGTCAAGCCAATGTTGAACCTCCACAGCTCTTTATTGCCATTTTCTATTGACTTCTCAAAATCAATCATCACACGCCAAAACATACAACCAAGGTTGGTGTGTTAGCTCATCCTCTTTCTCCTCCCTTTCATTCATAAACCAACCATTCTTTTCTTCATCTTTTTCCTCAATTAATTCCACCTTCCTTCCATGGAGTTGTTGCCGGTTAAGGCCCCCGTTTCCGGTGATCATCGAAGCATATCCTACACCATACAAACCAAGAATCTCTCATGCACTTATCATCGAAGCTCGTATGACGAATTCAACTGGCTCTTCTGTTGCCCGAGGCCAACAAAAGCACCCCGGTTCATCATCAAGAACGTCAACTTGGAAGCCAAACCGGGAGAAATCACAGCCATTGCCGGACCAAGTGGCGCCGGAAAAACAACCCTTCTTGAAATCCTCGCCGGAAAAGTTTCTCCGAGAAAGGTCTCCGGCGAGGTGCTTGTCAACGGCCAGCCGATGAATGCGGAAAGCTTTCGTCGATTATCAGGATACGTCACACAAGAGGATGCCTTGTTCCCACTCCTCACTGTCGAAGAAACGCTCGTGTATAGCGCGCTTTTACGGCTTCCTGTTGGCCGTAAAAGCGCGTTTTTACGAGCAAAGTCGCTAATGAAGGATCTCGGGCTCGATCACATTGCGGGCTCGAGGGTGGGCCAGGGATCATCAATCCGTGGCATTTCCGGGGGAGAAAGGAGACGTTTATCAATCGGAGTTGAGTTAATCCACGACCCAATCGTCTTGCTGATCGACGAGCCAACTTCCGGGTTGGACTCAGCCTCGGCCCTTCATATCGTCTCGCTTTTGCGACTAATGGTGGTTTCACATTCCAAGACCATAATATTAACCATTCATCAACCCGGGTACAGAATCTTGGAGCTCATCGATCGGCTTGTTCTACTGTCAAACGGAGTCGTTTTACATGACGGCTCGTTGCAGTTGCTCCAAGAGAAGCTGAAGAGTGGGGGCCACCACATCCCTTCCCACATCAACGTTCTCGAATTTGCAATTGAGATAACTAACAGCAACAGTATTAGCAACTTAGTACCTACAGAGGTGGACAAAAGCAAAACACACTGCAGTCAAGAACACAGCATGGAGAGAAAAGGACGAAGATGCCCCTCATATGCAAACTCCAGATTTCAAGAGATCACAATACTCTGTCAGAGAATCAGCAAGAACATATTCAGAACCAGAGAGCTCTTCGCCACGAGGGTCTTGCAGGCCCTCCTGGTGGGGTCCATTCTGGGGACAGTGTACATGAATGTGAGCGACGATAAGGGGAAGGTTTCGCTGCAAACTCGCCTCGGATTCTTCGCATTCAGCCTCAGCTTTCTACTGTCCTCGACGACAGAAGGGCTTCCGATCTTCTTGCAAGAGCGAAGGATATTCATGAGAGAGAGTGTAAGAGGGGCATACAGAGTGTCATCATATGTAATAGCAAACACTCTTGTTTTCTTCCCATTTCTCCTCATGGTTGGGCTTCTGTACAGCACACCAGCCTACTGGCTAGTGGGCTTAAGGCGCGATTTCGATGGCTTTCTCTACTTTGCATTGGTGGTTTGGATGGTGGTTCTCATGTCCAATTCTTTCACAGCGTTTTGCAGTGCTCTTGTGCCCAATTTCATCATGGGGGCTTCTGTTATAGCAGGCCTAATGGGCTCTTTCTTCCTCTTCTCCGGCTACTTTATCGCGCAGGATAACATACCTCATTACTGGATATTCATGCATTATTTGAGCCTCTTTAAGTACCCTTTTGAGGGGTTGATGATCAATGAGTATGGTGGGAAAGGAAGTGGGAAATGCTTGGAGAAAATGGGGGGTCAATGTCTTCTTTATGGGAATCAGTATTTGAAACAGCAAGGATTGAAGCAGTCACAGAAGTGGAGTAACTTGGTTGTTATGTTGGGCTTTATATTTGGCTACAGAGTGCTCTGTTTCTTGATTTTGTGGTACACAAGTTATAGAATTAGAAAATAAATTTTCTCAAAAGCCTAATTTTTTTAGTACAGTTGGGAATTTCTACTGCATATTCATGTTACATCTCAATATATAAATACAAAGATTTGTTTCCTCGGATTTAGTATTTTCATTTGCTTTGATTTGACTTTGAATTTCGTATTTTAATGTATTAATGATTAATGACTAGTGATTGTATGATCAAATAATCAAAGATTCTCTTTAGGTGAAATTTGTACAATATTCATATTATTAAATTGTATGGGGTATGATAGAAAGTGGGTATAGAATATGATTTTTTTTTTTTTTGGCACATAAAGGGTATATAATATATGAAAACAAGCAAAAACTTCGATAAAATGATAGTGCAAATCATATTTTATGAGATTGAGCTCTGAAACTTTGATCCTAGTATCATAATTAAATCTATTGTTAACAATAGCCACCATCCTAAAATTAAATCAGAGCTCTACAGATTCAAATTCTCAAATTTACGGATTTTTTCTTCTTCTATCTCCATTTTTTATTTTCATTTTACGGAGAATTATTCATTTTTAGTGTTGAATACTACTTATGATATATAATTTTAAATTCTGAGCATTTCTTTTGAAATAGTTGGATTTAGTCTAAACAAATATGAAATGAGAATTGATGGTGGTCTTAACATATATGGAACAAAATTGAACAAACATGGATTTTAGTTTTCATACAATAAAGTTTGTCTTGTCATTTTAAAGTACGCATTTTCAATCTGTTGAAGATTAAAACATGTCGTGCAAAAAAGAAGAAGCCAACACGATAAAATCTGTTGTTGAGGCATGTTAGAATAGAAAGATTTTGTTGTTGACAACACTGAAAGCCCATATATTTTGTATTCAATCTTTTAAAATTAGAGCACAATTGAGATAAAGCTAGCATGACAAAATCTATTTCTGAAGGCATGTTAGAGTTGAATGGCTTTTTGTGTGTGTGTATTAGAGTTTGTCTTGAAAACACGATAACGTACATCAAAAGCTGAATGACATGTTGATGTGTTGCATTAATTTGATTTTCTTGTATTGGCTCGTGCTAAGTTTCCCTCATTTTGATACATATAGCTTTTATTTAATTTGTGTGCAGATATTTTCACATAATAAAATATTTGGAGAAATAGATTTGTATCGAGTGATGTGTAACACCTCAGATGGTCAATAGTATATGTTTTAGATATTTTATATTCTATTTATTTTTTCTCAAAAATATTAGGTGTATTTAGAAAAACACATGGGTGTGAATAGTCTCATACCCCTTATGTCTTAATATTTAATTCAAACATATCTCAATTTTAAATTATGATACATGAAGTGCTTATTTGATGAGTTGAAAAGTAACATGAGCTAACCCACAATGCATCATTAATAATAGTTAAATCTATTGTTCACAATAGCCACCATCCTATTTGTTATTTTCCCACTTCCAGATAAATTTTGTGCATATTCCTATTTCTCATCTGTCATTTGGGGGTTGCAATGTCTCTCCCCCATTTCAATTTTCTGGGAAAGACAGAAAGTTAAACCAACAAATCAGAGCTCTACATATTCAAATTCTCAAATTTATGGGTTGTTTCTTCTACTGTCTCCATTTTTCATTCTCATATTAAGGAATAATTCTATATTCTGAGCATTTCTGTTGAAATAGTTGGATTTAGTCTGAACAAATATGGAGTGAGAATTGATGGTGGTCTTAACATATATGGAACAAATATTGAACAAACATGAATTTTAGTTTGCACACAATAACGTTTGTCTTGTCATTTTAAAGTAAGTATTTTCAATTTGTTGAAGATTATAGCATGTCATGCAACAAAGATGAATCCAACATGGTAAAATTTAGGGCATGTTTGAACAAAATGATTTTTATGTTGTAGAAAATTTTGTCTTGAAAACACATAATTTATATCGAGAGTTGGATTCTATTTAAATCTTAATGTATGTATTTTGTGCATATATGTGCATACAATAATATCTATCTTGTCATACAATGTACTTTCTATTTATTGAAGATTAGAGCATATAATGTAACAAAAATGACGCCACCAAGGCAAAATCTATTTCTCAGGGAATGTTAGAGAGCAGTAGGATTTTTTTGGATGAATTATTTTGTCTTGAAAGTACAATATCTATATCTAGAGATGGATGGTATCCCTAAATAGGCAAAATACCTTGAAATAACTCAAACTGTTTTAAAGAAGATACATTCTGATCCATCCATGCCAAGTCAACTCAAATATCCAACACATACAAAAGGCCCATTAGTTATGATAAGTCAACACAAAATTCCTAACATATACTAGAAGCCCATTAGCACAAATAAGGTGCACATTAAATCTACTTCTACTCCATCCTATAGAACTTATACTTTTTGGAATATTTATTACCAATATCGCTTTTGATTTGAGTATTTTAAGATATATTACTACAATATTGGAGACAGATTTGTATGGAATGTTGTGTGTAAACCCCTCACATGATGATGAAATTATTTAAAAAAAAAAAACAATATAGGAAGCTCGATCTCAATTGATTTTTTTAACAGATCTTTCCACATATTAAAATGGTTGCAGAAATAAATTGGTAACGAGTGATGGAACAACAAATTTATCGGAGCACAATTCATTATCATTACAAAAGCACAAAATGAGATAAAGAGAAGCACAATCTATAAAGGATTTCCAACAAAATCTTCGGACACATTCTAATGTCCCATTGACACCGTCCATGCTAAATCGTCAAAAAGTGACGTGGATTAGATTGCTGAAGCTTATTAATTTGCGGTCCAATGATAGAAAGAAGAGAGGTTGTCGATATAATTTGAAACGGCCGTAATTTTCGGCTTCGCACTTGAATTTTCTATTATAATATCATTTTGGAAGCGGAACGACGAGACGGATATGACACACTACTATGCGGTGATGTATGGGATCTGAAACCCAAATTCAGACGTTTCAGGTCAGTTTTGGCAGTTTTTTATTTTTGCAATCTTCATATCGTGTATTGTGTTTCCTTTTGAGTTCTTATTTCCTTTTTGGATTAGGGTTCGTTTTGCATCTATAAATAACTCTTATCGTATTGAGATGTATTCAGTACATTTTGACTTAAAATCCCTATTTTACCTTTTGTACGAAGAGCGATTGTCTTCTACATTTTACCTCATATCATAAAAGTCAACACAAAGTCAACAGGATGTTTCGACACATACTTGTTCATCAACACCATGCAAACTATGTCAATTTTCTAAAATCCCTCATTAATTGTACAAATCATGTGCACAAAAAACCCTAATTAAGCTTGTAGTGTTACGAATTTATTTTTGCAAGCTGAGAGGATTTGCCCTGATTTCGCATATATATAAGCAGTCATATATTCAAGCTAATAATAAAGTTACTTCATACACATGTGTGTTTGGTACTTCTCACTTTACTAGAGCATATATAACCTCATATATATGATACAGTACGTTACTTAATTTGTACGATAAATATTAAATATAAATATAGCAATATCCAAACTGACAATTTATATAGAGCCAAAAACACTTGCAAATGATGAGTAGTTGGCAAAAATAGGTGGAATAATCATCCCAAATTCTTGAAAGAAGAGTTGTGGATTGGCTGCTATAAAGTGCAAAGTACCTTATCCTGTTATATCTGGGAATTGCATGTGAGTTTATAAGATTGAGGGGCCTTCACTTGATATTAACATTGACATTAACATTTATTTATATATGTATGTATATAACGATAAAAAGATAATTTTGATGAAAAGGATTCCACAAACCAGCCCACCAAAAAATCTATACAAGTTCTTAAAATTCTTCCAATTACATGTGACAGTCACGTGGCTATTGCAGCCCATTACACGAAATTCCTTATCCAATATGTGGTGGGGGTTGGGTTTGATACAGCTAAGTATAGTACTTATATCATCATCCCACTATTTGAGAATGATATGTAGCTAGGCAAAACGTTTCAGCTGCTAATTTTCGTCTCTTTCTAATGTATATTAACCAATGTATATTTATGGATAAATGCACGAAATCTCTTTTGATATGGAAATTGGTACAATGCCTTTTTATGGTTTAAAAATTGTAGAAAATTGATCCAAAACTCCCAACAACAATGAATATAACATGTTGTCTTTGGTGCGTCGTAGGGGTGTTTTTCTTTATTTTTATGGTTAAATGACTTTACTACCCTTATTTTACTGTGTTTAAGAGCCATTGACTTGTGGTGTGCTATTTTCCAAATCATATAAAATTGGGTGTCTATATAAAGCCCCATGGGTGTTATTTGCAATTTAAAAATCTTCCTTGATAATTTTTTCGACATTTTCTGTTTTAACTTTGATTTTTCTTTTAGTTCCAAATTTTATGATTTAGGTTCAACTTTTATCAAGAATAAAATTGCAACCTTACAAATATTCCTTTTTTTTTTTATAAATAATACATATATATATATATATATATATATATATATTACAAAGGGGTTAAAATACCATAAAGTAATTAAATTAGTTATATGTGCACGATAATTTAAAATATAAATTTCTACTAGATCAACAAATTAATATATATATATATATATATATAGTAATTTAACTTAAGTTAAAAAGAAAATTAAAAAAACATTTAGATAAAGAGAGATACTCTTGTGTCCGGGGGCACGGATCCTCCAACCCGCTCCACCCGCTCATACTGCTCCACCCTTTTTTAGTTTTTTTTTTCATATTTTTTTTCTTCTCTCCTATGTTGTTATCTTCTTTTTTTTTTTTTTCCTTTTTTTTCTTTCTTCCTTCTTACTGCGTGCTGTTCCTTTTTCTTCTTCTTTCTTTTTTTCTCTTTCATCTCAATTTATTCATATGATTGCTACAAATTTAGGGTTTTTATTTTCTAATACTCCAACAAATTCTTCTCTTCTTGCTCAAATTCATAGCAATATACGACAAAATTGATACAACAAACATCATAGTTGGTTATTGATTGAGTAATATGAATTTTCATAAATTTTGGGGAAGAAGATGATAAAAATCACATTTGAAACTGTAAGATCTTAAATTAATACTCAATACATTGATACCTTAAAAGTATAATACTAGTACCTTAAGAAAAACTCTGTAATACCTTAAACATATGCATGCAATACCTGAACGAAATATATATGATACTTACAAGTTACTTATGTTATATCCGAAAGATATTTATTTAGTGTCTTATACTATAAGCATTAAGGTGTCAATTATTAGTTTTCCATTAAGGGTCTTAATGCAAATGCATTAACTACAACACTATGGAACCTCTAAAATATTTTGTTTGTTTTGTGTTTTGGGAAAGAAGATAATAAAAATGGTGTATTTGAAATTTTAAAATTTTAAACTCACTCTACAGTACGCTGATACCTTAAGAGTATACAAGTGATACCCAAAAAGTATACAGGTGACACCTTAAAAAGTTAAATATGTAATACCTTAAAGGTATTACAGATTTGTTCTATATGTATTACATATATGAACTACAAGTATTACATAATTACATGCTTAATGATATGTAAGTTATGAAAAATAATTTTGAGGTATTACAGATTTGTTATATAGGTATTACATACATGAACTACATGTATTACATAATTACAAACTTAATGATATTAAGTTATGAAAATAATTTTAAGGTATTACAGATTTGTTATATATGTATTACATACATGAACTACATGTATTACATAATTACAAGCTTAATGATATGGAAGTTATGAAAAATAATTTTGAGGTATTATAAATTTGTTATATAGGTATTGCATACATGCACTACATGTATTACCCCAGAAGCATATAAGTTTTTTGTGTTAGATAAAACTAGAAGTTTCAAAGATTCGGGATGTATTTGCAATTCTAAGAAATTGTAGAATGGTCCTTCTAGAGTATTGAATTGTCATTATAAAGACACTTCCAAATACCTAATTCCTAACCGCGGGCCATTCAAAATTCCTAAGCAACGGTGCATAATCGGAGGCTTGAGCTAAAGAGAGCACCGGGGACCATGGTCGCTTCAAGTTTGAACTTAATTTGTACGAAAAATGTCACCAACCTAACACAAAAAATCGAAGAAAAAGAAGAACAATTAACCATCAAGTTGTTTATGAAAATAAAATTTAATTATATGAAAATAAAGTATATTCTAGGAATGAAAATCAATTCCTCTACTAATTAAAAAAAAAAAAACACATATCATGAAATAAATTCAACAATGAAATTTAAGTTTCGGATCGAATTTTTAAAAAACATTTTTGTTTGGCTTTAAATAATGGGATTTCAGAAATTAATAAGGATAAACATTTTTGAAAAAGTCAGATTTTCCGAAGTTTGGGGTGATGTTAATGACTTTTTTTTTCCAGTTATGGTGGTTTGGGACTGGTTTTGGAAGATTGAAAATGTTTCTTTCTGAAACAGATGTTTGGACAAGAGTTTTGGTGGTGTTTTACATTAGTGGTGATGGAAATTGAGTGGTGCAATGTGGAAAATGGCGGTGGATGAGGAAAACGGTCAATATTTTTCACGCCTCTTTTTCAAAACACGAGGTAATTTGATTAGGGTGGGGAAAATTATCGAAATATTGAAATACTGGGTTTATTGTACCAAAAAAATATCGGAAAGTTCGGTACGGTATGGTATGATATCATACCAAAATTTTTGGTGCGGTATTGATATTGTATTTTCAAAATTTCGGAATTCCAGCATATACGTACCGAAATACCGAAATTATTAATATTAATTAAAAAATATTATATCATTTTGGTATATTGATATTTTCGATATATCAAAGTTTCGGTATGTAATATATTTTTCATTTCGGTATAACGGTATTTTCAGTATATCAAAAAGTTTCGATATACTGAAATTTTTGATATGAAATGATATGGCTATTTATGATACTGAATTTTTAGTATATTGAGAAATTTAATCTGTACGATAACAAGTATAAATTTTTTCATACCAAAATTTTCGGTACGAAACACCATACAACTCACCCCTAGGCTTGACACGATTATCTCATGTAGGTATAAAGGGTATAACCAGAAAAGTGAGAAAAATTATTGTCATCATCTCATTTGTTCAAATTGTGAGCATCTTCATTATTTAGTAAACTACAAGGGTATATTTGGATTGAGATGTGTCCATCTAGATTTGAAATGGAAAAAATCTCAATCTTTATTTGTTATGAAATTTAAAAGATTTCCAAATCCTTATCTATATCATGTTGTTTTACAACTTCCAATAAAAACATCTACTTCTTCTACACTTCTCCAAAAATATATCTATTTTTTTACAATTTCCAATTTGACGAGGATATTTTAATTATAATTTTACCTTATATAATTCAAAACAAATACAAGATTTTCAAAATCCACCTTTTTGCAAAATTCACTTAAATCTCAAATCCAAATTTACAATATTCACCTCCGTCCCAATCCAAACATACCCAAAGAATTTTGAGTAATTTTTAAACTATATGTTTCAAGCTGATTTTTCAAATCATGAGGGAGTTTTGTACATTTATCCATATATATTCATATATCAGAGTTATGTGTGTGTTATGAATCTTATGACACGTAATTTGAAGACAAAATTTAACAGCAATTAAATTCCACGGATAAATTATTTTTTCTACCTCTCTTACATGTGGATGTGGAGAACATGGTGGATTCTGAGGCCATGAATATTGGGTCTACAAACTCTGTAAAAAATTAATAAAAATCCGTACTCTTACACAGTCTGATGTTACAGATTTCGAGGCATTCTTTAGTTGAAGTGCTTCATTTCACATGGCAATGCTCTTCTTTGAAACTAGCTATTATTTTAGATATAGAAAATGTTAATGATAACTCTATAAATCCTACTGCAATCTAAAAAAACTTTCAAATAATGTAATTGATGAGGGATGTTATTCTTAACCATATTTAATTAGAAACATTTCTTTTATTAAGTTTTTATTTTTTAATCCAGAAAAATGATTTTTGTCCAATTACACCCTTCTAACATTTTATGATATGAGCTTAAATATATGTTGGTATATATACTACTCCCTCCGTCCTGGCTAATTTTGCACACCTTTCCCGACACGTGGAATAAGAAAATGTTGTTTTTTTTTTTAATTTTTGAGTTGAAAAGTCAACAAAATCATACCAAAAGTAAAAATTACTTTCCTTTTCGGGGGTGTGCAAATTTACCCGAAACATCCCAAAAAAGAAAGTGTGCAAAATTAGTCGGGACGGAGGTAGTACATTAATTAGTATATATATAGGTTTGGAGATGCAATATGGTGATATATACGGACTACTTTAATGATGGTACAAGATGTAATTGATACGACTACATTCATATTGGTAGAAGATGTAATATGGTGGTGCGGATAACATTAATAATACATGATACGAGACGTAATATGATGATATGAACTACATTAATGATGGTACGTGATATAATATAGCGGTGGTACGAGATTAACTTCACTAAAAAATATATATAATGGTCCAAAATAATATTATCTTGGCTAAGAAAAATAATTTCAAACTCAAGTTAAAAAAAAAAAAGTTTCTTTTCATAATAAACTATTTATAATGAGTAACTCTCTTGTGAGATCGTCTCACGAATTTTTATTGTATTGCGTGAGACGGGTCAACCTACAACCCAATCACCCACAATTCAAATCCTACAATTCACATATTGTTTATGGATGATGGGGCTCCGTCTCACGGCAACTATTGAGACCGAGTTTTTGCGATTTATAATTTCATCGTGGCCTAATATAATCATTTTAACATGAATGTATTTGAATTCTGGTCATCGAAAGTTTAGCGTACAAGTTACATCATTTGCTGGCCTACATGTTATGGAATTGGAACCTGTAAAAAACGTATGTAAAAATGATGGGTATCCTTCCTACTTGGATGCACATGTATCTCTAAACTATTTAAACCATTGAATGAAGAAATTTATTATATCCAGAAAATATAAATTTTAAAACATTTTATATGATGTTTAAAAGTTTATAATAAAACTCATTGATAGTGTTTGGTTGAAATTTAAAAATAAAATATTATTTTATCTTAAAATAAGATGGAAAGAGTTTATAAACTTTTTTTTCGAAAAGCTAGGAAATCTCAATTTTTTATAATGATCTTCCTCAAATTTGATCACTTATATCCTACATAATATAATTAACAGTATTAACATGTTATAAGCTCCACCATCTTCTTTATCCAAACGCTCAACATTTTATTTTTAAAATAAAATAAAACATCATATAAGCTCTGAAAATATCTTATAAAATGCAAAATTTAGCGAAACACCCTCCAAATAAATGACGTAAAACAAGCTAATACTTACAACATATTCCACCAGTCAATAAAAAAAATGGGAGATGAACTTCTTCATCAATTTTGGGATTGAAACTTAAATTAGGGTTTGATTTGGGTGTAAGGTGGTTGTTTGGCATCATGGGTGTCACCTGGGACAAGTACCCATACATAGAAGAACAAAGAATAGTACTGTAATAAGAGTTCACTCACCTCATGTTCTTAGCCTCTTACCCATCTACACTTGTCAGTGGGGTGAGTAGCTAGGGTTGTATCCTTCCTTGGGCTTATGAGAGCTTCAACAGCCCCCCTCCCAAATTTTTTTTAAAATTCCATGATTCTTGTATTTTTATATTCTAAAAATATTGATTTTTAAGTATTTATATAAATATTGTTTTTATTTTATATTGATTTAGTGCCCTTAAATTAATTAACCCCCCCTCCCCATATAATACTTCTCTAACTCCACCCCTGCAAGCAGGAATTGGTTTCGAATGATATTGAGTGTTGAAATGTCTTGAACCCTTTTTCGGTATATGTTATGTGTTTAAGCTCAATTTTGGTTTTGGGCTTCTTTATTAGGCCCAACCTAATGTCAAGTATTGTACTGTGGTTATTTTCAAAAATAATATACGAAATTTTTTCTTCTACCCATGGACGTGGTTAATTGTTAGTGAACTATGTATATTTTGTATTCTTTATATATGGTTCTTTATATTTTTTTTCACATCAATCATACATGGGGATCTTCAAATTTTATAAATGTGTAATAGGGATCTTCTTTTCTAAGCTGGCGAAGCAGGACGGGTCTGGCCGTGGATAGGGAGTCCCGTGGAATTTACATATATATAGATATAAATGTATATTATATGATATATAAAATAATTTAATTAAATGTTTAAGAATTTTTATTTATCTTTTCCTAGAAGAAAGATAAAAATTCATCAAAGTGTGATTCAATAATTATTATTGTCAACTTCATTCACTTTGGATGTCATCCTCATTGTTTAGCCGACCTTCTCTCGAGGTAGAGTTGGCAATACAAGTGACTGGGAACGAACAGATCCACAATCCATCATTTGACGAGACAGAGCGAATTTTAATTGTGGCAGGCTACTAAAATCTTAACTCAGTCTAATTCAGTAGTGGATGGCGGGTTATGCAGACCAACCCACCAAAATTTTTATTTTTAATATTTTTTATTTTTTAAAAGAGAAAAATATATATGCAACATATATATATATATATATATATTTATATATATACATTTTATTTTACTAAGATATATGTGTGTTCAATTATATATAATATACATAAATAATTTAAAATTAAGTAGTTCTTTTATTAAAATTTCTTCATTTCTATAAATAAATTACTCATATCAATATTCTTGATGTGAATAATTTTCAATATTATTCATTCGATCTCATCTATATTTGTTGAAGAGTAAAATAAAAAAAAATTAAAATTAATGACAGATCAAACCACAAAATAGTGAAATACTCAATCTACCGCGGATTAAACTCATTTAAACCCTTCTTTTTAAGGATCTCTAATTACTTAACTCAGCCCATCATTTGGATGTGACGGGTGAGACTACCCAACAAACTTAACCAATTTTTAGCAGTCACGGGTGGAACGACCCAACTTAAAAGTATATATTTAGAAAAACTTTATTGATAATAAGAGTATATTTAAAATATTTATCATACAAAAAAATTAATTGAAGTATATATTTAAAATTTTATCATTACAAAAAGAACAAAAAAAGAAAAAGAAAACAGGACTGAAAAATAAAGTCATGAAAATCTAAATTCAAATAAAAAAAATAATGGTTTAGAAATAAAATTATATAATTATATTGTAAAATATGGAATTTCTACAGTTAAAAGAAACCACAAACCTTTCTAAAAAAATCTTGATTATATTATAAACCTTCCTAAGAAAAAAGAAAAAATCTTGATTTAGCATCAGTAAATTCTGTTTGTCCATTTTCTTTAATCGATCCGACAATGCCCACAAAAATCTCACTTTTATTGACTAAAAAGTAAAAAGTTGGTCAAATTTTCAAACCTTTCAATATTTGGTGTAAAAGCAGAACTGAACGGTCATATCAGTTATCCACCGTCTTTGACTATACATTGTTCATACCATTTTTCTTATTTAAAAAAAAGAAGAAGAAAATTTAGAAAAAAAAATAAAAATTTAAAGAATGAAAACAAGAGCAAAACCCGCAAGAAAACAATGCCATGCAAATACTAAATACAACCTGCTACTCATTCAATGCGTTACTGACACACAAAATCTATTGAATTACTTTTTAATTTTTGTATTTGCATTTAACTTTATTCCACCAAAAAGTACACACTTGCTTTGGTGGCATATGTTAGAATGAAAAAAGAAATATTTTGGTACAAATTAAAGTTTTAACAAGGCGAGTTTAGATCTCTTGGGACGAAATATATATATATATATATATATATATATATATATATATATTATTTTAAGGGTAAACAAAATTTTCTCATCCAAACTATACATGATTTTACATTTTTCGGTATAAATTTTGAATTTTTTTTTTTGCTTTATGAATTTTAAATTTGATGCAATTTACGATATCAGACAAATCCTAATCGTTGTAGGACATGTGTATAGCTATGGTTTGTTAAATATTGTAAAATGCATCAAATTTAAGATTTATATAGCAAAATGTGACATTTCAAAGTTTATACAAAAAATGTAAAATCCCGTATAGTTCGGATATGAAAATGTTTTTAGCCCTTATTTTAAATAAAATCTTGAGAGTGATATGAATGCATTCATCTTTAAAATCGGAACATTAATCACATTCCATGATTAAAATAGATCTCTAAATTATCTTGATGTAAATCAGAAACAGATTTATTATGGAAAAATAAAAACAATGCATAGTGAGTTGATGCCTCGTGCAGAGGCTATATTTTCTGCATGTACGCAGTAACGAATGTGGACTTTTAATTAGTACATTTACTCTTGATCAATCGACTTTTGATGTGGGTTCAACTGTAATTTTTTGGGGAGTTTAACTTATGAATTATATGCTAATTTTTTTTTTTTCTTTTTTTCAAAACTAATACCATTTCCACGATAATAGTTTACAAAGAATCCTAGCAATTCATTTGCTATAAATTGAATCATCGGTTCACATTATATTGTATTATTAAATTTAATCATCATATCTTATACATAAAGTACTAGATCATTTCATTTAAATCAACTGATGTATATTATCTAAATTTAATTTGTACCACCAAATCAGGACATATAATGATGTACAAAATCGCTAAAACAAATAATGAAATGGATGAAAAAAAAAGGATGAAACTCCATTTGAAATATGCAGTAATTGTCGTTCTATAGAAGATTGTTAGAAATTGAGTTAATAAGATTGGTGTTAATCAATATTTGACAATTTTTTATATGTTGCATTTGATTAAAAAAATGGAAACTGAAAGTAGATCTACATTTCGAGCAGATCAACTTAGTGCATTTACATTCTTAAAATCAATTTCAGGTTAATGAGAAATTAATGTGTATAGTAACTAAATTACATGTTGAATTGCTATAATTTCGAAAATGGTGAAATTATGGAACAATGTCTAATGCCAAAATGACACCAGCCCTTTTCAAATAGTTATAAATATATCACAAATCAATTATTTCACTTACTCCATCTACCATCTGCATTAATATATCTAGCAATTGTAATCCTCTTCTTTTGTCCAAAATAGTTCTGAATATTAAGTTGTTCCACGATAACTTTTGGATTTATTATGCTATACGATCCTAAAGTTTGAAAATTATTGTATTTTAAAATGTTTTTTTAATAGAAGATACTATATACCAAATAACTTTTACCTTACGGAGTCTTAACTTTTCTTTCTCGAAATTAAACATTACCCATATTATGTGACCAACTTCTTGTGTTAATTTATACATTGAAATTCATTTTTAGTATTAATTTTTTTAAACCTTTTTGTTGTAGTGACTAGAGATCAATTCTACTATATTAATTCCTCCAAAATTAAGTATTCATTCACCGAAATTTTGGTCAAAACAGGGTAGATACCCAATTCATAATCTAATTTCCACCGTAAGTTACACTATAGTATGATTTTTTTTTTTTTTTTTGGTGTGTGTACTTTTAATTTGGAACAGATTAGTATAATTAAAGTAAGAAATAAAACATCAATTAAAATAAATCGGAAATGAAAATATCATGCATATAATGGGACCAAAAGCGCTGCAAGAAGTAGCTTGCTTACCAAAGATAGAAGTAATAATGCCCTATTGATTTCGTCATTAATAGCACCACTAATTTGTAACATGTATGAGCGATTGTGCTTAGAAGGAGTATCTTTCTCCATGTGCATTAATTCACTTATTTAATTCTAACCTATATTCTTTTAGTCCTAATATGTAAAATACCTTTTTTCATAATAAATTAAAGGGATAATTGCCGTAAAATTCATCAACTTTCTTTAAAATTCTAATTTTAATGTGACTTTTAAATTTTAACATAACTTTCAAAGTCTTGTGCATCTGTAACCAACTGACAAATTTCAGATATTTTTAACTCTATAAATTCTTATTTTTAGGTTAATTAATATTTGTTTATTACATGCAGTAGCGCGCATGCATAATCAATTGAGGGTTTTCTTCATAATTTCTGAAAATTTAAGGATTTTTTAAATGTTTGAAATCTGCTTGTTGGTTACGGATACACGAGAAATTAAAAGTCATATAAAATTGGCTAATAGCCAAAAGTCATGTTAAAATTATAATTTTAGGAAAGTGTAATTTTTATGGTAATTTTTCCTAAATTAAAATGTGGTTTTGAAAAAAATATTTATATTTCCACCCACCAAATTTGCACAGCTTCAAGATTTGCTTTCAAAGCTCATATATATGATTTGAAAACTTGGAAGAGCCAAAGTGAACAAATTGTGTAAAAAATATGTTTTTTTGTTCTTTCTATTTGATGAGTATTAAAAAATATCTCTCTTTATACACAAGTAATATAAATCTCACCTCCTCCCATATTTATCTCTGTGGACTTACATAAATAATTGTTATAATATATTAAGTGTAACCACCTTGCCTAAAATCTTAGGCGTGCCTATTTAAGATCCTCATCATCAAGTTTATTACATCAAATCGATGGAAATTCCAAATATATACTTTAAAGGTTGTATTGATTCTTGAATTTATTTCAATATTCATATGTTAGTTAAACATGAAAAGTATTGTACCCATATCCACCATGGATATATTTTAAAATATGCATTGTTGACGTATATCTCATCTCTTTAAATATTAATATGACTTGAAATTAATAATTGTATTGGATTTTTGATGCATTAATGATTGACCATTAATATATATTTATGATGGATAGGATAGCAGTCCTGTTAAATGAAAATACATCTTTTTAACTCGAACAAAATCTCGCAATCAAATTTCCCCACCCGTATTTCAAAAAGATTTCTTCATTAATTTGGGGTAACCAAAAATGGCAATATCGTGGTTCACGAGAAGAATAAAAAGATAGATATGTAAGTTTATTGTGGGCAAACTTTTGGGTGTTTGTTTGGGCAAATTTTGGTCCTCCCACTCCTATTAAATAATCACATCTACTTTTGCCCGTGGTCCTTGCTTCAACTATATGGACTTCTTTAATATTCACTTTGCTTCCAACTAATTATGGTTTTAAGGGTCTTTATAAAAATTAAAATTCAATAAAATAAGACAATTATATATCTTTGTAATAAATCATTTAATTTTATCACTATAAATCATTATCTTTAGTTTTTTTTTAAAATCAGTATATGATGTGTCACTTCAGACTCATATTGCTGACCTGAAGTTTGAATTTTGAAAATTATACTCTTCATCTATCCATGTGGCGGCTTTGATTTTCTCATTCCAAGTCAACAATTTAGGTGAAAATATATAGTTGTTAAAAAATAGAAGTTGGTGATTTATGGTGATAATCGAAAGATCACGAGCTTTGGTGATTTATGGTGATAATCGAAAGACCACGAGCCTTGTAGCTTAAGTGGTATTTCACCTTTATAAATGTGCAAATTGTGTAGTGATTAGGGTTTAAACTTGAATCATGCGAATTTTCTAGTCTTTATTCCCTCCCTTTCACTCCGTCTAGTTCAATAAAAAAAATGGTGATAATCGAAAGAGTATGTTGTAAATGAAAAAAGAAAAACGTTAAACATGCTAATTTGTCAGTAATTAACCCTATAATAAATGTTTCGTTCATATGCTTAGTCATTGTCTCATATCCTAATTAGTTAAAAAGTATGAGGTATTTGGAATTTTAGTGAAGATAATATTGGTACAGAGTTGGATTATGGTCTAGAATCATTAACATCTAATTTATAACATATCTAACTTCTAAACAATAATTATCATGAACTTTAAGTAGTACAATTATAGGTGTCATAATAACTTGGTACTAATTAGCTATAGGAACAATTAAAATTTTGGATAAGATTTCAATCTGTGTTTCAATTACAAAGAAAATATGTACAGAATCAGTCTTCAATTTCATTATGATGTTATATCATGAAGGTGAAAATCTGACACGTGTTTTAATTTGATAAAAACAAATGTAGTACAAATAGAATCTAAGAGGGTCTTTTAAATGATAAAGGTCTTTCCATCTCATTGGAATTTTTTTTTTTTTGTTATTAATTAAGAAATATTAAAATTGGATAAAAAGTTTCTTAGCAAACTCTGTAAGTCATTCTTTAATTTAGATTGTAACATACAAAATAAAAGGAATCATGTATGGCAAATCAAAAAGTAAAAGATCGTTATGAAATAAATAAAACATGATAAGTTGAAAAATAACATATATTTTTAGAGGGATTGACATAAATCTAGATTAAACAAAAAGTTTTAAATGAAATTGAAAGTAGTAGTATATATACACACACACATGGTGAGTTGATTATTAATGGTCATAATTATACTACTTTTGGAGAATTCTAGCTAATGTAACATGAACTTTTTAAAAGTGTTTCTAAAACGATGTAAATGCAAGAACAAGCATACTTTAATACTCCATGCTTTCCACTAAGAGAAACTTGTTTACCACTTTCCAATGACCAATACTATAGTTTTATTATCTCATTGAAAGTATAGTTGACTAAAGTACAAGAAAACAATTTTTGTTATTATTATTAACAAAATCCATCTTTCAATTGAGTAATTTTAATACTAACTTAATTTTTCACTAGAATAGAATAGAAAAAAATTATAACTCCGACTAACTTTTAATATGTTTGGGCCCGGCTATCTGCACCCAAGTTTTACTAAACACACCCCAATTTTATTTAAAAAATTCAAAAATGGATAAAATGACAATTTTGCCTTTCTTAATTAAAAAAAAATTGAAATTGCTGATTTCTCTCTCCTCCCTTCCCCTCTCCCGTCTGCGTCTCTTCTCTTCTTTTTTTTTTCTTTTTTCATTCTTCAAATCTTGACTCTCCTTAGAAAAATCATTTTATGAGTTAACAAAGTATATAATAATCGTGTGAAATCGTGTAAAAAGAACGAAAAAATAACAACAAATCTAAGGGCAGTTCGATCCTGGTTCGTCGAACACAAAGAGGTCAGTAATCGAACACTTTATAGCGTGTTTGACCGGACTATAAAGTGTTCGATTCCTGGTGCTCGAACACACCTCTTTGTGTTCGACGAACCAGGATCGAACGACCCTCAGATTTGTTGTTATTTTTTCGTTCTTTTTACACGATTTCACACGATTATTATATACTTTGTTAACTCATAAAATGATTTTGTTAACAAATTTAAAGTTTGAGGAATGAAAGAATGAAAAAAAAAAGTGAGAAGGCTGAAGACGGGAGGAGAGGAAAGAGAGAGATTCAGTTTTATTTTTTATTTTTATTAAGAAGGGCAAAATTGTCATTTTGCCATTTTTTGAAAATTTTAAATTAAAAAAAATAAAAATGGGGTATGTTTAGTAGAACTTGGGGTGCGGATAGCCGCACCAAATATGTTTTATAACACGCGAAATTTTGTGATTTTCAATTTTAATGAGGCAGAGACTTTAGGGGTACATTTGGCACAAAAACTTGTGTGAGACGGTCTCACGAATAGTTTTTATGAAATGGATCTTTTTTAACCATAAACTAAACTCATTTTCATTATTTACATGTGAATTATGAAATGTAGGTTGTGGGTTGACTCGCCTCACATAACATGATCCGTGAGACGGTCTCACATAAAACTTATTCTACATTTGGATGGTGCTTACGTGGAATTGGGGAAATCTTGTCATTGAAATCCTAAATTTTATAATAAAAGTGAATTGTGAAAATGCATGTTTGTTTAAGGAATTAATAGAGTATGATTGTATTATAGATATTAAATCAATGCTGTAAAATGTACCTGATATGATATTTTATTGTGTAAAGGTAGGCCGATATAATATTTTATTGTGAAAATGTGGGTTGATGTGATATTTTATTATAAAAATTTATTTGATAATGATTTGATAATTGTAATGTATGTATTAGTGATTGTGTACGGATTTTATGATCCAAATTCAAATACAAAAATAAACATACTTTAAGGTTTTGAAATCCAAAATCCTACTATGTGAATCATGTTCCAACCATACCCTTATATTTTTACACAGGCACAATAATTCTTTTTTTTTTTTTTTTCTAGTTTTATCAATCAAGATCCTCTATTACATTTCAATTTCTTATTATAAATTTTATCATCTTTAATACATATCATGGTGTTACATCAAATTAGATGACCTTCTATGATTATTTTTACACAATGCTAGAAAAGGGCTAAACTAATTCCAATAAAAAATAAATGTGGTTAGGAGCAGATTGGGCAGCAAGAATTGAATGCAAAAATGAATAAAAGTCTCTGGTTAACATGAATGGTGGGGCGGCTCACACACACACACTTTCTCTCTCTAAAATTGCAAACCCCCTTAATTACATAAATTAAATTCTACCCACTACATATATCTTTCTGTACAATTCCCTCCCACGATGGATATTATATGTGGGGACTGTTTGGAAGTTAGCGAATATTTATTGCTTACATGTGAATTTCCATAAAACCCCTCCACTCAGGGATTAGGGCTTTGACTCTGCAGCTATACTCTCCATAATTAATTAATTAACTAATACTTGTAAAATAAATATTCAATTGATGATGAATTGATTATGGTGTAGGGATATAGAATTTTACCCAACACGTCACACCTTGTCATGACATCAAACATCAATTTAAATAGAAAACACTTTTATAATGATTAGATTGGTCAAAATTGAGTATATAAATCATATTTTGTGACACCATTAAGTCGAAGTGAGTCATTTACACCTGAATTTTTTAAATCTGAAAGGGTCAACTAAATTACTGTGTTTCAAGAACAAATGCAATGTAAAAATGCAGAAAAGAAAAAAACAGTAATTAAATGAAATAGAAAGGGAGGGTTCTGTATAAAGATAAACTGTTCATATGTCTACAAGGATAATACATTAAACATTGAGAAAAAAAAAAAAGGAGAAAAATTTATTGATTAAATGATTGAGAAAAGAAAGCATCAATATGAATGATGACATCATATTCATCCTTCTTTCATTTCCTTCAATGGGCCTCTCCAATGGTGTGTATATTATCATCATCACATATATACATGTACACATCCTCATCCAAAAGCCATCCAGCCAATAAGCCACCTCTCTCTCTCTCTCTCTCTCTCTCTCAAACCCCCCCACCCCACCCCCCTCTAAATCTCAACTACAGATACACATTCATTCCTCACTATTTCTCCAATGAACATCTACTGGGAAATGGCTGCCTAAATGGAAATGCCAAAAAGATAAAAAGATCCCAAAAATAGATATAAATGTGGAGAGAAAAAGGGGAATCAGATGAAAGAATGAATTCAAAAGGAGCAAAAGCTACTAATCTTCTATGTCTTTGATTCCACTAGCATTTGGTAGATATGGCGATTATTAGGTGATAGATAGCGTCAATTAATAGCCGTCATTCATTGGTAGGAGAAGGAAAGATCGACAAGTTTCCAAATAAGATGGAGCATTCGTTCAATGATTAAGTACTGTAATGCCTCACCGATGATTCCAACACTTCCGGACTTGGACATATCATTTCCTTTACTCGAATACCCCTTTTGTATATCTTCAACGTTGGCACTATCCGTACATTCTCAGCATGAGCTATTCCAATGCTCTCTTCAGTATCCACCTTCATTCAACATAAATAGACCATAAATAACTCTGTTTTACTCATATCTTTAAAGGGTTAGTCACACTTTTCCCCATATTTAGCATTTTGCTGTTAATTTTGAAATCCAAAATAAATATAGCAAAGTGTTAAATGATGAGAAGTTCGAAAGGGCGGAGTTATAAATGCACATGAATGAATCGAAAATAAAAATGCTAGTGCAGGTCGCTTACCTTGAGAAAATTAATAGATGGATATCTGGTACATAATGTATCCAAAAATGGAGATATCTGTTTGCATTCTACATTTGAACCACTTTTGAAAAGGACCACAGATGCACCTGCATTTCCTTACTTTAATGATGATTCATTCGTACGGGCAAATGAAAAACGAGTTGACGCATGAATGACAAACACCACTTACCAGGTGAAGAAATTGCAGCTCGGAACTGATCAAGACCCGATACAGACTCCACTTCCCCACCGAATTTCATGTTATGCACCTCTTCTCCGCGTGATTTCTTCAAAGCAACTTGAGCATGAAACAAAGATTCAGCGACCTCGTTGTCGTCTGGGAGTTCCCTTCTTAAAACCTCATAATCTCTAACAGCTTCACTCCATCGTTCAAGCTACAACAAACGTTGTTTTGTAACATATTAAATATAGGCTGCATTATGACATAAGCAAGTGGGGTGATATCATTTGTACCTTGCTGTTTGAGGCAGCCCTTCGAAGTAGGGCTTTGGTGTAATTAGGCTGGATTCGGAGGGCTTGATTGCAATCATCCACCGAACGTTCCCATTGGCCGAGCTTATACCAGCAAGCCGCTCTATTGCAGTATAGAACAGAATTTGAAGGATCGAGTCTGAGACCTTCCCCGTATGCAGAGCAGGCCTCAGTGAACCTTTCCGATTTGAATAAATCATTCCCACGAGCACGAGCTCGGCCCACCAGCCTCACATTGTTAAGTAGAATAGAGATTTCAACGTTATGAGGATCTATCTGTCCCGCCTTCTCGATGGCTGTAAGTGCGCTTTCAAACCTGCACACATTCATCATTCGTCTCATAATTTGAACCCTTAATCGCTTTTATCTGAATTAAAACAGTTCTCAACTCACCTTCCCCTGGCCAATTCAACTTGGGTTTTTACAAAATAAATGTACGCTTCGAAAAGCATCCCAAAAATCTTTGACTGGGACTGAAGACTGGTTGATGGGGAGGATTTAGGGATCATCGGAAATGCTAAAATGGCATCATCTTGTTGATGGAGCTTCAAGAGAGCTTCTGCCCTACATGCATAGAGCTGTAAATTCAAATTCTATCAGAGCAGTTCAATTAGGCTTTGGCGTTATGATATATAGACAAAAGGAATTAGGGACACACACCTCAGGTGACACATCAGCTCCAGAAGCAATGGCAGCATCAACTTCCCTCAATGTACTTCTCCAATCACCAACTCGTCGTGCATCCCCACACCTTTTCATGTGCTTCTCCACAGACTGCAATTTCTGCACCTCCATGGGATCCGGTTGATGGCCAGGAATACAAATATGTTTTCTTGCATTCTCAATATGTCCTAAACTGCGATTTATTCAAGGAATTAGAAAGCTTAACGGTGCATTGAATACTAACCCCTGAAAACCGAAGCCAGAAAAGGCAAAAAGCAAAGTGCCAAAATAGACAGATAAAACAAATACTCAAACATAGGATCGATAATAACCAACTTCTCATTTAAAAAGTAGTAAATAATTGAAGCTCAATGAACAAGTACATGCACAAAAGACATGATTGTCCCTACGTAACCGTCCTTCAACCTAATTTAAACAGCAATGAATAATCCCATTATCGAAAAAAGAAGTGAATATAATGTTCTGTTGATTCCCATTGTTAGGAGACCTAAAATGTGGCCCAAAAACGGCAGGACACGAACACCATTCTCCATCATATGCGAATGAGAACCATGATAAAAGAGCCAAAACGTACCAGTAATACAAGTCAGAGATGAAGGACACAGAAGCATAGCAATGGGGGCCATAGGGTAATAAATGACAATGAGTTTGTCACAAGAAAACAAAGAGTGAAAACCATCCTTGCAAGGAATCTAAGCCAAACCAGATCTAGTAGAAGATAAACAAAACCACTCATGCTAATGTAGATCAATGCTTGCATCATTCCCAATCCAACTCAAATCACAACTAACAAAACAATCACACTAGTTCTAAAAAGAACACACAGACCTGCATTGCAACTTATGAAATCTTAAAATAGAAAGCAAGATTGAAAAACAAACAACAATCACAAGCAGCATCAAGGTTTTACCTTCATTACACAAATGCAATCAAGATGCCAACTTTATCCACAAACTCACCTAAGAAGCAGAGATCCCAAGCGATGATGCGCCCTCACGTAGCTCGGATCCAACCTAATAGCCTCCTCACATTCCCTTGCTGCCTCCACTAAACGCTTCAACCCCATCAAAGCCGCAGCTCGGTTAAATCGGTATGCAGCATTGCCAGGTGACATTGCAATAGCCTTATCATAAAGGCTCAAAGCTTCAGCAAAGTGACCCTTCCTATAATTGTCATTTCCCATTCTCTTAAGCTCCTCTGGATCACCACCACTGCACACTCCCATCTTCCTCCCCGGATCCCCACCAACCATTAGCCCTCTACTGTAATTCGGAGGCCCATTATCCAGGCCTGGCTTAGAGGCAAGACCACCACCCCGCATTATGCTGCCATGGCCGTAATTCACCGAGCCGGAGCCCAAAACATCGGATTTTGCTGACCTATTCACCATGCCGGTCTTCACGACCCGGCCCGAGGGGCAAATGTTGCCGGTGGGAAGCACATTGACGGCCGGGGATGTAACGGACCCGGAAGCAGCGGCGTACGTTAGCGGGCTCGACCCGACGGAATCGGACCGGGTGTGACCCGACTTGATGGTGCGGGCAGGGGAGGGGGAGCTCTCGGCGGAGAGCTCGCCGGAATGGCTGTTGGGATTCGAATCGGACTTTCTGGGTAGATTCCAGTTCGGCCCGCCCAGGTTCCGGCCCGAAACCGATCCGGATGAACTGGAGCTGCTACTTGTGGTGGCAGTGAGCCCGCCGCCTGTTCGGGTTCGGAGCGGCGAAATGGGCGAGCCTAGATCAAGTTCCCGGAAGTCCGGCTTGTTGACGTTATCGCCGCCATCTCCGTCGCAGGCTAGGGTGGTTCTCAGCCGATCCGAGAGCGATTCTAACCCTAATTCGGGTTTAATTTTCCCCGACGGCGACGACATTTCCACACTCACCGCTCCAACTGCCCTTTCGCGGTGTATCGACGAGTCGGTGGGTGGGTGGGTGCGCACTGTTCGAATTCTTCTCAGCGCAATCTCAGCAATGCGAGCTAGGAGACAGGCAGGAACAATGGCGATGCATAGAGAGAGAAAGGAAGGTCGTTGAAGAAGGCATGAAAGAGAGAGAGAGAGAGAGAGAGAGAGAGAGAGAGAGAGGGGTATCGGTGGGGATCTCGTGATTTGAAAAGAGTGAAGCAAAGAATGAATGTGAATGTGAATGGTAGAGAGAGGAAACTGGTCTGATTTAGGTTAGAGAGAGAAAGTAAGGGGTTTTACAGAGGGGAAGAAGGAATGGAGGAGAGGGAAGGGAAAGAAAAGAGCTTTGTTATTTTCCTTGCCTTCTTACCTGCTGCTTCACGAGACGGGTTTCTCCTCTCTCTCTCTCTCTCTCTCTCTCTCTCTATCCCTCTCATTTACTCTACTCTCTTCCCCACTCCATTTTTTTTATTATTATTTATTACTATTTTTCTTCTCTCTCTATCTCTCTCTCTAAATTATTAGTTTATTATTACTATTGTTTGCCATATCCCATAGTTATTTATTTCATCTTTTGTGGTTTTCTTGAATGAAATTTGAGCATTTTAGAACTCGATTTTTTTCCTCAAACTTTTATTTATGAAATAAATTTATTTTATCTTTTTTCAAATCAAACTAACAAGTTCTTTATTTTTTTCAAAATCAAACAAGTAGTCGTTTTCTTAATTCAGAAGTTAAACAAACAATATTTTTATGTGAAAAAGTGAAGTACACTTAATTTTCTTTTATAGGGGGTATGACTTATTTTGTTATGGTTGCAAAATAGTAAACATGTCTCTTTAGTTCTTAAATCTCTGAATTGAAGAGGTATAAAACCTAAAAATGCATTGATTGTTTTAGAAATTTCTGAATTTAAAAACAAATAATTTATATTGTTTCTTACAAAATCATGACATACTATTAATTTGGATTATAATAAAATTTTCAGTAAGCATTATTTGGATTTCATTTGTCCACATATTCATATTGGGTATAAGAGAGAAGAGTTGATGTTTGATTTTGAAACAAAAATAACTTTTTTATTCAGTTTGAAGAAATTAATAAGCTTATTAATTAGGTCCAAAAAAAAAAAGATCATCATCAAGGACTTATTTGAATTTGAGAGAAAACATTAGGGACCAAAACACAATTTTTCCTTTCTTATATTTATGGAATATTAGGCACGCAAACTGTAATCGCACTCATTGATTAGTGGTGTGATTAAATGGCTTTAATTAGGAAGATTTTAGTATGAACTCTAGTAGCTAGGGGTAGTATTGGAAACAAATAATGTGGCTAAAACGCAACAAATTTGTTTAATATATACACATATATATATCATAAAACTTTGCAAAGAGGTAGAGTGGTTTTTAAGGTTGTTTTCAACTTTCACCACTATAAATTCTTTATTTACCCAAATTATGTCAAAAGGCATCTTCAAAAACCTTGTCTTGAAAGGAAGAGTAGTATTTTATGCAACCTCTCTTTAATATTTTCTTTTGTTTTTTTCTATTAAAATTCATATAAAGATAAAAATATTATCTAGGGCTGAGTAAGGAACCCACAATCTGTCTCCTAAGAATTTTATTCAGATTATAACTGTTCATTTGATTGTCAAAATCTTATTCAAAATATACTTCTCAGTAATCGAAAATCAAGATTACATAGATTTTGTTGATAAAATCTAGTTGAATAAGTCAAATATAATAAACCAAATTTATTAGTATATGTGTTAAATGTAACTAGCGTCGAAATATATATTATGTATTTACTATAAAAAAGAAATATATCTACTAACAAAATTCGTTTAATTAGATGAATTATATCATACATATACAAGTTATTGACGAAGTTATATATAGTTTCACATACATGTTGGCACAAATGTTATATGAAATGGTCTCACATGTTTAATTATATGAGATGAAGCTCAACTATCCACAATCCAAACTCATTTTCGCAATTCAATATTTTATTTGTGAATTATAAATTATGAATATTGATTAATTTTACAAAAAATATATAAATTCATGAGACGATCTCATAAATTAAAATCTTATTTTTATGAGGATAATAAAAAAAAATGATATAATTAATTACATTTATAAATTTAAATATTGAGTAGCCATACTGAGATATTTGTTTTAGAGGGAAACTGTGTGTTATGCATTTTATCATAGGTGCTTGTATATGAACCTATAATAGCTTTTTGGTTAAAAGTTTTGGGGCTGGTTACATTCTTTTTACTCATCTCATATGACATGAAATAAAAGAAATATAATTTTAATTTTTGTAATGGATAGCTAATATTATATATAAAATAATGTTAACCTATATCAAGTACATGAAAACTGATTATTTCGAAATTAGTACATAAGTGCAATTGAAAACTAATTAGCAATAGGCCATGGACGGACACCCATTAATCATCACTGGAAAGCAAAAACTCTATTGGTTTAATGATCAATTTTACGTACCTTCTTGTATAATATTCAAATGTACATATCATAATCTGTTAATTGCTCCCACTTTGACCTATATTTTTTTATAAATTCTAGTGATATATAATTATTATTTACAATTGATAAAAATGGTTTTCAATAATTACATGTTTAAACTACTTTTTATACAATGATCACGATGATAAAATGAAATTATAAATTATACGAAAAAACATTCTCTTATGAGACCATCTAACGGATGATCCGTATTTAGAAGATTCGAATGTAAACAATGAATGTTGAATTAATATTAAGATAAATTAAATAGTTGGGTGGTGGGCATCCGTCTAACAAAATGTGATTTTTGTAACCATTTCACCAATGTTTGTTGGAATGTAAACTTGAAAATTACTATAAATAGAACATAAATGATGAGGCAAAAGTTAGACTCTTCTTCAGTAAGAGGAAATTACCTTGAATTTAGTGTTTTACAATCTATAGACAATGTTTCCAATATGCAATGACCTACTTATAACTTAAGGATCACAACATAATGATTCCAAAAAATTTCCAACGAACAAAAATGATATTCAAAACTTTTGAGACACGGAGAAGGGAGTACTACAATTGCAAGAATGCATATGTATGTACGTTGTAGTAGTGTGAATGAAGCTGATGAATCTGGGTCTATTTATAGAAATATTCAAAGAGTTGTAGTGTCTTTTCGGAATTAGACACCTTTTGAGCTGAACCAATATGGTTTAACTGATTCAAACTAACTAGAACCCCTTCAAATTGACTCCCATTAGTTCAGTTTATTCAGCTCATTTACACATTTTTCAATTTCAACTACAATAGTTTTGGTTGAACCCACGTCGTATGATCTACCTAACTTGATCGAAAGTCCACAATGCACGATTAACATGTTGGCACATCATCGAGCCATGCCAATCGAGCCACTTGATTTAATTATAAAAATTTAACGCTCATCAGCTTGTCACACGGTTGCACTATAGGAGGACAACACTTGATCACTCCTTATTAAGGTACTAAGGTGGTCCTACTAATAAGGTAAGCAAAATTTCCTTCTTTTTCGAATGTGAGATATGATTTTTCAACTCTTCAATTTTCTTACATGTTTTAAGAATTAATTTCTTATTTATCTAATATCAGATTTGAGATTTGAGTTGAGATAAAAGTTAGACTATTTCTTCGTAAGATGAAATTGTCCCGCTATAGTGCTCATAGTTCTTCGTGAATCATTCCTAACATGCAATTACTCCATCTTTTAATTGTAGTGATTCAAAACACAAGAAATTACAAACCAAAATGTAATATGAATCCTTTTTACATAAAGAAAGGAATGAAGAACAAAATGAATTTCATGGGAGAAACAATACATTTTCCAAATGTAGGACATGCATATTGGATGTAAATTCAATATTTGTTTCATGTGTAAATTATGGAATATGTAGATTTTATTTATAGATTTATATACAAGTGTCCATTCATGAAAATGTGCACTATTTGAGTTAAATTAATCAAGAACATTCAATCGTATCTTTCATGAAAAGACACGATCAATCTAATGACTCTTATTGCATCATTTATGAACGTTCATAATAAGACACAAAAGACCATTCATGTCTTCACATACTCTTATCATGAAAGTCATGTTATGTCCATAGTTTAGACCATTGAGCTTGCATCCATTTTATTTGGCCTCAAAACCATTACAAGGACACCAAATCAAACTGATTTTTACTCTTAGTTTTCAAAATGTGCGTAGTCCAACTGTGTAAAAAGCCCGACACGATTTTCAGGAAGCTCGTAGTCTAACTGTGTATAGGCCTAACAAGATAAACCATAAAGCATGTCTGCATTCAAAATTTTCAGATATCATGAGTAAGCTTAATTCTCCAATTAAGTTGTAGTCTGATGAACTTAAAACCTCCATATGACCCTCGCAAGTAGGGACATGTTTAGCCTTGCTTACTTTTGTTGACCATTTTGCTCATCACATAATGTTTTACTATGTTCAAGTCTTTGATTTTGGGTCTAATTTCAAAATTGACCCTTAACTTAAGATCGTCTAATATTGCAGTAATTTCTATTGAATCAAAATCCATAAATTTATATGATCAAATAAGACCTCAATTAACGTACATGTGGAATAAACCCCCAACACAAGTACAATCATGTCATTTGAGTCCCTACAATTGATTTTTGAGCCTAAACCATGATTTGGTAAAAACCTGCATGAAATTAAGAATGAAAATGTTGAAGCATCTTTTCATACACTAATACCAATGCGAAACCTTTAGAAAAATAACACAATCGCTCATTTTTCATCAATAATTTGTTTGTCATTTTCATCCACCGATGATCTTGTTGTGGAAAAGATGACAACAACCATAATAATTATATCGCGACCTAGTGACGCCTTCAACATTTTTATGGAATGCTTGAATTTTCCCATCAAAAATATTGTCAATATGTGCTTTTAAATCCTTGTTTATATTCCTTTTGAGAAACTTATTAAATTCTGCAAGTTATTAAGATAAGAGGAAAGCGATAATAAATATTCATCATAATACAAGGATATATATGTATAAACACATAATTTTTTGAATGGTGAAATTCATTAATCTTCGTAGACAGAAGTTGATGGATTGTCTTTAATATTTCACAAATTTTCATCTTACTTCATTGAAAATATAGGTGTATGTGTAATAAAATGACACAAATAAAATGATTAGAAAATTGAGACATAAATTTGAGTCGAGATAAAAGTTAGATTCTTTCTACGCAAGAATAAATTGTCCTGCCCTAATGCTCACTATTATTCCATACATTTTTCAAATGTATGTCATGCATATAAGATGTATATTCAAAGTATTTAGCCAAACTCAAACTTGGTGATATTTGGATCGAAAGCTCACGAACAAGTTTGTTTAGTAATGTTTGCAAGCTAGCGACCTAAATCACTAGCCCAATTCGCGAACTCAGTTTACAAGCCTAGCTCGCGAAGATATTATATAAAATCGAATATTTCTTCTTCATGATTTTATTAACTTTATAAAAATTCAAAGTGTAATAACTATACAAATGAATTAATAATTAAGAAAATATTTATATTTTGATTTGAACTTAAGTGTATTTTTAACAAGCTTGAGCTTGAGCTCGAACTTGATTACTTGTTTATCTAGCCCGTAGACAAAATTTTTTCAAGTTGAACTTGAATTGATATCTAATGCAAGTTTTTTTAATTAAATCAAACTTGAGCTCCACTTTTTAATTTGATTCGAACAAGAACCTAAAATGAATTTACATATCTATCTTCAACATGCATCATATATAATTTATGGAAAATGAATTTTGTAGGAGAGTGGAGTGGGCAGTCAACTGTCGGTACGCTGTTAATGTTAGACTCATTTACCATTATTACGTTATTGTTTGTTTCTTTTGGTAACACCATTAATAATGTTTTCCATTTATATTTACATAAATTTCTTTTTTTTATTTTATAATTTGCATTCAAATTTGTAGGCAGCATCTAAATGAATATCAATGCAGTGTGCTCAAACAAATGTTACCTTGTCAACGTGTCAATTTAGCATCACACTTTATCCCTTGCGGGCCCACATGACACAATACTTCAAAAAACAACAACAAAATCAATTTCTATTTTCTGTGTCTTTTTTTTCTAATCTCATTTACTTCTCAAATATAATTATTTGATCTCAATTGTTATGGTTTGTAGCAATTTATATTAAAAGTTGGGATGAGACATTTCATGAATTGCATTATATGAAATTAAATTTCATCAAATTCATTCAATTTCATTATTAAGTCAAAATAAGTTGTTTATTTTCGAGTTTCCTAAATGAGTTTTATCTTACGGATTAGGATGGTAAGTCGGATTCAGAGTGCTTCATTGTACATTTATTTTAAGGGTAAAAGTGAAAGAGAATTTGTCATTGTATCTTATCTTGCGTGAATTTTATATGGATCCATCTCATGAAACACACAAATTTCATTTTGTGAGATAAATTGGGTTAACCCAGTCAACATTGCGGTCAACGTCTGTTGAAAGTATTACACGATCAATAACACACAAAGTTATTACATAATGATAATAAAAATATATTTTGTTAAATTATAATTTCCCAAAATTAATCATGGATTTGTAGTCTTTGAACCAAAAATATTACATGATACACATAAAAATATTGTATGATACAAAATATCACTGGTACGTACAACTCTTAATATACCCATCAATATATGATGTGTAATAATTTCATCCTCTTAAATTATGAAATGTGAAATTAATAGATACATTAAATATTTGACATATCAACAGTGTGCACATATTAATGTGCCCATACAATAGGTTAACAAGATTGTACATAGTATTACTTGTCAAAATATAATCTTTCAAAAATATTACATGATATATACAAACATCATGATGAGAATAAATATATTATTTGTCATATTAAAAATTTTCAAATTAATTATAAAATTTGAATATTCAAACTGAAGATCTTACATAATACAAATAAAAATATTATCTAATACATACACATAAAAATATTTACATTATTACTTGTCAAAATTATATACTTATCAAAATTATAATTTGTTAATGAGGTTGATTAAACGTAATTGGTTATTAGAATGAGATCCATAACATGTGTCATTACAATAATTTGATTCTTATATTTTACTTTATTTATAGAATTAAATAAGTTACTAAATCTCCTCCCTCATTTTCTTCGCTGGGCCCCAGAATGGATGTGCACATGGCTACCAGATGTGTGGACGTTTATTTACTTTTTAATTAAATTAGTCCATATACATGTGTCCCTCAAAGATTTTATTATATATCTAATATTTTTAAAGTAATTACATTAATATATTAATAGAGAAAAGGGTCAGATATTTTGAGTCCGAAATATGTAAAATACTAATATTTTATGTATCAGTAATACTTGGAAGTTGGAACATATATAAAGTGTGTAAGGATTTGACAACCAATTTACATTTCACTATTTAATGATAGATAATAAATAAAAATAGAAAGAAAAATAAAAATTTTCATAAAAATTATAAGAGTAACTATCCTATCCACTTGTTGCAAAAGCAACTCGTGGGTTGGGTTCCAATCCGGATAGATCCAGATCCACGCTTTTATTTTTTGCCTAACATTTATGTTATATTAGTCATACATTTATGTTCAGGTATTATAACATTGGTGTAATATTTTAACTTTAAAAAAAAAACCGCCGACATTTATATTATATTAGTCCTACCTTTATAATATGTTAGTCCTACATTTATGTTATATTAATGACACCTGTATTGACAAAGTATTATAACCCTTAAGGTATGACTAACATAACATAAAAGTAGGACTAACATAATATAAATGTATGACTACCAAAATATAAAGATTGGACTAACATAAACATAAATGTATAACTAACATTACATAAGGGTACAACACATGGGGGCGAATTTGAGTGAGTTTGGGCACACCCACCTAGGAATGTGGGGGTGCGTGCGCACGTGGATGGCGTGTTCAGACAGATCTTAACCGGGACGGGTCGAGTGTATGGATCTATAATCCATACACCAAGTGCATAAATTTTTTTATGCAATTATAAATGTTGGAATTCTGAAATGAAATTGCAGTATATAAAAATGTTCTTTCTAACATGTATTATCCTTAAGTAACACTATTTAATTTAAATTTCGAAAAACTTCCTTATAAACTATATGTTATTTAAATTCATATTACAAAAACTCAATCCTTATCATAGCAAAGCATCTTCAATCAATTTTTTGATCTTCACTCTTCGCACGTGACATACAATTGATCGTGAATGAAAACATATCTTGAAAAATACAAACAAATTAATTTTCAGAAAGGATTGACATTGACTTTTATTTATCGTCATCCTTATAAATGTGAAAACTCGTCTTCTTTGAAACGTAATCAATAACTTGTGATTAGAAACATCAATATCAATAGAGTATACGAAAACCTTTAAGTCTCACTGTTGTTTTGTAAAAGAATTTAAGCTTTCAATATATGATTTTCAAATACATGATGTCTAATCAGGTCGAGACACAGATCTAAATTCATATTTACGGAGTATATCAGACTCACTCAAAATAATATTAAAGTGTTATGTAAATTATCAGATATAAATCAAAATTCCTAATATATATATATATATATATATATATATATTTGTGAGGTGGAATAAATTATAAATATTTCCATAAATCGCAAGAAGCAACCACCACTAACTTTAAAACACTACTTTATAGTAAATTGACTTTGAGCAGAAATCATCCCTCTAAAATTGGATTCCATCTTATTATATTTGATGTCACATTTCATGTTTCATCGCATTTAATACACATTATATAATAAATAGTGATGTTATTGAATACAAGTGACGTATGATGATTATTTTGGATCGAAATAAAAAATGTAACAACAAGTGTAGTATTAAATCTCATGGGTTCCAAAAACACACACCCCAAAAAGAAAAAAAAGATAAAAAAGAAAACAAAATTATTTGTTGCAAACAGTCCCATGCGATAAAGGTGTGAGAAAAAAGAAAGAAGCTAATAATAGCATTGCAACCATACATTATATATCATGTGAGTTGCAATACTTCACTTTTCATTCTCTTGCACAATTAAATGGCATCACAAATCTTCCCAAGTTCAAACCCTTTACTCAATCTTCCAACTTCCCACGATCCACAGGCCCGAACCCACTTCTCTAACAGCCCGAGCCCGAGCCCGAGCCCGAGCCAATTTTCAACGACAGAGCTTGTGATAAGCGGCGACAAGAGGCTTTCGGGCCATGTTCCCATAAGTGGGTCCAAGAACTCAGCTTTGTCCATTTTGGCTGCAACCCTTTGCTGCTCAGCCTCTTCGAAGCTCACCAATGTGCCCGATTTATCGGACACAAGAACGATGGCTTCCATCTTGGGCTCTCTGGGGGCCCGAGTTGAGCTCTCTGGCAATGAAATGGTTGTGAATGCCGATCGGGTTGGGTCCGTGGAGCCCGACCCAGCCCGGGTTGGCAGCATTCGAGGGGGGTTCTTTGTCATCGGGCCTCTGCTGGCGCGGTTCGGTGAGGCTGTCGTTGCCTTGCCCGGTGGCTGTAATATCGGGGCCCGGCCCGTTGATATTTATGTTCGCGGGCTTCGTGAGCTGGGTGCTGTAGTCGAAATCAGGTTTGTGATTTTCTGCTAATTAACTATGTGTGTTTTGTGTTTGACTAATATTGTTTAATATTAAATCAGATATTCTGTCTTTATATTCATCGTGAATTGTACTCTAAAACATGTTATATTGATTTTGAAAATAATAGTAATTATAATTAACAGTTAAATTGAAAAAAAAAAATTGTTCATTTAAAACTATGTAATTTTGATGTGGTAGGATAAAGATTTTGGTAGTAAGAATTCAGATTGGTTTATTAATATTTTGGTTTTTATTATCCTCTCTGTAATAAATAATAATACACAGCTTCTAGAACCGCAGATCCGGTTAAATTTGGAGTTATTTGCATTTTATCCATTGAAATATTGAATTTTCTCTCACTTTGCTATCCATATTATTACGAACGATTTTATGAGATTATTGCATTTGTGATAAAAAAGAATGGTCTAGGGAAAAAGGTATTAATCACAAATTTACTGATAAAAAATATTAATTATCATTATGTGTTTGATTAGTTATTTTAAAATAATTCGGATCGGGGTGAGCCACATTTTGCATGACAAAACTAAGACAAATATTTGTCGGTTTCACTTTCACATAAGAAAAAATATATTTTATCTACTAATATAAGAAAAGATATTTTATATACACTTTTCATATAAAAGTTCAAAATATCCATAGAAAGTTGGGAGGAAAAGATGTTTCATCTACATCTTTTAAGACAAAATTAGAAGACATTTTTGTTCAAAATTTCAAAAGTGACTAAAAACTTTTTTTTTTTTTTTTTAATACTTATGGACAGGGACGGATTTAATAGGACGGGGTATGATCGTCCTTATGAACTTTCAATCAAAAATGTTCTTTTTATATGCAATTGGTATTGTTTATTTATATTATTAATTTATAAAAGTCTCCTTTTACATTGTAAAAATTTGTCTATTATATAAATTTTAGCCCCTAATTGGTTTTATGGTTTGATATGAAAGAAATTTGTTCTTCTTTTAATAAAAATCTAGAACCGTAACTGTTAATGGATAAAAATATATTTAATATATGCAAATGAGTAGACAATCGAGTCTGAATATTTTGAGTGACTAGAGATAATTATTTTACAAAATGTGGACGAATTTGCTAATGAATTTCTCTACCAACTATAGATAATTACAAATGGGATTAGCTGTTGTATTTTTTTACTTTATTTCCTTTTTCTGAAATTGATAAGGATGGCAACCTGTAGGGGTATTTTTGGTATTTTACGATCATAATTTCTTGGGACAATTTAGACAATGTACCTATGAAGAAACCTCGTAAGACACTGATTTGTTACATGACATGTTTGATCAGGGACAACAAAGTAGTTGCATATGCTGCAAATGGAAAAGGTTTGGTTGGTGGTAAATTTGAACTTGATTACCCAAGTGTAGGAGCTACTCAAACCCTAATGATGGCAGCTTCCATGGCTCAAGGAAACACTTTGCTCGCCAACGTCGCCAAGGTATGATTGCTACATTATTCAGTACGTCTTTCTATCCAATATCCATAGTAAAATAATTTTTTAATCCTCTTTATAAAAAAGAAAAAAAAAACGAATTTCCTGAAGTCCACAGTGAGTAGTGCTATTGTAACTGGGATTTGTGATCAGGAGCCCGAAATAATCGATCTTGCTCGCTTCCTAACAAAAGCCGGGGCCCACATTGAGGGCGTGGGATCGGACAAGATATGCATATATGGAAAGCAACGATTGGTCGGCCCCGAACATGCTATCATGCCGGATCGAATTGAAGCGGGCACTTTCATGCTTGCAGCTGCGATTACTCGATCAAGCATCTCTATGTCTCCTCTCTTTCCTCGTTGTTTATCCAGTTTGATCGACAAGCTCTCTGCTTCTGGATGTTATATTACACACAAGCATGATACGTTGGAGGTATTTACTCTATAGAGGGTGTTTGGCTAAACTTATTTGAAAGAAGTTATAAACTCTGACATCTTATAAGATGTTTTAAGGAGCTTATAGTCTTCACTTAGATATTAGATCTCTTAGTCTTTCTTCTCTGTTTAACCGTATTCTTGCCATGTCAGCTTTCTGCCATTGGTCGGAACATTGGAGCGGACTTGAGAGGTTTTGATATTAAAACGCTTCCATACCCCGGATTCCCGACTGATCTCCAACCTCCAACAATGGCGATGCTTTCAACGTGTAATGGCTTAAGCGTTGTGGAAGAGACCGTGTTTGAAAACCGCATGGCTCAAGGTATGAGGTTTCTCTGTTTTATCATCACTTTAGTGATTCAATTCTGTCCCATAGTCACAGTGAAGCTACTAAGTAATATTAGTGTTTTATCAACAAGTATGCTTTTCATTACTTAAATTTTAATGCTTAGATTTTGCTCTCATATGCAGTGAAAGAATTGCAAAAGTTTGGAGCCAAGATTCACACCAAAGGAAGTAGAGCATTGATTTATGGGGAAGGGAAAAACAAGTAAACTTTCTGCAGTTTTGAGACTAATAAATATTCAAATTTAATTTAAACACTTTAATTATGATTAAATTTTGATTATGCAGTAAACTAAGTGGTGCAAGAGTTCATGCAGCAGACTTGAGAGGAGGGATTTCATTAGTTTTGGCTGGTTTAGCTGCTGAAGGAAATACACACATCAGTGGGATGTCATATATTGACAGAGGCTATGAGAATTTGGAGATGAAGCTTCAACTATTGGGGGCAGATGTCAAGAGGATGCAACCCCACTTGACTTAAAAAAAAAAAAAAATTAATAAAAGAAAATCGTATGAGTTTAGACATTGGATCATGGTACACCATTTTTATAAATGTACAGAATGACTATGGTTCCCCCCACATTTATAAATGTACAGATTGTGATGACTATGCTGAATCATGCAGATCATGTATTCTTACCAACCCCAAGTTGGATTAAATTCTATATAAAATATAAACATCTCACAAAATATAAACCAACTACTCATGTTGTTGTTGAAAACCCACAAATGCATTTCTTCAATTGGTCTTTCAAAATGACATTATTGTCAGGTACATGAAAAATGGTGATAGATCAAATAACTCAATTCACCTTTGGTTTTAAATAGTACATAATTAGAATCTGTTAACATAAAACAGTGCCTGTGCATCAAAGCTCAGACATTTGATCAGTATTATGATTTCCATAGAAGGGAAAAAACCTGAATTTTCCAAGCTATAAGATACAACAAGACGGGTGGGTGCGATGAAACCGGGAAAATTGAGAGTGAATTTAACCGGTGTTCTGTAATCCAGCAGCAATACCTTTCATAGTCAAGATGAGGGTGTCTTCGAGGCCAGGGGCGTATTCACTCATCGGGTTCAACTTCACGAGTTCATCAGCAGGGTTTGATTCCATGTACTCCTTGGAAATGTGTGGCCTCAGCTTTACGTGGTAGTGTGGGTCCCGGATCCGCTTCAGTGTATACGCCTGGCAAACGTTCAATGTTGTAATGTAGGAATCGCGCAAACGAAGACGTTGCTTCAAGTGCAGGTCTCCTTCTAGAAGATCCTTGTGTCCAGCAATCTATCGAGAGAGAAATGAAATAATATCAAAACAAGTTTTTGCAAATCACAAAGACAGAATATCTATCCTTACTAGTTCTGACCATGTTCTTGTTAATGCCTTAAGATAGCAACAGCATATTACCTGAAGCAGAAGAGTCTTTGTTTCCTCATAGTTGGATCTCAATCGCTCACCAAATGACCACAAATCTTCCGAAACGAGGAGTTTGTCGTACAAGGCAGCAATACCGGGATCGCCCTTGGCAAAAACCATCTCAACTAAGTCGATTGTGACTCTAAAAAACGGCCATTCATTATACATTTCTTGCAGCGTTTTGAGGTTTCGTATGTCCTTGTCTATTGCATAACTAAATCCTGCTCCAAAGCCTAGCCAAACGGGTAGATGAAATCTGGTCTGAGTCCATGCAAAAATCCAAGGAATAGCTCTCAGCGATTCGATTCCTCCACTAGGTTTCCTCTTAGAAGGCCGGCTACCAATGTTCATTCGACCATATTCTAATTCTGGTGTTGCCTACAAAATTTATATAAATTCCATCATTCAAACTGATACGCATAAGTGAAATCCAATCCAGGATGCAAGAAATAATAACGAATAAAATTGAACATTTTGTAGCTACTTACAAGGCGAAAGTACTCGACAAACCGAGGTTCTTGGAAGACAATTGAGCGGTACTTCTCTGTGGCAACTACAGCGATTTCATCTAGAAGCACCCGCCACTTCGGCTTGGGGGAGACAGGGGGATGCATTCCATGCTCTAGTGTAGCAGCAGTAAAACGCTGGAGCGTTCTGAAGCACAAGTGCTCCTCACCAAATGATTGCTCAATGACTTCTCCCTGAACCGTAACACGAAGAGATCCCTGTATGGTGTCTGGTGGTTGAGATAATATAGCAAGGTGAGTGGGGCCGCCTCCTCTCCCCACGGTTCCACCTCGACCATGGAACATTGTCAGTTTCACTCCATGATCCTTTGCAACTTTAATAAGCTCCTCCTGAGCCTTGTACAATTGCCAGGCTGCTGACAACCGACCTGCATCTTTGCCCGAGTCTGAGTACCCAATCATGACCTCTTGCTTACCATTGATTCTATTTTTGTACCAATCAATCGAGAAAAGGCGCGCAACAGCAGCAGGTGCTGCTTCAAGATCATCCAACTTCTCAAAAAGTGGAACAACTCGTAGAGGCTGCTTCACATGGCATTCACGTTGTAGAAGCTCAACAGCTAGCACATCAGATGCTGCAGTGGCCATTGAAATTATGTATGCACCAAAGCAGTCCGATGGAAGTTCCGCCAAGACATGGATTGTGTCCAGAACATCAGCTATCTCTTCCGTTTTTGGAAGATCAGCACCAAAGAGGGGCCTTTTGCTATTGAGTTCAGACAGGAGCCATTCCTGCCTACGTTCCTCGGACCAGTCTCTATATGAACCTATCTGCAAATGCTTGGTAATGGCATCTAGGACATCGGTATGCCTATCTGACTCTTGCCTTATATCAAGTTTCACGAGTGAAAGTCCAAAGGTGGAAACTTGCCTTAGAAAATCTAAAAGGCTACCATCAGCTATTGGTCGGTCCCCACAAGCGCAGAGAGATCGGTAACAAAGCTCAAGAGGTTCCAAGAACTGCACAAAATCAAAATCAGAACCATTTCTAGATAACATGGGTAAGTAAAGAGAACAAAGTATTACCAGTATATAGATGAACATACAGAAAGTTCATCTATGTACTGCGTTTCATTACATTAGAAACACATAACCAAGCAACTCGAAAAATTACAGATTTTTTAAGGAAAACCTTCTTTATTTTAAATAAGCAGCGTCGAACTTCGTTATGAGATGCCATGCTGGGTGTAGACATATCTTTTGATATGTAAGCATGCTTTAGATAATGGTCATTAGATTTTTGATTACCTGGTCAAGATTCGTGTAAGTGGCCTCTTCTGGGATGTCTGACATTCCCTGAGCCAATAAATGACGAGAACGCTCTCGAGTCTGATAGAGCTTGTCCCTCACATCACCAAGAATGACACGATAGGGTTCGTTCGGTGGGATTGTTTTCCAAAATTCTGCATAAAAAGATAAAACATCCTAAACTTCAGATTAAACAAGTACAGCATTTAATGCTGTGAATAGTGTGTATAATCTAGATTGTACAACTAAAAAACAAATCTGGTGCAATTAATAACATAGTTACTGATGGAAGAATTTGAAACTAGTGTAAAATCTTATTTGCAGAAAGTTCCAGGTTGAAAGAAGATCTAGAGAAATATACATGGAAACCAAAGAATACCTATGAAATGCTTGGCATCTCTCTTTGAAAATCTGTGGAGTTCTTCTGATCGAACACGAAGCTCATCACTGCAACGCCACATGGACAACTGGAAAAGGCTATGGAGTTAGAACAAAATCGTCTGAACATCATTAACAGGGTTGCAGCTCAACTTAAAGTAAGATCCAGAACATCTTATCAAGATATAACCGAATACCTCAAACATGAGATCCTCTATTTGAGAATAGTATAAGTTAGCAGCCATCATTCTTGCCAATAAGCAAACATCCCTTGTGACCTCAGGAGTTACTCTTGGATTTCCTGCAATAATTTACAAAGATGTCAAGCATTGATCTAAAGAGAAGTGTCATGAAGATTCTTTCAGAAATAAGACAAAAACTGCCAATCCATCACAATCATAAAAGCAGCTAATAAAGATTGAAATCATCAATCATGAAAGCAATAAAATAATTTGAACAGTGCAAACAAATAGTACAATGATGTATGTTATGTATTATTGAATTGATCAACTGTGAATAATTTAGAATCTACTCATTAAGAGCAACAGAAATATACCATCACGATCACCACCCATCCAAGAAGAAAACTGAATTAGAGGAGCATTGTATGGAACACGTTCATTAATCCCTATATTCTTAAGTGCTGTATCAACACGGCGCAAAAACTTTGGTACACCTTTCCAGATTGTTTCATGAAAATAACTCATTCCTGCCCTCATTTCGTCTTGGGGAGTAGGGGGAGTCCTTCGAATTTCATCAGTTCGAAAAGCAGCTTGAATCTACAAACATATGGAAAAAAAAAAAAAGGAACTTAAAACAAGCTGCTCTCTTGGATAACTTTGCAGATATACATTTGGAAAAATATAGATGTATAAACACTACAACATTGCTGCATTTGCAATGATAGGAAATTCTCAGTGAGAACACATATTAATCAAATAATAAACAACAATATTTTGAATTTAAAATCATGTTTCATTCTTTTTTACACTTGAGAGGCATAATGAAACAGTATTTTACTCAACTATTTTTTTCATTCTTCCTTAAGCATTTTTTATTTTTTTTTCCCTTTTGTCACTCATTCCAACATTAAGAAATCAAGTTTTATTTTCATATTGAGAGAAATCTGTGACAGGAAATGGTATGCATGTGAACTAAAAGGCCATTGATAATTTACCTCTCTTTGTAAAGCCTCATCAAGCTCTTGTTTATCATCTGGAGTGATATCAGGGGCATATAACTGGGCTAAGCAATCACGGATCCTGAACAAGGCAGAGTAAGTCCATAACAAGGAAAAGTAGAATAAAACTGATTAATAAGCTTCATTCAGATTTTGATACAAATGTATAGCACAATCAAATCATAATTGGGTGTCCCCTCCTACAAAATTTATCCAATAGCATGACGATTAGAGAGCCAACCTTCCATGCTTCTGAAGCAACGATCTTCGTACAGACTGTGTCGGATGAGCAGTAAAGACGAGATCCACTGTCTGATTCTTCAGTGCATCAAAAACTTCTTGAGGAGACTTCTTCAAATCAAAAACAAGTCTTTTGAAAGTCTCTTCGATGTCTGATTCAGTGGTGGCAGAGTTCTCATCAGTGTAGTCTCCTTTCTTCTTTCTGTTTCTCCGGCGATGAGCAAGCTGAACCTCCTCAGCCAAGTTAGCCAAGTTAAGCATGTGAGCGAAAGCTTTTGCTATAACAATTGAATCACCGGGATCCAAACTCGTCAATACATTTCCAAGCTCTTCTAGCTTTTCAGGGTCATGCTTGCCTTCGTACTCTGCCGAAAGTTCATAACATTCTTGCACCTTCAATGATGATAATAATAGACCAAAGTTGTAAGTTTCCATCAACCAAATATTCATTCCTTTTTCCACGTCATTCCCAAATCACAAAGGGGGAAATTAAGCACTAATAATTCTACTTAGTGAGTGATGGATAGAGTAGTGAAACAGTCACTTTACCATCAGCAAGAACCACTTTCCAATAACTAAAAAGCACAATTCAATTTTTCAGAATTAACAATATAATTCAATCTTCACCCCCAACCTTGTTCAGTAAAGGTTTAATCTGAATCAAACTTGAGACACAGCAGTGAATACACCAGTCAATGTTACATTAAAAACTAAAATTGAAGACATCAAAACACAAATCAATAATCAATTTCATCCCAAAAGTCAAACCCCCAAATACAGTACCAGATAAATAAAAAAAAGGGCATACCGTTTCCTTAAGATCCTCTCCATGCAAATCCTGAAGAATATCGAGAAATCGATCTAAAAGCAAGGCATCGTATTCAACAAGCTTATCATCCTCAGAAACTTTCCCAGGCACCAAAAGCCTTAACTGAGCATCAATCGATGCCATCTTCTCCAAATTCCTCCCCGCCATTACTTCCTTCACTGTCAATCTAATCCAGAAAAAGACACTGTAAATTTGAGAGCGAAAATCACGGCTGTGAATCGATGAGAACAAGACAAATTGTGAGCACCAGCAGAAATAGCAGGAGAGGAATGTTATAGGATTTGAGAAGCAAATGAAAATAACAAAGATGAAGCTTAATGCAAAAAAGTCATGGAGATTCACATGCAAATTGAGTGCTTGCAAAAATGATGGCGTTTACTAAAATCTCAGTGTATGAAAGGATGCTGACTAAGGGTCCATGAGAGTGTACCTGAATCTGGGTTAGTTGATTCTTCAGAAAGGAGAGAGAGAGAGAGAGAGAGAGAGAGAGAGAGAGAGAGAGTTGTCTTGTAACTGAAAGCATTGCACATGGTTGATACATATATAGACAAATTGAGGAGTAGAGTTTGTATCGAACTTTTTTATTGGACAATTCAAATTTATTTTTGTAATTTATAATTCAATTTTAATTTCAGGGAGAAGAAAAGTAATTTTATATTGTCCTCGTAATCAAATACCATTTCCTAATCCAAATCAAAATTGGATTTTATATTCATTGGACAATTAGATTATAGGTAAGTTTATCTCATACTTTACCCACATCTAAAATACAAAAATTTGCGTGAGACGATCTCACGAATGGTTTTCTTGAGACAAATCATTTTTACCCACCAATCAAACCTATTTTTACTATGTTATATGTAAATTGTAAAATGTGGGTTGTGTGTTGACCTGTCTCACGTAACATGATCCGTGGGACGGTCTCATATAAAACTCATTCCGTCTAAAATATCATGTCTATATTTTATTATATTACTTGATTATTTGTCTTAGATAGGACTTGATAATACTTGCGAGCAAACAGACCTATTTACATATTGTTCTATACAGATAAATCTATCCAATCTTATCCAAACCGTCTCATAAAAGTTTTTTTTTTTTTTTTTCAGGAAATGAAGTTATACTTCATTAATAATTACAATTAACCTCAAACATCATTAACAAAGGGAAAAAAAACTACTATAAGAAAAAAATGGAAAAAGTTGTGTACATATTATCACATAATATTTGAATGTGTTCATTGATTACTTAACTCAAATATCTCATACAACAAAACAAAACAAAACAAAAACAAAAAACAAAAAAAAATCAAACTTTTCGAAATAGTAGTTATGCTTATATAAGTTTGAAGATTGAATTATAAATTGTAATATTATATATCTACTATAAAAGTTTTAAGACTCCATAAAAACCTCCACTCAAAAGAGCTCTCCCTGCCTTCCACTCCCCTAAGCTCATAAAAAAAAAAATCATCAATTGTAACAAAACACATTTACTTGAATATTTAGTTGTCACTCATGCAATACAGAATAATATTGGTTTTTACTTATTATTTTCATTTATGATATTCAAGTAAATGTTGTGTTTTATTACAATTATAAACATATAACTTTTTTGAGGGCTTTTTAAAACTCTCTTTTGATATGCAGAATATATAAGAATATACCATGTAAAGATCCGTCTTGATTCTCCCATTTTTAATGATTTTTATTCAAAAGAAATTAGTAAAGCCTCGTCATATATGCAGCAATAAAGGCAAGGAAAGATGGAACAGGCGTGTAATTTTTGTTTTGTAGGAAGTAAGTAACGCCTCATTCGTCTTTTTTCTTGTTGGAAATCCTCGTTTGCCAATCTACTTTTGTCCTTTTTGCTTTAGTTTTGTCCCACTTTAGACCAAAATGAATAAAGTTAACCATGCAACAATTAAAGCTATAATAATCAAATTGCTTATTTCTCCTTTACCCATCATATAATATCTATAATTCTTCATTTTCAAGTTTGACTACATCATGCTCTCAATTTTAATAAAATAAACAATATTATATAGTATTTGAATTTTGTGTTGGTTTGACTTTTATGCTAGTTATATCAAAAGTGCATAATTTTTGTTATTGATTTTATGTTCATTTCATTTGACAGTTTAGTGGAAATTTGTATTGCAATTGAATTTTATGATATTTTGACTTTTAATAGATTAACATTAATCAAGAAATTCTAATTTAAATTCTTCATAAATTCATGCAATTCATGAAAATTCAGGACATATATAATATACGCTATACATATGATTACATAAGATCTTCTATTTCATTCTATTTTAAAATAATCATTATACGACATGTGTATCAAAAGACATAACATGCAATTAACACATATCATGAATTAAAAAATAGCTAGGGTTAATTACATGACAAATCACCACCTTTGACTTTGTTTTCATTTACAACATGACCTTTAATTAATTTATCACCACAAATCATCACCTTCAAATTTCTAACAATTTGGTACATGATCGAATATTTCAGATTCCAATAATTGATATGGAACCCGAAATTTGAAAACCATCCTTGTTATTTGTAACGTGGCTCACGATTTTGGACTCCAAGTCAACAATTGGCCCAAAAATTCGATCATATACCAAATTATAAAAAAATTGAAAGTGGTAATATTGATTTGTGGTGAAGTCAAAAGATCGTGTTAGAAATTAATAAATGTTAGAAGTGATGATTTGACATATAATTAACCTAATAAAAATATACCATAAGATAAATTTTCAATTATCACAAATAATTTGAACTAACAACGATGGTTACCAAACTCAAAAATCGTGAACAAATTATTTATTGAACTACCTATAGAGTCCGCAGCCCTAATTCGACGTACGCCATGATGGCATGAACTTAATTAGGGGCTATTTTCATCTTTCTTCACATGATTTGGGTTATATTATGGAAGTGAATCTAAATTAATTTTGAAGTACATTACATAGATAAGATTGAAACAAATTCTCTTGTGCATCAGTTGCATAAATCTAAATTCATGTAACTAGGTCAACCCGACCCAAATCCACGCACTTTTGATTTTTGATTCACGTGTTACCTTTATATTATATTAGTATAACATTTATATACAAATATCATAACCTTTATGTAATTCTATAATTCAAAAAAACAACAACTATTTTTCAACTCATTTTTGGATTAACATACATTTATGAGATATTACATATACTTTTATATTAATATAATCATACCTTTATATAATTCTTTTTTATATCTTTTAGTTATGTTAGTCATACTATCTTTAGTTATGTACTCACACCTGTTAGTTGCACATTTTTATATTACATAAATGTATAAGTAATATCGCATAAATATATGAATAATATCACATAAAGATATATATATGTACAGATTGTGTTGATTTTTTTTTAAAGTTAAGTATATAAAGATAAGGATATTTGTATATAAATGTCATATTAATATAACATAATTAAAGACATGAATATATTATAAAGGTAACATATAAATAAAATAAAATAAAATAAAATAAAAACCCTCAAAAGTGTGTGGACCCGGATCGGATTCGAATCTAAATCCATGCAACTGGTGCAAAGGAGACTAACACTAAAATTGATTGCTAAAGTACTAATTTATTATAAATTACAACAACTATATGAGATACTTTCAAAAAAATATCATCTGATTAAGTGTCATTTTGAAAGTTATGTTTTCTTTCAAATAAATTGTCATTTTAGCTATATTTTTGTCATTTTTTTTCCCAACTCCTAAAATATTTCTTCATTTTGAATTTATATATATATATTTTTTAAATTCAAATAGGATTCTACAATATTTTTCCCCCCCTCAAATTGCCCTCTTATTTATTTCATTTATGTTATACCATTTCATATTAATTTGGAAATGCATGAGAGAAATTGATATTGTCTCAAAATATTTTTGTTCACTTTTTATATTTCTTAATTTATGATAAAAATTCTTAAACCCACTATTCGCAACCTAAACCTAATTCATAACTTGATTTTTTATTTTTTTTTGAGCTGTGTGATTGACCCGTTTTATGAAATGAAATTCGTAAAAGAGTTTATAAAAAAACCTTATGCTATAACTCAAAGGGTTCCTTTCATGGTATAATGAACTAAATCCCAAAATTTGCAGTGAATTAACAAGTTGGATGAGCTACCAATATAGAATTATGTACACAGTAGATATTGTGAACTTCTCACTCTTAGCACAGTCACTCTCCTAAAATACAGAACTATCGATCACAATCTTCTTAATGGCTCTAACAAAAATGTTTGTGTAATAAAATAATTCAAAAAATTCCCAATCTATAAAAGTTAAACTAGTGTAATATATTTATTTATTTAGCACAAGGATGCAATGTAACTTAACATAATAAAGATTTTTTCAGGACGAATTAAGCAAAAGATGAATATTAATTTTCTGTAGAACATGTACTTTAAAAATGAGTAAATTCGATATGATAACAAATCCTTATTATATTACATATATATTTCTTGATTATATGAATATTGCTATGATAAAGTACAAGTTTACTTATTGTCCCTAAAAAGGTACCGACGTTTGGAAAAGCGTAATAATCGTGTCGTTGAATTTATCATTTCGAAAAAATTATGAAATGCAAAAACTAAGTATCGATTAATTTTATACTGTGACACTTATGTCAAATTTGTCGTTAGTATTAATATATGATGCTAATTTTGTTACAATTACTGATAAATATTAAATTGATAACACTTTTGTGAAAGCGTCACAAAAGATTGACAAATATGATGACGTGTCTTTGTAATTAAGTATCGCTGTTTTTCATTAATATAATTAGGTTACAATTTCTTAAGAGTATCACTAAATAATTGTTTTTAAAATTAGAAACACATTAATAAATGAGTGTCATTATAGATTATTTTCTTGTAATTCACGAAGTACGATAATATAGTTCTACCAAATACGAATAAAAATAATAATAATAATAATAGTGATGCCAACCCTATATATTTTTGTGGCCCAAGTTAGATATTGTGTTTTGAGATGGTGACCAGATACATTTGATATTCCATTCATACGTTGACTTGGCCAAGCTTTTGAAGACAATTTATTTAAAAACAAATGTGCATGGGTAATGAAGTTAACATATTTTAAGTAGTATAATGTCCAATTCTTCTATAACTTATTATTTATCATTTAAAAAAAATATTGAGGTGGTTCTATGAATATAATTTTACAAGATAGAAATTCTATTATTCATAATGTAAATCAATTTTAATAAATATCAATTTATATTTTATGAGTTGGTTCGTTTCAAAAAAATTAGAATTATGAGATTGGTCTCATAAAAAGACTCGAACCGTAGACTTTCTTAATAAAACAATCAAACTTTTACATTCAATTTATTTATCAACTTTTTAGAAAGTCTAGGCCTTTATTTTGAACAACCTTGCAAACAATGCTTCCTTATCACGCGTGAATATTTGACTTATGGATATTGATAAGTTATTGCAATTATTTAGCGCATGGGTTATCACGACTCATCCATACCAAACACAATTATTGAATATTAAACTTGAACTTCATAGTTTTTGACTTCCATAATTCTTTTTTTAAATTATTAATTTTTTTTTTTTGTCCATTTACTTCTTACACGAATCAAATCTAGATTAGAGTAGTTATAAATGTCTTTCACTAATGAGATTTATATTTCAACAGAATTCTCCCATTATTTTGAATTGAATAGAATTTTAGAATAGAGAATAAATAATACTTGTACGTAGCTGTAACTAGCAAGTATAAATGATAATATAAATTTTTGTTGTAATTAAGGAAGCAAGATTCAAAGTCGAGATGTTGTTAAAATTGAGAAATACATTAATCGTTTAAGTGGACTGATTTTTCAACAATATATGATTTGATTATTAGACTTCCCTATAGATATCAAAGACTGATTATGAATTATTGATAGGCTTGTAATGGAAATTAATGATATAAATGTATCACTCAATTAATTTATTGGTTGAATCAGACTATTCTATAGATTAAAAAAATAACGATTATAATCTCATTCTTAACCAATTCTTATGAAAAAAAAAATTATTCCTTTTCTTCTCTATCATATTTACTTTTTTTTTTTTCATTTGGTCAATTTCGTCCTAATAAAATATGATATCAAAACATGATCACAACTACAAATTAAATTTTCGCAATCTTTATCATACCCTGACCATATATTTCATTAGTTTAATTAATTTCTCATTATACAGTGAGAAATTGTGCATTCTTTTTGATCAATGGATATGGGCCTAGCCCACATGTGTAGAGTTGATAGCTTTTACAAGAAGCATACACTCAAAACCGAGACTAGCCCGTTTGAAGGAAAGCCCAAACACTTGCAATCTTGTGGAGCAATCTTCTCCCCACTCATGGACCCATTTTCCCCTGCATACTTTTTGGATATGTTTAAAATACGAATCGAATATTACTGGGTTTGAGTTAGAAGATGGATAACCACTTCCAATTTATATTATTTTAGCTTAGTAGGCTGACTACTCTTGATTAAAGATGTTAAATGAGCTGATTTTAACCGTTAGTTCAAATTAATTTTAATATTGTAAATCTAACTCTAATCCTATTTGACTTCTGGTTAAATTATCGAGCTATTAATTAAAAAAACACATTTATATTTTAAATAAAAATTTATGAATCAAAATAATGAACATAACATGCAAATTTCACGTATGAAACTAAAATGTTACATAATAATAAAATTAAATTATATATAATTTATAATTTCATATATGATAGAAGTCAAATTTTTTGAATGTTTAAGTTCGAACTTCAAAAAATGGTCATACGACAGTTATTTGGCTTTCAATTCTTTTTTATGAAAACATCGTTAAATTAGTTTAGCATTGAGAATCCAGATTTGCTACAAGAAAACTTCATAGATGAAACTATTAAAAATGACAATAGATTGCAACAAAATACGAATGCACTTGTTGTTTGTATGCATTTATCTGTTAAGTGTTTAATATCTATAGATTATAAGTATTATACTACTATTTCATATATTTAATTTGTATAAATCAAATTTGAAAATATATAAATGATGACTGTTTGCATTATATTATATGAATATATATATATATATATAAAATATTCGGTTATTTGACTAAAAAATTAATCTAATTTAAAAATAAATAAATAAATTGCAGACTAGCTAGTCAACCGTTAACCATGCGATTGACGCCTAACAAGTTTTAAGTTAAACATATTTTGGGTTAAATAAGAAAATTCAACTCAATCTAACTTAATGTTGTTATAAATTTGAACTGATTGGTCTGTTAGGCAGGACCGGTCCTGACATTTTGGGGGCCATGACGAAATAGAGAAAATGGGACCTATGATATGGGAAAAAAAAAAAGTTTCATTCAAAAAATTGTGAGTACGTATCAAATTTCAACATTCTTCTTTATCCATCTAGAATGTTGGAAAAATGCAACACCAACAATAAATTTAAAAGCATAAATAATATTAGATTGTACAAATGACAATTATTTTGATATTTAATAAAAAAAAATTGGAGTTGACATTTTTAGTTATTCAATCATAAATGGGCCTATTTTAATTTTAAAAACATATATAAAAATTGTGCCACAAATAATTTATTTTATATATATATATATATATATATATATATATATATATATATATAATTTGGAGCCTCTAGAAAAATATAGGGCCCTAGACTGTCGACCTTCTCGCCCTAACTCAGGACCGGCCCTGCTGTTGGGCCGATTTAACATCATTGCACTTGATTTAGCCCAATAGTCTAATATTTAACTCATAGACAAACACATCCTCCATCTCAGCCTCATTATTAGAAGTCAAAACATCACAAGACCATTTTCCAAATCTAATATAACTTGTAGACGAAATATAACATGAATTTAGAGGAATTATTCTTACTCGTATAAGACGATGCAAATCTTTCAGCTCCATGACCAAACTTTAAGGTTCATTCTTTAATTATGAAATTATTTGGGCCCTTTAGATTAAGAGATTGACCCACTAATAAAAGTATCCACAAGAGAATCGAAATTTTGTCAAATAAGAGTCATGAAGCACCATGTTATACCATTTGCTTACAAGTATGTTAAAGCCTACAAAAATCTTTATTGACCATATATATAAGATTGCCATGTCATATAACGATCTGCATCGGACATTTGAAGTTTATATAGGAATTTTTAATTTGTGCAATAAAAATCGATATGTACTACTTTGATATGCATATTTAATAAAAATACAATCAATTATTTTTGGTCATATTCTAACATGCATGTTTATGTTTAGGTACTTTGATCTTTGCTAGGCTCCCCACATGACTTTTAGGAAATTGTAAGACAGTTGTTTTCTTTGCCATATTAATTCATATTGAGTCTTATTTATTTATCTTGTGTTAAGTTGAATTAAGGGATGAAACAACCCCCCCCCCCCCCCCACCTCCCGTTTAGGGTGTAAGTCAAAGCATATCCACATAACATTCATCATCTCCTTCACCGTTCTATTTTTTTTCTTTTTAAAAGATATATATATAATAATACCTAGTGCAATCATCGATAAAAATTATAAAATATTTTTTTCATCTCTAGTTTGCACTAATTACTTCTTATTGCAAATATTAGTATGAATAAGTTTTAGATGTCTAGTATTTCATCTTATGGAAAGGTACTTTGGTCATTTCCGCATCAACACAGATTTCACACTTGTTTTGTGAATCGAAATTCATTGTAAGTAGTAAATTTAAAGTTTCTACATTCCTTAGTTTATATAAATTTACATGTCATGATCTATAACACATGTTATAAATTAGAACTCTCAAGCAAGTAAGGACCATTTATAACTTTATTATCACGCTTAATCTTGTAGTTTACAGTTATTATATTCATCTTAAAGATCCATTTTCTCAAGGTAGCTCTTTCCAGTGAAATTGACCACTTTTGGTTAGTATATTATTGGCTTCAAATATTAGCTTAAATCCACTTTTGTCGACTGAGAACTAGAAACTAGGTTCTTGCGAATGTTTAGGACATGCATGCAGCACATCCACAAACGTTGGCTCTTTTCCATAGGTCATCTTCAACTTGAAAAAACATATGATCTCTTTCTAAACATATGTGGCATGTTGTGTGAATGTCCACCCACCACTCTATTCGATTATCCATCGAGTTGACTTCAATTAAACATGACAACTAATAGGTTTAGCTCATTTTTATCTAGAGAGATGAATTTTTCTCAATTAGTATAGCCAGACTTCATTATCATTCTTAGGCTATCGACAATCACTAGCCATGTGACCGGATTTGTTATAGTTGTAGCAATTACCTTTTATTTTGCTAGTATTCTTTTGTTTTGGCTCCTGCTGCAGCTTTTGCCTGTCTTTTTTTTTTTTTTTTTTGCTAGTACTTGCCTAAGCCAAGTTTTTTTTTTTTGCCTCCATCGATATGTTGCCACTCTTGACTTTTGAATTTTAGATTGTCTTCCTCAATCCTTAGTCTCACAAGCTGGTCCTCAAACCCGATTTTCTTTCGTTTGTGTTTGAGGTAGTTCTTGAACTCCTTTCAAATAGATGATATCATCCCAATTATGGAAGCTACTCGGAATTTTTTGATGAGTCTCAATTACGGAAGCTACTTGGAAAGGTTTGTTGAGTTGCATTCATCGTCATGTATGTTAAGTAGGATCTGTTGCAACTTTCCCACAGTTGGTGTTACATCTTTCAAGAACCGAATTAGGTTCAAGGTTGTCAACTAGAATAACATTTTCTGTTGCAAGATGATATTCGAAACTTTTTAAGACACAAATGAAAGAATTACTACAATTGCAAGAATTCGTTATGTATACAAGTTATAGTGGAGTAAATAAAATGATTGAATTTGAGGTCTATTGTAATAAGTACAACGTGCGGGTCTAAACCCAATACACCACTAGGATGTACCATAGAAGGAGCACACATGATTAGTCTTTAGAAATGTGATTCTACTAATGAAATGAAGAATTTTTCCTTCTTTTACCAATATAAAACATATCTCTTCATATTTCACAACTTTTCAATTTATTTTACATGTTATATTGTTAACTTTTTAAACATTAATTTTTCATTCATTCGAAATTGGATTTAAGAAAATACATACATTGATTAAGTCACCTACTTAAAACATAGTTTTCGATTTCACAACTCATTTCCATTTTTATCATACATAACACCATAAAAGAATTGGTCGAAAATTGATCAACACCAATTAATTACCCAAACCAATTTACAACGACACAATACTAGAATAACTAATATTGTTACTTTTGGAAAGAAAAAGACATGCCAACGAGAAATGCTTGTTGAGAATGAAAGATATATAAAAGTTTGAAGCAAATAGTAGTAATGGGTTGAAAAAGGAGAGGTGAAGCAAATAATATAATGAATTTATATATATGTTGGATTTTTTTATAATTATTTCAATAGTTTCCCATAAATGCTGTTCTGTTCCATCATTGAATTAACATTAATTCATGAGATCATACTTCAGAGATATACCCCATGACGAACACGATATCGTGCAGAATCCTAAAAGACAAAAGATTGGACAAAAGTAAAATCAACATATGATTAAGTTATATTAAAAATCAAATCATACACAGAAGAAACTAATAAATAATTCCCATAGTATATTATTTTTCGTTGTTCCTATAATTCGCATTGGTGGGGGAAAAAGAATTGTGTGTACGAGTGTGATATATATATGTACACATATAAATACATATCTAATTATGGATCTCAGTATAGGTTTCTTATAAAGTTATGCAAACATTATTACAAATTCGAATTATTATCAAAAAAAAAAAAAAAAAAACAGGAAAAAAGGATTTTGTTAATTACAAACAAATTATTAGCCATGTACTTTGAAGGTTGACTCCCCACAAGAAATGTCTCAAACATTGAGTTTCATACCAAACTGATGTATAAAGTTTAGTAGAAAGAGGGTATGCAAATTAGGGTTTGAGCAGTCTCTGGATTAATTTAGGGTTCCTCAAGAACAAATAGCTGATCAGGTATAGGGAATTCTTCTTATAATATTGGATTTATGTTATGTTTCACATGAATTGACTAAATTTAGTACTCATGAATTTTTAGTTTTAATTTCAAAAAGAAAAAAAGGAAAAAAAAAAAGCTCATGATACATGTTACAGATATTAGCTGCATCATCAACACATGAGCTAGCTAGTTTGAAGTTGAAGATCAAAGCAAAATAAACAATTCATATTCAATTTCAGCAACACAAATCATTATACTAGTGAAAATCTTACCATAGCAAAAACTTGTATAACAACAAAATTCATCATATTCTTCCAGAAGATTGCTGCATCTGATGGAAACTCGAACTCATCTCTTCATTGGGCTTTCTTCTCTTCTTCTTCCTCTTATACGGGATTCCTCGGGCCTTGGCCTGGGAATCCCTGACCTCGCGCAGGTAAACGCGTATAGCCCCATTGGCAAACGGGTTCGTTTCCGGGGCGCCTCCATTTTCCTCGTAGGCTGCCCGGAGGCGCCCAACAAGGGCGTCGAGGCTACCCCACGCCTGCCTCAGCGGGCACGTGCAGGGCTCCGCGGGCTCGGGCTGCCCAAAGAACACGCAGCCCTCCACGTGCACCTTAGTCTTCCCGAACTGGTCGAGGTACCGCATGAAATCGAGCACGTGGCTGTGGTTGCAGTGTGGGACTGCCACGGCTGGCCGTTGGTTCCGTAGGTATTGTCCGAACGTGTTCCAGTCGCGCCGTTTTTGGGACTCGTAGCGGCTCAGCTGAGCCACCGGCTGGTGGTGATCGGCTTGATCTCGAGCCGATCTTGGATTTGATGATGTGGCTTCTCCGGCTAGGTTGTTTGAAATCATGCTTGGTTGATTAAAAGAGATGTGTGAGATGAGAATTTCAAGTGGGAAATGATCAAATCAAGAGGCTATTGAGGAGACATGATATGGGCCAAGGGCAGTGCTTTAATTTTGCTCTCCCCAACACTATTTCTTCCTTTAATGGTACTACTAATAAGAATGATGCTTATGTTTTTTTATTTTAATTTGAAAATTTTAATTGGGATAGCATCATTGGAAAGCAACCATTATTTAAATATATTAGGAGAAATGATGGAATAATGGTATAACCCTATTCACATAACAATACATATAAGATCGTCTCACGGATATTATTCTATAAGATTGAGTTTCTGCACCACTTATTATAACTCAAATTTATTTTCACGAGTTAGATTCTATTCGATGGGTTATTATATGGATGTTATGAGTTGACTCGTTTCACAAAATTGTGATTTCGTAGAGTCGTGCTCTATATATTAACTAGGTAAATTAGTTCAAGTAACCTGAGTTAATTAAGGAGAAAGTGGTGAGATCGACAGCATAAAATCCTACTTTATTTCCTAGAGTTCAAAGTGATATTGAAACTTGTCTCCCCTATGATTTAGACTAAGATTTGATTTGTTTTGGTCTTTAGTTAAGACGCGTTAATTTTGGATATTAATCTATTATTTAATTATAATTATATATACCTAGTTTTCTGATGTAGAATTCGAAATTCTAGAAATTGGCATTGTTTTTCTTAAATAATAATTTTCTATATATATAGACATTAACTAATCAACTACTTTGAATAATGACTATTAACAGTTAGGATAAGATGTCAAGAAATGAGGGAATTGTGTCATTTGTTTTTGGAACATGTTCGAGTAAATGAGAGAAAATAGTAAAATTGATCCCGGTAAAAATTATCCATAATTTTACTCATATATGTATTGGAAATTTGGAATCACTATAACAGAAAACATATATATATATATATATATATATATATATATATATATATATATATATTTGTGATAAGATTTTTTGCAACTAAAAATGTTGTCGACTCTTTTTTTTTTTTTTTTTGTGACAAAATATTATCGCAAAAATTGATAATTAAAATTGATAACAAGTTGTTACAAAAAAAAAAAAAAACAACTAAAAAATAACTATAAAGCTTAATTGGGACAACATGGTGTGGTCCCTAATGTATTAACGATAACAATAATATTGTTGCAAAAAAATTATCTATGAGAAGATATTTAAAATAATAATTCAGTTGCAGAATGTTGTCAAAAGTGTTTTTGCTACAATTATCAATATTTTTCAGACAACATTTTGTTGTCGCTAATAAATTTTTTTGTTGTAATGAATTTGCAATCACTAATATATTAGACTAAAACACCGGTTTAAATTTTTTAATACATACATACATAAAGGATTAAGATTGTTGTAAAATTGGAAACTTTAATATTTACGGAACTAAAAAAACTGTGACCATTACCGTTGTCAATAAACATTATTGCTAAGTGCTAACAGACAAAGGAATCATTAACTCAGCTGGCTAAATCTTTTTTGTTTTCTTTTTGGTTTTTTGCTTTGTTTTGTTTTTTTGTTTTAATTAGAACGAGCAGTTATCTAGTGTGTCTATACATAGATTTTTAGTTTTAATCTTAGATGGTATATATATATATATATATATATATATATATATATATATATATATATATATATATATATATATATATTGTATGCATGTATACGTTTTTTAATTTCCTATAATCTAGTCGTACCAGAGTCTGATTGCTACTTTGTTTAATTAATTGAAATTTACCTATTTTAATATTAAAATGAATTCAATTCAATGATTTGCCCAACTAATTTCCGAGGATAAATTCCTTTTTACAATTTGACCCCATACAAGGAAAAGCAGAATTTCATTAATTTCCTCATAATCTAAGATGATTTGGTTGACTACTAAAGATTTTGATTAAACTAATAAAAAGAGAGGGTTAAGCTACAGCTATAGGTGTAAAATAATAAAATAATTATCTGAATCATAGTCTCACACGTAGTGAGAGGAATTTGATAAATCTGAACAATGAGTAGTATTAAACTATTAATTAAGCATTTAAAAAGTATTAATTAATTAATTAACCTTAGCTAGCATAATTGTCACAGCAGTCACATACATAAATAATGACGAAAAAATATTTATCCTACTGTGCCGCTTCGATGGCTTTCTTGTCGCTCGACGGCTTTCTAACATTCTTGTAACACTGTTGTGGCTTTTTTTCCAAAAGATCTAAACTTATCTTGTCTCATTCTATTAATATATTATTAGTAAATATTTCTTTATATTTATTGTATTTTAAGTTTCTTAAACTATTTAAAAATGGGTTTCAAACGACAAAAAGATTTCAAAAGGTCATTAAAACTATTTACAAACATTTAAAAAGGAGGGAAAAAAAAGTTTTTTTTTTTCCTTTATGTTAGTCTCATTAGATTTTTAGTCCTTTATCTTTTAGCTTTTGATTTTTGGTCCATTATATTTTAAAAATATCATTTTTTTATCCTTTTATCTGCAATAGCAAATAGGGGTGAGCATGGATCTCGGAGATAACCGAACTGTGGAGAAACCCGAACCGATAAAGAACCGTTGACTATTTGACTTTATTCAAACTAAACCGCCGATTAATTTTTGTGTCAAACCCGAATAGTACCGAACCGAATAGAACCGATTTTAAAGAAGCAACTATATACAAATTTGTATTTATCATTGAATTCATTTTTTTGTATTGTTATATTGGATTAATTACATATCAAAGTTTATTATTATTATTATTATTATTATTATTATTATTATTATTATTATTATTATTTAATACTATTATAATTTTAAGACTTCTTAGAATAAAATAACAATTAAATAATAAAATAAAATAATTTTAATGAATAATTTTGGGAGCACTTAAAATCTATTAACTTCAATATGTACTAATCAAATAATTGGTTTATAACTTATATAAAGTAATGCATAAGATATTTTGAAATATGAACTTTTTGATTACTACTTATGAGGTGTAGAAAGATTTCGAATAATAAAATGTAAAGAAAATTTTGAATGTAATATTTATTTTCCAAAAGAGACCTACTTCAGTAATTTATCAAATCTAATTTATTTGATTATGACTTGTTTTAAGATATAAATTAAATAACGTTGTACGATATATTTGTTTACTTATTTTTTGCATTTTGTTTCAATGAATATTTATTTTAAATTATAAAAATCTAAATCTCCGAAACCCGAATTGATCCGCTCCGTTTTTCCCGAATCCCCGAAGGAGCCGAACCAAAGTGACGGAGCAATTACGGAGATTTTTTTTTCAAATTCTCCGAAAATCTTTGAACTTTGAAGCAATTCCGGAGATTTCCTTATCCCCAAATTGCTCCAGACCGTGCTCACCCCTAATAGCAAGTAACTTAATTTTTTTAATTATAATTTAATCTCCCAAAAAAAGTTTTTTTTATCTAACATGTCTAAATTAATATTAATAATCAAAAATTCTATTTTTCATCCCGATACGAGTGAGTTAGAGTTTTGTGACTATGAGAAATATAACATTTTAATTAACATCAAAATTGATAATAAACAATTAACAAATTTATTTTTCACAAATTGAGAACTAGCCAAATATGATTAATGTCATTTTTTTTTTTAGTTTTTGTGCTATTTGTTTCTGATATGAAATGTACATAATTATTGAAAAATAAAAAATTTAAAATATCAATTTAAAGGCTAAAATATTTTATTTCTCATAGTCATGACAAAACTCTAACTCACTTGTATCGGTATGAAAAATAGAATTTTTAATCTTTACTATTAATTTTTTGGTGTTAAAATTAAATTGTAATTAAAAAGAAAAAAAGTTACCTGCTATTGCACGTAAAATGACTAAAATTTGATATTTTTTAAATATAAAGTAATAAAAATCAAAAGTTGAAAGATAGAGGACTAAAATTCTAATGAGACAATCATAAAGGACTAAAAAATATTTTTTCCCTAAAAGTTATGTCTCTAAACTATCCATAAATATTTGATTATAGAAAAAATATAATTTCTATGCAATTATTCTGTGCAACTCGACCCAACTTGCTTTCATGTGCCCCACATATTGATCTACTCACGAGGAAGACAAAAAATGAAGAAAGAAGGAAGGGAGGGAAGGGCAGAATGAACGAGGAAGATGACATGACAAATGATAGAATTCAATGGAGAAAGAGGAAGAACAAACAACGATGAAGAAGAAAAAGTGAGAATGAAGAAATTAGAAGAACAGAAGAAAATAAGAAAAGAATCCCACGCTCATGACAGTTTGGGGTCCATGAGGAAATTGAAAAATGGGTCCTAAGGAGAAAAAATAAACATTTGTACTTAAATGATAAATATAACTTAAAAACCCGAAAATAAGAATAAAAATTAAAATTCTCTCATTTAAAAAGTTGTGCATGTAGTTCGAGTTTCTACATGCTCTTTTGTCTATAAAAAAGTGTTGAAAAAATGCAACAACTATAACTATGAAAATAAAAATAAGTTTCAAATTATTATTGAAAATATCTAGATTTTCTAGCATTTTGAGAAGCAAAATCATCAATAAAATCTTCAAGATCAAGTTTTTCCAACACCTCATGATGTTCTATGCATAAAATTGCTAATCTATTTAATCTTTCTCGAGTCATAATTGAATGTAAATAAGATTTTATCAATTTTAGCTCTAAAAACATCTTTCTGTTAATGCTTCGGTAATTGATATAGTTAGCGGAACTCTTTAAGTAATGAAAATATTAGAAAAACAATCATATGTATATACAAACTCAAGAACATCAATAGATGATTTCGTTTGCTTCTTGTATATATGTTTGTAGCACTTGCAATTTATAAAATAAATCATCAACATTAATATCATATTTGCAATTACGTATAAAAACAACTTTATGAATAAAGCACTCATGCAATCTCATATCATGTAATAAAACTACTTTTTAGAATTAAACAAGAAGACAAAAATATTTTCAAAGACTTCCTGTTGTTCAAATCTACTATTCTGAGATGAATTAACTATATCAACTATAACAAGAAAGTAATTGATCCTAAAAGATTTCTCAACAAACTATAAAATTTCTTCATGACAATCTTCGTCAAATTGTTTCTTCTTAAGAGTTTTACGTTTTTAAGAAGTATGGGATCAATTATATGATATACTAGATCAAATACAGTAGATGTGTTATAAATATATATACCTAGTTTAGGATGAAAAATTTAAGGCCCCTTGAAAAATGGGACCCTAGACCATCAATCTTCTTACCCTATAGCTCAAGAGCGACCCTACAATTGAAGTAATATCTTTTAGTTATATATGACTAATACCTTTCGGGTTGGTTTGGTAGTCAATTTTAATGGTAGATTGTAAATCAATCTTGCCATTTCAATTGTTTGGTAGTTTTGGAAATTAATCCTAGAGGCTCATTATAAAAGTTAAGCCCGCTTTACTCGGGTTATGTAAATCAAAAGTGATATTCCTTGCGCATCAAATTGAGTCCTCTCCATTGATCAAATCCAAAGCTGATGAATTAGCTCTCATTAATCATCTTGTAATTGATGATGATCTCACGTGTTAATGGAATGTGTCATGCCTACTGTTACATGATCGGTCCTAATCGCTCTCATCATGCTCACTTATGGTTTCAAGAACTCCATAACAAGTTGTTTGAATATGAACTTTAAGTTAAAAAAAAAAAACAACAAAAATTTAAATGACATTGTTTTATCACAAAATACATACTAATGGAACATTCCGACATAATTTTCTTCATCGATAAACAACCGGTTTTTTTTATATTAGCTTAATTACGTTGAAAAATAACCAACATAATCATATGCATATCCCCCTACGATCTGAAATTGCTGCTAATGCATGTTTATGAGGTATTTCACTCAAATCCCACCTTCCAAAATCAATATAAAATTGGTTCTTATCAAAAGAGGCAATTTGGTAAAGTTCTTTTTGTCACACTTGGTTGGAATGCAGTTATTTACACGATCCATATAATTGCATATGATCTTTCTTATCCTATTAAGGTCAGATTTAAACTTGTGAAAATAGTACAAAGTCAACTACATACTCTTTGATCTAATAGCTATTTCATCTACCATTTTCAGTAAATTTCTATTCTCCAATTACAATTCTCAACCTCACACTTGGGAAAATCAATTCATTTACCTAGCTCTCGTTACAATCCTCGTACATTCCTACCCTATTAGAACCATCTACTCTCTCAACATATATGAATTATCCTAAGAGAGAGAAGCTACATGGCATAGTAATTAAGGAATAACTTATCTTGCATTTGTCTGAACATCGATCTTCTCAAATATGATATAAAACCTTCAGTTATCTTTTGGCATGAAAAAACATTGCACCAGATTCAATAACTTTAAACAACAATGTTTCTCTTCCGCATAATCATAAATTACCACATTACCATTTGCATATATAATGAGCTTCTGGAGTGTGTCGAAACTCACCATTGTAGTGAATGACGATACTGATACATTTTGTATCATTGTCTGCAATTAAGGAAAAAACACTATCAATATTGAAAACCTAATGGAGTACAAACAAAACGAAAACACATTATAACAATAGATATTACATTGTCGTACAAATCCCTAAACTTTATTACCAATAAAATTTAGCCCACTAAATTAATTTCATTGTTCAAAAACTTAAAACAACCCTAAAAAACATATTGTATGTAGGAAGATGCAAATCCAAGTACGTTCCCAACCTTTGTCACGACTCACACCATAGTTTCGTTTGACTTTCTGATTCTTGCCGCCATTGCAATTTTAGGGGGTGTCGGGACTCAATTTGATTTTGGGAGAGAAATTAGGGTTTTTTCGATTATGATTTAACCCCCATTTTGCAGATATATTTATGATGTTTATAAGGTGATTTTAAATATGTTTATCCATGTGGTAATTGATTTAGTTTTGATTAAATTTCATGTGTGGAATTTGTGCCATCTCATAATAAAAAATCCACATGAACTTAAAAATCCCTAAAATGATACATAAGGATTTTCCAAGTCAGAATCCCTAAATTAGAGGCCACGTGCGCGACATGTGAGAGGTTTTCCGATCATGATTGTCTCCAAATTGCCAAGTTGAGATCAATTTCTCACGGAATTTGCTTAGGCTTTTTATATTATGGGACATAATCAATAAACTCCATATATGTGGAAATTAATTAAAATGTATAACTTCCACTATGAGACGTGATTAGCAACTTACACAAATTACTAAATCCTCATTTTCAGCTAATGTTTTTGTGGTTTACTATTCTTCATCGTGATGCGATTTTATGGTTTATTGCATTTGTGAAGCCAAATACAAAATGATTGTATTATATTATATACTAGTGTAAGACCCGTGTATCACACGGGTATTTTCAATACTAATTAAAAAAATTGAAAATTATTATTTCTAAATAAACTTTATAAGTATATGTTTAATTTTATTATTTCGTAGTCTTATAATAATTTCAATTAAATTTTCAAGTATATAATACTTATATTTATTGTAACATTATAGTTAGTAATACATTTATCTATAATATTATAACAAACAATTGATATAATTTCTTGAAAGAAAACTATAATTGGAATCGCTACTAAAACTCAATCAAGGTAAGTATAATTGTTAATAATACATTTATATATATAATCGGAGGACCACACGTGTCCCTTTTGGTTATTTCTTTAGTATATATACAAGATTTTTAATGTTTAATATGTTACATTATAATTGTTTGCATCTATTATTATTTGTCTTTTCTTTTCAATTATAATTATCTCTTTAAATTGTTAATTTAATTAGAATAAATAAAAAATATTAATTGAATTATCTAGAGGGCGACATGTATCCCTTTCTTTAAATTGTTAATTTAATTAGAATAAAAGAAAAAATATTAATTGAATTAAATGAATTAACCAGAGGGCGACACATGTCCCTTTTGATTATTCCTTTAGTATTTATAAAAGATAAAAGATGTGGTGTTTATTTATAAAACGAAATATAAAATTGAAAGGAATCACGTCTGCTTTGTTTTCATTTACTTATGGTTTTTTTGTGGTGGATGATAGAATATATTTTTAACTATCATGTTTTATTTAATTAGTTTGTTCAATTAAAATTTTTAGAAGATATATCAATATTTTTGGCTCAATTGTAGAGGGCTTGAGATGATGATCTTTCAAGGAAACAAGAATTTTATTAATAAAAGAAATATACAAAGAGATGAGATATCCCAAGTATGTAGAAGATCTATCTAAAGTATAATATTTAAATTTCGATAAGCATTATATACACATGATTCCCTAAAACATTTATGTTCCGAAATCTGTATTATACGTGTTTTTTCACTTTGAATTTAAACTAATTTGTTTCCGATCACAACCCGTACTCTATGTTTTTTTTAAAAAAATTTTCAACCTTTGACAACAAATTTTGGCCAAAGAGCGCACATGTGATTTGCATGCATAGCTAGACAATATTTTTGTCATTTTTCTCTTTTAAGACATGGAAAATTTTGGTGTTGCGTTTGATATTATATGGTGGAAAAACACATAAATCTTTTGAATATATGACTAATTTTAGGAATGGGGTACGAATAATGACTAATGTTGATTTTGGGGGTTAATCAATTAATCAAAGAAAAAATGACAAAAATATCTTCCAACTGCACATGTGCACTTTTCGACTGTGATTTGTTGTCGGATGTTGCAAAATGGAAAAAAAAGATGGATTGTGATCAGAAAAAAAATAATTTAGGTTCCAAAGTGAAAAAACGAGTACAGTACATGTTGGAAAATGATATATATTGACCCTATATTTACTTTCTATGATAATGAATTTCTAGTAGGAAAGTATTATGAATTATGTTTTAATTTGTTTGTTATCGTATTGATTATTAATTTGGGGTCAAAAAAGTTCATAATTTAATTTTATGTGTAACCACAAGGGTAATGCTAGTTGATATTATATTTTGTGTTTTAATCTGTCATATTGTTGATTATTTGATTATTTATTATGTCATGAATGATAGGACAAGTCATAAATTTGATTGTATATTTGTAATCTATTTATGTAATAATTGTAACGCTACATTACATTATACTTTTGCTTTTGTTGTATTGATTTACATTCTTTTATATTTATACTATTTTTGGCTGGATCCATGACTGCGATTCCTGATCCACTCGCTTATTGCATTGTATTTGTATATGCCAATTGCTGATTCAAATTCTTTTAATAATTGCATTCTGTCAGTGAAGGCTGTTGCTATGGTCCTGACTCCTTCATATATAGCTTTATATATATATGTCCAATTTATTTATGGATACCATCTCGACACCACGAATTTGAGATAAATTGATGATAAAAAGTGACATAAAAATCTAGTACAATTTGCCCACTAAATTTAATTACTGAATTTTCCCGTCTTTAAACTTTATCAATCAGAATTTCAGTGACTAATTAATAATCCAGTTTGAAAATGTTCACTAGTACAATTCAGAAATGAATATATTGTGAGTAGCGACATATCTCACTACAAGAAAAATGAGTATTTACGACAACATTTTGTTATCGCAAAAATATTTTATCGCTAAATTATTATCGTAAAAGCCTTCGCGCAAATTATAGGTTTTATACAACAATGTTGGTGTCGCTAATGTATTAGTGACAACATGATGTTGTCGTAAATAAGTTTTTTAAATTGCTTTTTGTGACAATTTATTTTCAATTTATATTATCTTTTTTTTTTACGACAACTTTTATTGACTCAAAAAAACTTATTGTATATACTCATTTTTTTTTAGTACATGCAAGTCAAAAATTTGATTAATGGCAATGCTAGTTCATAATTATACTTCTTTTTTGGCGTGGATGTATAAAATTATATATATCTATACTACTTTTGGCTGGATCCACTTATTGCTTTGTATCTACCAATTGCTGATTCAAATTGTTTTAATAACTGCATTGTGTCCTTGCAAACAGTAACGATGTTGCAGTGGACCTAGATATAGCTTTATATATATATATATATATATATATATATATATAAAGAAAATATGTAAAAAAATTCTTATATAATTATATTTTTATTTTACATATTTCAATTTTAATCTGATTTTACTTGAAATGTCAAATTTTATTATTTAGATGCCAAAATTAAAAAGTCCACATCAATAATGTTGGGGTCCACTCAAAAATCGAAAATGAATAAAAAAAAATGATAATTAGATGACGAAATTCAAATAAATAATATTATTTGTAAAAGATGGAGCTATGATATATATATTGTGGGCCATTATCTGACTCTTCTTCTTTCTGGCCAGCGCATCCAATGCACACCTTCGTTGACTACAGTACCAGTACTTATCTCACTTGCCTAGTACCCAATGCAAGTTGCAAATAATAGCATAACATTATTATCCATAGAAATATTCGTGTATAAATATAGGGTTGTATATACACACAAAATATGACATACAAAATGGCAATGCCTAATTGCTTAATTTCCTTCCTTTTCCTCTTCATCTTTGCACTCCCCTCCTTGACTCAAGGTGTGGTGCCCCCTTCTCAAACCTTCAACTACATCAATGAAGGCGATTTCGGAGACTACATAACCGAATACGATGCAACTTATAGAATTATTGGAATATTCAAATCTCCTTTCCAACTAGCTTTCTACAACACCACCCCAAGTGCCTATACACTGGCTATACGTATGGGCATTCAACGTACCGAATCCATCTACAATTGGGTCTGGGAAGCCAATCGGGGCAACCCCGTTGGCGAAAACGCAACCTTCTCTTTAGGCTCTAACGGCAATCTCGTCTTGGCCGATGCCAATGGTCGTGTTGCGTGGCAATCCAACACCACCAACAAGGGCGTTGTAGGCTTCGACTTGTTGTCCAATGGCAACATGGTGCTTCTTGACTCCAAGGGCAAATTCGTCTGGCAAAGTTTTGATTACGTCACTGACACCTTACTGGTGGGCCAGTCTCTGCGTCAGAATGGCTCCAGTAAGCTCGTCAGCCGTGCCTCTGCACTAGAGAACAAGAATGGGCCCTACAGCATGGTTTTGGAGGGCAACACGTTGTCGTTATACTACACGAGCAAAAACTCGCCGAGGCCCATGTTGTACTACAATCTCGTCTTCTCGTCTCCTGTCGAGTTTTTGACGTTCAATACTCGGCCCGAGATGGAAGAAGCCTATTCTTACAGGCTCGTCTTCGAGTACCCGGTCGAGGGGGGAAATGCGGAGGTGTTCTTGTCGAAAACCAACTACAACAGCACGTCGTCGTATCTACGCCTCGGAATCGACGGGGGATTGAGGGCGAATACATACTACATAAGGGTGGATCATCTCGCGTGGGAAGAGACGTTCACCATTTTCCCGCGAGATTTCGGGAGAGAATGCCAGTTGCCGAGTCGATGTGGAGAATTCGGGCTGTGTGAGGATAGCCAGTGTGTGGCTTGTCCAACTCCAAAAGGGCTGGTGGGATGGTCCAAGAGCTGTGAGCCACCTAAGCTAACTTCGTGTAAGCCTAGTGATTTTGGGTACTATAAATTGGTAGGGGTTAACCATTTTATAAGTAGGTATACGAGGGGGAGTGGTCCAATGAGGGAGGAGCAGTGCTCCAAGAGATGTACCTCGGATTGCAAGTGCGTGGGGTATTTCTTCAAGCAGCTCGAGTCTCGTTGCTGGATTGTCTATGAGTTGAAGACCCTTAGAAGAGTTAATAATGCAACACATGTGGGTTATATAAAGACTCCTATTGTTCATTAATCGAAGAGCATGATTGGGAGCTGCCTTGTTTCTGCAACTACTGTAACTTCTCTATGCTACTTTATCTTATTCTCTATTGAATAATAGCTTTTGGAGCACAGTTCTGAAAGCTTTAAATATATTGAAATTGTATCTATATATTTTCCATGATTATAAATGTATTTTAAAAAATATTTTTTTGACACACAATATAGATATATAAACAATGAGATAAGAAATAAGGTAAAAATATAAAATCTCATTTAAAATAAGGTAAAAACATAAATTTATATTTTTTTAATAGAAAATTGGGTTTGCACAAAAAATGGAGTAATCAGCGCATTCTTGGAAAGTGAGAGTCACCGTCCAATGCAATGGGTGGGTGCGGTGCACGTACCACGACGTCAACTAAGCGTGGCCGAAACGCTGGGGCCGCGCTGCCCACATTCAAATTCTATATTTTTTTTTTTCCTTTTTTCCTATTTCTTCGTGTTATTTTCTTTTTCTAATTGATTTGTATTCAATTTTTTTTATTTTTTTGGGGATATAGAAATTTCTTCTTGGTTTTTTTTCCCTTTCAATTTCAAATGTTTGTTTTTTTTTTAGATTTTATTTTCAATGTGAGAATTTTCAAATTTATTTTAAATATTATATTTTCAATTTTAACAAGTAGATTCTAATTTTCGTGTTTTTGCATTTTTTTAATTTATATATATATATATATATATCACTTAATTTATGTTATGATCATATTATATAATATAAATAATAGTATAGTTATAAAAATGTGAATTGAAAAATATTAATCTCTTGATTGATGAATAAAGTTTGTTTAATTTTTTTTAATTAATCTAAACTAAATTTTCAATAATTCATTATTGAAATTAAAAAAAATGACGTTCAATTGATGTAAATATAAAAAAAAATGGATTAGTAAATAATGAGACTTTTATGTAATGATTATTAATGTTAAATTGTATTGTAAAATATGTTGTCCAATTGTATTAACTTGAATAAATCAATACATCCACAATATAAAAACTACAAAATTATAGAAAGAATACAAGATTGGGAAGATGAAATTTTATTCATCAGCCTTCTTCATATTATTGAGTACATATACAAGTTAATGGACTCCAAATGTCATATGTAGTAGAGATATGAAAGGTTGTAGGAGTAATATCCTCTACAAATATGAATTTATAACACTCATCCTTGGACATTACAACTTGATGTACATGCCTCGTTAAAAACTCGATAGAAAAACTCAATGGGAAAAAAAAAACTTGACGAGTATAATTAATGATTTTCGGGACTCAACCTTCAGAACTATTTTGAAGTTATCGCTCCCCTTGAAGACTACAGTCTTCCGAGCTTACATATTTCGATATCATCAATTTATTTATCAAAAATAGATGTAGAACAATACTTATTATGAAATGGAGGAAGTAACTAATATGGTATAAAATTAGCAAATAACAAAGAAGGAAAAATAATATAAAAAACCACCACATCACAGAAATCATGATTGTAGGGAAAAATTAATTTTCAATCTTGCCCTAGAGGCACTGTTCGATTTTAGTCCTGTTAATTTTTTATTATCAATTTTAGTCTTGCAATTGAAAATTCTAACCAATTTCGATCCTTTTGTTTGCCGTAATTTCATTTTCCAACCAACTTTCTGATAGTGTAACACAATCACCCTCAATTATATGATTTCACCAACTTATGTTTATGAGGTTGATCTTTTCCTACCTGGCATTTTTATTGTTATTGTCCAACTAAAAATGCCAAATCAATTTGCCAAGTTATTAATTGCATTAAATAATAATAATAATAATAATAATAATAATAATAATAATAATAATAATAATAATAATAATAATGAAGAAATATTAAAAAGAAAAAGGCAAAAACTTCCATGCAACTGGTGCACCGTGCAATCTGCACCTTTATGTTATAAATGTAGTACTTTTATGTTATAAATGTAACACATTTATGCATGTTCATTTTAAAAGGTACAAATATTTGTACATAAATGTACTACATTTATAACATAAAAGTCTTCCGTGCAACTATGTGCACCAGTTGCACGGAAGTGTTACTCAAAGAAAAAATGTGACTTAACAATTAAAAGAAAAAATGAAATAAAAAACACCAAGAATAAAAGTGATCAATTAAAAAACAAAAAATAAAACACAATTAGAAAAACAAAATCAGAAACATAAAATTAACTCATTCATCAAAACCGTGATTTACATTAAGAAATCCCCAAATCAGCCAAGAACACAAAAACGTGAATCCCCCAAAATGAAGTGGCTTCTTGTTGAAGAAAAGGATTGAAAGAAGATGAAGAAAGTTGGTGTCATTTTGCAACCGAGAATTGTGGATCACTACTCGGATCACACTTCGATTTCTGTTAATCCCAAACAAAATTTGAGATTAGGGTTCTTGGGTTAGATTGATTTGGGGATTTAGGGATTTAAAATCTCATGTTTTTGTTAAAAGGTAGGTGGGTGGGATAATCTTCTTTAATTCTGTTTTTTAAATTGAGTTAATTATTTTTCATTTTTTTAAGTCATTAAATGACATGGCATAATAATGTGGCATTTTTACTTGTAAAATGATGCAAAATAAATTGTCATAAGTGTAAAAAATTACCATGTAAGTGGTCGAAAATCATGGAATTTGGGGCATGTGTATGTCACTCGCCGAAATTTGGTAGGAAAATTGAAATTTCGGCAAAAAAAAAAAAACTAAAATTAGACAAAATTTTCAATTACAGGATTAAAATTTGAAATTGAAAATTAACAGGTTCAAATCGGACCGTGCCTCTAGGGTAGGACAAAAAAGAATTTTTCCCCATGATTGTATTATTCTATTTATTTTTTAATTAATAAAAAAATAAAATAGAGTAAGCTTTTCTTAATTTCTTTATCTTCTCTCTAGCATTCTTTCATTCTTTTCATAGATTAAAATTTTCCTTTCGATCGAGCCTCACTACACGCGCCACCAAATGTGCTCGTCTTTGATATATGACTCCCAAAATTTTTCAAATTTTATTTTATCCCTTTAATATATTTATTTTATTCTCCACAATATGTTGTTTTTTTTTTTTTTTTTTTTATTATAATGGGCGGTCAACTTTTGTTCATGATTCCACCCTTTTGATCTTTTCTGGATTCATCCCCATTCCCAACACCCTTCTCCCATGCACACTATCGGATCAACATATCTCAATTCAAAGCACGCCAACAACAACCATTATGTGCCACGACATGAACCAACAATTTTTTTGCTTCTTTTCTCAAATAAAACATATTCTTCCATTGTTTCACAGCAACTACAAATCTTCGGATCAAATTTGTATCCAAGAAATTGAAAAGACATATATATAAATACAATAGTATATCTTGCAAGAAAAACTTGTCTTAGAATGAAATGGTGATGAAAAATGAGAATTATGGATTATAACTCATCTTGGAATGTACATACTTTTATTGCATTGTATCTACCTATGCTGATTCAATTGTTTTAATAACTGCATTAATTCTTTCAGTACTGCATGATGTTGCTGTAGGCCAAGATATAGCTTTATATCAATTTAGTAATGGATACCATCTGAACACGATGAATCTGAGATAAAATAAAAATTTAATGAACTAGAGGAAGTGAAAGGAAGGGAGACAATAAAGACTAAAAAGTTTATGTGATCTCAAGTTCAACTCTTATCATTTCAGTCTGAATATTTCTAAAGGTGAGATACTATTTAAACTACAAGACTCGTACTATGACGAACCTGAAATAAAATAATGATTGACAAAAACCTAGAATTATATTAACATGCAATTAGTGATGCAATAATTGTGACCGAATATTAGAGACGAACATTATCCATCTCTGAATTTATTTTTATAGTTGGTTTCTAACTTTATATTAGAGAAGAAGATTTGATATTGACTGTGTTAAAATAGTTAATTCACTTTTATTGATTTATATATATAAATTTCATTCTACATTCATGTGAAACCTTCTCACATAAAAACTACTCTTATATATATTTGTACTACTTTTGGTTGGATCCATTTATTGCATTGTATGTACCATTTGCTGATTGAAACTATTCAAATATCTTCATTGGGTCCTTGCAAGTAGTAAATGATGTTGCAGACTTGCTGTGGACCTAGATACAGCTTTTTGCAAATGAGAGAGAGAGAGAGAGAGATGAAACATGTGATCATTTTTCATCTTGTATCGTTTTCTCAATTTTACCACCGATTTTACGTAGTTTAATTTTGTTCTTCTCACAATTAATTTTTACCAATTTTGGTTCGGTATATTTTACTCGAGATGTCAATTTTTATCTATGTGGACGTCAGAATTGGGAAGTTCATGTCAACAATTTTAGCGTCCACACAAGAAAAAACCAAAAATCAGACAAATTTTTTATTTTTTATTTTTAAAGAGTAATGGTTAAAGGACTAAATTTAAAATAAGTAAAATTATTTGTAAACAAATGGACAACACTTAAGATATTGAAGGAAAATTGTAAATTTTCAAATGTATCATCTTTGTGGGTCATCATGACTCATCTTTTTTCTAGCTAGTGCCTAATCTGACTTCAATACCTGAACTTATCTTACTTGTCTCCCCATTGCAAGTTGCACATTATACTACAATAACTCTACTTATCTTACTTGTCTAGTACCCATTGCAAGTTGCAAATAATACTATACCATTATTATCCATGGCTCTATGAGGATTCTTCTATAAATATAGGGTTGTGTATACACACTAAATATGATGTGCAATACAACAAAATGGCAATGCCTAATTGCTTAATTTCCTTCCTTTTCCTCTTCATCTTTGCACTCCCCTCCTTGACTCAAGGTGTGGTGCCCCCTTCTCAAACTTTCAATTACATCAATGAAGGACGATTCGGAGACTACATAGCGGAGTATGATGCATCTTATAGAGGTATTTACGAAGTCTTCACCACTCCTTTCCAACTAGTATTCTACAACACCACCCCAAATGCCTATACACTGGCTCTACGTATGGGCATTCCGCGTACTTCATCTGGCATTAGATGGGCTTGGGAAGCCAATCGGGGCAACCCCGTTGGCGAAAATGCACACGACCATTAGCATTGGACAACATGGTGCTTCTTGACTCCAAGGGCAAATTCGTCTGGCAAAGTTTCATTACGTCACTGACACCTTACTGGTGGGCCAGTCTCTGCGTCAGAATAGCTCCAGTAAGCTCGTCAGCCGTGTCTCTGAACTAGAGAACAAGAATGGGCCCTACAGTATGGTCTTGGAGGGCAACACATTGTCGTTATACTACACGAGCAAAAACTCGCCTAAACCCATGATGTACTACAGCCTCATCTTCTCGTCTCGTGTCGAGATTTTGACGTTCAATACTCGGCCCGAGATGGAAGAAGCCTATTCTTACAGGCTCGTCTTCGAGTACCCGGTCGAGGGGGGAAATGCGGAGGTGTTCTTGTCGAAAACCAACTACAACAGCACGTCGTCGTATCTACGACTCGGAATCGACGGGGGGTTGAGAGGGACCACATACTACATTGAAGTGGAGCATCTCGCGTTCGAAGAGACATTCACCATTTTCCCGCGAGAATTCGGGAGAGAATGCCAGCTGCCGAGTCGATGCGGAGAATTTGGACTGTGTGAGGATAGCCAGTGTGTGGCTTGTCCATCTCCGAAAGGGCTGTTGGAGTGGTCCAAGAGCTGTGTGCCACCCAGGCTAACTTCGTGTAAGCCTAGTGATTTTGAGTACTACAAATTGGAAGGGGTTAACCATTTTGTAAGTAGGTATACGAGGGGGAGTGGTCCAATGAGGGAGGAGCAGTGCTCCAAGAGATGTACCTCGGATTGCAAGTGTTTGGGGTATTTCTTCAAGCAGCTCGAGTCTCGTTGCTGGATTGTCTATGATTTGAAGACCCTTATAAAAGTCAACAATGTGACTCATGTGGGTTATATAAAGACCCCTATTATTCATTGATGAAAGAGCAATTGGAGCTAGCTTGTTTGTGCTAGTCTCTATGCTATTTTATCTTATTTCATATTGAATAAGGGCCCTACATTGATGTTTTAGTGTACGTGATTCACTAAAACAAAATTTTATTAGTTAATGCGAGAATGTTTTAATGTGTGTTTTGTTGAAAAAATGAAAAAAAATGAATTTGCTCAAATAATGTGTCACCTCCCAATGGGCTTGTGCGGCGCACAGGCCACAGCAGCGATTGAGACTCGCCCTCGGACCTTATAAATAATATTTATTAAGGTTACAATATTAAATCTAAAAAATTTAGAATCACATTTCAAAAAAATATATATAATATTATTTATGAGCAAATGGCCATAAATACCCCAAACATATAAACAATTTCCTTTTCTAACCCTTAATATAAGGGTTAGACCCTTTCTATCCATTTTTGACCAGTCAAACTAATAGTGGGCTTTAACAGTGAAATGTGCATGTATTTGGTCGGCTACACATGTGTAGGGTGATGGGAAATTTGCATGCCCTTGCATGGGTCAGAAATTAATAGGGGTTACACGATAATTTACTATAAGGTCAGAAAATTTTGTAGTTTAGCAATTTATATGTCATTTATTAATCATACAATTCTCTATATAAGCCTCTCACTTCTTACTCCTCTCTTCCTAAATCACACCCAAAAATTTATTACAAGAAAAAAAAAAATTCGTGGATGGTGCACGAAGAATTTGAACTTCTCTCAAGGTATGTAATTTGTTTACGAGTATTAGACCATTTTATAATGTTTTTCGTCCACACATACGAAGTTCCACACAAACATTTAGTTATTAGAGGTCCACGAGGATTAGGAGCATTTTCAGGAGTATTAAAATAAAATTTTGTTACACTAGCAGAACATTATGTATTAGATATGCACGAACATTACGCGTTAGAGGTCCACGAACAATAGAATTATTGCACATTTCACGAAAATAAAAAATTGTTGAAACCTTGCACGAAATTTCCATAAAATGTGTAGTTGACGAAAATTTAATTGTAATGCTACACGAAGATTTTCATAATGATATATTTTAATTGCAAATGTTAGAAGAAATAAATTTAGTAAATGGAATTTTGTTAAACTGGAAGCTACATGAAAATTAATTGTAAGGGCTGCACGAAAATTAATTGTAAATGATGCACGAAAATTATGAATATAAATGATGCACGAAAATTAATTGTAAATGATGCATGAAAATTATGAATGTAAATGATGCACGAAAATTAATTTTAAAATGTTACACGAAAAATATTTGAAACTGCTACCCCAAAATTATTTGTAGATGCTACCCGAAAATTATGTTTAAATGCTACCCGAAAATTATTTCAAAGTGCTTCCCAAAAATTATTTTTAGATGCTACCCGAAAATATAAAGAAAGTTCTACCCGAAAATTATTTCAAAGTGCTACCCGAAAATTATGTTTAGATGCTATCCGAAAATTATTTTTAAATGCTACACTAAGATTTCCATAATTACATTGCACAAGAAATATAGTTAAACGAAAATTTTAACTTTTTAAAGGTTACACGAGAATTTATAAAAATTCTAAATATTCAACGAGAATTTCTGTAAAATCAAAATTGTTAGTATTGTAATGTTACACGAAAATTTGAAAATTTAGTAAAGCGAACGAAAATTTTAATAATTGTATTCTGTGAATAAAATAATTAGCAAATAATACAAATATTATAAATTATTTCAAAGTTCATTTTTTGTTTTTATATATGAAAATATTCTTTGTTTATACGATTATTATATATATATGCCGAAGGTATTATTTATTATTTTTTAATAATGTTGAATAATTATTTTTATTATTGAGTTGGGTAGTATTTTTCATGTCTACTTGTTGTTATGTTTGAAATTATATAATTATTAAGAATTATAATATATGTTACAAGTAATTATTTAAAAGTATTAATTATTTTGAAGTCATGACCACTGAATAGTTTAATCATTAGTAATTACGTACTGATTAAAAGAGATGTCTTGTATTAGATTTTATTTATGTTCATGGAAATTGGAAAAGCTTAATTATGCAAGTGTAACTCATACGTCCTTGTCATCTTAATTATACAACTTCAATCGTTAACACAAAAAAAAATGCAAATTCTAAAACTTCATTTATTTATTTTTCTTGATTACAATCGAGGGCATTTCTGGTATTATGTTCATCATACATGCACTAAAGTTAGCATTCCATTAATAATTTCTGACGAATTTATTGAGTTAGAAAAATTATTATATTATTAAAAAGATTTTTTCGCTAGTTGTTACTTAATTAGTGAGATTGAGTTTTACAAAGCATATTTAAAATTACTACATTATTTTCAAAACATCTTAAAACTAAGATGTATTTTTTTAAATTAATACAACATTATCTTAGTATAATTCGCGTTTATGCTATAAAGTAAATTTTGTTTAATTTAATTTGATAATTTCATTTAAGTTCGATATTTTAAATAAATTTTTATAGTTTAAATGTATTTTAAATAAGTTCGATATTTTTAAATAAATTTTTTAATTTTGTTTAATTTAATTTGATAATTTCATATAAGTTCGATACCATTAAATAAATTTTTATAGTTTAAGTAAATTTTTATAGTTTAAAGAAATTTTTATATTTTTATATTAAATGATATACGAACATTTATCTAATTTTATTCTCGTGTAATTATATAATTTCAAATTTCACAATATGGCTACACGAACATTTCTTTAGTTACAAATTTTTTAATGTTACTCGAACATTTCAGTAGTAATTTTCGTGTAACGTTAAATTCAATAATGTTCGGGTAACGTTGAAATTATAAACTTCGTTCAACACACAAAAACTGAAATGTTCGTGTAACGTTTTATTAAAATGTTCGTGCACCCCTATGATGAGAGTTAAATGTTCGTGTAACGCTCTGCAAAATCTTCGTGCAGCCCTATTTTTCCAGAAATCTCACCAACAACAAACACAGTTCAAATTGAAGCGTAAAACATACAAACACCTATAATTATAACCACATTCCATCAACAATAACAGAAAACCTAAATCCTAGTTCAAGCCACAAACCAAAACATGCTAATAAATTGTAGAATTCATTACTGTAAAAAAAAAAAATCATGGCAGAAAATTAAAAAAGAAGGGAGATGGAAAACTAACATTGTTCGTTGTCATACTCAATTTGTAGAATGCCTGATCCAAAAACTTCGTTCGCCGGAGGAAGAGGCTCCGACAATCCTCGAGAATTGGGGCTACACGACGAGTTTTAATGGAAAATGGAAGAACTTTTTTATCTGAAAGGGGAATTTTTTAATTGAAATGGAGAGAATCAGGTTTTCTAAGGGTGGGGTTGTTGGGCCCGTTAATTACGGGCCCACAAAATTCAATTCACAATAAATCTTAGTGTACCCATGACTTTTCATAATATTCGGGCAACATAAACCTATTCTTCGTGCACATTTACATTCTAGTTTAATATTTCATTTCAATTAATTTTCGTGTAACGTTAGGTTTAATTTTTAATATTCGTGAAACATTAAACTTAATTTCGTGTAAGGTTTAAATTTAATGTTCGTGTAAGATTAAACATAATGTTCGTGTAACATTAAACTTAATATTCGTGAATCATTAAAGTCAATGTTCGTGAAACATTAAATTTAATTCTCGTGAACCCCTTGTTTTTTAATGTTTCGATTTAATTTCTTTTTTTCCCATGCATGTTCATTTTATTATTTTCGTTCAACGTTTAACTTTTATTCTCGTGTAGGGTTTACTCTTTTTTAATGTTCATGAAATGTTTGCACTTCAAATAATTTCGTTCAACCCTACTTTTATATTAATGGATGTCAATGATGTGAAAGCAGGTAGTTACGAAAATTAATCACTGGCAGGCAGGTTAGCAGATTTTTGGGGTATTTTAGGATCAACTCTTATATTTTGGGGTACTATTGGCACTATTTTATCATTAGGGGTATTAAAGGATTTTCTTATATAAAAAGGGGTAGTTTGGGCTGGGAACCCTATTATTTATTCACATGTATCAGAAATTTATTATTTCAATAAATAAATAATATGATTAATTATAATATATTTAATATTAACTTACAAGTATCACACAAAATCATAAATATTGTTTTCAATATAATATTTAATGTTTTTAAATTTTACTAAATTCAATTTATTTAAACACGTGTAATACATGAACCTTATACTAGTTACATATATAAACAAAATACCAAAATTTACAATGTGAATAAAATATAACACATAAATAGTAATTAAAATAAAATAATGGAAACGGTTAAATAAAAAAATAAAAAATTTGGAGTGAAAATGGGGGTGCTATGCTATATATATATATATATATATATATATATATATATATATATATATATATATATAGAAATCAATGGATAACATTTTATATACAATGTAAATGGATTATAGTCAATACACAAGTTAAAAAATCAGTGAATTCCATCATCACTCGCACATGAGGCGAGTGATTTACACTTTAGTTATGTTAGATGGAATAGGAAATTTCACGCAGACTTAATCATATCACAAATGTAAATGTTGTATAATCTTTTAATAGATGAGGACCGACGTAATACATTTAAACGAAAAAAGAAATGTGGTGGCCCATTTTAAAAATTCAACTCAAGCCAAAACATTACAAAGGTTCATCCCTAATAACTAGAAGAAAATGATAAAATGCCCACTGTGGGCAACTCTTAATATACACACCGATGACGTGTAATGATTTCATCCTCTTATTATACAGTGATGAGTACATCTTAACGTGCACACGGTGGATAGGGTAGTAGATTGAATAACTAGAATAGTGCATTTTTTTGACAAGTGAATATATGATTGTCACGAAAATTGCAAAAAATAATCTTTTAACTATTGAGCCTGGCAATTTTAGTTCTATACAAATAACTTATATAATTAAATCTCATAACTTTAAGTTGATGATTTTGTTAAAATTATATGATAAGTTTGTAAAAATGATTGATCTTGTAACTAATCATTTTTAACAATTTCAATGACATACTAATAAGTTTTTACAATTAAGTCCTAGAACTTTTAATAAGTTGCAATTTTAATTCTAAATTGGTGGTTCCTGTAACTTCTAATATGGTGCAATTGAGTTATTTTGAAATTGTATATTGTGATTCATTAAAGACTTGTGAGACAGTTCAAAAATATCTTTATACTTTTACTACAATAAATATATAAATATCTAATTATATTAATTTTATAATAAATAATTTAAGATAATATACAATATTTTTATAAATATATAATTCATTTTTATTAATAAGTTGATAAATAATATAATTTATCGTTTTTATTTACTAAACTCATTTGGGCTCAATTAATCTCCAGTAAGCTAGTGAATCATGAATGTAATTTAATTAAACTCAAGATAGTTCAATAATAAACAAACCAAGCTCCGACTCTCAAGAGTTTAGCTTAGCTCAATTCGATTACATCTGTAATCATCATGAATGTAATTGATTAATTAAACTCTAAGATTGCTCAATAATAAACAAACCAAGCTTCGACTCTCAAGAGTTTAGCTTAGCTCAGTTCGATTACATCCCTAATCATGCACATGTCGCTTACATGAGCATTCCAAATTCAGTTTCCAACACTATTTTAATGACGTGGCGCTCCATGTACCAAGTTAATTGCGAAACTATGTCATACATAACTGAAATTGCCAAAACTCGGTAGTTACAGAATATTTTTGCAATTTTGTCGGTGATTGTGAGCTAATACATAACTGTTTGACAAGCAGGATAGATCCATACTTGCATGCAAGAGAATAATGCCTATCAAAGATTTTCCATTTGCAGACAAAACATAACATCTTGGGCTTAGTTTACAAGAAATAATCTCAAGAGATGTGAAAAGTATAAAGAAATTTGCCATGTGGAAGAATTCTTCAATGAGAGAACAATCAAATAAGCCCTTTCTTTGCAACGTTAAATGTAGATCCTAAAAAGTACCTTTGACCAAAAGAAGGCCACCAACCATGATATTTGCAGGTATTGCTCTCTTCATCGTGAAGAATGGTGTAGTTTGAGCTGCTCACATTTCTCGAATAACACGATTTATCACTGTTGTATTCATATTCTTGTTGAGTACTTCCCAATCCACTGACTACTAAGTTGCCCTTCACGAGCATGTATCCTTGAGCATTTTGCACGTTCTTTAGCCTACTTGTTGATATACCAAGATCGGAACTCCTTTTCCTCTTCTCATCAACACCCAAGGTCAAATTAGCTACAGAATCATAGCTTCCATTCCCTTTGTCGATGTTATCAGAATGGAGATAAAGATTAAACCTTCTGTGTGATTTAGTGGAGCGAATAGCAGGAGATGGCATGTTCGTATCAACACTGGTGTTTAAATTTATCACCTGATTCAGGATCTGCATATCCCCCTCGTTTCCCATCACCATTGTATTACTATATCGAAATGCTTGGAGAGATTTGGTTGTAACCACTCCATGAGATGAGTTCACCCATCCACTAGAAACTATAGACCGACTAACATTTGTAACGAATGATCCATCAAAACCGGTGAAATTAGAAAGAAGAGATAATGAAAGAAGCGATTCGTGGTGTTCCAAAAGCTTCCCTTGTGTATTCTCACTCTTTTTATCCAACCAAAGATGCAAATTGGCATCAATGTACCAAACATTTAACGCGTTCGTCACTCTGAACGCAAGCGTATGGCTCTTTCCATCCAATAGTTTACCCAAATACGGAGTAATCTCAATGTCGTAAGAAGGGAGATCAAACGATCCAATACCAGTAATCGGCCTCCACAACAGGGGATTAACACCACCAGTGTAGATCACTGTAAACGGCCACACTGCACCGATCACCAAACCATCCAAGCTAACGACAACCTCACGAAAGGGGCCGTTCCCTGGCGTCCCAGTGAGGTTATTTTCAGAAATATATTCGTTCGGAAGATTCCCAAACCAAAACTCATCGTTTTCATGAAAGGAAACATACACTTCCAACACAGCCTTATACACATTCTTAGGGATTTTAACATCCTTGGATTCTACATGTGTGGAATTTTGAATCTCAAACCACAACCCATCATTCAAAGGCAAATTTCTCGAAACAGGGATCACTAAATCAGCATATTCAACCCCACTATGAACATAGCCCTCTTCAGAAGGGTAAAAATGGAAAGTAACATTCACATGGTACACACCAGTGTAAGTATCATCAACAAGATTGCCTAAGTAAACAGCTAGGGTTTGATTACTCATAAGCAGAGAATAATACCTAGTGATGTCCTTCTTAACCGTCCAAACAATGCCGGTGGCTCGCGGCTCGGCGCTGCAGCTTCGGAGAATCTCGACGCCGCCAAGCCAAACCCCGAAGATTCGATCGAATTGGCGGCCTTTGCAAGTGGCTTTCCACTCAATAACGATTCGATCGAAGTTCTGAGATGGGCAATTGGAAGGGGGGGTGTAGTCTGCGAGAATTGGGGGTTTGCCATAGGTGAAACCGAAGTCGTGTTGAAGGAGAAGGTATGAGCAGGGTTTGGTGTTGGGAAGTGGGATGGGTTTAGTTACTTCGAAGTAGGTGGTGGGAGGGGTGTCGTCGGCGGCGAATAAGGAGGAGTCCGGTGATCGGAATAGGGAGGCGGTTCGGTGGAGGTTTGCGGCGGAGAGTGGGGGTTGGTGGAGGAGTGTGAGAGTGAAGAAGACGAGGAGGAGGAGGAGAGAGAATGGAAGAGGAGCCATTGTAGGTGGGAGTAGAGCTTGTGTTGTTTTATACAGTGGAATTACAGCTTGGAGTAGAAAACAATGGTGTTTGAAGATGATATTTACACCTCTATTGCTCACATTGGAATGTCCTAACAATTCTCGTCATCTTTTCCAGTTAAATTAGGTTTTTTTTTTTTTTTTTTTTTTTTCAGATTTATATAGTCTAACAATTTTCAGCATCTTTTCCAGATAAATTAGGGTTTTTTTTTTTTTTTTTTTTTCTTTCCAGACAACCCAAAGGGCAGTTATAATTGGTACGTAAATTTTGTATGTTTGAATTTATGTTTTTGCAAATTCGGAAATTGAAAATGTTTTGGTGGTAAGATTTTAGTTAAGATTTTTATGATATCACAAGTAAATTGTTTGAGTAATGAGTTGATTGATGATCAATATTCCGGTTGTTGTCTAGAAGTGTGATAAATAAAGACAAAATATTTGTCACTTCCGTATTTACCATTAAAAAAAAGAATATTTTAAAAATCATGTCAAATTATAACCTATTTTCACTTGGGTATTCTAACTTTGAAATTTTACTGTGTAATTGTCAACTTTTCCTTGGAGGCTACTACAAGTAACCGGCCGCTGAATATTTACAAAATTAATCCTAATAATTCCAGCATGAGAAGGATTATTTTGAGAAAATTTCACCGTCAATTATCTATAACTGTCATTTGATATCATTCGCAGAGATTAATATCATTCACAGATATTGACAGTTGTGCAATAAAATTTCAAAATTGAAACACCACATACAAAAAAGTTATAGTTCAACATGATTTTAGTAATTTATCCTCAAAAGAGTAATCATCCAATAATTTGTTTTAAAAAATATCACTCATCGGGATTCGTCACACACAATCATGCGCATATATAGTGACTATGTTCATGACCATATGTAGTTTTTTTTTAATAAAATGAATGATTGAGGAACCTTTTTATTAAGTGTTACTGGTATAGGACCCGTGTATTACTCGAAATTTTTCAAAAAATAAATTTAATTAAATTAAATTGGAAAATTTTAAAGATTATTTATATAGTAATATTAAATTTATGATTTGTGCAATAAATATACAACATTAAATATAATATAATATGATTAAATATTTATCTAATTGTGAGAATATATGTTGCATTTGTAGTGGATCATAAATAATTTTTTATTTATTATTGAAAATTATATATATATATATATATATATATATATATATATATATATATATATATATATATATAGTATCTTCAACCCACACATCATTTTTTTTAGTTAGCTTTTTATTATTAACATCTATAACAATCTTCAGTTTTTCTTTTCAATTAAATAATTAAAAAAATAAAAGTCAAAATTTCACAAATAAATTTCATAGTTTATTTTAAAATACAAATTAAAAAAAACTATTCAATTTTTTATTAATTGATAAGTTTAAATTAAAAGTTTGAACAATCATTTTCAATAAACTTATTATTATTTTAGTGTTTATCTTTTTCATTTATTTATATTTTTCTCTAAAATTTTAAATTTAACAAATTTCAAATATACAAATAATTCCTATATTGAAGCATAACATATGTTATTTAGATAAACTTAATCAAGATTTCTAAATTATTTAGTAATTTTTCTTAGCTACATAAAATTTGAAATCATTAATTAACTATATTTAATGTCAAAATAATGTGACCATGTCATGTGTCCTTAATGGTCTTACTTTTATATATAAAAGTATCACTGTGTCATTTTGTGAATTTCTCTCTCATAAATCTTTTTCCAAAGTGGACTTGACTTACTCCAAAATGTGATGGCTAGAATATTCTACATGTGCATATCTCAACAAGATAACAACTTTAGTAAAGGGAAGTATTTTAAGCTTTGCTTGCAAGAGACTTTAAAAAAAAAGTTAAGAAATTTAATGCTTATGGATAGACGAAACGATTTTTGTTTATCTAGTGGGTGATCTACCCATTAATTAAATACAATACACTAAAGTAACTAACCTTCAACTCCAAGAAAACTAGCAGTAAATACTAAATTAATAAAATCATCATTTCATTTATCACAATATGTCTCCTAAAAATGTTGCATATAGAAAATTATGAACTATCATTTATTTTGGGCAGTTGGTGAATTATTTAGTACTCTGTCTTGGAAATGTTGGTTACTATTTTTTGTCCAGCTAGTTAATTAAAAAGGAGTGTGAGAATATTTTGTTATTTTACTTGTACTATTTTTTATAAAGTTAAAAAAGTGAAAAAAATCCGATAATTATATATATTGTTATCATGTGGATCTGGTTGGTCAGACTGAGTCAAACAACTATAATAATTGAATGAAATAAAGTAAATAATTTGGCACAAACGGTGTTTTGTGTAAATCCTGATCAGCAAAATCTGGTCGAGTAGAACTATTTGTTTTTATAGAGAGAACAAACAAATTATTTTGGATTAATTCATTTCTTTTAGCCATGAATTTCTTGTACTTGTTATGATTGTATTAGTTTTCGGTGTTCTCCAAATTGTATGGATGTATCTATTTAGAGGGTAACAAAAATATGTATATTGAAGAAGATAACACATTTTTGAATCTCCATAGATATTTAGACAAGGACAAAAATGAATGTGACAATTTCCTGTGATCAGTTTCTCTCTACAGTTGCTTCATATAAGATTTAATATATAACAATGTTTGCAACATCTTGAACGATTGTTTTCGAGCTTAGTCATATAATAAAATAATAAAAGTTTTTAGACAACCAAAAATTTTGAACAATCAAGCTTAGTCATATAATAAAATGATAAAAGTTTTGAGACAACCAAAAATTATCATTCAAAACAAACAAGTTTTTTTTTTTTTTTTTTTTCTCAATTCATAAAAGCTAAACATTTACGCCCCGAGTAACAACTTGTCCATATATATCTACTGCATATGATATCTTCAAATAATATAATATCTTTATCTTTAAAGAAGTGTTGCATTTTTTATTTTTTGAATATTTTCTACATTATTGTCTAAATGTGACACAAAGAACCACAAACCAATCCCCTTGATAGGAAATTGCACGCTTTAGTTTTCCTTTACTATTATATAGATATACAAGTTTCTTGACGGATAAAAACTACGCAAAATATATCTAATCCCAAATGAACGGCGTTGGAGATAGTTAGGCCGGTCTCAAAGTAGTTTGGAGCATGCAGTGATACTTCGTTTGAAAGCCATTGATACCTAGATCTTTCTAGGGTTAAAACAGAAAAAGATGTTAGAAATTGACACTTTATCTATTATAACCTTAGGTGCAACAAAATTGTTTATCTTTTTGTTGGGTCGTTATTTAAATAGATTGGTCAACACAAACTTTCATTTAAAGACTCATATTCATCATATGGGTCATTTGTTAAATGGTTTATTCAAAACAAATATTCTTTTAATAAACTTATATTTAATATATTTTGCTTAAATAGGTCTCTTCTTTAAAGTGGAAGTTCTCTTGAAATAAGTGTAAGTTGAATGTTTTAATTAAAAAATATATAAAAAGAGATTATTAATTCATTTTATACACTAAAACCACAACCCAAAACCATCTACTATTTCATATCTCGAATATAAAAAGAAATATAAATCATAATCTGACTGTTGGGATTTATATTTCCTTGCACATTCCTCAGATCTAAACTTTGAACAAACAAGTATTTTTCTCATTAACAACAGCTGAACAATTACATTTTGTTAAAAAAAAAAAAAAAAACTGCAACTTAAAACTAAAAGAATACAACATAAGATACTCTGGTTTGTTTAAGTACAACTTCAATCTCTTCGTAGACTTTCTTTTTTATATTTGTGAAATTACGTGATTATCAAAATCAACAACTATGAAACCACCGATTGTGTCAGTTGTAAATATTGTTATTCATTCCTTCTGGAAACTTTATTTAATTTCTTTGTATATTTCATTATTTCTCAAACTAAGTTGTTCTTTTATATAATATGACTGACATTTAAAATTAATAAAATAAAACTAAAAAAATATAGATTTTTTAATCAAATAATCTAAAATCCATATCTTTAAAAAAGTGATATTTTTGAATTATTTTCTACATCATTGTCCAAATGTAACTCAGAGCCACAAACCAATAATCCCCTTGGATAAGTGCTTTTGGATTGCATGCTTTCCTTTTCTTTTTATGTGACATAGATATACACGTTTCTGAGAGTTCTACGATGATGGTGATTTTTCATCATCCTCATCATCGTGACGAACATGGAAAAGAGGAAGAGCAACTCGTTGTTCTCGATAAAACAATTGGGGTGCATGTAGTGACACTCCATGTGAAAACTATTGATACTTCTTTCAACTGTTAAAACCATAAAGGTGTTAGAAATTGACATTTTATCTATTCTAACCCTAAATGCAACTAAGTTATTTATCTTTTATTGAGTCGTTATTAAAATGAACTGGTCAACACAAACTTTCATTTAAAAGATTCATCTTCATCATATTGGTCGTTAAAGGTTATCCAAAACAAATTCATTGAAAAAACTTATACTCCCTTCATTCCGGAAAACTCTGTACACTTTTCTTTTTAATCTGTCCCAAAACACTTTGCACACAAAAAAATGGTAAATTTTATCACAACTATTACCCTCACAATATACACTTATTTACACACAATGTCATTATTTTTTCTCTTTTAACACTTTATTACTTTTTTGTCTTTTTCTCACATAATTGAATCTTATACCCTCAATCATAAAACAAATATTCCTATTTTCTTAAAAATTGTGCCCAAATTAGTGTGAAGAATTGTGTAGGACGGATGAAGTATTTAATATATTATGTTTAAATAGTTATCTTCTTTAAAATGGAAGTTCTCTTGAAATAAGTATAAGTTGAATGTTTTTTTTTCTAAATATATATAAACTTAGAGCTTCATTTGGAATAAAAGTAAATTATCAAATTCATTATTCATTTAAAGTAAAGAGATTATTAATTCATTTTTATACACTAAAAAGTAAAATCACAACCCAAAACCATCTCATATCTCATATCTCAAATATAAAAAGTTGAGATTTTTATTTTCTTGCACCTTCTAAATCTAAACTTCGGGTTATGAAATTTATATATTTATTTACTAATAGAACCTCCCATATTCATAATCATAAATAAATGTAATGTCCCACCTTATATCATTATATATTTATATTCCAATAATATTTCAAGAAAATATTAGAATTAAAATAGACTCTACATTACTGAGCAATTCAATTTCAATGGATCCAGTGTATGAACAAAGACTGAGAAACGAGGTGATTTACCTCCACGCGCTCTGGCGTCAAGGCCCCCCAAGACCCGCCGCCGCCGCCGCCGCTATTCCCCACCCCCATTTGCAGCCCACAAAAACCACCCAATTCAAGAAACAGAAAACCCCAAGTGCCAAAAATGCGAACCCTGAATCTATTTCATCACCCGGAGCTGAATGGCCATGCCCCGCCTCTTCCTCCCCTCCTTCCACCACCGCCTGGCCTTCTCCAAAACCCAATTCGCAGCATCTTCCTCTCTCGCCCCAACAACAGTCGAAATTGGCTGCGAAAGATGCCCACCATAAGGCTCTTAAGGCTGTTCATGAGTTCTTTAGGAGCGACAATGGCGATGACTCTGATTCTGTGGATAGTGGCAGCGACGAGGATGATGAATTGATGGAGGACTGTGGGCGCGAGGAATATGGTTTCTTCTTTAAGATCTTCAATGAGGATGCTGCATTGAGAGAGTATTATGAGAAGAATTTTGGTGAAGGGGAGTTTAGCTGCCTCGTTTGTGGGGCTGTGGGTGGGAAGAAGACTGGGAAGAAGTTTAAGGGCTGTTTGGCTCTGGTGCAGCATTCGATCACCATTGCTAATACGAAGAAGAAGAGAGCCCATAGGGCTTTAGGGCAAGCTGTTTGTAAGGTTCTTGGTTGGGACATTGATCGCCTCTCCACTGTTGTTTCTTTGCTCAGTGATAAGTCTAATGAGCCACAGGTTACTAGGCTTCTTTGTAGTTAGTATGTGTTGATTTGATTATTTCCTTCTTTTTTTTGCAAAATTGAAGGTTTCAATCTTGCAGGGTAATGCTATTAGTGATAATGTTGATTCCATGAAGAGTGGTGCTTTAGAGGGTAAAGATAAGGAGGCTACATCAGAGGGGTTGATGAATGTGAGTCTCTTGATTTGTTTCATTTTGTAGATTTCAGTATTTTCATATGAGTAGTTTTACCTTGTTTGATGGCACTGAATAACCAGCTATGTGACTTTGGTTGCATTGCCTTGTAATTGTTTTAAAGACTTTCTAGCTTGACTCCTATATGCATAGCGGGCTATACAGAGTTTCTCTTATTCATATTCAGGCGTGCAATTGAAGAAAATCTGGTATAATGTAAATGTGCAGCCTTTTGTGTAAGACAGTTGTTTGAGATGGTTTTGATATGAGTGTGTTATTTATCAATTCTGGAAACTTGGGAAGGTTATGAAGTGATTTCTGTGCTGATAAAACCATAACCTTGGCATTGTATATCAACGTAATGTTGAGCAGCCTGCACCAGAGGGATTAATGATTGTGAATGTCTTGTTCATGTTCTCTTCTTATTATAATATCTTTTATGTAATTTATATTTATGGATGTGTATAATCCATATGGTTAATGATTGGTGGGGCTAATAATAAAAAGCAAATTCTTGATGCAAGTGTAGTAGATACTGAAAAATCTCATTCTTTTTGACCTTGTCTTTCTTTATACAGAATTCTTTGAATCAGAATAGTGCTGATAAAGACTTGGAGAATCTTGGTGTCATGCATCCACATAACGCGGACGAGACTGGATCAGAGAGGATGGGAAATGTGAGCATCTTTATTTATGTTATTTCCTTTTGTATCTTCATTTCCTTGTGGGTAGTCTTATCTTGTTTGACGGAATATTATCCTGTGCTGAATGATATGGGAAGTTGACACTGAATATTTTCTCAGTGCAGACTCGCTCATATATTTCTTAAGATGACTATCGTTTCTATCTTCGCATTTGTTAATAGCCAGGCTATTAAATAAGAATTAACTAGTAAAACCTGTTATAATAAATTTTAATGACAATGAGGATGCACATGGTACAAGAGTGATATTGCGTTAATAGACTAGACTCTGGTATGTTTGGTAACTAGACAATGAGGAAGAAAATGGGTTAGAAGTTTAAGGGTTGTTTGCCTCTCGTGCCACATTTGACCACCATTGCCAATACAAAGAAGACGAGAGCACATAAGGCATTCGGGGAAACTGTTTGTAAGGTTCATTGATCACCTTTCTGCAGTTGTTTTTTTTGCTGAGTGATGAATCTAACGAGGCACTAGTGACTTAGCCTTCATTGTAGTTAGTGTATTTTAAGATTATTATTTCCTTTTTTCCAAAATTAAAGATTTCAATTTTGCAGGGGAATGCAAGTAGTGATAATCATGAGAGCTCTATGACTTTTGCTAACAGTGTTGATTCCATGAAGAACGATACTTTAGAGGGTAAAAATAAGGAAGCAGCACCAGAAACGGGATCTGCAATTTCGACCAATAGTGAGGAAGGAGATAAGGTATGTGCAACTAGAGATCTTTATGTTTAAACCCATATTATCTCTTACTAATGGAACTTCGATACGTTTGAATCTATTTAGATTTCGAGTTTGTGTTATTTCTTAATTTCAAAAACTCAAGAAGGGTGAGTGGTAATTTTTGTTATGTATACAGAACTCTTTGACATGTGCTTCTGATGCTGATAACAACTTGGAAACTCTTGGTCAGCATAACCTGGAAGAGTCAGCATCACAAGGGATGACTATTGTGAGTTTCTTGATCTATTTTCATCTCTTCAATATCTCTATTTCTTTGTGAGTCTTGTTTTATATAATGTGTAGTAATTTTATTTGTTTTATTTATTCTATCTCAGGCAGGAAGCCCTAAGGAGTGTGAGGGATGAAAGAAGAGCAAAATGAGGAGGATTCGTCGTCTTATGACTAAACGTTTGGGGTAGCAAAACAAACCGTTTTCAAGTGTTTTGGTGTCGATTTTATTGAAGGTTTGCAGATATATTCATCAGATTCCTGTCTTTTTAAATGATTTGTTTTTAGCATGTCTTTGAAGATCGATCAATAGAGTTTTTTTTTTTTTGAGTCTGGTGATGATCGTAAATGGGTGCTAAAAGTTTTGGATATTTCTCCCCAATGAATAAGTTGTAAATTTTACTGAGTTCCTGCGATGATGCATAGGATTTTACAAATATAGTAGATATTGTATCTTTAAACAACATTTAGTAGTATATAAGATAATATTTTTATAATTTTTGTTTAATGGTCCATTATTTAATAGTAATGTTTTATTAAGAATAATCAAACAATCAAGAATCAAAAAAGCTTTGGAAAACGAAAGAAAAAGTAACAATTAAATATATGTGAATATTTAACAATGATGCCCTACAAATATATGTAAATTGACGTCTATAAATTGAGAGTTAGGAATTAGGGCTACAGTGTAGAATTTTAGACTGTTGCCACATGTCATTAATAAAATTTAAAGATATATTATTCTATTAATATTTAAAAGTATTATTAAAACTATATTTAATAGTCTATCTATTCTTTGACAATATTTAATAGTATATATAGCGTGTATTTTAAAATCTATAATTTGCCTGTATATTTTTATAAATATAATAAAAAATCAAACAAAAATATAAAAAGGACTTTGGAAAATTATTTATGTGAATGACTAAATATGATAACTTTGAACTATATAAATAAAGATGAAAAAATTTATATCATGATTGAAAAATAAGAAGATTATTAGATTTATGATTTAATTTCTAACAAAAAGTTATTGCAAATATTCAATAAAAAAAAAAAACCAAAATAGCCCTATGAAAATCTTGAGCACAATTGATTTATGGTATCAAATATCATTTTATATTGTTAATTGGATATCTCTAAGTCAATCCCTAAATTTGTCTACAAATATCATTGAGCTGACTGTTGATTTAGCATCAAATAGAGTTTTCAAAATCTAATCAACTGAATTCACGACAATTGACCTCATTAGCTCAACATAATTAACTGATACAAGAGTTGAATCTCTTTGAAAAGTTCATTTAAACCCCGAAATTTTTTTACTTATATAACTCGTTTTAGACCAACACTATTATTTTTCAAAAATATTAATGTTAAATTTTAACTTTTATAAGAAACTCAAAAATAATATATAAAAATAAAAAAATGATAAGACATTCAATTTCTTCAATAATAAATATCCATATCGAGGAATGAATTTTTGGATTCCCGAAAATGAAATAAAGTTTAATTATTCTTATATGAAACGGGATAACTATCGAGCAAAAGGATATTATTCTGTTTGGCAAAAGGCGAAGAAATTTTCCGCTCTTATCAGGATTAACATAAACCCGTCTCCAAACAACCCCCATATCTCTCTTCTATATAATCCATAAACCTCTCATCTTCTCCCCCATTTCACCAGCTGAAAGACCACTCCCTCAGTAAAACAATCAGATTAACGCGACGAAAGCTTGATACTTAAAATGGCAGGAATTTCGCAGGATTGGGAGCCGGTGGTGATCCGCAAGAAGGCACCAACCTCCGCCGCTCGAAAGGATGAGAAAGCCGTCAACGCCGCCCGCCGCTCCGGTGCCGAGATTGAGACCGTCAAAAAATGTTTGTATTCCTCTTCTTTTGTTTAACTTCGTGTATGTATATGAGTTAGGTTTTTTAACTTTGTTAAATTTAATATGCGTCCTTGTTCGGGGTTTTATTTGGTCATAGTTTTAATCTAGGGTAATTGTACTTAATCTGCTAGAAAGTTGACCTATAGATCGATTTATGATTCTTGGGTGTCATTTTATCATTTCTCGTTTTATATTGATTTAACCTTTGGCTGTGCTATGCATTTTGTTTATCGAGTTGCTCTTTAATCATTCATTTAATATTTGTGGATTTATGCCTAATTGTGGGTTTACTTTTCGGAGTTTTATAGTCTGTTGTTTGTATAATCTTCATTTTGGTCCTCGTATTGTAGAATTAAAGTATGAATATGGCGATTTGTATATATTTCAAGTATTGGATTAAAACTTAAAACAATAAACATATAGTGCAAGGTCATAGCTGGCAAATATGATGATAGGGCTGAGGAGTTGCAACTTGTTGAAGAGCATAATATGACATCTTTGGTTGTACTAAAAAACATTATCTAGTTGTGAATCAATTCGAATGAAAAGCTGAAATGAATGCAAGAGTTTAGCTTTAGTGGGTTTTTCATCCTGCTGAATAGTAATACATGTTTAATAGCAGAGGCCTATGAATTTTAATCATTGCAAACTGTATGGTTGATGTGAACTTCTATTGTTCCTTGTTCACTGTTTGTATTATGCCATTAGATACGGTTCACTTAGCTGATTATAATTTTATAATCATGTGCTATGCTGCAGCAAATGCGGGGACAAACAGGGCTGCTTCTAGCAGCACCTCTTTGAACACCAGGAAGCTTGATGAAGACTCAGAAAATCTCACCCGTGAGTTATTTCATTTCTTTAAGTTGAATTGGATAAATAATATTATTTGTCTACACGTGATTATTTTCCACTTGCGTTTAGATTCTTGCCTGCTCTCATATTTGTTGAATGCTGTCTATTAAACTGGTATATGTTTGTGGTGGTGCTCCACTTCCTCTCTCATAAAAGAGTATGAAGAATTTGGTCCATGCTTTCATTTTCAACTTAGTTTAGTTGTCAAGAAATGAAATACATGTATCTTAAATATTACTATTTCTTATATAACTTCTTAACTTGACGAAGTCTGCAATGGAATTGTAAATAATTTGACCTAGTGGGCTAATATATTTCATTTTCACTGCTAGACAGGTGCTTTAGTGCATATGTCCTCCCTAGAACTAATATGCATATTGCATCTTCTCAGTTCTTTGCCAATTTTAGGATGGTCAAAAGTCCGGATGTTTATTGCACCCCAATCCAAGATGCAAAATAGTTGAGGCTCTTGGAGGGTGGCTTTGATGATATGTTACTTTCATGGTCAAGTCAAGTGTTAATCAATAAAGTGCGAAATGAAATGCGAACGTAATATAAGTGTCACATAGTTATTTTCATAAGTTAAATATAATCTACTTTCTGATGGAGTAAGATTAATTGATCACCAACATGCAGATACAGATTAAAGTTTTATAATCTTCAATTCATATAGTTTTACATCAACCTAAGGGAATGGTTTCCATTTGGAGACCTTACTAGAGGTGGTTGTTTTTCTTAATTAATTGAACACAACCCTTTGAGTGCCTAACAAGTGTTGGGTTGGTTCCGGATAGGTGGTCGCGAAGTTCTGAGTTATATTCGAGATGTTTGATAGTGCCAGAAGTTCCAATTTCTAAGGTTTTATTAGTTGTTCGAGTGTAGTCCTGGCTTAAATTGGTTAGTGAAGAGCCATCTTTAGGGGGATCACATCAAAGGATGTACTTGTCCTGTCTCACAATCAACCTATTTTAATTTTGAAGTTTGCAATATCTTATTGTGTGTTTGTCATTGATGCAAAGTTTGTCAGAATTTTGTCTCTCTATGTCAATTCCGGTCTCTAAATTTGTTTATAATTTTGTAGTCTGGTGTAGTTGCTTTCATCATTTTCTTGGATTCTTGTCTGTCAATCGTTGATTATCTCTGCTTGTTCGATTTATTGTGTTTGACAAGCAAGGGTTCGTTAGGCACAAATACAATTGGATATTGTTCTGCTGAATTTGGTGATATAGTAAATATAAAGTAACATCATTGAGTTGATTATTTTGTTGGGACTTAAGATTCGACCCATGTGATTGTTGGACTGTTGCACTCAATCACTGAGTGTGATTCTTATTTCTGCAACTAACTGAAGTTTAATAAAACATCATGTTAATTAAAAGCGCGATAATGAGAGCTAGAATGCTGTAAACCTGATGTCAGGGCATTAGATCCATTATCAGGAACATATCTGATTATCTCATATAATAGCAAATTGCAATGTCAAATGACCATTTTCTTCAGCATCATCCCCTGTTTAAACATTTGCCTTACATCACAGATGATAAGGTTCCCACTGAACTGAAGAAGGCTATCATGCAGGCTCGAATGGATAAGAAACTGACCCAATCTCAACTCGCTCAGGTTTGATGGCCATATCTATTTTTCTAAGTTGTGTTTTGTAACAAGCTTGAGAGTTTACTGGTTAATTGAACCGATTTGGTGCAATGCAGATTATAAATGAGAAACCTCAGATCATACAAGAATATGAATCTGGAAAAGCAATTCCCAACCAGCAGATCATCTCCAAACTGGAGAGGGCACTTGGTGCGAAATTGCGAGGAAAGAAATAAAACGAGCAGGGAGGACAGCCAACCTTTCGCACTTTCTTCTTTTGACTCATAAAAGTTGTGTACATGACCCGTATCTTTTTTGTTGTTTTTGCCATTGTATTGCTCGTATATCAGAACGCTAAAGTATGGATTTGGCTGTCCTGAGACATGATTGTTCTACTACTTGAAATGGAAGTATTTATGGATATGATGCTTATAAAAATCCGACTAGTTCAGTCATTACTCCTTTGTGATCTTCTAGGTCAATGATTGCGTGCTATATGACTGAATCTCTTCAATGGATAGACTCAGGTTTGGATGTAAGGGTTTGAAATCCAACATCTTATCAAGTTTTATACAATGTTAATTTGGATCGAAAGTGAATTTGAAATTCATTATGTTTTCTGGTAAGTGGGAAAAAGTCACTGTCATTAACAACTTAAAAGGTCAACTGGAAAGATCCCTTTTAAGGCACATAAAAGGTTGAGGGAACATAGATGAGTTGACATTAGAAAATAATTCAGGGTTATGTTCGGATTGAATGATTTGAAATTTTTGGTAACAAATGCCAAATATACAGTATAAATGAGCCGAGTATGGTTATTTGCATAAAAAGGTGGGAAGTGTTTGAAATAAAATGATTTGAAATTTATAATAACAAAATGCCAAATGGGGTATAAATGAGCGAGTAATGTTATTTGCATAAAAGGGTGGGAAGTGTTTGAAATAAAAGTGATATTGAAGTGTTTTCTATGTAAAACATTTAAATACTTATAATATTAGTTTTTGCCATGTGCGATGATTTAAAATGTCATTATAATATAGTTAAATAATATAATGCATATATATAATATGTAATAGATTGATAATAAAGATTTTGTGGTTGATGAAATAGTATAATATTTACAATTATATTAGAATATTATTGGATAAATTTATAAATTCTAATATCAGATGTAAAACTTAGGGTGTGTTTGGCAGAAGATTATTGGAAATTGGAGAAATCCCTCAGTTGAATTTTGGATTTTGAAGTAAAGGTTAATGGTCAAATATGCTTGTTTGAGAATTTTGTAGGGACATGATTATATTGTAGATGTCAAATTAATGTTGAAAAACGTGGGTTGATGTAATATTTTATTGTAAAAAAATGTGCTGATACGATAAAATGTATTTGGTAATGATTAGATGATAAAATATAGGTATAAATGATTGTGTATAAATTTTGATATCCGAATTTAAATACAAAAAACAAGCATACTTTAAGATCCAAAATCATGTCATGTGAATTTTGAAATACTTATTTATTTGTATAAGTTTAGGTTGCAAAATGAAAAAAACCAATAGTTTAAATTGTTTTTTGCATTCAACCCTAAAAAAAAAATGTTAGATGACAAATACAAATTATTAATATTAATTTAGGCATGTTAGAAGGGGAGTAGGCTTACTTTGTTTCTTGTTTTCAACCTCCGGCTGGATTTCCGGCGGAGTTTACCGAAAAAGGTGATTTAACGTTTTCGGAAGTCGGTCCTCTGCTCTACAACAAGCCACGCCGTTCAAGCCTCATGCGCGCCTCCCCCTTTCTTCCTCATTTTCTATTAAATGTTTTTTATTTTTTTAATGACAAGAAAATTATGCTGAGATCACTACAAGAAAACTGTTCACTAATTTCTTTTAGCTACTCCCGCAAGTGTACGGTGTAGGATGTAGAAGTGGTGAGCAAGGTCGATCCCACGGAGACTGGCTATCTAGAAACTAACTAACTACCCAAATTCAGTTCTCAACTTTATCTAGAAAAATCAAATCTCATCAATTGCAGATTAACTCAATGGAAAAGTAATTACGTAGATAAATTCATTTAAGAATAACAGATATCTAAGGCAGGTTTTAGGACATGCTTTCATCTAATTTTCATCAAAACATCACTTTAATCAATTCAAGTTCATTAATCAATCATCCTATATGAGCAATCACATATGTCGAATTAACAGCTCTCTCGAGTCAGTTAACCGGTTGATTATTATGCCACCAGAGGTATCCCTACTCAATCTGATTGAAACATAACAACTCCCAAAAGTACCTAGGATTGATTTCTCATCACATAAATTCTTTAATCTCCCGATCTAAGTCTATTTATGTATCATGTGTTTATTCTTCCATAATTAAATCTCATCTCCCGAATTTTGATCTAATTACTAAAACATGCTCAATTACTGGCCACATAATCAAACAAACAATCAACTCATAAACACACAAATAGGATAAACGATCATGAACATTGAATTGAAATTAAAGATCCATTAAGATTTGAATTAAATTACTAACAAACCATAGAAACCCTACAAAATTAGCTAGACATGATTATAAACAAACTCATAAACAAGATTGGAAATATCATATCTACTAATATTCAACAAGAGAAGAAAAGATTAAAAACTCTATTGACGACGATCTCGCGATCTCTCGATCTCTTGAATTCTCCTTCCAATCCTCTCGATGCTTCTCAGACTCTCGTGTTTTTCTCTATGAATATCTCTCCCTATATCTCTCTCTATATCTCCCTCTATATCTCCCTCTATGTTGAATATTTATATGGCTTTGAGAGTCTTCCAAGTGAAGTAAAAGATGAAAATACTCAAAGAAAACCAGAACTTCGCGTGTTCCTGTTCACCCGGGCACGGTCGACCGTGCCCTCCCTAGAGTTCACTGGTGTTTGCACGACGTTGACCGTGTTGTGGGGTACGGTCGTGCCCCGTCATCCAGACTCACTGCATATTGGCGCACGATCGTGCTACATGGCACGACCAGACCGTGCGCCACCAATTCTTCCACGCGATCTCGTATTTCAACTCATATTCTTTCTCGTTTCTCTATGATTCCTTCCTTAATCATCAATTACACTTGAAACTTGCACTTTTCTCATCAAAATCATGAAACTAAGCACAAATCCGTCAAATGCAACTTATACAATATAATAGTAGAAATCACCATAAAAACGTATCTAAACATATTCAAATGAATACATAAACATACGCAAAAATATGTGAAAAACGACACTTATCAAAAACACCCAAATTCCAACGGACTGAAAAACCGTTGGAATTTTGTCAAATTCCAACGGTTTTTCCAATGGCATTTGTGGCCATTGGAATTTTCCAACGACAAGTAAAAATCGTTGGAAAAGTTATTGGAATTACAATTTCCAACGGAAAAATTCCAACGGACTGAAAAACCGTTGGAATTTTGTCAAATTCCAACGACATTTGTGGCCGTTGGAATTTTCCAACATAAAATTCCAACGACAAGTAAAAACCGTTGAAATTACCGTTGCAAAAGTCATTGAAATTACTATTTCCAACGGAAAAATTCCAACGGACTGAAAAACCGTTGGAATTTTATCAAATTCCAACAGCATTTGTGGCCATTGGAATTTTCCAACACAAAATTCCAATGACAAGTAAAAACCGTTGGAATTACCGTTGGAAAAGTCATTGGAATTACTATTTCCAACGGAAAAATTCCAACGGACTGAAAAACCGTTGGAAAAGTCATTGGAATTACTATTTCCAATGGAAAATTCCAACGATATGAAAAACTGTTGGAATTTTGTAAAATTGAAATAAAAGAAATGCATGTAGAATATTACTACATAAAATACTAGTGGTCTAGTGGTTGGAGTACCACCTTGTCACTCGGGTTCGAATCCTAGACAACGCGCAATATTTGACATGATGATGTGGCATGATGACGTCAGCACTTTGGTGACGTGTCAACGTTATGATGACGTCATCGTCCTATTTAATATTTAATTAAAAAAATTAAAACAGCGTTGGAAGACATCAGCACTTTGGTGACGTGGCATGATGGCGTCATCGTCCTATTTAATATTTAATTAAAAAATATGCACTTTGCCGACGTAGCACGATGACGTCAGCACTTTGGTGACGTGGCATGATGACGTGTCAGCGTTATGATGCCATCATCGTCCTATTTAATATTTAATTAAAAAATATTAAAACAGCGTTGGAAGACGTCACCACTTTGCCGACGTGGCATGATGACGCCAGCACTTTAGTGACGTGGCATGATGATGTGTCAGCGTTATGATGACGTCATCGTCCTATTTAATATTTAATTAAAAAATATTAAAGCAGCGGTATTTTACCGTTGGAATTCATACATTCAGAACCATCTTCAGTTCATAGTGCTCTCCTTGATCCAACGGAAAAACGACATTCAGAACCATCTTCAGTTCATAGTGCTCTCCTTGATCCATCTTCAGTGCTCTTCTTGATCCAACGGAAAAACGACATTCAGAACCATCTTCAATTCATAGTGCTCTCCTTGATCCATCTTCAGTTCATAGTGCTCTCCTTGATCCAAAATGGAAGGCTACTATGCTGGAAGGCTGCTATGCAAAGTGAATTTGATGCTTTGCAGTCTAAAGGTACCTGGTCTCTTGTTCCCTACACTGAAGACTTAAGTGTTATTACAAACAAGTGGATATTCAAGACAAAATTCAAAGCTGATGGATCAGTGGACAAGTATAAAGCAAGATTGGTAGCTGGAGGGTTTGAACAACAAGCAGGCATCGATTACTTTGAAAACTTCACAAATCTCTCTATGGATTAAACAAGCTCCAAGGGCCTGGTTCAACAAATTGAAAGGATATCTTCTATTTCTTCAATTTCAAAAATCAAATTCAGATCGTTCTTTATTTTTCAAAAGAATACATGGTAAGATGATCTTTGTTCTTGTCTATGTTGATGATATATTGATCACCGGTGAAGATGCAAATGATATTCAGCAAGTTATTCAGCTACTTGGAAGTACATTTGCTCTTAAAACTCTTGGAGAGGTGCATTATTTCCTTGGATTGGATGCTCATAAACAAGCACAAGGATTTACTCTAACACAAACTAAATATATTACTGATCTATTACAAAAGACACATATGATCAGTTGCAAACCTGTGCCTACTCCTATGATATCTACTCAGAAATTACATCTTCAAGATAGTCCTCCATTTGATCAACCTACTCTATACAGAAGTACTGTTGGTGCTCTACAGTATGTGACTCTAACAAGACCAGACATTGCCTTTGCTGTAAACAAACTCAGTCAATTTCTTCATGCACCAACAACCAAGCATTGGTTAACTTGCAAACACCTTCTTCGATATCTTCAAGGTACTGCTACAGTAGGACTTCAATTCTTTGCTGCAAAAAGGTTAGTTCTTGAAGCCTTCTCTGATGCTGATTGGGCAAGTAATGTGGATGATAGAAGATCCACCGGAGGCTATTGTTTATTGCTTGGTGGCAATCTCATCACCTGGAGCTCCAAGAAACAGCATGTTGTATCTCGATCAAGTGCTGAATCAGAGTATAGATCCTTAGCTGATACAAGTGCAGATGTAATATGACTTAAATCGCTCTTGAAAGAAATAGGAGTAAAAGTAGAAGATCCTCTAATCATTTGGTGTGATAATGTGAGTGCAACAGCCTTAGCTTCGAATTCTGTATTTCATGCAAGAACAAAACACATAGAGATTGATGTTCACTTCATCAGAGAAAAGGTTCTTGCTCAACAATTAGAAGTTCGATATATTCCTACTGAAGAACAAGTGGCTGATATTTTCACCAAATCCTTGGCAATAAATCGATTTCAAATGCTCGGTGCAAAGCTCCCTCTACAAAGAACAGGATTAGGGTAAACAGAGGTATATTGTGATATAACATTGTATGTATAGTATGCATGACTTATGCCACGTCAGGAGAGGCTGCATGCATGGTTAGTTAGCTTGTTAGATAGGTGTTAGTTAGCCACGTCAGATACCATGCCATACATGGCTTCTATATATATTTGTATTCCTCTTCAGTTGCATTTAGTTTTTGAAAAATCAATACAATGGATATTTTCTTGTAGTGGATTGTTAGATTTCTTGTAGTGGATTGTTAGATAATTTTTGTAGTGTTTTGATGTCAAAGGTGTCTTCTTGATTTTCATTGATGTGAGTGGGGATTTCAAATGGAAAGATTAGCTAATTATTTATAGATATCACAATGCACTTTCTTGCTTATGCTTGGTCATTGCAATGCCTAATTTATATTGTATTCATTTTATCAATGCATATTTTTTGCTTGTACTGTATAACATCTTTATTATATCCATGGTGCACTCATGATAGATCATGTGGTTCAAATATTAGAATATCGAAATATAAACTAAACTAGGTCCCATATAGACCAAGTGCGGATCAAAATTACAATCCATAAAGTATAGGTTCAAATTCAATGAAGTATACAGAATAATGTTTTCAGAACTCACTTGGTTCGAATTTCATGTAGTACTGACATCATTGAATCAATTGTATAGCTGATTGTGGCTGATTAGAATCATATCCATAATCTAATTCCGAGTTTTGTTTTAGCAGATATCATCAAGGACATCGTTTATCATGGCGACCACCACCAGCAAAAAGGATATAAGTGAGACTCTTCGAACATTCAATTAATATTTCTTAGACGAAAAAAGATTCATATCCCTCTTGATCAAGTGTTTGTGTCTAAGTTTTCATTTCCCTTTTTGTTTCGAGTGTTGCTTCGTTGCCTATGTGCGAGTTAGCTTCATTGTGCAGTGACATCCCGATGGCACAATTCATCATCAACATGAATGCTTCACAACGTCGTCCTTAGTCGCACAAGTTCATACTAAATGTATTGGATAACACTCATCTTTTCGTTAGGTCTGTTGTAGGCAACACGATAAAACTTTCATTGCACAATTTAAGAATTTGTTCAATTTCATTTCAATTTAGACCAGAAAATTCTAATTTTGTCGGAAATCATTTTCTAGTGACCTAGAAGTGACGTGGCAACATGTGTCAATTAATAAGAATTTGACATATGTCGCCACGACAATTTTAGGTCACCAGAAAGCGCAAATCAGAGAAATTGGACTAAAGTCAGACAGTTCTTAAATTGTGGGACTAAATTGAAAGTCGTGACAATTATGAGATCAAAATCAATAGCCACCATAATTATGGGACCAATGGTAGAGAAGAATTCGTATGAGAAGCCCTCTTAGTTCATATATTCGAGTACTTATACGTAGGTGAATCGAATTTAGGTCTTTCTATGCTTGAAGATGAAAGGGCACAAGGGATTGAGTATTCGAGTAAATGATTTTTCGGTTCAATTAGAAAAACTATTGGTAGCAAAACATATATTTTTTACATGAAGTTTTTCCATCTGCATTGTTGGTCCCAAGTGGTCAGAGGTTCAGGGGGTTGAATGAACCTCTATCGATTTTTTAAACTTTAGAAAACTATCCTGTAAAACAGGTTCCTGATTCAAAAGTGAATGCAGCAACCTGACTCAGACCAGTAACCTGGCAGTATGCTATATCATGTTCCTGATCCGGTATCATAGTATGCACAGCGGAATAAAACTAGATAGAGTTTCCTTTGAAAAACCTTTTCCTTTTCAAATAATGTTTTTGATAAAACCTTATGCAAAATGCTGATGATGTATGCAACAGGATATAATAAAGCAATGCAGTAGGTAGATAAAAGTAATAAAACACTTATGACTTATAGTGGTTCGAAGGTGGTGTAAGCCTTCTACGTCCACTCTACTCCTTTACAAGGAGGAACTTTGTTAAGTCAGTTCGATTTACAAGCCTCGCTTTACAAACCTCTTGCTAACAAGTTATGCCTACTAGAATCTCAGATTCCTAGGTCTACTCCCACACAGGGCAAATCCCACACAGGGCAAGTAGCCTATATAAGACTACAAACTTAGTAAGGATATAATCCTATCAACTAAGTACACCAAACTAAAACAACCTAGCGCACACAGCACAATGGTTAAAAAGATACGATTTCTTTAACTGGTGTGGTGAAGACAGTCTTGAACTTGAGAGCTCGAACGCTTGAAAGATAGACTGCTTCTTGAAGGTTGAGTGGCTGAACATAGGTAAGCTTGAATAAGATTTGGAGTATATCTGATTTTCCACTAAGTTTTGTTCAGCAATTTTCTCAGTCACTCACACCTTTTATTTATAGAGATAGGAAAAGTATTCGTTGAAGATAAATACTTCTCCATTTTGAATTTGAACTCTGGTCTTCAAAAATCTTCTCTTTGGTCACATACATATAGTTTTGCTCTTCCTGGAGTTGCATGGTCTTTCTCGTGCTGCATGGATGAAAGTAGCATTTATCTTTCTACAAAAGATCTGTTGGCTACTTCCTGACATTGCAGCAAGCTGCTATAACTCTTAGCGTGTTGCTTCATTCCTACTGCTTCCTCCATACTGCTTCTTTCAGCTCGCTGCTTCCTTCAGCTTGCTGCTCTTAGAAGATATCTTCATATATCTTCTAAGGTTGGTTTTCCTTATAACTTGGAAAGCCATTACATGATCTCTTATTGATGAAGAACTAAGATCATGTATTCAGTATGGAAACTAGGTACTAATACTCTAAGCAAACTGTTTTTGTCTTATCAAAATAACTACAGAAATATCCCAACATGCATATTATCAATTCAAAAGGTTTTGTTTACCTAATTGTCCTTAAAATATTAAACCGGGCAAAATGACTAAGGAAAATATCTATACATATATTGGCATCTATATTTTTTATATAAAAAAAAATATGGATGCAAAAAAAAAAAAAAAATATATATATATATATATATATATATATAGTAATGATAAGAAACCCACCGTTGGGTTTTTTATGGAGCCAATCTCGCTTATGTGGCAATCCACGCCTTGTTTTTCTTTTTCTTTCTTTTCTTACGTTTCAATTACTGTGCATCATTCTTTTTTATTTTATTGCATTTTTAAATAAATCTTCTTTTCTTATTCATCTAAAATTCTATCTTCACACATCTTTTTCAAACTCATCTTATTTTATCTTTTTTTTTCTCTATTTAACATTAATACTAATTTTCAATTTCTTTTCTTCTCTCTTATTTTCATTATTATCAATAGTGTTCAAAAATTGTCGTAGTTTCCATTAATATCAATATTACTTGGAAAAAATATTTTAAGATTTTTTTTAATTGTACATAAGTATCAATAGCACTCGGAAAAATATTTTAAGATTTTTTTTAATTGTACATAAGTTTAAATTTTCATTTTTTTTCTTTCTTTCTTTCTTAATTCCATTATTATCAATAATACTTGGAAAAAAAATTAGTATATATGTTTAGAAATTGTCATAGTTTCCATTAATATCAATAGTACTTGAAAAAATATTTTAAGATTTTTTTTAATTGTACATAAGTTTTAGTATAATTGAAAGGGGAAATTGCAAATTTAGGATAGTAACTTTACCCCATTCACCATATAGAGACAATATCTTTTCGGGCTTTGAAATTGAGACTGTATGTTACAATTTTGGGCGAATTTAGGACAATTCAGCCCGAATTAACCAATTTCGGGCTAATTCGCACGTGACAGTCACGTGACCAACCTAACTCGGGCTTCTTGCTGATGTGGACACCTTATATTAAATTAATTCGGATTTGAAACTCCACCTCATTAAATAAAACTGCACATGATTCAATAAAATTCCACATCATTTTTAAAATATAAAAACAAAAAAAATTCTTAAAACAAAACCCTAAACTAAAAGATGAACCCAGCACACCTATCTCTATGGATACCACACCACCTCCATGATACCCACCTCCATAGATGAAAAATCTAAGAACAACAACCAAATCGGCGACGCTTTTTCACCGCCGTCACCACCGCCACTTTGCCCGCACTCTCTTCTCCATCAAAATAATTATAATAAATATTAACAATTTATAAATTTATTTTTAAAAATCCAAAACATTTTCTTTGCAAAAAAAAAAAAAACAAAAAAATGTGAGGAAAGTTGTGATGGAGGGCAAGAAAGGAATCAAAGATGGTGGGTAGGAAAAGAGGGGCGGTGCTCGTCAATGAAGAAGACAGAGTTCTTGAGATGGAGTCGGGGGACTAGTGGTTGAGCGCACGGCGCCCTCACAATAGTGGTATTGGGTGGCGGTGGTTTGGGAGCTCGGCGGCGGAAGAACTTCGGCGGCGGAAGAACAACAATAAGATGGAAAGATCAGCAACATCGAGCGATGGTCGAGGTGCTGCGGCTGTCGGTAGAGCGTGGCGGCAGATCAACTGGAGCGGCGGTGGTGGATGGAGACTTGCCAGTGGAAGAAGATGATGAATAGTTAGGGTTTATCCCAATTTATATTTTTCAATGTTTTTTTGATTTTTTTGTTTGTAAATAATTTTTTTATGTTTTCAGATTAAAGAGATGATATTTGTTATATGCCAATATTTTTTTTGTTATCAGATTTAAAAAAAATTATGAAATATCTAATATTTATTATAATTATTATTATTGTTGACTAATAATTTTGGAAATAATTATTTTAAGATTTTAGAAATAATTTTTGATTTAGTTTAGTTGACTGATGTGGCAAAAATAATTAGTGATGTGGTTTTTTTAATTTAAATTTATTGATGAACTTGCAGCCAACTCAGCGAGAAGCCCGCTTTCTCTGATCACATGACTATCACGTGCGAATTAGCTCGAAATTGGTTAATTCGGGCTGAATTGTCCTAAATTCGCCCAAAATTGAAACATACAGTCTCAATTTCAAAGCCCGAAAAGATATTGTCCCTATATGGTGAACGAGGTAAAGTTACTGTCCTAAATTTGCAATTTGCCATAATTGAAAATTAGTACTAATGTTAAATAGAGAAAAAAAAAGATAAAATGAGATGAGTTAGAAAAATAAATAATGGAATAAGAGAGAAGAAAAGAAATTGAAAATTAGTATTAATGTTAAATAGAGAGAAAAAAAAGCATAAAATGAGGCGAGTTTGAAAAAGATGTGTGGAGATAGAATTTTAGATGAATAAGAAAAGAAAAATTATTTAAAAATGCAATAAAATAAAAAATAATGATGCCGGTAATTGAAACGTAAAAAAAGAAAGAAAAAGAAAAACAATGCGTGGATTGCCATATAAGCAAGATTGACTCCATAAGGAATCCAACAGTGGATTCCTTATCATTATTGCGTATATATATATATATATATATATATATATATATATATATTAGCATCCATATAGGAGATTGATATTGTAGTATTTGTATATTAGTGTTGATACATACAATATTGGTTTTTTACATGTAGGTGTGACATTTAAATATGGTAGTAATCAATAATTATAATGAAGGGTGTAAATTTTTTAACGGTTACGAAATAATAAAAGCTAAAATTTGATTATCTAACAATAATAATAAATATAAATAAATAATAAAGAAGAATTAATAATAAGAAATATTATGAAATAAAATAGGGGAAAAATTCAATTTTTGTCCATTTTAAAAGTGACTGTCCAATTTTCGTCCACCATGAAAGCGGTTTTCAATTTTAGTCCAATTAAGCCAAAAATCGTCATTATTTGGTCCATTTTTCGTCGGAATACCACTCTCGCTGGCGATTGTAATACAATCGCCCCAAATTGTATAACCGCTTGTTGTCCACACAGATACTCGTGTATTACAATCGCCGGCGAGGGTGGTATTCCGGCGAAAAATGGACCAAATAGTGATGATTTTCGGCTTAATTGGACTAAAATTGAAAACCGCTTCCATGGTGGACGAAAATTGGACCATGACTTTTTAAATGGACTAAAATTGATTTTTTCCCAATAAAATAGTGTAGAACATCGAAGATCAGTGCTGATTATTGAATTATTTACTATTATTATTGTTGAAAAGAAGCAAATGCTTCTATATAAATTAAAATACACTATCATCATTTTCACACTAAATTCACATAAGCATTCCTTACACAAAATATATATCACTATATCTAACAGCCGCCGCCGCCTCCTCCTCCTCCACAACCACCGCCACCGCCACCGCCGCCGCCTCCTCCTCCTCCACAACCACCGCCACCGCCGCCGCCTCCTCCACCACCGTCGCCTCCACAACCGCCGCCGCCGCCGCCGTCATCGCCGCCGCCTCCGCCGCTATCACGTCTCTTCCGGCGGGGCTTGCTGTCATCAGCGCAAGCAAAGATGAGGAGAGACATGATTGAAATGGAGATGACAACTATGCAAAGCATAAGCAAGAACCCTGAGCCCAGAAAGAGAGAAGCAGCTTCATTTCCCACGTTTCCGCTATTTACTAACCTAGCCATTTTTTGTTATCGATGTATATTTTGAGTTGATGTAATAAATCCTACCAATACATACATATATGTATTTATAGATAATTGCTTGTACTAATGGTTAACTACGTGTTTGTATTTTACATGCTTTGAATTTTCTCTCTAGAAAGAGGCCTTTAGAAATTTCTGATGAATTTCCCTGAGAGTTTCCTTTCATTTTTCCTTCTTTTGATTTTCTGAATAAAGGAAAAGTCTCGATAGGTTTATAGCCAAAATTATTGTTTTAATAATTATAGCCAAATTTAGAGATCTAGTGTGATTCAATAATGTATGTAAGAATATAAATTGTGTCATTGTATCTAGTACAAATAGAATATGACCATTCAATTTACATCAATTGTTTCATTCACTCAGGACGTCGGGTATACTAATAATATCCAATCCCAGATTATGTACCACCAAATGAAGGAAAAAAAATACCTTCAGGTGTCTTTATCTTGCTTGTATTTTCTCTGGACACCAGAAATTTCTTTCTTTGCAAATATCTCGACATCTAATTGCGTATTTGAATGTTTGTCATAACATTGAATTTTTTAATCTTTGCTAATATTTGGTTTGCATATTGTATAAAAAAAAAAAAAAAATAATAATAATAATAAAAAAAAAAAAAAATATATATATATATAATAGATGATTATGTACAGCAGGTTTGCATATATATTGTACATTATATAGTTGCGTAAGTAATATTCTCATTTCCCAATCAATTTGTGTTAGATTATTATAATCTACATTGACTTCTAAAACCTTCAGGTGTCTTTATCTTGCTTGTATTTTCTCTGGACACCAGAAATTTCTTTCTTTGCAAATATCTCGACATCTAATTGCGTATTTGAATTTTTGTCATAACATTAAATTTTTTAATCTTGGATAATATTCGAATTTGAATGGTTCATAAATATTCCGTTTACCTCCTTAGAACATCTCCAGCAGTCTGCACTAATCTAGTGCAGAATATACACTAGAGTAGTGCAGAAATAGTGTTTTATCTCCAGCAGTTTGCACTAAATTTTACACAAAAAGGGAATATTTCATATTATTTCTAATTAATAATTTATTTAATCATATTTCTAATTATTTGGACACGATTGTTGATCCCGTAAAACGTAAGTACTTCCAAGAACAACAATAAATAATTATACAGAAGATGAGTCAATCTCAAGTACCAAAACCCACTAATATGTTTGATATGTTTGGACAATTTCCAGATTTTGGAGGATCTGGGTTTGGGGCTGGTCTCTCGGATTATTAGGTTTATTGCTATTTTTAGTAATTTTATGTTTTGTTTTCATGTATTTTATTCAATTTTCAGTTATTTTTTATTTTATTTTCATGTATTTTAATCTATTTTTAGTAATGTTTATGTTTTATTTTCATGTATTTTTAGTAATTTTATGTAATTGTTCTCGTTTCTTATATTTTTAATATCAATGTTGAAAAATGACACCATGTTAATTTTAAAATTTTATATTATCATCCATATTGAAAAATTAACACTTATATTACCTAAAATTATTATAAAATTAACAACCATTTAAAAAATATATAAATTAAGCTCACTTTCCATTACATTATTATCAAGAAGTGGCCCAAAACTAATAAAAATTTGGAAGATGTTGGAAGTGGCCAAAACTTGGGAGAGAAAAAAAAAAGAAAAAAAAAAGAAATAAAGTAGCACAGAAAACTTCTGAAAATTCCATTCCTTCACAATAGCGCAGGAGATGGCGCACTCTTGGAGGCTGAAAAGTAGCGGCTGGCGTTAGAGTGGAGCATTGCTGGAGCTGCTCTTAGGGCAACACTCGTGTGCCCCTTGCCCCCAACTTGACCCGCTCCACCACTCAACCCATATATACATTTTAGAAAAAAAAAATTTCCCTTCAAACTCTAATTTCCTAATTTCTCTCCATAGCCCTACAACTCCGCTCTCCACCCATCGACACCAATTCGGCCAAACTGAAGCTACTGAGATTTCAAGGCACTCGCATTTTCCTATAATCTGCTCTTTGTTTTTTTTTTTTTTTAAATGGCAAACACTAAAACACATCTCTTTCTCCCCTTTGAATTCAAATAAACAAGGAACGAAAATTTTGTTGAATTCACCATGTTCTTGGTTTTCTAATTGAAATATTTGGTTTTGTTTTTTCTTATATTTGTTCTTGAATTCGATATAGTTGAATGTAAAACAGTTTGTTGATTAAGTCAAATAAATGGGATATCCATTCTTTACCTCGCATATTTCTATCATTTTCTTCTTATTCTTATGTTTTATTTGTTTATGTTAATTCTTTTTTTTCCTTCTCTAAATTGGTCGTTGTGAATTTACTCATAGGAAAATTGAGTAGCAACTGAAAGATTATACAAATTTCGAAAAATTACAATTTACCCACGTAAAATCCCGTCTCTGCTGCCCCATGGTTAATCAAGAAAGTGCCTTTTGTTTTTCATTATGTGCTAGCATATGCAAAATTACATTTCCTGACAAAATTATTGCAAATTGGCTCATAGGGTACTTGATACTTCTGTTGATTTGCTGATTAAAGAATTTGAGAGTGAATAGGAGGGTGGGATGGATGGTTATTTGAAGAAATTAGTCTGGTTCTGCTGTACAAACAAAAGCCCTTTCTGTCATTTGTGGTACTATTGATCAAAAAATATGTATGATACTTATAAGTTACTTGTGTAATAGCTGAGAGTAACATATACAAAAACCTATAAGATATTTATGTAATACCTAAAAGTAATATATGTGATACTTAAAAGATATTTGTGTAATACACTAAAAAGATATTTGTGTAATACACTAAAAAGATATTTGTGTAATACTTGAGAGTAACATATATGTAATATGTGCGATACTTAAAAGATACTTGTGTAATACCTGAAAGTAACATATACAAATACCTATAAGGTGTTTATGTAATACCTTATAAGGTGCATACCTAATACCTTATACTATAAGCATTAATACCTTAAAGGTAAGCATTATGATGTGACCCATAAATACCTTAATATTTTCAGTGAATGTATTAGTTGTATGCTCTTAAGGTATCAGTTGTTTACTTTTAAAGTATCACACATTTACTCTTAAGGTATTAGTGTAAAAATAATGTTGCTTTCTTCTTTTTCCTTTTTTTTATTGATTTGTTATTCTTCTTATTTGTTTTGTATATTCTTCTTCTTCTCCTTCTCTATTTTCTTGTTCTTATTCTTCTTATTTACATATTTACTTTTAAGGTATTGGTGCTTATAGTATAAGACAACTCTTAAGGTATGAATTGTATGTTTTTAAAATATCAATTGTATACTCTTAGGTATTACATATTACCTTTAATGTATTAATGTTTATAGTATAAGGTATTACATATGCACCTTTTAAGGTAGTACATGCTTACCTTTAATGTATTAATGTTTATAATATAAGGTATTAGATATGCACATTTAATGTATTACATATTTACCTTTAAGGTATTAATGTTTATAGTATAATGTATTACATATGTGATACCTGAAGAGTAAATCAGGTGATACTTGAAGAGTAAATAGAGTAAATCATATTTCCTTCGAGTATTACATAAGGTATTTGTATATGTTACTTTCAGGTATTACACAAGTATCTTTTAAATATCACACATATTACTTTCAGGTATTATATAAATACCTTATAGGTATTACATATTACTGTAAACACTAATATATTAAAAGTAAATATGTAAATAAGAAGAATAAAAATAAGAAAATAGAGAAGAAGAAGAAGAAGAAGAAGAAGAAGAAGAAGAAGAAGAAGAAGACTATTTCTGCACTAATATCTTAAGAGTAAATGTGTGATACCTTAAGAGTAGATGTGTGATACCTTAAAAGTAAACAACTGATACCTTAAGAGCATATAACTAATACCTTCACTGAAAATATTAAGATTTTAAATGTTTCATCATCTTCTTCCTCAAAATTTTTGCAAATCACGATTTCATCATATTTTTCATCAAATTTTCTACAAATCATGATTTCATATTATTTGAAATAATTTATTTTTAATATTTTAAAATTACTCATAAATAAGAAGGGGAAAAACCTCATAAATGATTTCATGACAATTTGAAGAAGAATAAGAATAAAAAGATAGACAAGAATATTAAGAAGAAGAATGTACTAAACAAATAAGATGAATAACAAATCAATAAGAAAAGAGACTAAGAAGAAGAAGGAGAAAGAAGAAGAAAAAAAATAGAGAGAAAAAAGAAGAAAACAATATTGTTTCTGCATAATACCTTAAGGGTAGATATGTGATACCTGAAGAGTAAATGTGTGATACCTGAAGGTAAATCAGGTAATACCTGGAGAATAAATTAGGTGTGCGCACGACCTTCAATTGTGCGCGCGACACACAACAACTACAGTGTGTGCGCGCGGGATGGGTTGGGGGCACGGATATTAGATTCGTGCCCCTGGGGCATAGAATTTTTTTTCACCTCCTTATAATATTGTTAAGATTATTCTATATAAGGATCTAATTTCTAAAAAAGTTCTAAACTTATCTATAATAAAAAAATAAAATAAAAGATGGTTGAGATTATTACTCATAAAAATCTAAACACAAAAACTCCTGTGCACCAGGTACACAAATCTAAGATCTGTGTAATCCGGGTCGATCCGACCCGGATCCGCGAGTTTTTAATTTTTTTTCCAGATTTTTGTCCTGACATTTATGTTATAAATGTATGACCTTTACGTTATAAATGTGTGACCTTTATGTACACATATCTCTACCTTTATGCACTATAACTTAGGAAAAAAATGAAGATTTTTAACACAATTTGTACTATGTACCTTTATATGATATTAATGTGACCTTTATGTTATATTATGTCACTTTTATGTACAAATATTCCGACCTTTATGGATTTTTATATATTATATAAATGTCAGAATATTTGTACATAAATGTGACATAATATAACATAAATGTCGCATTGATATCACATAAAGGTGTACAGTTCAAATTATATTGAAAATCTTCATTTTTTTTCTAAGTTACAGTACATAAATGTCATGATAGTTGTACATAAATGTCATACATTTATAATATAAAAGTCATACATTTACAACATAAATGTCACAACCTGAAGCAAAAAAAAAAGCAAAATTCAAAAACACGGGGATCCGAATAAAAAACTGGATCAACCCGGATTGCATGTACATCAAGTGCACACAAGACCAACTCAAATCTAAATGTACATGAAACTTTTAAACAATTTGTAAAATATGTGTTAACAAATACTTTTTCAAGTACTTATTGATATTAATGACCTAATAGAGAAGAAAAAATATTAGCAATTTTGATATTAATGATAACTAATAAAGAAGAAAAATCGATACTTTTCTAAAGTTATGTACAATTAAAATAAGGGTTAGAAACATTTTACCATCCGAACTATATTTAACATTACATTTTTTGGTAAAAAATCTGAAATGTTGCATTTTACACTATAAATTTTAAATTTGATGTATTTTACGGTATTGAACAACCATAACCGCCCGCCGCTCTGGTGCCGAGATTGAGACCGTCAAAAAGTGTTCGTGTTCCTTTTCTTTTGTTTAACTTCGTGTATATGAGTTAGGTTTTTTAACTTTGTTAAATTTAATATGCGTCCTTGTTCGGGGTTTTATTTGGTCATAGTTTTTATCTAGGGTAATTGTACTTAATCTGCTAGAAAGTTGACCTATCGATCGATTTATGATTCTTGGGTGTCATTTTATCATTTCTCGTTTTATATTGATTTAACCTTTGGCTGTGCTATGCATTTTGTTTATCGAGTTGCTCTTTAATCATTCATTTAATATTTGTGGATTTATGCCTAATTGTGGGTTTACTTTTCGGAGTTTTATAGTCTGTTGTTTGTATAATCTTCATTTTGGTCCTCGTATTGTAGAATTAAAGTATGAATATGGCGATTTGTATATATTTCAAGTATTGGATTAAAACTTAAAACAATAAACATATAGTGCAAGGTCATAGCTGGCAAATATGATGATAGGGCTGAGGAGTTGCAACTTGTTGAAGAGCATAATATGACATCTTTGGTTGTACTAAAAAACATTATCTAGTTATGAATCAATTCGAATGAAAAGCTGAAATGAATGCAAGAGTTTAGCTTTAGTGGGTTTTTCATCCTGCTGAATAGTAATACATGTTTAATAGCAGAGGCCTATGAATTTTAATCATTGCAAACTGTATGGTTGATGTGAACTTCTATTGTTCCTTGTTCACTGTTTGTATTATGCCATTAGATACGGTTCACTTAGCTGATTATAATTTTATAATCATGTGCTATGCTGCAGCAAATGCGGGGACAAACAGGGCTGCTTCTAGCAGCACCTCTTTGAACACCAGGAAGCTTGATGAAGACTCAGAAAATCTCACCCGTGAGTTATTTCATTTCTTTAAGTTGAATTGGATAAATAATATTATTTGTCTACACGTGATTATTTTCCACTTGCGTTTAGATTCTTGCCTGCTCTCATATTTGTTGAATGCTGTCTATTAAACTGGTATATGTTTGTGGTGGTGCTCCACTTCCTCTCTCATAAAAGAGTATGAAGAATTTGGTCCATGCTTTCATTTTCAACTTAGTTTAGTTGTCAAGAAATGAAATACATGTATCTTAAATATTACTATTTCTTATATAACTTCTTAACTTGACGAAGTCTGCAATGGAATTGTAAATAATTTGACCTAGTGGGCTAATATATTTCATTTTCACTGCTAGACAGGTGCTTTAGTGCATATGTCCTCCCTAGAACTAATATGCATATTGCATCTTCTCAGTTCTTTGCCAATTTTAGGATGGTCAAAAGTCCGGATGTTTATTGCACCCCAATCCAAGATGCAAAATAGTTGAGGCTCTTGGAGGGTGGCTTTGATGATATGTTACTTTCATGGTCAAGTCAAGTGTTAATCAATAAAGTGCGAAATGAAATGCGAACGTAATATAAGTGTCACATAGTTATTTTCATAAGTTAAATATAATCTACTTTCTGATGGAGTAAGATTAATTGATCACCAACATGCAGATACAGATTAAAGTTTTATAATCTTCAATTCATATAGTTTTACATCAACCTAAGGGAATGGTTTCCATTTGGAGACCTTACTAGAGGTGGTTGTTTTTCTTAATTAATTGAACACAACCCTTTGAGTGCCTAACAAGTGTTGGGTTGGTTCCGGATAGGTGGTCGCGAAGTTCTGAGTTATATTCGAGATGTTTGATAGTGCCAGAAGTTCCAATTTCTAAGGTTTTATTAGTTGTTCGAGTGTAGTCCTGGCTTAAATTGGTTAGTGAAGAGCCATCTTTAGGGGGATCACATCAAAGGATGTACTTGTCCTGTCTCACAATCAACCTATTTTAATTTTGAAGTTTGCAATATCTTATTGTGTGTTTGTCATTGATGCAAAGTTTGTCAGAATTTTGTCTCTCTATGTCAATTCCGGTCTCTAAATTTGTTTATAATTTTGTAGTCTGGTGTAGTTGCTTTCATCATTTTCTTGGATTCTTGTCTGTCAATCGTTGATTATCTCTGCTTGTTCGATTTATTGTGTTTGACAAGCAAGGGTTCGTTAGGCACAAATACAATTGGATATTGTTCTGCTGAATTTGGTGATATAGTAAATATAAAGTAACATCATTGAGTTGATTATTTTGTTGGGACTTAAGATTCGACCCATGTGATTGTTGGACTGTTGCACTCAATCACTGAGTGTGATTCTTATTTCTGCAACTAACTGAAGTTTAATAAAACATCATGTTAATTAAAAGCGCGATAATGAGAGCTAGAATGCTGTAAACCTGATGTCAGGGCATTAGATCCATTATCAGGAACATATCTGATTATCTCATATAATAGCAAATTGCAATGTCAAATGACCATTTTCTTCAGCATCATCCCCTGTTTAAACATTTGCCTTACATCACAGATGATAAGGTTCCCACTGAACTGAAGAAGGCTATCATGCAGGCTCGAATGGATAAGAAACTGACCCAATCTCAACTCGCTCAGGTTTGATGGCCATATCTATTTTTCTAAGTTGTGTTTTGTAACAAGCTTGAGAGTTTACTGGTTAATTGAACCGATTTGGTGCAATGCAGATTATAAATGAGAAACCTCAGATCATACAAGAATATGAATCTGGAAAAGCAATTCCCAACCAGCAGATCATCTCCAAACTGGAGAGGGCACTTGGTGCGAAATTGCGAGGAAAGAAATAAAACGAGCAGGGAGGACAGCCAACCTTTCGCACTTTCTTCTTTTGACTCATAAAAGTTGTGTACATGACCCGTATCTTTTTTGTTGTTTTTGCCATTGTATTGCTCGTATATCAGAACGCTAAAGTATGGATTTGGCTGTCCTGAGACATGATTGTTCTACTACTTGAAATGGAAGTATTTATGGATATGATGCTTATAAAAATCCGACTAGTTCAGTCATTACTCCTTTGTGATCTTCTAGGTCAATGATTGCGTGCTATATGACTGAATCTCTTCAATGGACTGAGTATGGATTTTTGCATAAAAAGGTGGGAAGTGTTTGAAATAAAATGATTTGAAATTAATAATAACAAAATGCCAAATGGGATATAAATGAGCGAGTAATGTTATTTGCATAAAAGGGTGGGAAGTGTTTGAAATAAAAGTAATATTGAACTGTTTTCTATGTAAAACATTATATAGAAGTCCAAATTCTCATTATACTATATTTTATATGGTTGAAAAACATTTAAATATTTATAATACTAGTTTTTGCCATGTGCGATGATTTAAAATGTAATTATAATATAGTTAAATAATATAATGCATATATATAATATGTAATAGATTGATAATAAAGATTTTGTGGTTGATGAAATAGTATAATATTTATAATTATATTAGAATATTATTGGATAAATTTTAAAATTTTAATATCAGATGTAAAACTTAGGGTGTATTTAGCAGGAGATTATTGGAGATTGGAGAAATCCCGTGGTTGAATTTTGGATTTTGAAGTAAAGGTTAATAGTCATGAGAATTTTGTAGGACATGATTATATTGTAGATGTCAAATCAATGTTGAAAAATATGAGTTAATGTAATATTTTATTGTAAAAAAATGGGTTGATGCGATAAAATGTACTCCCTCCGTCACGGCTAATTTTGCACATCCTTCCCGACACGTGGAATAAGAAAATGTTATTTTTTTGTCTTTTGAGTTGAAAAATCAACAAAATCATGCCAAAAGTAAGTGTGTTTTTTGTTTTTTGAGTTGTAAAGTCAACAAAATCATGTCAAAAGTAAAAATTACTTTCCTTTTCGGGGGTGTGCAAATTTACCCGGGACATCCCGAAAAGGAAAGTGTGCAAAATTAGCCGGGACGGAGGGAATATTTGGTAATGATTAGATGATAAAATATAGGTATAAATGTGTATAAATTTTGATATTCAAATTTAAATACAAAAACAAGCATACTTTAAGATCCAAAATCATGTCATGTGAATTTTGAAATACTTATTTATTTGTATAAGTTTTGGTTGCAAAATGAAAAAAGCCAATAGTTTAAGTTTTTTTTTGCATTTAACCCTTAAAAAAAATTGTTAGATGACATACAAATTATTAATATTAATTTAGGCATGTTAGAAGGGAGTAGGTTTACTTTGTTTCTTGTTTTCAACTTCCGGCGGAGTTTACCGGAAAATGTGATTTAATGTTTTCGGAAGTCGGTCCTCTGCTCTACAACAAGCGACGCCGTTCAAGCCTCATGCGCGCTTCCCCCTTTCTTCCTCCTTTTCTATTAAATGTTTTTTTTAATGACACGAAAATTATGCTGAGATTGTTAGATAATTTTTGTAGTGTTTTGATGTCAAAGGAGTGTTCTTGATTTTCATTGATGTGAGTGGGGATTTCAAATGGAAAGATTAGCTAATTATTTATAGATATCACAGTGCACTTTCTTGCTTATGCTTGGTCATTGCAATGCCTAATTTCTATTGTATTCATTTTATCAATGTATATCATTTGCTTGTACTGTATAACATCTTTACTCTATCCATGGTGTGCACTCATGATAGATCATGTGGTTCAAATATTAGAATATCGAAATATAAACTAAACTAGGTCCCATATAGACCAAGTGCGGATCAAAATTACAATCCATAAAGTATAGGTTCAAATTCATTGAAGTACACAGAATAATGTTTTCAGAACTCACTTGGTTCGAATTTCATGTAGTAGTGACATAATTGAATCAATTGTATAGCTGATTGTGGTTTATTAGAATCATATCCATAATCTAATTCTGTTGTAATTGGACCATAATTTGGGCCGGTTTTGGCAGCCCAAGAAGAGCTGCCTGGATCAAGATCTCTCGGCCCAAGCCCAAGCCCACTCTTGTTTAAGCTGCTCTTTAATCCTGGCCTTTCATCTCCGTATGTTGATCTCAACCTTTGGTTGGTATGTATATATACCTTCAACCCTGCTCCTCTCATCTCAAAACCTAGATCTGTTTCTCTCTCCGAACCGCGGCGCCTCTCTTCTCTCTTCTATCTCCGATACCTATCCCGGCGATTTCGCCATGGGATCTCTCCCCTTTCATTTTTCTTCCCTTACCTCGGTGCTATTTATAGTTTGGCTCCATGTTTGGAGAGATACACTGAAAAATAAAAAAACCACCTTTGAGAGTTCTAACCCTAAACCTTCTGTGTGAAGAGTTGTGTTGCTGAAGAGTGGTCTTCTTGGTCTTATCCGGTGAAGATCTTGATCCTTGAGTGGTCACTTGGTGTTACCGCCGACTCGGGGCGATCTTTGTGGTTGAGCCTGGCTTTGTGGGGACTAAGCCGAAAAAACACAGACCTGTGTGTTTTGACTCCAGTAACTTGGTGATCTCTTTTCTTTATATATCACTGTTTTTTCTTTTACTTCTCAGTTCCTAGTTTATTTGTACTAGGATATATCCTTTGTAATAGTTTGAAAGGGTTTTTGTATTTGGACTGACGCCCAACAGTGGCATCAGAGCCTTGTTGTTGATAAGGTCGGTCCAGTGGTGCTGTGGTGCTGAGGTGGTAAAATATCACGGCTATATCCCTTCTTTTCTGTTTATTTCCTGTGGATCTGTCCTTTGAGTCTGTCTCTTGGAGGTTTGCCTGTTGGTTTTTGAGTCTACCTCTCTGTGTGGAGGTTTTCTTGTCTATATATCTGTGTGATCTCTTTTTCCGCTGCCACCTCTCTATCTGGTCCCCACAAACACTCACCTTGTCCGGTCCATTTAGTGACCCTGGAATCTGGGCTGAGGGGTTGACCAGTGATTCTCTGTGAATTGTGATCTGTGTGATTTATTTTCACTCTGTGTGATCTTCTATATTCTGTGTGATCCTTTTCTCTCTGTGAGCTCTCTGCATTTATTAATATAAATGCTCTGTCAGTAGCTCCTTTTGATGGTAAGGGTGATTTTGCCATTTGGCAACAAAAGATGAATGGTGTTCTTGTTCAACAGAAGTGCTTTAAAGCCATAACTCAGAAGTATGATGATAAGACATCTAAAGAAACTATATGTGATCTTGATGAACTTGCTTACTCTCTTATAATTCTGAACCTTTCTGACTCTGTGATTAGAAAGCTAGGTAAGCATGATTCTGCTGAGTCTCTGTGGAACAAACTTGAAGAGTTTTATACTGAAACATCCCTACCTTCTAAAATGTTCTTGTTGGAAATTTTTTTCAGATTTAAGCTTGATATGCATAAAGATATTGATGAGAACTTTGATGTGTTTAATAAATTGGTTCAAGATATTAAGCTAACTGGAGATAAGAACATTGATGATTACACCCCTATAGTGCTGCTTAATGTTATACCTGACTCATATAGTGATGTAAAATCTGCTATAAAATATGGTAGAAATAAAGTTACTTTGGACATAGTTATAAATGGCTTAAAGAGTAAGAAGTTGGACCTTAAAAACAGTAGAGGTAATATGTTTATGGGTGATGTTAATCATGTGAGAGGAAAACCTAAGACCAACCCTCAAAATAAGCAACCTCCTAAACCTCAGAACAAACCAAATCAGAATCCTAATCCAAACCAGAATCAGAGTCAAAATCAGAATAAAGATGGTTTCAAACCAAGACCTAATAACAGGAAATGATATAATTGTGGGAAACCAGGTCATTATGCAAACATATGTACTGAACCTAAGAAAGAAAGGCCTAATAATAACCAACCCAATCAAGCTAATAATGTTTTTGATAACATAGGTGATGTTTTTATGATTTCTGACTCTATGAACACTGTGCTTGATACTGATAAAATCTGGTTGTTGGATTCTGCATGCACCAATCACATGACACCTCATATTAATATGTTTTCATCCTATGTGGAATTGGAAAATGGATCTGTTTCCATGGCTGATAGCAGCCAAATACATGTGCTTGGTATTGGAACTGTGAATTTAAAGTTTGATGATGGTTATGTGTTATCCCTGAAAAATGTGAGGCATGTTCCTAATTTGAGTAGCAACCTGATGTCTTGTGCTGCATTAGAAGATTTTGGATTTAAAGGGGAATGGAGAAATGGTAAAATGAACTTGTTAAAGGATGCATCAGTGATGTTTAATGCAAAAAGAACACAAACCATGTATGTTGCATATGCTAAACCTGTTTTGCATGTTAACTCTGTACAATATGATGCATCTGATCTTTGGCATAAAAGACTTGGACATGTAAACAACAAGGGTTTGGGAATGTTGCATAAAAATGATTACCTATGTGGTGACTATCACTGATGTGTCTATGTGTGATTCATGTATTATGGGTAAACAACCTAAACTGAAGTTCCTGAATCCCCCTTCCCCAATACCTCAAAGTGTTCTGAAATTCTTGAATATATACATGTTGATGTTTGGGGTCTTGCATCAGTTCCTACACCTAGTGGGAATAGATACTTCTTATCTGTTATTGATGTTTTTTTCCAGGAAAGTGTTTGTTTTCTTGCTTAACAGAAATATGATGTGATTGACAAATTCAAAGCATGGAAAATACTTATTGAAAACCAAACTGGAAAGAAAATTAAGATTTTGAGAACAGATAATGGAACTGAGTTCTGTAACCATGAATTTGATGCTCTGTGTGCTGAATCTGGAATAAAAAGACATAAAACTGTTGCGCATACACCTCAACAAAATGGAATTGCTGAAATGATGAACAAAACCTTGTTAGATAGAGTAAGATCCATGCTAATTACATCTGGTATGCCTAAAGTGTTTTGGGGTGAAGCTATTTTAACTGCTGCATACCTTGTTAATAGATGCCCTTCTGTGTCTCTAAATGGGGATTTACTTGAATCTGTGTGGAATGATAAACCTGTGGATCTGTCAAATCTGAGAGTATTTGGTTGTGCTGCTTATGTGCATAATAATTCTGATAAACTTGAACCAAGGTCTGTTAAAAGTGTGTTCCTTGGATATCCTGATGGTGTAAAAGGTTATAGATGCTGGATCAAAGATGAACATGGATATAAGACCATAATTAGCAGAAATGTTGTGTTTAATGAATCTATTTTTTCCCATGTCTACCTGCATCTAATCCTATTGTTCTTGATCTTGCTCAAAATGAGGTGGAACACCCCTCTAATGATCATAGTGAACCTGTTGTGTATTTTCCTAAACATGATAATGAACCTTCTGCATCTCTACCTGATAACCTAAGTGAATACATGCTTGCAAGAGATAGAACTAGAAGGACCATTAGGAGACCCTAACATCTTGATAATTATGATCTTGCATTATTTGTGTTTAATGTGTTTGAAAGCCTTGATGGCAATGAACCCAACACATATAAACAGGCTATGCTATCTGCTGAATCTGCTAAATGGATTAATGCTATGAATGATGAAATGAAATCTTTGCATGTTAACAATACTTGGTCTCTTGTGTCCAAACCTACTAAGTGTTCTCTTGTTGACTGTAAATGGTTGTTTAAAATCAAGCATGAAACTGACTCAGTAAGATATAAAGCAAGATTAGTTGCAAAAGGTTTCACACAAAAGGAAGGTGTTGATTACAGTGAAATATTTGCTCCTATTGTTAAGTTTACCACTGTGAGAATCTTGCTTGCCTTAACTGCTCATCATAACTGGGAATTAAAGCAAATGGATGTTAAAACTGGTTTCTTACATGGAGACCTTGATAAACAGATATATATGAAGCAACCTGAGGGTTTTATGGATAAAAAACATCCTGATTATGTTTGTCTGTTAAATAAATCTTTATATGGTGTTAAACAATCTCCCTGACAATGGAAAAAGAAATTTGATGCATGTATGTTATCTCTCAGTTTTAAAAGAAGCTCCTATGATCCATGCCTATATGTTAAAGAAGATGATCATAATCCTGTGTTCTTAGTGATTTATGTTGATGATATGCTCTTGTCAAGTCCATCTGTAAGTGCTATTGATCATATATCTAAGTGCCTAAGTGATAACTTTGATATGAAGCTTCTTGGTGATGCTAAAAGGATTTTAGGGATGGACATTACCAGAGATAGAAAATCTGGATATTTGCTTCTTAACCAATATCATTATGTGCAGAAAATTCTTGAAATTTTTTCCATGTTTAATGCTAAACCTGTTTCTGTGCCACTTGCTGCTCACTTCTTGCTAAGTAGAGATCAGTCTCCCAAAATTGATCTTGAAATATCTGATATGTCCTTTGTGCCTTATGCTAGTGCTATTGGATCTGTTATGTATCTTATGGTGAGCACCAGACCTGATATTGCATATGTTGTGAGTTGTTTGAGTAGATTTATGTCTAACCCAGACTTGCCTCATTAGGAGGCTGTAAAATGGCTTCTAAGATACTTGAAAGGAACTGCAAAAACTAGGATTGACTTTGGTAAAACTGGGAATGTTATAAACTTATGTGGTTATGTGGATTCCAATTTTGCTAATGATAAAAATAATAGAAAATCCACAACTTCCTATGTGTTTTCTTTATGTGGTGCTCCTATTAGTTGGAAATCTCAACTGCAAAACATTGTTGCTCTGTCCACCATAAAATCTGAGTATATTGCAGCCACTGAGGCTATAAAAGAAGCCATATGGCTCAAAGGCTTGCTGTCTGAAATTGGTTTCTTGAAGGAAAAAGTTGTTGTGTACTCTGACAGCCAATTAGGGATTCAGCTGTGTAAAAGCCTTATCTTCCATGATAGGACTAAACACATTGATGTGAAGTTCCATTTCATAAAAGACATTGTTGAAAAATGAGATATTGATCTGCAAAAAATCCCATCGGAATTCAATCTTGCAGATATGGGAACAAAAGTGCTACTAATTGAAAAATTCAGATCTTGTATGAGGACACTGAATCTGTCCTCTGTCCCTTAAGTTTTTTTCCTAGTTATAAGCTTTCTTTGTGATTGCTTCTTTATGCTTTGTGCTTGTTTTTCCCTTTATCTATATGCTCTTGAACTTTGTGTTTTTGCAACAAGATTGGGGAAAGACTAGGCTATGATGACCCCATGCTTTTGTGCTCACAAGATCACCCAAATTTTGGTCCAAGATGGAGAATGTTGTAATTGGACCATAATTTGGGCCGATTTTGGCAGCCCAAGAAGAGCTGCCTGGATCAAGATCTCTCGGCCCAAGCCCAAGCCCACTCTTGTTTAAGCTGCTATTTAATCCTGGCCTTTCATCTCCGTGTGTTGATCTCAGCCTTTGGTTGGTATGTATATATACCTTCAACCCTGCTCCTCTCCTCTCAAAACCTAGTTCTGTTTCTCTCTCCAAACTGCGGCGCCTCTTTTCTCTCCTATCTCCGATACCTATCCCGGCGATTTCACCGTGGGATCTCTCCAATTTCCTTTTTCTTCCCTTACCTCGGTGCTATTTATAGTTTGGCTCCATGTTTGAAGAGATACACTGAAAAATAAAAAAATTATCTTTGAGAGTTCTAACCCTAAACCTTCTGTGTGAAGAGCTGTGTTGCTGAAGAGTGGTCTTCTTGGTCTTATCCGGTGAAGATCTCGATCCTTGAGTGGTCACTTGTGTTACCGTTGTTGGAACCGACGGATCGCCGGCCCTATGCAATCGGAATAGGGTTCCAAAAAGATGTGCACAGCGGAAGAAAAATCATACCTTTTGGATACGAACAGATTGAAGATAGGACCTCTCGATCTTCTGTTGTATTCTTTGCCCTTTCTTTGGACGTCGTATGGGCGACGATCCTCCAAAGACTCAGCGGTCTCGTCCCTCTTCTCTCTGTCACGGTTCTGTATCTTGTGATGTGCGTGAGATTGAGAGAGACTCAAGGGAGGCGCTGATATAAGGGTATATATAGGCTACAACAGGGACCTAGAGAAGGAATTAGGGTTGAGCCTCTTGATGGGCTTAGGCGTCCTGTGTTCGGCCCGAACACCCAGCTTAAGTCCATCAATTATAACTCGGTCCACTAAGGAGTTATAATTGAACTACCGCCCCAATCCCATATAAATATGGGCCCCTTCTTATTATGTGTACGTTTATTTTCCCATGTTTAAGATATCGAATGTCCGTAAATTAATTAAGTTGGTAAATTAAATAAGTTACTGACAACTTAATTAATTTACATCTAATTCCAAGAGTAATACCACTCATCTTTATTATCATGTCGGACTAAATCCACCTGCATGGTTTACATGATAATCTTTATGAGCTCCTCAAGGGGACATCATCATCCTAAATAATTAGGACACAGATTTCTTCTATAATCAACAACACACCATATAAACAACGTTATCTCCCAATTTACCAGGCCTATTGATTTATAAATAAATCTCACCCATTGGCAAATTAAAGAGACAAACATTGATCATATGTGCCCATTATTATATAGGGATTAAGAAGACGCACATCTATAATAACCGAGATCTTGTTCTTTTATATAGTCAGTACAAATCGAACAACCTCAAATGGTCCTGCTCAATACATACAAAATGTACTAGTGTAACTTTATAGTCAAGATAGACTAATACCAAATTACACTACAACCATTCCAATGGTTTGTCCAAATCCATCTTGGTTGTGAGCTACTATTTATAATCTATAAGGAACTGATAACATGATCTTCTGTGTGGCACCACACACCATGTTATCTACAATATAGATTAATCTGGACAATTGCATTAACATATATATATATATAACAAATATAAAATGCAAAACATTTGATCATAATGAATCTCATATCATGAAGATGTTCATACAAAAGTTAGGCTTATAGTATACATCCTAACAACCGCCGGCTCGGGGCGATCTTTGTGGTTGAGCCTGGCTTTGTGGGGACTGAGCCGAAAAAACACAGACCTGTGTGTTTTGACTCCAGTAACTTGGTGATCTCTTTTCTTTATATATCACTGTTTTTTCTTTTACTTCTCAGTTCCTAGTTTATTTGTACTAGGATATATCATTTGTAATAGTTTGAAAGGTTTTTTGTATTCTGGACCGACGCCCAACAAATTCCGAGTTTTGTTTTAGCAGATATCATCAAGGACATCGTTTATTATGACGACCAACACCAACAAAAAGGATATAAGTGAGATTCTTCGAACATGCAATTAATATTTCTTAGACGAAAAATGATTCATATCCCTCTTGATCAAGTGTTTGTGTCTAAGTTTGCATTTCCCTTTTTGTTTCGAGTGTTGCTTCGTTGCCTATGTGCGAGTTAGCTTCATTGTGCAGTGACATCCCGATGGCACAATTCATCATCAACATGAATGCTTCACAACGTCGTCCTCAGTCGCAGAAGTTCATACTAAATATATTGGATAACACTCATCTTTTCGTTAAGTCTGTCATAGGCAACATGATAAAACTTTCATTGCACAATTTGTTTGATTTAGACCAGAAAATTCTAATTTCGTCGGAAAATCATTTTCTGGTGACTTAGAAGTGACGTGGCGACACGTGTCAATTAATAAGAATTTGACATATGTTGCCACGACAATTTTAGGTCACCAGAAAGCCCAAATCAGATAAATTGGACTAAAATCAGACAGATTCTTAAATTGTGGAACTAAATTGAAAGTCGTGACAATTATGGGATCAAAATCGATAGCCACCATAATCATGGGACCAATGGTAGAGGAGAATTCGTATGAGAAGCCCTCTTAGTTCATATATTCGAGTACTTATATGTAGGTGAATCGAATTTAGGTCTTTCTATGCTTGAGGATGAAAGGGCTCAATGGATTGAGTATTCGAGTAAATGATTTTTCGTTTCAATTAGGAAAACTATTGGTAGCAAAACATATATTTTTTACATGAATTTTTCCATCTGCATATCAACAATTCAAAAGGTTTTGTTGAGACATTTTCATTCACTTGAGCTTTTCCAAGACTACGTTCGGATAACAAATGAAACCTTGATAATGTTATATATGTTTCACTTGATTCAGAATATTATTTTTATTTCTAACTTGTTTTTGTTCGCAAATAGTTGCTTTGGATATAATGGATGAAAATAAGAATAGTGTTTTTTTATAAGTATTTTTAATTATAAAAATAGAACTTTTATTTTTGGACACAGGAAGTATTAACATATTTTTGTATGGAGGAAGTGTTAGAGAGATTATTATACGTTTCCTCATCACGTAAACAATACTTGATACGAATTAAGAATCATCACTTGCTCCTCAACATATTTTTTTAAAGGTTAAAATCCCTAAAAATAAATGCAGTTTCTACACTTTTGGGCTAGCTTTGTGTAGACAATGCGAAAAATTCATAAAAATACCTCTTCAAATTATAATGACTTGTGCACTCTCCCCTAAAGCCTCAATCAAATATATACAAATACCCGTGTTTCTGCCCATTATCCATAATATGAAAAGAAAAATATCAAACTTGTAAGAAAACAAGTTTTTTTTATTTAAAATTGAGACCAAATTACCTAATTGTCCTTAAAATATTAAACCGGGCAAAATGACTAAGGAAAATATCTATACATATATTGGCATCTATATCTATATTTTTTATATAAAAAAATAAAAAATATGGATGCCAATAAATAAATAAATAAATAAATAAATATATATATATATATATATATATATATATATATATATATATTAGCATCCATATAGGAGATTGATATTGTAGTATTTGTATATAGTGTTGATACATACAATATTGGTTTTTACATGTAGGTGTGAAATTTAAATATGGTAGTAATCAATAATTATAATGAAGGGTGTAAATTTTTTAACGGTTACGAAATAATAAAAACTAAAATTTGATTATGTAACAATAATAATGAATATTAATAAATATAATAATAAAAATAAATAATAAAGAAGAATTAATAATAAGAAATATTATGAAATAAAATAGTGTAGAACATTGAAGATCAGTGCTGATTATTGAATTATTTATTATTATTATTATTATTATTATTATTATTATTATTATTATTATTATTATTGTTGTTGAAAAGAAGCAAATGCTTCTATATAAATTAAAATACACTATCATCATTTTCACACTAAATTCACATAAGCATTCCTTACACAAAATAAACGTTATTACATACACCAATATTATTCTCTTTATAAGCTATCTTCTACCCACTAATATATCACTATATCTAAAACCCGCCACCGCCTCCTCCTCCACAACCGTGGCCGCCGCCGCCGTGATGGCCGTGGCCGCCGCCTCCGCCGCCTCCGCCGTGGCCGCCATGATGTCTCTTCCGGCGGGGCTTGCCGTCATCAGCGCAAGCAAAGATGAGGAGAGACATGATTGAAATGGAGATGACAACTATGCAAAGCATAAGCAAGAACCCTGAGCCCAGAAAGAGAGAAGCAGCTTCATTTCCCACGTTTCCGCTATTTACTAACCTAGCCATTTTTTGTTATCGATGTATATTTTGAGTTGATGTAATAAATCCTACCAATACATACATATATGTATTTATAGATAATTGCTTGTACTAATGGTTAACTACGTGTTTGTATTTACATGCTTTGAATTTTCTCTGGATTGAGGCCTTTAGAAATTTCTGATGAATTTCCCTGCACCAGCTGAGAGTTTCCTTTCTTTTCACTTTCTGATTTTAGTTGTTTCTTTCTTTTATTATTTTATAATTTGTTAAAGGAAAAATCTCGATAGTTTTGTGCGTAATGGGTTGGTTAATTTTAGAGAAAAAAAGAATTATTACAACATAAAATTCATTGTTTTAATAATAGCCAAATTTAGAGATCTAGTGTGTGATTCAATATTGTATGTAAGAATATAAATTGTGTCATTGTATCAGTACAAAATACAAATAGAATATGACCATTCAATTTACGTCAATTGTTTCATTCACTCAGGACGTCTGGTATACTAATAATATCCAATCCCAGATTATGTACCACCAAATGAAGAAGAAAATAATAGATCAAAATAGATTTTTTTTTTTGTAAACCAAAGTTAAGAAAACAACAATTATAAGATATATTTACTAAGCACTTATATATATGATACACAAAAATATAAGGACATATATAGAGTATAAGGACAAATGTGATCATAAGTATATATGAGTGCACATTATAAGAACTTATTTAATATATATTAATTAAATAAAAAAATGAAAGAATGAATATTATAAGTTTATATACTTCTTGTGAAACGTGGTAGTTGTATTTACCCGGAAAAAGTGGGAAATGGACGACTGGTTTGCAAGAATGGCGGTTATTTGAATTCAAATATGTTCGCTTCACTTTATCATTAATCAGTTCGTCATCATGTCTCAACTTAATCAGTTGCAAATAACATCGTAGAACAGTTCGCTCTTTTTGACGTAACCCTTGTTCGCTTTTTTAAGTTGTTCATACATGTTGATTTTGACTTTGGTTCAGCTCAAGGAAAGAAAACCGCCGCCTCCTCCACCACCGTTGCCTCCTCCAAAAAAACCGCCGCCGCTATGACGTCTCTTGCGGCGGGGCTTGCCGTCATCAGCGCAAGCAAAGATGAGGAGAGACATGATTGAAATGGAGATGAGAATTATGCAAAGCATAAGCAAGAACCCTGAGCCCAGAAAGAGAGAAGCAGCTTCACTTCCCACGTTTCCGCTATATACTAACCTAGCCATTTTTTGTTATCGAAATATATTTTGAGTCGATGTAATAAATGAGGAGGACTAAAGGCACCACACTGATTTCTAAGGGCACCACACAATTTTTTTTTTTTGGTTTAATTCCAATTTTACCCTTAGGGTTTGTTGAACTAGTTTCGTTCAGTCATTATGACCGAACGGGCTTCAAGGTGTTCGGTCAAGATGACCGAACGGGCTTCTATGAGTTCGGTCGTGGTGGCCAAACACTCTTCTATGTGTTCGGCCAACCGGGCCGAACGAAACTGATCCGGTTCAATCGTTTTTTTACGTTTTTTGCTACGATTTTCACACGATTTTCACACATTTAACAAATTTGTGGAATGTTCATCATTATGTTAACATTACAATCTTCAAAAAATTAAAATATTTTAACATAAAAAAATAAAAAAAACGCAACGACGGGTGACGAGTTGCGTTTTTTATTTTTATTTTATATTTATGTTAAATTTTTTAATTTTTTGAAGATTGTAATGTCAACATAACGATGAACATTCCACAAATTTGTTAAATGTGTGAAAATCGTAGCAAAAAACGTAATAAAACGATTGAACCGGATCAGTTTCGTTCGACCCGGTTGGCCGAACACATAGAAGAGTGTTCGGCCACCACGACCAAACTCATAGAAGCCCGTTCAGTCATCTTGACCGAACACCTTGAAGCCCGTTCGGTTATAATGACCGAACGAAACTAGTTCAACAAACCCTAAGGGTAAAATTGGAATTAAACCAAAAAAAAAAAAATTGTGTGGTGCTCTTAGAAATCAGTGTGGTGCCTTTAGTCTCTCCCGTAATAAATCCTACCAATACATACATATATGAATTTATAGTTAATTGCTTGTAATTATAATGGTTAACTACGTGTTTCTATTTTCCATGCTTTGAATTTTCTCTCTAGAAAGAGGCCTTTAGAAATTTCTGATGAATTTCCCTGAGAGTTTCCTTTCATTTTTCCTTCTTTTGATTTTCTGAATAAAGGAAAAGTCTCGATAGGTTTATAGCCAAAATTATTGTTTTAATAATTATAGCCAAATTTAGAGATCTAGTGTGATTCAATAATGTATGTAAGAATATAAATTGTGTCATTGTATCTAGTACAAATAGAATATGACCATTCAATTTACATCAATTGTTTCATTCACTCAGGACGTCGGGTATACTAATAATATCCAATCCCAGATTATGTACCACCAAATGAAGGAAAAAAAATACCTTCAGGTGTCTTTATCTTGCTTGTATTTTCTCTGGACACCAGAAATTTCTTTCTTTGCAAATATCTCGACATCTAATTGCGTATTTGAATGTTTGTCATAACATTGAATTTTTTAATCTTTGCTAATATTTGGTTTGGTTTTTTCTTTTTCTTTTTTGTCTTTTTTTTTTCTTTTTTTACAATTGATAGGTTTTATTTATTTTTGCATTTTTGAATTTTTGTCATAACATTGAATTTTGAATCTTTGCAAATATTTGATTTGGTTTTTTTTATCTTTTTTATTTTGACATTTAATAGGTTTTATTTATTTTAATTTATGCCAAGAACAACAAATAAGAATGTTTTGATGTTTACAAAATAAGAATATGTTTGGATTTGAATGGTTTACAAATAAGAATGTTCGAATTTGCATGAATGGTTCATAAATATTCTGGTTACCTCCTTATTATATTGTTAAGATTATTCTATATAAGAATCTAATTTCTAAAAAAGTTCTAAACTTATCTATAATAAAAAAAAAGTTGAGATTATTACTCATAACAATCTATAAATACATGAAACTTTTACACAATTAAAAAAGTTATCTGCAATTTAAAAAATATGTTTTAGCAAGTACTATTGATATTAATGATAACTAAGAGAGAAAAAAAGAAATTTACAATTTAAAAAATACGTGTTAACAAATACTTTTTCAAGTACTATTGATATTAATGACTACAAGAAAACTGCCCGACAGTGACAGATTTTAGTGACAGAAATATTCCGTCAAAAATTTGTTACGGAATAGTGACAGAATAGTGACAAAAAAGATTTTGTGACGGAAATTGTTGACGGAAACTTTTCCGTCAAGAATTCTGTCAAAATTATGTAGTGATGGATTATTCCGTCACAAATGTGTGACGGAATAATCCATCAGTACTGTGAATTCAAATTTTTAAAAAATTATAAATTCGTTGATTTTTCTTTTTGACGGAATAATTCGCCACTACATGAATTCAAATTTCAAAAAAATTATAAATTCATTGATTTTTCTTTTGACGGAATAATCCGTCACTACATGAATTCAAATTTTTTTAAAATTATAAATTCGTTGATTTTTCTTTTAAGATAATTCAAAATAATATAATAGTATTTATATATATATTTACTCATAATTTAAATAAAATTAAAAAGCAACCCCAATCAAGAAAACCCAAAAAATATATGATAATATTAATTGTTTTTTAATTAAATTAAATTTGAAAACTTTAATTATTTTATGATGTTATCTTATATAATTATTTGCATTAATATTATCTTATATGACCAAACTCATAATTTTATAAAACTAGTATTTTTATAAAATATATTAAAAATATGCACTAGTATATTTTATAATTGTCTTAAAATGAAATTAGATTAAACATTACTAAACATATTAATTAGTCATTAATCTTCCAATTTTATATATATATATATATATATGTATTGTTACCCTTTTAAAAATATGTGATAATAGAAAATTGAAAAATATCAAAAATACTTATAAAACAAATGCATGTAGAATATTATTACATAAAGCACCAATGGTCTAGTGGTTAGAGTACCACCTTGAGTCCTGAGTTCAATTCTCAGACAACTCATATTATCATCTATGATGATGTCATTGCTAACGTCAGCGTCCTACTCTATGATGATGTCATTGCTGACGCTACATTGCTAACGTCAGCGTCCTATTCGACAACTCATAATATTCCAGAGTTCAATTCCCAGACACAGAGTTCAACTCATAATATTCCAGAGTTCAATTCCCAGACAACTCATAATATTCCTCCCAGACAACTCAGAGTCCTGAGTTCAATTCCCAGACAACTCATAATATTCCAGAGTTCAATTCCCAGACACAGAGTTCAATTCCCAGACAACTCATAATATTCCTCCCAGACAACTCAGAGTCCTGAGTTCAATTCCCAGACAACTCATAATATTCCAGAGTTCAATTCCCAGACAACTCAATTCCCAGACAACTCATAATATTCCTCCCAGACAACTCAGAGTCCTGAGTTCAATTCCCAGACAACTCATAATATTCCAGAGTTCAATTCCCAGACAACTCATAATATTCCTATGGTGGTCCTGAGTTCATCCCAGACAACTCAGAGTCCTGAGTTCAATTCCCAGACAACTCATAATATTCCAGAGTTCAATTCCCAGACAACTCATAATATTCCTATGGTGGTCCTGAGTTCAATTCCCAGTTAATATTCCTATGGTGTGGTGACACGTGTCATCTTGAGTCCTGAGTTCAATTCCCAGACAACTCATAATATTATCTATGATGATGTCATTGCTAACATCAGCGTCCTATGGCGTGTCACCTTGAGTCCTGAGTTCAATTCCCAGACAACTCATAATATTCCTATGGGGTTCTGGGGTTTACATATACTCATATGTTTTGTTATAATTGAAATTGAGAAAGATTTTTTGATTGAAAAAATAAATACTGATTAGTTCTGTATCAATTTGGATTTTCTTATGTCATTAGGAAAACACAAGTTGAAATTCAAATACCAGAATCGTTCATGAATTCGAAGTAAGTAGTCAATAGTTAATGGTTCAAATTTCTCGGCTGAATATACACAATGCTTCTTGAGTTCAATTTCCAGACAACTCATAATATTCCTATGGTGTGGTGACACGTGTCACCTTGAGTCCTGAGTTCAATTCCCAGACAACTCATAATATTATCTATGATGATGTCATTGCTAACGTCAGTGTCTTATGGCGTGTCACCTTGAGTCCTGAGTTCAATTCCCAGACAACTCATAATATTCCTATGGTGGTCCTGAGTTCAATTCCCAGACAACTCATAATATTCCTATGGTGGTCCTGAATTCAATTCCCAGACAACTCATAATATTCCTATGGTGTGGTGACACGTGTCACCTTGAGTTCTGAGTTCAATTCCCAGACAACTCATAATATTCCTATGGTGTGGTGACACATGTCACCTTGAGTCTTGAGTTCAATTCCTAGACAACTCATAATATTGTCTATGATGATGTCATTGCTAACGTCAGCGTCCTATGGTGTGGTGACACGTGTCATGCTGACATGTCAGATGATGTGTCATGATGATGTAATATTGTCTATGATGATGTCATTGCTAACGTCAGCATCCTATGGTATGGTGACACGTGTCACCTTGAGTCCTGAGTTCAATTCCCAGACAACTCATAATATGATGTCATTGCTAACGTCAGCGTCCTATGATGTGGTGACACGTGTCATGCTGACATGTCAGATGATGTGTCATGATGATGTAATATTATCTATGATAATGTCATTGCTAACGTCAGCGTCCTATGGTGTGGTGACACGTGTCATGCTGACATGTCAGATGATGTGTCATGATGATGTACACATAATATTGTCTATGATGATGTCATTGCTAACGTCAGCGTCCTATGGTGATGTACGCATAATATTGTCTATGATGATGTCATTGCTAACGTCAGCGTCCTATGGTGATGTACGCATAATATTGTCTATGATGATGTCATTGCTAACCTCAGCGCATAATATTGTCTATGATGATGTCATTGCTAACGTCAGCGTCCTATGGTGATGTATGCATAATATTGTTTATGATGATGTCATTGCTAACGTCAGCGTCCTATGGTGATGTATGCATAATATTGTTTATGATGATGTCATTGCTAACGTCAGCCTCCTATGGTGTAGTGACACGTGTCATGCTGACATGTTCGTCAGCGTCCTATGGTGTGGTGACACGTGTCATGTTGACATGTTAGATGATGTGTCACGATGATGTACGTATAATATTATCTATGATGATGTCATTGCTAACGTCAGCGTTTTATGCTGTGGTGACACGTGTCATGCTGACTACGATTTTAATAACGGAATTTTCCATCACAAAATTAGTGATGGATAATTTCTGTCACAATATTCATCTTAGTGTTAAAATGCCGACCGGATTTTAATGATGGATAATTTCCATCACAATATTCATCTTTGTGTCAAAATGACGACCAAATCTAGTGATGGAAATTTTCATCTTAGTGACGGAAATTCTATCAGAAATTTAGTGACGGAATAAAATCCGTCACTAAAATTTAGTGACAAAGCTCATTTTGACCTAAATTTTCCATCAAAATCCGTCACTAATACATGTTAGTGACATAATTTTTGGTTTTAGTGATGGATTTTTCCATCACTGTCGGGCAGTTTTCTTGTAGTTTAATAGAGAAGAAAAAATATTAGCAATTTTGATATTAATGACAACTAATAGAGAAGATAAATAAGGCCGGTTAAAAACATTTTCCCGTCCAAACTATACTTGACATTACAGTTTTTGGTAGAAACTTTGAAATGTTGCATTTTACCCTATAAACTTTAAATTTGATGTATTTTACGGTATTGAACAATCATAACCGTACACCAGGGATGAAAAAATCATGAAATTTCTATGATATCGCTAGGGTGTACGGTTGTCACACTATTAATACGATGATCCCGATATTATATCGCTAATACGATGATCCCGATATTATATCACATTACAATTTTTTCTCGTTAAAATATCACCGAAATATCGACGATATTTCGGAAAATATCGTTTTAATTTCGATATCGGCAAAATGACTCAAAATCATGAGATATCGCTGATATATCGCGAATATATCGATAATTTATTGGTGTGTGCAAATGTCGGAAGAAATTTATAAATTTTGTTTTTTTATTTATTAGTAAAATAAATATGAATCTAGATATATTATACATTAATATATATATATATATATATAATTTATATAATTTATCTTATTAATATTATCTAATTTATGATATATAAAAATAGAACAAATAAAATTAGAGAAGATGAAATTTTAAATGCATTTATAATTTTATCTTAAATGAAAATATAATATAGTAAATTTCTATACAATATCCATATCAATGTTAGACCGTAATTATAAAAATATTTTATAAGGAAAACTCACATAAGTAAAAATTTAAGAGAAAAAAATATTCGATATTAATATTATTTTCAAAAATTTTAATAATTGACTTAATTTTTCAGGAATAATCGCTTCCTAATATTAATGCTAACTTAGTTTTGTTGTAAATATATCATTTTATTTGAAATTTTAAGTTCAATATATGTATTAATATTATTTATAATATTTTATAAACTATTAGATATATTTTCAAATTTTTTTTACACAACTTTTATATATATTTTTTAAAATATCCGATATTTACACTGAAATTGATATTTTCATCCTTGCCGTACACATATCCTAAATCAACGACTAGGATTTATCTTACATTTGCAAGAAAGTTTACAATTTAGCCGTTATTTTTGCAATGTAAGTGTACACTTCCGCCGCTAATTTGGCTGACAAAATGGTGAAAAGTTCACCGTAAACATTATTAAATAATTATTTAAAAAATCACATATTGAGAATTCACGAACAATTTTCTTTATTGTCGCCGAGCCGAAAAATATTTCGTCGCTTTCATCGTTAATTTTGCGACGCCGTACCACGACCATATAGCTACGACATTAGGGACGGAAATTTTTCATCGCTAAATTGGTTTTACAATAGACACAAAATTTGGTCGCTATTTTTATTTTTTCTTATAGTGGATGTAGACATTGAACTTACGAATGGACTTTCCAATTCCTGGACCCATACATACCCATCCAGACAAAAATTGTCAATACAAACAAAATCATACCAAAATTGAAAAATAATTGATAATCAGAAAATTAAAATTAATAGAAAAAAAAATAGACAAGACCGACGATCACCCCTATGTCCAGTAACCAAGTGAGTAAAGATAAATGTGTATGGATCTGAAAATAGAATAAATGGAGCAAAATCAAAGGAATTGAGAGGGGAAAAGTAAAGAAACACATATATTAGATGGAAGAAAAGATAATAAAATTAGAGGGTGAATAAATATATTCTGCTTCAATAATTTGAGCATCCTTGAATGAAAAGACAAGGTATAAGATGAGTTCCCCATTACTTAGAAACCTCATAACTCCCTTTTTTTTGTATAGGTTTCTGAGCTGTCTGATTTCTGATCATTCCACATGTTTGGATCAGTATGTGTCTTTTTTGAATTTCTTTGATCTTGCCTCGGATTTAGTCTATTCTCCTCATGTAGATACCACTTGTTGTCTCACAGGTCGATACTGCATGTTGTAGACACTACTTGTTGATGAAGGCACTTGATGGCGATACCACTTATTGGTGGTGCTTGCTTCTTTTCATTCCGCATCCTTCGTAGTAACTTCAGCCACTATAAAAGGTATAGCTTGAATTACTCCAGCAACTTTCCTAGTTGCTTCCTTAGTGATCTCAGCTACTTTAAAAGGTGTAGCCTTGATTCCTTCTGCAACTTCTCTAGCATTTTGTTGTGAGACTTCATGTGTGATGACTCTGTGCTTTTAGAATCCTCAGCCCTTCGATCACGAATGTTCTTGCTTCCTCACTGTCTTCCTTCGACACTTTGCTCTTTCTTTTCTTGACTTCTTGTTGATCGGATTTTTGCCTTAGATAGTCGTTGATCTTCTAAGATATTTGTTCTAGAGTCCAGCGTCCCACAGCAACTGCAAACTCTAAAGGCAAACCCAAACAGGGTTTCACACTCCCACACAGGGAACCAAACTCCCACACAAGGAAGCTGCCTAAACTTAGACAATTATACAAACAACAAGGATCTCTCCTATCAACTGTTCGACACTTAAAACAACCTACGCACATAGCAACAAGGTTAAAAGTAAAATAAATCTTCAACTGGCGAGAAACAGTCTTGATCTTGGGTAACTCCTTTGTTGTTGTAGACTGCTCCTAGAAGGTTGAGTGGCTGAACATGTGAAAGCTTGAAAAGCTTTGAATGATATATGAGTTTCCTCTCGACTTTGTCCAGCAATTTCTTCAATCAGCCACACCTTCTATTTATATATCTTGAGAGTATATCCGTTGGAGGAAAGTACTCGTTGAATGAAGACACTTCCCCATTTTGAATGTGAACTACGATCTCTCAAGATCTCCTCTGTGGCCGCATTAAATGCTTTTTGACTTTTTCTCTCTGGAGCATTTAATGCGATGGTTGCGGCTTGCAGCTTTCCGCAGTGCGTCAGTCCATGTGGTGTCTTGGCATTGGCTCCGTGTCTGCAACTTTGATCTTCTCTGGAACGGCTCTAATTATTCTTGCTTGGATTGCAGGATACTTCTTCAGTTGACTTATTTGAGAAGAAAACTTTGTGTTGTATCCTAGGTCTGCTTGCAACTGTTTGTCTTTTACTGTGCTACTGTAACTTAAATCTTCTTGCAGCGTCTTCGTACAGTACTACTGTATCTTTTCTTGCAGTATGCTGTAACTTTTTCTTGCAGCAATGTTGTATGCCATTATTTCTTACTTTACTGCAATGCGCAACTACTTACTTGCAACAGTTACTTATCGCCCTTTCTTGCAGCTTCTCTTCGAACATCCTCTAGGGGTACTGTCTCAACAGCCGCCCCTTCAGAGGTCTTCTTATCCTCAGAGTATTGTCAGAATAACAGCATCACCTGATGTCTTCAGCAAGGACCCCGTCTCCTCGGCCGGTCCTGTATCCTCAACAGTCTTTGCAAGAATGGGTTCTTGCAGCTCTTGTTGATTTCTTGCAATAGTTACTTGCTTTCTGAGTTCTTCTTTCAGAACAGCTTTCTCACACCCTGCTGACTACTTTTTCAGTATCATATTTCCTTCTTACTCAGGATACTTCTTCTAGCTTGTTGTTCCCTACAACAAGCTGATCCTCAGAAGTGTTCTCTTACTACTTCTAAGGTTGGTTTTCCTTGTACCTTGGAAAACCATTACATGATCTTTCCATCAGTATCGATAAGCTTGTGATCATGTAATGTGGAAACTAGGTATCAATACCTTAAGCAAACTGTTCTTCTCTTATTGTGTTATTTGTGTTTTATCTTATCAAGATAACTATTGAAATATCCCAACAATCAACGTCAGGTATACACAACCTGGTGCCAAACATTAATGTACCATCTTGTAAATCAAATGGTGTGTATTTGCCGTATCGCACCTATTCAATAATTTCTGTCAATTTTTCATCCATGTTTTGTGCATCTTGTATTCGTTGTCTCAATATCGGATGAATCTCCAAAGTAGCAATCAGCACTCCACCTGTATGTAACTGTAGTCTCGTGTTCAAACTTCGTAGAGCAATCAAATCTGAAAATGGATTCATATGCATATGTGTCACTGTACCATCGGAATTCCGACTTAACGCATCAGCTACAACGTTAGCCTTTCCTGGATAATACTCTATCGTGCAATCATAATCCTTCAATAGTTTCATCCAACGTCTCTGTCGCATGTTCAATTCTCTCTGACTCATCAAATACTTCAAGCTTTTATGATCGGTAAATATCTGGAATGTCTCTCCATAAAGATAATGTTGCCAAATTTTTAGAGCAAATACCACTACCGTCAACTATAAATCATGAACATGATAGGAAATTTCATGTGGTCGTAATTATCGTGACGCATAAGCAATTATTTTCCCATTTTGCATTAGAACACAACCAAGTCTTTGATGTGAAACATCACTGTAAACGACAAATCCCCCAATGCATGTAGGAATTGTGGGTATTTATGTTGTAGTCAAACGGTGCTTTAACTCATCAAAGCTCTGTTGGCATCTGTCATTCCAATGAAATGAAACATTCTTTCGTAGCAGTTTTGTGAGTGGCGCTGCTATAATGGAAAATCCTTCGACAAACCGTCTGTAATATCCAGCCATACCAAGAAAGCTTCAAACCTCTGAAACTGTCGTCGGTATCTCCCAGTTTACCACTGCCTCAATCTTTTTAGAATCGACCTCTATGTCTTGTCCCGATACTATGTGTCCCAAAAATACCACATGATCCAACCAAAACTCACATTTACTCAACTTTGCATATAGTTATTTTTCTCGCAAGATTTGTAACACTATCCGTAAATGATCCGCGTGCTCCTCTGTACTCTGTGAATATACCAGTATATCATCAATGAAGACAATGACAAATCTATCAAGGAAATGTTGGAAAACTTTATTCATTAAAGCCATGAATGCTGCTGGTGCATTGGTCAAACCGAATGACATCACCAAAAATTCATAATACCCATATCGAGTTCTGAATGCTGTCTTCGGAATATCATTTGTGGCTATCTTTAACTGATGGTACCTAATCGAAGATCTATCTTGGAAAATACTTGCACACCCCGTAATTGGTCAAATAAATCATCTATTCGTGGTAATGGGTATTTGTTCTTTACTGTCACTTGATTCAGCTTTCGGTAATCTATGCATAGTCGTAATGTACCATCTTTCTTTTTCATGAAAAACACTGACGCACCCCAAGGTGATACACTAGCCCGTATATACCCTTTATCTAACAATTCCTGCAATTGTTTCTTTAATTCATGTAACTCCAATGGGGCCATCCGATACGGAGGAATAGAGATTAGTGCGGTGTCTGGCATCAACTCTATGGTGAACTTTGTCTCTCTATCTGGTGGTAATCCTGGTAAATCCTCTGGGAAAACATCAGAAAAATCTTTAACAATTAGAATATCTCTAATCTCATCATATGTAGCTTTATGATTTATAACATGTGTCAGATATGTCTCGTATCCGTCTCTAATCATACGGAAAGCTGTTATTGCTGAAATCAAACATGTTGGTACAATCCGTCGATCACCATAGAAAACCACTTTAATCTGTCCAAGAGAATCTATCACTACTTCTTCAGTATAAAAATACACTTTAGCACGATGTCTCAATAACCAGTTCATACCCAATATAACATCAAACTCACGCATAAATAATAGGATCAAATCAGCTGGTAACTCTACTATAACAACCCGCATTATGCAATTTCGATATACCGTATGCACCATCACAATCTCACCCAATGGAGTATGTACTTCTAAGTTGTAATCTAGTGATTCAGGTTCTTTATGCAAATGAAATGCTATGGTAGATGTGATATGAATGAATGAGTGGATCCTAGATTTATCAATACATGTATTTCAAAATCATTCAAATAGAGTTTACCAGTAATGACCTCAGGTGTTGTAGCTGCCTCATGCCTGACCCTGTGATCGTGTTCCCGGTGACTCTGATCTTCCTCTACTAGCAGTAGAACTCAAAGTCTGACCTCTACCACGACCTCTACCAACACTCGCCACTGGTGCTGTTGGCCGAATATTTTACACTGTCGATTCTGATGTCGCTCTGTCAGTGTTTGATCTATCAGGTCTAGCTGGACATTCCTTATAAAAATGTCATTGTTGTCCACAGTAATAACAACCTCCAGTAAGCACTCGACACTCTCCTGCATGATATCAACCACAGTGCTGACACATAGGTCGTGTCTGTATTGTCGGGCTAGGTTCTTGGCCACCTCCACAACCAAAAGTCTGTACACGGCCACCTCTCTTACCGGATGGACCACCTCTGTTAAATGTCTGTGCTGGAGAGAAAAAACTCTAACGTTTAGTTGGCTTCCTACTTGACTCACTATCATGAGTCATTGACTCTCTCTTTTGCTTTTGAAAATATGTTGTCGTTCTTTTAACAAAGTCTCGGCCCTAACTGCTGTAGTATGCAAATCCGTATAAGTACGGAGATCCCAATGTGTAATCTTACGTCGAATATCATATGAAAGTTCCTCCTCAAAACATCTGCATCTATCTCGCTCAGTACCAACCATCGCAGCCGCATAAGGTGATAATTGAGTAAATTTAACTTCATACTCGGCAACTGATATATATTCCCCTATTTAAGAGATAGAAATTCCCTTTATTTGTTATCTCGGTATACCTCTGACATATATCTGTCTCTAAACACAGTGAGAAAATCATCCTAAGTAAGGATTGAAGGCTGTACTATAGCATGTTGAACTGTCTCACACCAATCATATGCATCCTCTTGTAAAAGTGACACTGCAAAGTCAAATCGTTCATCTACAGTGCATCTCATCATGCCAAAAACTCTTTATATTCTTTTGAGCCACGTTTCAGCTTTAATATGATCAATAGTCCCATAAAAGTCAACTGCTCCTAATTTACGGAGCTCCTTGAAATTTTTACTTCTGAAACCTATACCTGGCCCATGTACCTTTTGTTCTGTCCATCTAGGTGAATGTTGTGCAGGCTCATGTGATGCATGTAATGTATGAGATGCCTCTATCGATTGATGTGGCGCGGCTGAACCTTCTCTCCTCAATGATTCATGCTCATGAATGTCTATGTTTCCTATTTATTTAAATGCAATATCAATATCAATTACATATGATGTATAATACTTATGAATGCATAATGACCCTAAGGAATCATATCCCCGCTCTAATACCAAACCAAACTGTAACACCCTACTCCCATATGACCTATATATAACAATAAAATATCTATCCTGTAAATATATCATACTGACATTTCACTGATCCATATAGGTATAAAAATATTATTTAAAAACTAATATTGTATAAGATTAAAACACAACCAATATCTCAACATAAGTCATATTAAATATAAATTATGATACGTGCGTTCCAAAATGCAAAATGAGGAGGAAGAGAAGGTTGCACGAGGCATCAGCCGGCCAACCTGGTATAACGTGGCGTCTATATATACAACACACATCAAAAGAGCTATTGAACCTAATATATATATGTGTGTGTGTGTGATTTTTATGAGTCGCAACTCAGTGAATATAAATCGTTAAATTAATTAAATAATATGCAGATAATAATCATTAATATTAATAAAAAAATCTAATCAAACATATGCAAATGCCACTATGTGCGATTTATTATTCTATGAACTGCTCAAGCTTGGATCTGTCCCGAGATTTTCAATATGCCACTGTGTATATAGACCCGTAGGTCTCAAATATGATTATGACCTGAAGGTCTCCACTGTGTATACCCGTAGGTCTCCAATATGAATTTGACCCGAAGGTCTCCACTGTGTATACCCGTAGGTCTCCAATATGAATTTGACCCGAAAGTCTCCACTGTGTATACAACTCCATAGCAAGACAGTCATAAACCTTTTAATGTCATGCAAATTTTAATGCAACATATCAATCATCTGAACATATGATCACGTATATATTTACCAATGTATCATTTAATCCAATGACAATTTCATACAAATACATATTTCTTATATAACATATATAACAAATATTGCATATAAATCACATCTATGGTATATACTCACCAGACTATGATAAGTAATTTGTTCGTCGCTTCGGTTCCTCCTCCCGTTTTACAGCCCGTGCTCCTATATGATTCAATGCAATTTAGCCTAATTGTCCCCTTAATATATATTTCTATTATGAAATGAAATGCAATGCATGTATGCTTAATTTCATTTATTTCATATATAATACTAAATTCTAGCAACCTTTATTCTTTTGACATTATCTCACTCAATACTTAACCGAATCATCCACGGTTTTCTTCAGAGTCTAGCTAAGAGATAGGGCTATAAGTTTCATGTTTTAAGTTTTCCCCAATTCAGCCTCTAAAGTTACCAAAACATCCAACAAATTACGATAACTTGAGATATATCTAATTCACTAATTTTTTTGTAACCTTTTTGGGATAATCTTTGAGAATTCACTCCGATCAAATCGAAGAGCATGTCACCACGAGCTCCCCCTCAAAATCTGAAGCAAAAAGGTGAAGAAACGAACCCAAAATTCACAAACCTTTTTTTTTTCTTTTCTTTCCTTTCTTCTTTTTCCTCTACTCTTCTTTCATTTTCTCTCTGTTTTCGTTTTCCTTTCTCTGCTGCACTTTCTCTTTATACTTTTTTTTTCTACTTTTTTACTGTTTTTTTGTTATCTATTCCACCGCCTCATCCAAACTTCCTCCTTAAGTTTTTATTAATTTAATATTATTATCATTACTTTTCTTTCTTTTATTATATATATATATATTATAATATTAATTAAATCTTATTTCCTATTTCATATATAACATACACGTGTGCACACATATATATAAATTTAAATTCTAACATTATTATAATTTTAACCAATTATGATAGGGTTTTCTCAACACCAATTATGTAAGAACATATAAATAATTCAATATTTAAAAAAAAATAAAATCATGGACGATCACAAATAACGCGTAAATAATACGAAATGCATATGATGCATGAAATGAATGTTCAATAACGTGTAGGTTTTGGTCGAGGATGTTACACTAATTTTAAATTTATCTTAAAAACTTTTTTGTATTGACTTTTTTTAACTTATCTATTACACCTTTTCGTTTTAAATAATCTACAAAATTCAAGAAAATTGATCTATATTTTTTGTTCAAAAAACTTCTGTAATTGAGAAATTTTGATTTTTATGGCATCTAAACAAATTAATATAATTTTTTTAAAGTATGTTAAATTTAAATTTTTATTTTTGAATAATATACAATAATGTCTCCATTTTATATACTCATTATGAATATCTTATTGAACATATATTTACATAATTTTTTTCCAGACCAATTGTGACAGATACAATTGATAAAACTAGCTTAGCTAACCTATCCGCCTTGGGCACATATGATCACCATTGATGTCAAAAATCTAACACAACTATTAATTTTATATCTCACATTTTAAAGGTATGAAATATTTACACAACAGTGGTGGACATATTATGATATGTTCATGGTGGGCATGTGAGCATTATATTTGATAAAGTAGTTTGACAACGTATGATGAATATAAGAAATATTTAAAATTCGTAAATCACATATGCAATAAATTAAATTGAAATAACTCTGAATAACTATATTGTTTTATCATCAATATTTTTTTATTCAAAAAATTACAACACTTATAAATTTATATGCCCATGCATTATATAGGTACCAATTGACATTAATTTTTTTTTCTTAAATTAACATTTTACATCAGTTTGGAAATATTTAAATTTTATGATCGCGCATCACATGGTTAACAAATGAGATTGAAATTACTCTAAAACAATTTATTATTTTCATATTCAACATTTTCACATTAAAATGGTAAAATTTATATATGTCCGTGCATCACACGAGACCTATACTAGTTTCTATACAATATCAATATCAATGTTAGGACGTAATTATAAAAATATTTTATAAGAAAAACTCACATAAGTAAAAATTTGAGAGAAAAAAATATTAAATATTAATATTATTTTTGAAAATTTTAATAATTGACTTAATTTTTCAGGAATAGTCGCTTCGTAATATTAATCCTAATTTAATCTTGCTGTAAATATATCATTTTATTTGAAATTTTAAGTTCAATATATGTATTAATATTATTTATAATATTTTATAAGCTACTAGATATATTTTCAAATTTTTTTTACAAAGTTTTTATAATTTTTTAAAAAATGTCCGATATTTCCACTGAAACCGATATATCAACCGATATTTCCGTAAAATCATGATACCGATATTTCCACCGAAACCGATATTTTCATCATTGCTGTACATATATCATAAAGTAACGACTAAGATTTGTTTTACATTTGCGGAAACCGATATTTTCATCATTGTTGTACACATATCCTAAATTAACGACTAAGATTTGTTTTACATTTGCAACAAAATTTAAAATTTGGCCGCTATTTTTTCGATGAAAGTGTACACTTCCGCCTCTAATTTGGCGACAAAATGGTGAAAATTTCACCGCAAACATTATTAAAAAATTATTTAATTTTTCACCGCAAACATTATTAAACAATTATTTAAAAAATCACATATTGAGAATTCACAAACGATTTTCTTTATTGTTGCCGAAAAATATTTCATCGCTAATTTTGCAACGCCATACCATGACCATATAGCTACGACATTAGCGACGAAAAATTGATTTTACAATAGACAAAAAATTTCATCGCTATTTTCATTTTTTCTTGTAGTGCATGTAGACATTGAAATTACAAATGGACTTTCCAATTCCTGGACCCATACATACCCACCCAGAAAAAAAATTGTCATTACAAACAAAATCGTACCAAAATAGAAAAAATAATTGATATTCAGAAAATTAAAATTGAAATATAAAATTAATAGAAAAAAAAATAGACAAGATCGAAGATCACCCCTATATCTAGTAGTGATGAAACATCAATTCATCTTTTTGATCATAATCATTCCGAATGTGCATTTCTCTATGCTATATTTTTCAAAATGTTCCCTATAATTTTTCTCTTTGATTTATAAATAAAAGAACCAAGTCAATAAAGATAAATGTGTATGGATCTGAAAATAGAATAAATGGAGCAAAATCAAAAGAAAGAAACACATATATTAGATGGAAGAAAAGATAACAAAATTAGAGGGTGAATACATATATATAAATAGTTATTTATCTCGTCGTTGTCGGTCTTGCTCAATGCCCCAGCCATGAATTCCGAAGTGCAGCTCAACGGCAGCCACCAAGAACTCCGCCGCCTGTTGCGGCGTCAGCAACTCCACCAGACTTTCTATGGTCTTCAGCCGCAGCTGATCCGCTTTTTCTAATATCCCCACAAGCCTTTCCATCTTCACGTCAACGTCATTATACTTCATCCCCACTACATCACTCGCCTCATCCTAGTAATCAAATATAATAATAATAATAATAATAATAATAATAATAATAATATTTTTGTCAAAGTTTAAAATAGATTCGTAATAATGACCGTTTAGAAAAGCATCAAATATAAATTTTAATAATAATAAAATCACATTCTTAAACTTCTTTGTTCATTCAATGATAAATTCGTATTCCAAAAATTCCGGATGTGTTATTTTAGAAATTGAAGAAATGATCCTAAAAATATAATCCATATTTACGTATCTTAAATAAAATGTTTTAATATTTTCAAATGAATATTAGGATAAAAACATTTATTCTAACCTAACAACTATACTTGAGTAAGGACATTTAGATCATTTTTCAAAGATTTTTTAAACCATGGAAATTTATGAACACCTAGAACAAAAGTAGACTAAAAATTATGAAGTCTATTCTAAAAATAAAAACACCCAAGATTGTGTTTGTATAGATGAATTTTAATTAAATGAATGAATTTCAAATTCAGTGTGAATTTGAAATCCTTCTATATTGCTAAAAAATTAATTCAAATTATTTTATGATAAAAATGAATAATTTCAAATTTATAACAATTCTCGAACTTATAGATTTACTATCATGAACTTAAAATCCTCCATCAAATCCCTTCATCCAAACACACCCTAGAAGAATTCAATTCAACTTAGTATATATAAATGAAAGCATATAAACAAAATGATGCATGCATAATCAAGAATTCATGATTGAGAACTTCTTAGTCTAGATATGGCAAAAAAAAGGATTTGCAAACCTGCCAATCACAAAGGATATCAGTGATGTCATTTTCTTCTTGCACAGTCTCAATTTGCAGTTCACTCACATGGCGGAACTGCGCCGGCGTGAGGTCTCCCAAATCTCCGGTGTGGAGCCCTCTGAGTATATCCACCACATGGGACTCGAAGAGGATGCTTGACTCGGTGTAGATGAGGTGGAAGGCGGTGGTGGGCCGCCAACCACCGATCCAGTGGAGGGACCGCTCGAGGGCGGTGGTCCACGCCGCCGAGAAAAAGGCCAGCACGTCCTGCTTCGCAGCGGAGGACTTGGTCCGGTAGTACTCACCATAGTGGGAGATGGCCTTTTCCACCAACCGTCGGAGCTGCTCGTGCTGGTCCACCGTAGCCGGTGGGGTCGGGGCTTGCCGAAATTCCTGCACCAGCTGTCGGAGCTGCTCGAACCAGGTGGCGTAGAAGCTCTGGAAAGTACTCATTGTAAGGTTTGGTTTGAGAGTGGTGATGGTGGAGCTATGGCGTTGGGATGAAATACTTGGCACGTTGTTGGGTGGATTGTTGTTACATTGACACGTGCCACAACAATCTTTACTCTTCCTTATTATTGACACGTGTTGTGACACAACAATCTTTACTCTTCCTTGTCTTTGACACGTGCCACAACAATACTCTTTACTCTCCCTTGTTTTTGACACCTCGCATGACTATTGTCTTCTAATTCAAAACCCTAGCTGCATTCCTGTAATACGATGTGGATTTGTATTCTAGTCTATATTTTAGTCCAAATCATTGATGAAAATATCCGAAAATATCTTTGATATTTCCTCAATATTTCCAATTTTTCACGTGATCAATAGGGTGCAATCGATATATCGCCGATATTTTCAATATTTTATTTTTTCCACATAACCGGTAAAGAAACGAGAAATTTTGTTAAAATATCAGTAAAATATCGACGAAATATTGATTTCATTATCAGTGACTTCATCCTACAATTTGTAGGAAAATAGGCGAAATATTAGGGAAATATCAGTGAAATATCGATTTCAATATCGGTGACTTCATGATACAATTTGTAGGAAAATAGGTGAAACATCGAGGAAATATCGATAAATTTCAGTATTGATTTTGATATCGGTGGTTTCATGGTACAAATTATATGAAAATCCATGAAATATCATGAAAATATCAATAAATATTGGTGGAATGTCGGGGAAATATCGTTAAATATCGGAAAAATATCGATAAATTTATGTACCGATATTTCCACCGATACTGTTATTTCCACGATATTTCCGTAAAACTAAGATATCGATATTTCTATCGAAATCGAAATTTTCATCATTGATCCAAATATTTGTATATCTAGAATAAATTTAAGTGATAACTTCCTTTATTTTTTTTTTCAATTTTGGTTATGTATATTTGAGAAAATTATAGATTTAGAATACTTTCCGAAAAGCCTATACTTCGGTACATGCACTGCACATGCAATTTAGGCCTAAAATCGGCCAAATTAAACTATTGTGTCTCAATATCGAGGCTCGAAAAGAAAGTGTTATATGATGAATGAGACTAAAAAGAGTGTCCTAAATTTACAACTTTCCCTCTATATTTTAATATTTTCCAATTTCAGCTCAATTTTGATCGAATGTTATCGAAAATTCAGATGTGGCAGCCAAATTCCAACAACCACGTCAGCAATTTTAAAAATTCCGATCAAAATTAGGCTGAAAACATAAAAGAACCAAATTGAAAAAAATTGTCAAAAAAATGAGAGATGTCTTACATACTTAGAGCAAAATTAAAATTAACCCTAAATTAAAACATTTATATTAACTATATAATTCTAGAAACAGTCTACAAAGTCTTTACTGAGATTTATGAATGAGAGGTGTCTTATATACTTAGACTAAAATTAAAATTAACCCTAAATTGAAACATTTATATTAACTATATAATTCTAGAAACAGTCTACAAAGTCTCCCTAAATTAAAACATTTATATTAACTGTATAATTCTAAAAACAGTCTACAAAGTCTTTATATGTCAAGATTTATGAAGTGTTTTCGTGAATATATATCTTGTGATAATTGTATCAAATAAATGTCCACTCCTGAGTCCCGACATAAATATGGTTGTATCAAATAGATGTCTATTAGTCAAATTATCTAATATTAATGTGTAGGATTTACTTATAAATCATCCTCACATTCAAACTCGATTCAACTTGTTAGATATTTAAGGGCATTTCTATAGATTATCTTCCTCACATTCAAACTCGATTCAACTTGTTAGATATTTAAGGGCATTTTTATAGATTATCTTGTGTGGTCAACATGACTTCATCTCGCAGAAAACTTGATCAGTTGAGTATACATTCAATCAGGGATGAGAGACTGACTAAGTTACCTCATGAGGACGGCTGCCGCACTCACGATTTAAATGGAATAAATTGAATAATTTAAATCCCAATTTAAATGGTAATTGAATATTAAAAGAAATAGATATATCAGACGTTCCGTATTAATTTTTCTTTTATTCAGTTTTGGAGAAAATATATAATGACATAATCAATGATAAAATTTGGGTTTCAATGAAAATATCGATATCTTAGTTTTACGGAAATATCGTGGAATATCAGTATTGATGGAAATATCGGTACATAAATTTATCGATATTTTTCCGATATTTAACGATATTTCCCCAACATTCCACGATATTTATCGATATTTCCATGATATTTCAGATTTTCATATAATTTGTATCATGATACCACCGATATCGAAATCAATACCGATATTTATCGATAATTCATCGATATTTCCTCAATGTTTCACCTATTTTCCTACAAATTGTATCATGAAGTCACCGATATTGAAATCGATATTTCGCTGATATTTCCCTAATATTTCACCTATTTTCCTACATATTGTAGGATGAAGTCACCGATAATAAAATCAATATTTTGTCGATATTTTATCGATATTTTAACAAAATTTCTCATTTCTTACCGGTTATGTGGAAAAATGAAAATATCAAAAATATATCGATTACCCATTATTTTTATATCGATCACGTGAAAAATGGAAATATTGAGGAAATGTCGAAGATATTTCCGGATTTTTTCATCCATGGACATAATCAACTAAATTAACCAAAGATTACCCAAAAGGAAAAAGAAAAATATATGCAACCGAACACGTGTCATCTTGCATGTATCCTTTTAAATGCATGCTTTCTATTGGAAGATAGCCTTTGAATTGAAAAAAGGTGACTGATTTTGTTACTCTGGTCCAATATACAACTATAATTTCTATTGGAAAGTGGACCCTGAAATTGAATAACACCTTGGACCTTATAAACTTCAATAGAAAAACAGTTTTTTAACGATGTAATTATTATCAAAGCCATTTTTTTAATTAAGAAAATCATTTAGCAAATCATTCAGCAGAGAAACTTTAATAAAAAGTTTAAATCATAAACCATTTAACAAAATCATTGTCAGTTTGAGTCTTTTTTAAATACCAAGAAGAATCTTCTGCACCTTAATTTCTTAACAAAATTATTGTCACCTGCCTTGTTTGGTTAGTGTATTGGGTTAGTTGGATTATGATGTATTTATATTATTTGGGTTAAATTGAATTTGATATTTGATATGTTTGATTTGAATGGTTTAAAGTAATATTGTGTTTGATTTGAGTGTTGTGTTATATATATATATAATTTTTTTTTTTTTTAAATGAGTTTATGATATGAAAACTTTATTAGGATCAAGTGTTTTTATGTTTTAATATTATTTTCAACCAAGATATGCCTAGTATTTTTTTTAACATAGTTAATTCTAAAGTCTAAATATGTTAAAGTGAATAATTTAATTAAAATGAACGGGGAATGATAAAATATTGTGCTATTTATTTAATCCAAACGTTAATGCAATGAGTGGGGAATGACAAAGTAATGTGCAATTTATGTAATGACGTCTTATAAATAAAATGAAGAAAATGGACAGAAATATAAAGTAAATATTAATAGTAAGGACAATATGGTAATTACACCACTCTCCCCAAAATGGGCTAAGATATGATTTAATAAACCCACCAATTTTGAGAGATTTATCAAACATCCAAATAATCCGAAAAATACTTTTTGCACTCCAACCTTAGGGCATTTGCATTGATTAATAGTAGTGTATATTAATATATTAAAAATAATATAATAAGAAGATTAAAAAAATGAAAGAAAATAAAGAAAGTTGCACTCATTCTCTCTCCTTACTCACTATCTCTCCTGATAATAAATGTAAGAACATTATGCAGTTTAATGACAAAAAATCATATGTCCCGGGGCCACGGATCTTAAATCAGATCCGTGCCCCCAACCTGACTCGGTGCGTGGGTCGTTCTCATGTGCGCCCACGCGCCCTTGCCGTGCATTCACGCGCACGCACATGTTGGTATTACACATTTGTTCTAAAGATATCACACATATACTCTTCAAGTATCAAATACTTTTAGTTCATGTTTGTAATACCTATAGAACAAATGTGTGATACCTCAAAACCGCGCACCCATGCACCCATGTTGCGTGCGCACGCCGCGCGCCCACACCCGCCGCGCGCACCTCACAAGTCTAAAGGTATCACACATATACTCTTTAGGTATCATATATGTGTAATACCTATAGAACAAATCTATAATACCTCAAAACCGTGCGCGCCCATGTTGCGCTCCCACACCACGCGCCCATGCGCCCACACCCGCCACACGCGCACCTCACAAATCTAAAGGTATCACACATATACTCTTCAGGTATCAAATACTTTTAGTTCATGATTGTAATACCTATAGAACAAATGTGTAATAACTCAACAGTATATGTGTACAGGTCGGGGAGGGTTGGGGGCACGGATCCTAGGATCCGTGTCCCAGGGGCACACAAGTGTCACTCCAGTTTAATTATGCACATCTGCAATAACACATTTATTAATAAAAAATTCTAATAACATCTTTTAATCTTTTTATTATATTATTTTAATATATTACTACCTGCGGGACCAAATTTGCACATAGGGATGGACACGGAGGTTAAGAAAAAACCATTTTTGTAGTGTTAATGTTGAATAGTAAAGAACAATTTTGTAAATTTTATTTGTCATTTTTGGAGTGTGCAAATGTGAATGCGATGGACGAAAACGGAAAACATGCAAATATGAGCGGGACAGAGGGAGTAATATATTAATATATTAATATACAATACCATTAATCACATGCCCTTAGGTAAACTTGAGCGTCTCAACCTTTAATTCAAACAAAGGTTTAGAAAGATTAATTTACTTTAACCAACACAAAGCAACCCAAACTCCCAAACCAAACATGCATGTAGGCATAGAGAAAAAAAACACTGTTTTACAATTAAATTCTTAAAGTACTGGAATAAAAGAGTCAATTAATTAACTAGCTTATTTGAAATCATGATAAGAACAATGAATTTGTAATTTTATTCTTAATTCATTTCCCTAAAAAAATAACTAAACATATAAAGAACGATTATTAAATGTGAATTCTCATATTTTCACAACTATATAATTGAGTAAGATGGAAGATGATTTTCTTAATGATTGTTTATTAGTGTATATTGAAAAGCAAACTGCAAACAAATTTAATATAGATTCACCTGCAGATGACTTTCGTCATATGAAAGAGCGACACTCTAAATTTAATAAATTGGGAAAGTACTATATTTTGAGATATTTCGTGTTAAATATTATATATTGTTTTGTGTAATATTAAATTTAAAAAATACAATATAAAAGTTGTATAGTTTTTTTGATTGTGAGAAAATTAAACTACGTACCATTTTAGATATAACAAATATATTTTCTACTCATAAATATGTAAAAGCATATTATGTAGAATGCATTTTTAGCAATTTTCACAAAATTAGTCGTAATTCGAATTGTAATAAATGAAGGTTGTACCTTATTTTGCTAATTATATAAAAAGTTAGAATTATATTGCAATTTTTGTAAATGTGGTGATTTATGTTGTAATTTGACCTTCAAATTTATTTGTGTTGGGAATTACGTGGCATATGATATGACAAATGACATGGAATATTTGTCAGATACACGTTGACTCCAATTGCCGGAAAATATAAATGTGATTTAAATTACAACAACGAATAATTTTATTTTTTTTGCTAAATTCAAAAAGTGGAGAATAATATGCCATTTTTAAAAAAACCATGATTTTTATATTTTGCAATTACACCCTTTTTTTTAGTAATATGCCATCTGTATTTTCTTGTCACTAACACAAAACAAACTATCTTTTTTAGTAGTTTTTCATCTAAAAAATTAAAATATTCCTATAAAGTGCTAACAAATATTTTCTTATATTTTTTAAATTCAAATAAAAGAATATTTTTATCCGAAATCTAAAACATAATTAACTAATAAAGATATTTTTAATTAATGAATAATAAACTTCAAAAACAAGCACAAGACAAGATTTTTCAAAAATATGTATTTGTGCTTGGAACAAAATATTTTTCAAACGAACAAAAACAAGCACAAGACAATATATTTTTCAAAATATTTCTTATATAATTGGAACAAAATATGGAGTCTTCAAATCACACCAAGTGATGTTGCTCCGATCCAACACTCGAAAATTCCGATCCAAATACCTGCAAAACAAACACCGGGAGGGGTTCCCGGCGTTGGGACTCCGATGCTCAAGTCAGTAAAGTTGCTAAGCAATTTCTTAGTGAAAGTGTATATGTGTGTTTTAGTAGTATAATTGTGCGTAAAAAATGAAAGAAATGAGCATTATAAGTTTATATACTCCTTGTTATATGTGGCAGTTGGAACCATTCGATAAATATGGGAAGTGGGCGACTAGTCCGTGAAAATGGCGGTCATTTGAATTCAAAACCTATTCGTCTCGCTTCATCACTAATCAGTTCATCAACACGTCTAGAAACTTAATCAATTCGACCTTAATCAATTTGCAAATAGCTTCGTAGAACAGTTCGCTCTTCCTGAAGTAACCCTTGTTCGCTTCTCTAAGTTGTTCACGCATGCCGACTTTGACTTTGGTTCGGTTTAAGGGAGAAAACCCGGTACACTTCAGTTCGACCATATCAAGTACTCCCTCATTCGAAGTGCGTGTTTACACGTACTAGTGCAGTTCACTAGATACGTTTGCCGAACACCTTACGCTCATTTTCAAGGTGAAACGTCCTATCAACCACTTCTGTCCCATCTACGCAACACGTTGCAAAATGCATTTCTCGCTCAATGTCTTTTCGTCTCCCACTGTTTGATTTCATCACATCCAACGGTTGATAGCTCGTGACCCTTCACATTTTCCCCCCAAAATCAAGAAAATCCACCGTCTATATATATATCCTCTATTAGACATAAAAACCTTCCTGCTAAAATCAATATAACTCTCCTCAACAAGGGATTTTCTCCTCCAATTTCTAGAATTTTTCAATCAACCCAGGTACCAATCTTCCTCTCTCTTAACCTTATATTTCAATGGCATCTTCTAATTCCTTAGTTCATCTTCAAGATGAGAGTGAGTCAGAAAAGGGTTTTGATCAATTTCCTCTTCACCCCGATTCTAGGCCGGTAAACCCTAAATCTTCATCTTCGAGCCATCGAAAACCGTCCAATCTTCCTAAGAAATCTAGATAAAAAACTGTAGATACTGTATTTTCTTCCACCAAAGCCACTCAGACCCATACAGTACTACTCAGTTCGATCATGGTAGGCGGTTATTCTATAGTAATCCCTAGTCCAGAAGATCGACCCTATCGAGCTCCTGCCGGCTATCAAACATGGTTTCTGAAGCATGTAACTTTAGGATTAGTTCCTCTTATTCACCATTTCTTTTTGGAGATCGGTACGGTCTTCGACATATATCCGAACCAATTGCACCTGAACTCTATAAGTTATATAGTGTCTTTTTATATGATATGTAAATGGATGGGGGTTAAGCCCACCTCTGATCGATTTCGATCTTGTTTTGTTCTTAAAAACACTAATCTTTTTCGATTTTATCTAAGCTCTCGTCGTGGCAAAAGGCGAGCTTCTTTTTTATCTCCCGAGGACGACAAAGTCAGTTCTTGGGAAAAGTATTATTTTTTCATTCGCGAACCAGCGAACCAACCCTTATGTTCGCTCTCTTGGGCTCAAACTTCTACTCAAATAGATCCTCATCCTCGAACTGATTTTCAGATCACTCTTCTAAATAAAATATTTGAAAATGGGTGGTTCGATATAGTAAGGTTGAGCTCCTGTGAGTCATTGTTGTCGTTCTAGGGGTTCTATCCGAACAGTCAAGTTCCTTCCAGATTCAATTTAGGTCATTCTTTACTTCTTTGCAATTTCTTGTGTTAGTTCGAACTATTCTATCGAACCGTAATTTATTCGGGTTATTTCCTTTCGCAGACAGAATAATGAATCAGTTCTTCAATTTCCTGGATGAGGTCTCCGACGAATAAATGACTCTTTATTCACCCTTCCAACACGGAGTGGACACTGACTTAGCTGCAACCTTCAGGTAGGAAGAAGAAATGCACCTCGTCGAGCTGGCTACCAAGACACCGGCTCGACTGAGAACATAATCCGGGAAGAATGGGGTGCTCTTTCTGAGAGTTCGGGGCCTGCCTTATCTCATTCCTCCGTCACCGCTACGCTGCCGACCGTTGAAGTCCAACCCAGTTCGTTTTTTCCTACTACTTATGTATCTAAACCTATTGATCAGACTGAGGAGATCGAAGGGGAAAAAGTAGAAGCTACTACCTCTCTCTAGAAGAAAAAAAAGGATCTTCCAGCTCGTAGAGAACCGTGGGCAAAAAAACAAAAGACTATTGAAGAGCCCAGGTTTAGTTCGGAAGCTCCGGGAGAGGTGGTGGTTCATAGTGAAAAAACCGTGGAGGGGGAAGAAGATACTGAAGAGAATGAACTGAGGACATGAAGATGGAGGGTTTCCGAGCTGGAGTGAATGAAGGTTTTTGCCAGTTCGCTTAGAGTTCGGAGATGGAGATGATAGTTGAGGCCTATCGTGAAAGGATTTTTCGTCAAATCTGAAACTCAGTTATCTTTCTTTCCAAAGCTGCTCCCATAGCCGAAACGTATTTTCGAGAAGGGGTTCGACTATGTCAGGAGGAGGTGACGGAAACTGTGCGATAATATCAACAGGAGACCGGCCAAGTGTTGTCGGAATCCAAATTTCAATCCCGCCTCCGACCACTAGGCAAAAAGTTAAGACAATCTTTCCCTACTCCTCCCGGCTGGTAAAGAGATCCGAGCGAGGCCGTTGATGCAGAATGGTGGATAGGATATTTGGAGCAGGCTATTTCGGAAGTTCTTCCCAAGCATCCAAATACCAGCTCGAATCCTCCTCAGTTCGGAGAGACAACTTCAAATTTGGTTGCGGATCTGTCTGAGGAAATGTTCGACCTTATACCGTCGATCTCATCCGCTGATCCTCCTTTTCATCCAGTTCCCTCCGAAAAACCGTCTGATTGTACTTAGTGAAATTCTCGTATATCTTTTGTTCGAAAATACTTTGCATATTTTCTTCTGTAACTATTCTATCAAACTTTCAAACGTTATGATATGTTTCTAATCATATATCAGAGCTTTCAATCTATTTTTGATGTAAGTTTAAGATATTCGAATCTTCAAACTCCAACAAGTATAACTCCATTATCGAATTAGTGAACCATAAAGTACATATTTGTATTTGATCAGGATTTTTTGGAGGTATAATTGCAGTTCACTTAATCAGGACATTCCGAGAGAATGTTTCAATTCGCTTAATCAGGACATTTCGATAGAATGTTTCACTTCGCTTAATCAGGACATTCCAAAGGAATGTTTCAATTCGCTTAATCATCAAGTATAACATCAATCATATAAAATCAAACAGAAAAGAAAAGACAACAATTTAACGTGGTTCGGCTAAATTAGCCTACGTCCATGGAGAGTCAATATTTCTCATTGTATTAAAGTAAGGGAAATTGAGAAAAGTAGCAAGTAACATACAGAAGTGAGGCACTTCAAGTATAGAATTTCTTCAGATGACTCACATGCCATGGTCTTAGCAACATCTTTCCATTTTTATCTATCAGCTCGTAAGATCCTCCTGGAAGAATTTTTTAGACAACATATAGTCCTACCCAAGTAGCATCTAACTTCTCAATTTCAACCAAGGCATCTGACTGCCTTAACACCATATCTCCCAATTGGAACTCCCTCTTCCGAACTTTCTTATGGAACGCTGCTTGAATACGCCTTTTATAGAGTTCATGACGAACTCTGGCCTCATCTCTCAGTTCGTCTAAAAACATTAAGTCAGTTTTGACCAATTTTTCATTCTCTTGAGGTTCAAAACTAGTAATCCTCAAAGCTTCTCATTGGATTTCTGTTGGGACTACTGTTTCCATTCCAAACGTCAAACTGATAGGGCTTTCCCCTGTTGTTGACCTAGATGTGGTTCGATAAGCCCACAACACTGATGACAGTTCGTCTACCCAGTTAGATTTTTCAGAATCAAGCCACTTTTTAAGGCCATCCAATATAATCATATTCACCACTTCGACCTGTCCATTTTTTTTGGGATGAGCAACTGTCGTGAATACTTGCGAGATTTCATCTCCTTGCACCATTCGGTAATCTTCTTTCCCCGGAACTGAGCTCCATTATCTGACATTAAGATCCTTAGTAAGCCAAACCTACAACAAATATTTTTCCAGACCAAATGGATCATATCAGCTTCAGTAATCTTGGCTAAAGGTTCGACTTTGACCCATTTAGTGAAATAGTCCACTGCTACTACCAAGAATTGTTTACTTCCTCTAGTTTTAACAAATGGACCAACAATGTCAATCCCCCATCTGGCAAAAGGACAAAGCGAACAGTCAGTTAGCATATCAGCAGCTGGTGTGTGAATCCGCCACCCATGCTTCTGGCAAGACTCACACTTTTTAACTATTTCCTCAGCGTCATTCTTCATTGTGGGCTAATAGAAACCAGCTCGCACTACCTTTCGAGCTAAAGCTCTTGTCCCCGCGTGTTCAGTGCATCCTCCCTCATGAGTTTCTCTTAAAACCTTAATCCCCTCCTCTTGAGATAAACATCTTACATCTGTTGGCAGAAAGGTTTTTCTATACAAAAATCCATCAAGAATATAATAGAATTGAACTTGTCTTTCCAGCCTTTTCAACTCCTTTGTGGTCCCTTCTTTTTTGCCTTCCAAAAAATGCAAGAATGGAGTTTTCCAGTCGGACTCTGCCTTGTCAATGTTCATCACTTCATTTTTTCTTCCCACACCCATAACAGTTATACTTCGTTGCGAACAGTCCTGCAACGAACTGTCTATCTTTGATAAAAAAATCCATCTTCTGATTGGCACTCCTAGGAATTTGTTCAATCTGAAGCTTCTCAAACCTGTTTTCCATATCTCTGACTTTTTCCACATAAGAAATCATGCGATCTTCTTTAACTTCACATTGGTTTTGAAGCTGTTGAGTTACCAGCTGTTAATCAGATTTGACTGTTAAGTGGCGAGCCCCTGCTTGTTCGGCTATCTTTAATCCCTGCAAAAAAGCTTCATACTCCGTTTTATTGTTATATGCTTTAAACAAGAATTTTATGGTGTACTATAACTCATCTTTCTCTGGACTGATTAATAATATCCCAGCTACAGCTCCTTGACGAGATGACGATCCATCTACAAATAATTCGCACTCCTTCTTTTCTTGCACTCTAGTTATTTCTTGAATAAAATCCATCAAGGCCTAACCTTTAACGACTGTTCGAGGTTCATATTTGATGTCAAATTGGCCCAGTTCGACAGCCCATTTGACTAACCTTCCTGATGCATCAGGCTTTCCCAGAACAACGCTTAGCGGATGGTCAGTTCGTACTGTAATTACATACCCTAAAAAATATGGCCGCAACCTCTTAGCCGCGGTGACTAATGCACAGACCACCTTTTTAATCTTAGTATAACGTGTTTCTGCTCTTTGAAGAACTTTGCTGACAAAGTACACAGGGAACTGATCCCTACTTTCTTCCTTCACAAGAACCGAACTGACTGATTCTTCACCAGTCGCTAAGTATACTACCAGTGGACCTCCTTGAATCGGTTGTTTCAATAAAGGAAGCGAAAAGATGAAAGCTTTCAAGTCCTCAAACGCCTTTTGACATTGTTCATTCCAGCCGAACTTGCCACTTTTTCTTACAATTTTGAAGAAAGACAAACCTTTATCTGCTAGCCTTGATATAAACCTGCTTAGGGCAACAATATGACCAGTTAGAATTTGTACCTCTTTTATAGTTCACGGAAGAGACATCTCTTGTATAACTCGAATTTTACTAGGATTGACTTATATTTACTCTCTCAGTAACCATATACCCCAAAAACTTCCCTGTTTTTACTCTGAACGAACACTTAGATGGATTCAAGCGCATTTCATACCTTCGAATGGTTTTCATGGTTTCCCTTAAATCAACTGCATGAGTGTTCGCTTGAGTACTCTTTACTAACATGTCATCCACATAGGCCTCCATATTCCGACCTAATTGATGCTTAAACATCTTGTCCAACATCCTTTGGTAGGTACTCCTGCATTCTTTAAACCAAACGGCATTATTGTGTAACAATATGTTCCAGATGAGGTGATGAAAACAACATTGGGTTTATCTTCCGGATGCAACAAAATCTAATAATATCCTTGTACAACATCCATCATACTAAGCAGTTCGCACCCAGCGGTCGAATCCACCAGCTTATCAATTCAGGGGAGTGGATAATGATCCTTGGGACAAGCTTTGTTCAGATCCTGGAAATCGATGCACATACGCCACTTGTTTCCAGGTTTAGGCACCAAGACTACATTAGCTAACCATCGAGGGTATTGAATCTTCTCAATGTGCCCTATCTCCAACAACTTTTCAACTTCCCTCTTTATGATTTCATTCTGTTGATCTCCAAAATGCCTCAACTTCTACTTAACCGGTCGAGCTTTGGGCTTAATATGTAATTTGTGAACTGCTATATCTGGGTTTATACCCTTCATATATTCTGGTTTCCATGCAAATAGATCCACACTTTCCTTCAGAACCTTTATTATCTCATTTCGGGTTTGCTCGGATAAATGACTACCGAGACGAACTAGGTGCCCAGATTGCTCTAGAATTAACTCAATACTCATCAGCTCCCTTTCTTCGAACTCAGCTGTGCTCGCTTCTTTCCCTTTTTTCCGACTATGATCTCTTTCTCGATCAGCTTCATCTCTTTGTTCAGTATTACGCTTTCGGGACTCTGAATGACGAACTACGGCAACATAACAACATCGAGCTGTCTATTGATCGCCATGAACTACTCTCACTCCTAATGTCTGTCCTTCCTCATTTTCCACAGGAAACTTCATCATCAAATGTGCAGACGAGATGACCGCCGCATAAGTACTCAATGATGGACGACCTAAAATCACATTGTATTGTGAAGGTGCATCCACCAGCAAGAAAGTCATTGTTTTATTCTATCTCCATTCTCCTTCTCCTAAAACCATAGACAATTGTACTTTGCCAAACACTATCACAGCTTCTCCTGCAAAACCATAAAGAGAAGTTTCCACAGATTTTACCTCAACTAACGACCTTATTTTTCTGAAACAGTCCATGAACATGATGTCCACCGAACTAACCGTATCAACAAATACTCGTTCAACATTGAAGCCTCTTATCTCGGTCGTAATCACCATAGCATCGAACTGTGGACTTTGGATTGCTACTCTGTCACGAACTCCAAACTCCACCACCACTTCGTCGAAAATCATTTGGACCTCACCTCCTTTTCGTCGAACTGAGTTCAGTCTTGTTTTATGAGCTCTGTTTGAATCTTCGTCTGTTGGTCCTTCTATTATCATATGTATGGTGGGTCTTTCTTCCCGTTCGGGGCTGTTCCGTGGTGGGAGCGATAGAGATGAAGGTAATTCAGGTCGTTCTTGTCTCCGTTCTCTTCTTGGTTCCTCTCGAACATTTCATTGTTCTCTATTATCCTGTCGGTGTTGACGAACATATCGGGTCAATCTGTTCTCTCTAACCAATCTCTTTAGTTTGTCCCTCAGATGTAAACATTCATCAGTGTCATGCCCATATTCATTGTGAAAACGACATAATTTACCATTCCCGAAGGTAGGTGGCTTCTTGGGATTTGGGCTCCAGCTCGCCGGCCATCTCAATTGTGGCGAATTCCAGATTTCCATCAACATTTATCCGGGAGGGATCGTTAGTGGTGTGTATTGGTCATATCTCCTACCCACTTTTGTATCTTGCAATTGTGGGGGTGCGAACTTCGTTTGAGATTCTCCTGTCTCTTTTTTTCTTGCGAGGTCTTGCTCATGTGACCTGTTCGCTCGGCTAGAACCCTTACCTTTCTTAATCTGAACCGTTTCTTCCAAATTGATGTATTTGGTAGCTCTCTGTAATAAATCGTCAAAATTCCTAGGCGTCTTCTTAACCAATGAGGTATGAAGGTCGCCCTCTCGCAAGCCTTGTATAAAGACGTTGACTATCAGATCGTCTGAAGCCTTAGGAGCGTCCAGAGTTGCAGCTGTAAACGTTTTGACATACTCTCTCAATGTCTCATCCACCTTCTGTTTAACCCCGAACAAGGTTTGAGTAGATCACCGTTGTCTTCTAGCACTGACGAACTGATGTAAGAACAAATCTGATAATTGCTCAAAGTCGTGAATTGCTTCATCACTTAACTGACTGAACCATGTCTGAGCAGCCCTAGTGAGGGAAGTAGCGAACACCCTGCACTTGATATCATTCGAATACCAAAAGGGCCGTATTTTCAAATCGACACAAATGATCCCACGGATCAGTAGTGCAATCATAATCAAAATTCACCGGTCGAAAGGAAGCCGGTAGTTCATCCTCCATTACCTTATTAGAAAAGGGATTTCCTTTTGAACTCTTCGGAACCTGTCGAATATTCCGTTGAACCTCCCGCAATTCTCTCTTCAGATCGTCAACCTTTTCTGACAGTTCGTCATGTTCTCACTTCTGACCATGGGGGTGATCAATTTGACTCTCTCTCGTCTGTTTGTGATATGTCATCTTTCTGTCCCTTTTCCACATTAACCTCAACATTGTCCTGCTATGACTCAACTCTCTATTTTCCCAAAGCTCTTTGCACAGCCGCTGATATTAAATCTGAAAGTTCTTTCGGTGTTAAAGTGATGATACGAGGAGGATCTATCAGGGTAGAACTCCGGTTATCTTCTCTATCTTCTTGTCCTCTTAATGGTTCCTCTACCTCTATCATTCTCCTTGATCCTCTGGTATTCACCATTTTTGTTATCTCAACGTCTTAAAAGCTCAAATTTTTCCCACAGACGGCGCCAATTGATGTTGCTCCGATCCAACACTCAAAAACTCCGACGCTCAAGTCAGTAAAGTTGCTAAGCAATTTCTTAGTGAAAGTGTATATGTGTGTTTTAGCAGTATAATTATGCGTAAAAAATGAAAGAAATGAGCATTATAATTTTATATATTCTCTGTTATACGTGGCAGTTAGAATCATCCGATAAATATGGGAAGTGGACGACTAGTCCGCGAAAATGACGGTCATTTGAATTCAAAACCTGTTCGCCTCGCTTCATCACTAATCAGTTCGTCATCACGTCTAGAAACTTAATCAGTTCGACCTTAATCAATTTGCAAATAGCGTCGTAGAATAGTTCGCTCTTCTTGAAGTAACCCTTGGTTCGCTTTTCTAAGCTGTTCACGCATGTCGACTTTGACTTTGGTTCAGTTTAAGGGAGAAAACCCGGTTCACTTCAGTTCGACCATATCACCAAATATGAAAACTTTCCTATGGCAAACTTGCAAGATCTGTCTACCGACTAAACTAAAGCTGCAAAGTAAAAGTATAAATGCCTCGTCTTGTGTGAGGATGATATTGAGAACTCTTGGTACTTGTTTGTTGAATGTACATATGCAAATGAGTATGGGAGAGTTGCACACCTTCAATCTGTCTTTGATTATAACTTAATTCTCTTTGTGGACTTACTTTCACATTAGATTTTCTCTAACCTTGTTAAATCTGGAAAACAAGTTGTCTAGACTTTTGTTGTTGTTCTTTTGGGTATGTGGCGACAGAAGAATGAAATGTTTTGAAATAAGATATCATGTAACATTATCTCATTAGTGAATATGTTTCTCGCACGACACTTCGACTGAATGGCTTGATTTTCATAGTCTTGCATTGAAAAAAAAAACTCGACAACAAACTGGATTGACTACATGTAATCGGAAGAAACCCCCTCACTTTTTCATTAATTGTAATATTTATTTTGCTTTTTTTTTTGGACAAGAGAATTATGGATATTGGACCAGTACTACGAAATGAATTTGGGCAACATATCTCATCAAGAACAAGCATGAGACAACGTTTGTTTGGAGTGTTTGAAGGGAAAGTTATCGACCTACTTGAGGCTTTATTGTGGATACGTAGCATGCATGAGTCATCACAATGTCATCTTCGAGATGAATGCAAAAATTGTTGTGGATATCATCTCATGTTTGTCGGAAGACTTGTCGAAATTTAGTTCCATTATCTCTTGTTGTTTAGGAGTCTTAACACAAAACCAAACTTTCTCTATTTACTTTGCTAGGAAACAAACAAATGAAGTTGCTCATACTTTAACACGACAATCTTATTTTTTGTTTCTCCCATCATAGTCTACACCACTCATATATTCAGTATTTGCTTGCACAGGATTGTTCCTCCTCTGTTAATAATTAACACTTTAGTGTTAAAAAAAAAAAAAAAAAAAAAAAAAGAACACTTCTCATCTCACTTTGCATAAAATAATTTCCAACCCAAGTATTATTTAATTTATTTCCCCTAGTTTGGAGCCAAACGGTATGAGAAAATAAATATTTAAATCCACAAAGTAAAAGGTCCGCCCGCCGCTTCATGTCGTTGGTCTTCGACATGTTGATATTTCAATACGACGTCGTGACCCGGTCAACTAGTCCAACTGAGGTAATAAATTAAACCAATAAACCAACTTCACGGTCACATGATATATCGACACGTGCCCCTTAATTCATACTCTAAAAAACAGCTCTTCCTTCCATTCGTCTGTCGTCAATGATATAATGACAGCCATGTAATTTTATCTTCTGCTTCGTCAATTAATGTTTCTCATATTTCTCAACTCTAATTATAAATTAAATTTATCAAACTTTTTACTCTCCTCTATCTCTCTCCCCCCTCATTTCTCTCTCTGGAAACGAGATGTCATTCAGAACATCTTTTCTCCCACGAAGCATCATTCACCGTTCTTTCGCACTTTCGAGATCATGCAAGGAATCGAAACCCCGGGATCTCCACTCCGTTTGCAATGGTGACCATCTCGGCGGAGAGGGAAAAGGGGAAGAGAAGGACGACGGTGATTTTGCCAATGGGAGGGGGCAGCAGCACCACCAAGGCGACGTCGTTTCGCCTGGTGAATTGGGGCTCTATCAGCCGGGTTCATGGGCGAACATGCTGCCGGAGCTTTTGGGGGAAATAATGCAACGGGTGGAAGCCGACGATGATCAATGGCCGCAGCGCCAAAACGTCGTCGCATGCGCCTGCGTTTGCAAGCGGTGGAGAGAGGCCACCAAGGAGGCTGTGGAGAAGGCTTCTTTACGTCACCCTGGCAAAATCACTTTTCCTTCTTCTCTCAAACAGGTCCGCATTTCTCAATTTCTTAATTATTGTATTGATTTTTTTTAATGATATGATGGATCATGGATCTCGAGTTTTCTCTGTGTCATTGAAAAAAGGTGTGCTTCGATATGATTTGGTGGAATAATAAATCGGAATTGATTTTTTTTTTTCCTTAATTTTTGCTCTCTGTATTATTAATGGTGGTATGATCCTTTCTGATGAACTGAGAAACCACTAAATTGATCCTTTCTATATTTTACATAATGCAGCCAGGGCCTCCAGACTCCCCAGTTCAATGCCTTATCAAACGTGACAAGAAGAATGCTGCATTTTACCTCTATCTTGCTCTCACACCATGTGAGTAGACTTGATGCTTTATTATTGATCATGATTGCTAATGATAAATATGTTGCTTCTTCACTGTATAAATTGCTTATTTGCAGCAGCAGTTTAGTTTCCTTTATTTTGGGTATGCAACCTTTAGAGTAATGGAGGGCTAAAAAAATTCTTCTACTAATTTGCAATACTTTGTCTAAAAACTAGTAATGAGTTAAACAAACATACATTGTCTGGTAGTTTTACCAGCATCCACACCTAATATTAGCTATTTGATTTATTGGTCAATTATCCATGTACAGATGCACCACTGTTTTAGCCTGTCAAATTAGGCATCGGTTGCTTTTTCTGCTGTTATTTTCTCTTTGATAATATCATTATCAACACCATCGCTCAATATCTCTGTTCCAGTCTTTAGCTTATCTTTCATGTTATCGAAGTAAAACTCATTCTTGAGTACTCCATGCAGGCGAAAATGCATTCATTAAGCTTCATTTGAAAAAATTAGTGAACTGTATGATTAAGAGATATAGTGACACAACATAATATCTATCTGAAAGGATTTGAGGGCCTACTTTTCTGTTCAAAACACATGCAACACTATCTTTTTCCAAATTTTTCCTTCTACTCAAACTTTTGAGCATTCTTTACTATGAGCAAGTCAAATTTTCTTTTATATTTGTTTTCTAATTGGGGGGGGGGGGAGGTACTCTTTTGGCCTTCAATTGAAATAGGTGATTAGATTAGGTAAAGATCACTAGCAATTAGCAATTGAATTTCTACTTAGAGATTGTTCCAAAGCTAAAAATGTTAACAGCAGCGTAACGAGTTGAATAATATATAAGAAACTTTTCCAATATGCTTCTGTCATTATATTTCTCATTTTACACAAGATTCTCGACAACATCTCTCATAGGTTGTGGCTAGTTGTATTAAATATTTCCTTGTTGTTTGTACGATATAATTGTACAGCTGATATGTGATGGGTTCTGTCACAGCATTAACGGACCAAGGTAAGTTTCTCCTAGCAGCACGAAGATACAGAAGAGGTGCCCACATTGAATACATCATTTCGCTGGATGCGGATGATCTATCTCAAGGAAGTAAATCCTATGTTGGAAAATTAAGGTTGGCATTTCTGTCCACTAATTCATATACTCACCTGCTTTTATCCTTGTTTTTGGTGGAAAATTCTGATAAATTAAGACAAGGATCTGGAAAATGTAAAGTTTCATTTGAAGTCTGTCTCAACATGGGTGTTGCCTTTTAATTTTGTAGATGGTGCTTTATCTAAAGATAGTAGTGTGTGTTGATTTGTATTATTGATTTAACAATCTCAGAATACCACATGCTCTTTTGCCACTTGTATTGTGCACTTGTGCTTTTGAAGCACGTAATATTAAAAGGCACTTATCTATAAGAATTAAATACTGCAATTTCTTCTTAAATAATATAGTTGCACTTGTTATTAGAAGTGGTCCTAAATATGAGAAGAAGGTTCAACATAAGTTTTGTACGGCGTAGGTTGTTTGAACTAAGAGAAGTGAAAAATCGTTAATTAGATAGGAGATTTTACTGTTTCCAAATGAAAAACTGCATCTTTTTATCAAGTATATTTTATATTGTCAATTTGTCATTTACGAGATTAACTTATCGTAGTAGACTTGGTCATTTGAGGATGTGATTCGGGGTTTGGACAATCAAGAGGGTTTGTTTCAGAATGTTACTTATCTATGTATTTAAAGAAAGCTTTGGGACTAATAGCTCTAATAAAACTTTATGCTGCAATGTTGCTTTAATGTGGTGGAATTTTCTGATGTTTCCTGCTGGGACAGAAATGAATTTAGAAATTTCTCCAAGATAAACGAAAACAAAGAGGTTTCCTCCCAGCAGAGTAAAATGTGTTTTTGTTTCATTTATGTCATTTCCTTATCCTTTCTATGTTGGTTTATAAAAATAACCAAATTGCTTGTAATTGATATGATAGGTCTGATTTTCTTGGTACTAATTTCACAATCTACGATAGCCAACCACCCCACCATGGAGCAAAGCCATCAAGCCGTAGGGCTGGGCGCCGCATTGGGAGCAAGCAAATAAGCCCCCAAGTCCCCGCTGGTAATTTTAAAGTTGGGCACGTTTCCTATAAATTTAATCTCTTGAAGTCGAGGGGTCCAAGGAGGATGGTGTGCTCGCTTACATGTCCATCATCCTCAGAGGAAACCTCAACTGACGACGATTCGAAGATGAAAAGGGCAGAGCCCGGGTTAACGATCTTGAAAAATAAAGCACCAAGATGGCATGAACACTTAGAATGTTGGTGCCTCAATTTCCATGGGAGAGTGACCGTTGCATCGGTTAAGAATTTCCAAATGGTTGCAACAAGAGATCAAAGTAAGCCAGATGGGAAGGGTGATGAGGAAACAGTGCTTCTCCAATTTGGAAAGGTAGGAGATGACACTTTCTCTATGGATTATAGGCAGCCTCTCTCAGCCTTCATGGCTTTTGCTATTTGCCTCACCAGTTTTGGGACTAAACTGGCCTGTGAGTAAAAAGAATTTGGGCGTCTCTCTCAATTTTACTAATATATTGATTGATTTTTTACTACTATATATATATTGAGATAATTTCTTGCTAATGAATATATGATATATGTACATGGTCTTATTTTATGGTTTTGTAAAGGGCTATTGGTGTTTTGGACTATGATGGACTGATGTGCATACTTTTGAGTGACATTTTGTGTCATATTCTCTTTAGGAAATTGTGAATAACAAAATACGCAAGTATTTTGTAAACGAGAATTGTACATGGAGAAACTTATTATGAAGATATTATCTTAATTTCAAGTTGATTTCTTGTTATTTACTTTTGGAGTAGTGTTTGTGTACATCAAGTGCATGGATCATGATCCATGCAATTAGGCACGCGGGTCGAATTGGGTTGGGTCTGGCTAGATTTGTGCCCAAGTTTTTTTAAAAAAATTTATGACACAACCTTTATATTTACCGAATATAACATTTATGTTTAGCGAGTATAATCTTTATGTACAAATATGTATATCTTTTATGTTATATTAGTATAACATTTACATACATATATCATAATCTTTAAGTGATATTACTTAAAAAAAATTTCATTATAAAAATTCATACAGTATGGCTTAACCTTTATGTTATAATAATTTAATCTTTATGTTATATTAGTATAATTTTTATGTACAAATATCATAACATTTATGTACTCATAATCTTTATGTACTTAAAGAATAATATAAAATTATATTATTATAACAAAAAGGTTAAATTATTATGCATAAAGATTACATTATTATAACATACAAGTTTTGAAAGGTTTTGAAAGATATTATAAGTCTGTCATGCAATAAAAAAGTTTATGTGAACATAACTAAAAGGTTAGGTTCGTCAAACTAAAAGGTTAGATTAAATAACTACGAAACTAGGGTTTGAGCTAGAGTTTGGGTGTGCGAGCGTGCGTGTGGAACACGTAAAATACACTCCCTAATTGGGTGGATCCGGTTGCACATAAGAACATTTGTGTTACTTTCGAGTTTCTTTCATTAAATGGTTTGGGTAATTTAAATAGAAGATATAAGTTAAGTGATATAAACTTTTAGTTGGATTTGTAATATTTCATTACTTAATGTTTATTTTTAAAATATAAACATTTGTATCTTTCTTTTTTATTATACATTGCACATATTTCTTAAAATTTGAATTTAATCAATTGATCCTTTTATGACAAACTTACATGTTTGTTGCACGGATTGTCGTTATTTTTAATTAGATTATGTTTTAACTATTATTCTAAAATTTGTTCTTTTCAAATAATCTAAATTTTTTATTTAATTTTTTTTTTCAAAATTTGTAAGTTTATTTATTGGCATTTTATTTCATATTTATAAAAAAATTTACTTATATTTTTTACTTAAAAACACTTTTATTTAACTCCAATATTTTATTTTAGCACTATAGTCGAAACTACAACAAAATCAATAAAAAGAAAACTCAAATGCATCAAAATTTAAACAATTTAGTTTTGATATTTTACTTTTTTTATATATTTAATGTAAAGAACAAATTCAAAATCATCAAAACGATATATTTGATTTGTTATGTATTGAAACTGAATTTTAAATGAATAAGTTTAATTTGAAATTACAATTTGTTAAAAAAATAAAAATAACTATGAACAAAATTTCAAATAAAAATATTAAATGTGATAAATCATGCATTAAAAATGAATTTTAAATGAAGAAGTTATTTAATTTGAATTACAAATAAAATAAAATAAAAGTAGGTCGAAAACACATCAGCACGTATACACTCAATCAAAAGTAGGCCGGAAGGTACCTAATCCCGAACATTACAGACCAAAATTTTGCATAACCTCCACACCAAAATCCTGCATCTAATCTTACTATCTAGACCAAAATCCAGCATCAAATCCAAAATCATATATCCACACCAAAATCCTGCATCAAATCCAAAATTTGTATCCGATCATCTCATCCAAATTAAAACCCTACATCAAATGATATCATTAAAGACCAAAACCGTACATCAATTAGGATATGAACAATGTTGTGTGCACCACCTCCAGATCGAAATCTTACATCCTACCATATCATTCATACCAAAACCTTGCAAATCATTCCGACCAGGGGCGGACCTAGGATGATTATCTTGGGGGGCCAACAGTAGAATTTTAAAATTTTAAGCTTAAATTATACACTAACAAGCTCATATATATATATATATATATATATATATATATATATATGCATCAATAATCACTATAAAATTTTAAGCTATATCAATGCACACATTTAAGTTTTAAGCTTAAGTCACTAACATAAATATTTTTTTAAGAAAAATATTAAACCAAAAGGAGGGATTGATCATTGGTTTATAATTAAACCCTAACAAAATATATATTAATCACAATAAAATCAACAAAATGACCTAATATATGTGGAAATGGTGAGACTATACACACCTCATGAATATACAAAGAACACCCCAATTTTAGAAAAATCAAAGGTATATTAATTCATTTTTTAGGTGTGTTTAGTAATTTTGAGACGTGGATAACCCCACCCACATGAGAAATGTTTAAGTTTTGACATGATTGAGTTCTCAATTTAAGGCTTGAAGTTTAGATTGAGTTGTCAATTCAAGATAAAATTCCATTTTTTCTTTTTAATTATATTTATAAATTTATTTATATTTTAGATAAATAAAGACAGATTAGTGCAATTTTAGAACGATCCTCATCCGACTTGTATTAATTTATATAAAAAAGAGAGAGAGAAAGAAAGAAAAATATAATTAATTCAATTCATAAAATATAATTTATACTAAATTGATTAATATTAAAATTGGGTTTCTGTACTTTTATTCATAAAATTTAATAAAATAAAATAAAAATTAATTTTATGAAATGTATATATATATATATATATATATATATATATATATATAGAAACAAGTCAGATGAAAATCATTTCAAAATTTCACTAACTTGTTATAATTTATTTTAAATATAAATGCATGTTGAAATATTAATAACTCTATGAATATAAATAAAAGAAAAATGAAATGAAAATGAAATTTTGTCTTGAATTGGGAACTCAATCTAAATTTCAAGCCTTAGATTGAGAAAAAAAAAAGTTAAATTGAGCCTTATTGAGAAACTTTAAACATTGAGTTTAGAATTGAGAACTAATCTATAAATTGGGTCTTGTTATAAAATTTATTCAAATATATATTTATAACTGAAAAACACATACTTATATCTGTAAAAGACATACTTGAATCACGTTGCACGTGAAACGATCTCACAAGAGACCAACTCTTTATTTGATGACAGATTGGAGATATTATATCATGAGACTGTAATCGACTTAATCGACTAAACCAAAACATCATTCACACAACATTGGTTTTTTTAACTAAATATTGTGGAAATTTTTTTTTTTTTCAAGTTTTACTGTATACTTGGAAGTCGTTAATATAATGGACGAAGTCGCCATTGATATAAGCGACAATTAAAGTCGGATGTATCATAGGCGACCCATTTCAATTTATGTGTGTGTGAACAACTCGCTTATAGCAAAGACGATCAATAAATTTTTACTTTATGCACAAGCTGCCGTCACTTATTTCTCATGCATGTTGCCAAATCTCCATTTTTTTTTATAAAATAATAATCCACTAATAATTAGTATAATTAAATTGAACTCTTATCATTTTAAATAAAATAAGAACTCCACTAATTAATATAATTAATTGAAATCCATCATTTTGAACAAAATAATAATTCGTATAACTAATTAATTATGTAATAAACAAACTACAATGCATTATAGAAATTAATTACGAAGTTACAGGCAAACTACAATCATAAAGTTTCATAATGTTTTTTTTTTCATTTATAAAAATTAGGTTAAAATTGTGGATGGAATATACGACTACAATGTTGTATCATACATACGAAATAAACATATGAAACAACGACTATAATATAAATAAAAATAATAATGACAAGCTTACAACTAGAGATTAAAAATGATGGATTTTAATTAATTATATTAACAACTGGAGTCATTATTTTATTAAAAAAAAAATGAAGGTATTGCATGTTAAATAACTAGACACCAACTTATACATCATTTACTTAAATTAAGATTTGATGTCAACTATATCAAAGGTGATACTTTTTTTTTTTTTTTTTTAAATGTTGATCGCCTATACTATAGGTGAGTTGGCTGCACAAGTATTAAAATAATGAAATGAGTTGCCTATATCAAAGGCGACTTCGCCAATTATATTAACAATTATAAAATACACAGTAAAACATTAAAGAATTTTTTTCCACGATATTTTGTTAAAAAAGCCTACAACATTAGCCCAAAAAAAAAAAAAAAAATCATAAAGTGGGCCTTTAAACTGGAAAAAGAAAAAAAAAAAAAAAAAAAAACTGATTTTGTCGCTTTCACTTTCAAAAAACTGATTTTGTCACTTCCACTTTAATTTTAGTTCATGTCCGTTTCGGATATAATATATCATGTAATAATCACCTAAAGCTTATCCAATAAATAAATCATGCGTAGAATAGAAGAAATTAGCATAAAGAATTCAGAAAGTGGACCTTGAAACTGTAAAAAACTGATTTTGTCACTTTCACGAACAATTACTAACTAAAATAAAACTAGTCGTATAATAAAACAAAATGTTCCTTAAAATGGATGAAAATGAAATCCCACCTAGAATATCTCACAATATCATCCTAACATGTACACAAATAATTAAAAATTACTAAATGCAAAACAAGAATATCTAATAAGGTGAATAAAACAAGCATTTCAACATCACATAGAAAGAGAGTTATAAGTCAGATTGAGATAAGCATATATTTCAATCTTGCTAGAAACCAAACAAGCCTTGGAACGTGTACACACAATTCCATGGCTTTATTCCAACAGAAAACAAAAAAGAAAAGATTGATAAGTAAAGAAAATAATACATATATTTAGAGCTGTATATATGTAGATGTCACATTGCATATATTATTGTATATTGAAGATGTAGCCTAGTGTTGTTTCTGGCATTTCTTTCTCTTGCCCCACTCATGCATAAAGATGTGAAGTTGGTTTGTAGCAATGAGAAGATCAGTGGCCTGTAATGGTGTGAGAATGGCTACCAACTCCTTGAACGAGCCGAGCCTGAGCCTATCGGCATCAGCCAGAATGCTAGCCAACAGCTTGGAATGAGTTCCCATGGCTCGCTCTAGCTCCTCGCTCCACTCCCCCACTCGTCCCCCCATTTTTGCCAACATGGCAAGGGGCTCGTCCGCTATTTCCTCCTACATTATGCAAGACTCAAAACATGAACTTGGATTGCAAATCTATGAGTTAAAGAATGGACTTTTCTTTTGATTACAAAGATGATACATGGTGTATATAAGATGACATCAATTGATCCCTCCTTTAATCTCATAATTCATTGGGATGTGTTTGGAATGATATGGATTTGAAATCCATCCTTTTCATTCTACACTAATTTTTGAGCAATATGAGTGGATTTTAAATCCTTTCTAATCTGAGTGGATTTGAAATCCATTCATTTCAAATCCAACAATCCAAACACAATATTTCCTCCTGCAAATCAATGAGTTAAATAATGGACTTTTCTTTTGATTACAAAGATGATATATGGGAGGTGTTTACTCTCATAATTTACTTGGGGCGTGTTCAGATGGAGGGATTTGAGGAATGATTGAATTTCATATTAGTAAATCCATTGGCGGTGTTTGGATTGATATGGATTAATTGAAATGCATCACTTTCATTTTGCACTAATATTGAACAATATGAGTGGATTTTAAATCCTCTCAGATCTGACTGGATTTGAAATACATTCATTTCAAATCCATCAATCCAAACACAACCTTGGATTTTTTACATGGTGATGAGTTTCATATCACAAAATGGTGTTTATCTTGTGTTTCACTTTATCATTACATGTCACGTGCATGTTGGTGATCTTCACGACTTCACGTGACATGTACCGGTAAAAAAAACATGAGATGAAACATAAAATGCAACAGAAGACCCTAATAACCATATTCTTTTCTCTTTTTAAATAGAAAAACCAAGAAAGCCAATGTACCTGTAGACTTGCTATCCTGGAGCTAAATCTGTCTTCCTCCTTGAGAGTGTTGCAGTGCAAAGTATTGATGATATCCAGCTGCTTAGCAGACAGCTCAGCGAGGTTGCCCCATCTCCTGCCCTGAAGGAACTCGTCGAGTTGGGTGTCCAGTTCTGAGCCACAGACACAGTAAAGAAGTCTGAAGAAAAGTGAAGGCCTGCATCCCCCAATCCACATGAAAGCATTTTCGAATGAGGAGCACCATGGTGGAGACATGAAGCAAGGAGCATCATGTTGCACCATTTCGCCTCGCCTTTCACAGTATTCTTCAAAGTGTTTCACACATTTCTCAACCAAATCCTTACACTTCTCGTCATTGTTGGAGACTGGATCGGTTGAAAGGGCACTAAGGAGCTCATCCAGGTCTTCGTGTTGTTGGGCGATCCAGTTGTCGAAGTTACAACGGAAGTGTTGGTGGTTGACGGAGGCCGCCATGGGGGCGAAGATATTTCCTTGTGTTAGTTGGTAGTGATGATATTGTTTGGGATAATGCAAATTTATATCAACTCCATTATGGAATATTTGTGCATGGAATTCTCTAGCTCTCTTCTTTGTTGTTTTGCTAATTGCTACATGAGGGGGGGTTGAGGTAGGTTTCATGGGACACAGCATAAATGTGTTGGAAATTGGAAAAGAAGAAGAAGACAAAACTTGTGGATTATCTAGCAGTTACACATAATTCAAAGTTCATACTATAGCAAAAATATCAAGCATTATTCAATTGGCAATGGCTTCTTGTGAACATATCTACACTAACTCCAATGTTTGTCTCTATACATCAACTTCACTCTATAATTAGCAATATATCAGATAATTTTATTTTACAAATTTAAACAGTTAGTGATGGATAATTCCCCTAAATACTAGGGACGGATTCCGTCAAAATTCGACGCAATTCACCTTGACAGCCAAATTTAATGACAGTTTTTTTTTTTTTTTTTTTTTCATATTACTGATATTCGAATAACGATCATCTCATTATAATCTCACCATATATCGATCAGGCACATTAAAATGTGCCCCCTATGAGTGAATAAGGGAAGGATTCTAGAGATGAATGATGATCCCTTGTAAAAGAAAAGTTGGTCAATCACTAATCACAAGTTAAATCAAACATGCTTGTGACATGAAAAACTAATTTCATTATTTACAACCAATTGGTATATACAACATACTATGCAGGGATACATGATGAATCTCTAACTATCAGATAAACAAAATCCAGGATTAAGCTCTCAAAAACCAGATTGCTAACGAATAGACAAAGATAGAACTATGTACGACTAGATGAAAAGGACAAAATGCGCCAAAGAGCCAAACAATGATATCAACTGCTAAGTCTGTATCTGGCTCCTATACTTCCATTCCCAAATTATTTTCATTTCTTAGAATTGAGTTCTAGTCTCATTAGATGATGTAGAAATTAATCTTATGATGACACGTCGACACATTGAGTACACCAGCACAGCAGTATCTGGATTCTGATTTTCTATCTTCACTGTCATTCTCCAGAAGCAAAAGTGTCTTCGATTTTTAAGTTTCAAGTAATAATAATCTCATTCTTCAAATTTTTAATTAAAATATTTAAATTAATCTTACATCCTATTTTACCACACTAGCTATATCAAAACAAAATTAATAGGATGATTAACATACTCAGCTCCCCTTTAAGACTCGAGCAGAAGACACACACAATTGAAGCACCAAAACTAAACATCTTAATGGTCGAGTTGATAAATGTGTCTGCAATGTGAAAACTAGGTCTTACGACTTGGTTCTATAACAGAAGGAATAAAAGGATCAAAGCATCTTGATTTTTCCCAAACGAAATCATCTAGTGCCAAAGCTACAAAAGTTGTTCATAACATGGGATCTTGTTTCAAGCTTATCTCAAAGCTAGCATAGGATTGGGTTGCTACATTCATGCATAGACTAATACTGACCATTTATAAGTGAATACGACTAATCTTTGAGCAAATTTGTAACAAATAGATGAAATGGAATTTGCTAATGAAGAAAGATTTGGTTTCCTGTCAATACTCATGATTTGGTGTAGATAAGACCTGGGTTATATGTCTTATGATACAGAGATTGCAAGCTCCGATGACAAACATAACCTATGAAATAAAGGTCATAAAGTTCTAGGAAAAGCTTTGGCCAATTTGCTCATAAAAGTTTCCTTTAAGCTTCATGTTATTCTTTTCTTGAGATTGGACTTTTGCAAATTTGCCCCACCTACTGAATTTATCCGTTCTTATCAACTACTCTTTTCACAGTAACTTCTCTGGGATTCTCAGATTCTCTGGAAACATGATCAAACTTTTGTCTCAGCTAACATCTAAAGTGCGACCATATTAAAAAATATTAATGCCTACAATTAGGACAAGAAATATCTTAAACTATCTCAACTGATCAAGCTATTCAGGTTTTTGGCAAGTGGGCCTTGACCCAAGAGATAGATACAAAATGGCCTTTTGCTTACCTACGGCCCAATACCAATGGACCATTTTGCCTTTTGGCCTTAAGGTGGCACCATCCCTTTTCCAAAAAACCATGATGAAGATCTTTGAGCCAACTTTATACAACACCCTCATCTATATTGATGATATCCTATTATATTCTAAAACCAAGACAGAACATGACCAACTCCTTAACCAATTCGTTGGAATAGTCCAAAAATATGGTATTATGCTTTCAGAAAAGAAAAGTATAGTTGGTCAGCAGGTCATTGATTTCTTAGGAATGAAAATCTCAAATGGAGAATACCAGCCCGGTTCACACTTATCCCAAGAAATCTTGAAGTTCCCAGACAAGCAATATTCACTAAAGCAGATTCAACAATTTCTTGGGATTATAAACTATCCCAAGGAATTCATTCCAAACTGCTCAGTCTATACAAGCAAGCTCTCAAAACTTCTAAGGAAGAACCCACCAGTATGGGACTCTACTCAAACCAAAGCTGTCAAATACCTAAAGGAAGTGTGTCAAAACCTTTCTCCTCTAAGGATTCCAGGAGATGGACAGATGATTCTTCAAACTGATGCCAGTAACGAAAGTTGGGGAGTCATTCTGCTGGAACGCCATGAAGACAAGATGCATTATTGTGGACACGCAAGAGGACAATTCAAGGATTCAGAAACTCATTACCACGCTATCTACAAGGAGATATCAGCCGTGAAGAATGGAATCAAAAAATTCGAATTTCATCTTGTGGGACGCCAATTCATTATCCAACTAGACAACACTTCCTTCCCAGCAATCATGGAGCTAAAAAACAAAGGGGTACCAGAAAAACAACTTCTCAGGCTAAAAGATTGGTTCTCAAAATACCAATTCGAAGTTCAGCATATCAAAGGAAAAGAAAACATTGTTCCTGACTATTTGTCCAGGAAGAATCAATTACAACTAGTTTCATCCACCAAGGTAATTCCAGTCATTTTTATGTTGAACAAAATGAAGAAGATAGCTAAGCCCTCCCGGAACAGTTTTTGGGGACAAGCTCCTGTTGGGGATATCCGGCGTTATGCAACAGAAAATCTTTTCCGATATCTTTCCAGGTACACCTCTGACAATGGAATTTCTGAGGAGCAGTTGTGTTACAACATCAAAAAACCTTTCTTCGCCATAACCCATATCAACCTTGATCAGGACCTCCCACTTAATGGATTTTGGTACTTATGGTGTTTATCCGTACTATACTTTCATCCTGTTGAAATATGGTGATATGATCATCTTCCTCCAGGATTCGGAAAATGACTCACACTCTGGTGGACATTCCTAACGTGGTATTCCACCGTAGAAGAATAGATAAAATTGCTCCAAGAAGAATACCAAGACGAAGGGGATCCTCACGTCATACTTCTCTGTCATAGACCATATTCTATTGGACCACAAGGAAATTTGCGCCCAATTCCCCTACTCTACAAATGGAAAACTATCCAAGGACCAATCCAATATGATAAAGAAGCACAGAGAGAATTCTCAGTTCATCTATGTTTTGCCAACAAAACTCATCCAGATGACTTCAAAGAAAACCTGGCATACACCTCCTTTGTTGTAGACCCGATCAAGGAAGACCCACAACCAGATAATGCGGGAACTAGCCATGCTGAATATGAATCGGAATTCAATCCAAAACAACTTCAGCTGAAGAGAGACACATGACCCATGTGCAAAGATAAATCATGCAATAAATATACCCTTTTATCCCAAAAGAGTGAGTCACTCTTAAAAAATATTCATAATGCCTACAATTAGGACAAGAAATATCTTAAACTATCTCAACTGATCAAGCTATTCATGTCTATGACTGAACTAACAAGCATAGCAATACAAGAACAGAGGAGTTCTACAATCTTTGTGTAAAGCTCAATAAGCACATTATATGCATATCGTTCAAGTTTTTAGGACAAATTTCGAATCTGAACACTAATGAATGAAAAGTGTGATCTTAGTTTCACCACAAATATTTTAGCAAAATATAAGCAAATAACATGGAACATAAGTCTGGCGAATTCGCTCTCAATCTTACTTGCAAACCAACAACTAAATTGAACACATTTATGCATATGAACCCCTAACAACTCCATATACATTACGAGTAGCCAAGGTTTCAAAACCACTCAGACCAGTCACACAAAAAGTCGACGAAACTTGTAAACAATGTCACAATTAACTCAATGACAACAATCACTCAATCAATAGTGAGAAACAATAAACCAATATTATTATGTAATCAGTAAAGCAACAGCATCTGAATCAAAGACGTATAGTGCATAAGAATTTAGATCCTGATATTCAACTAATTAGCAACTACTAAACTGGTTGACAAAACAATCCTAACAGAAAAGGGCAAAAAAGAAAAACAGGAAATTAAGTCTATTCAACAGCCTCAGGTACCGCAATTGATTGGTTCTCCAAGGATGATCCATTAATCTGTTGCTCCTTCTCCGTGGCCCAATTTTTTTTGAAATCTTTCCACTTGTTAATTGCGGCGGTACACACAACTCCGGCGCCGACGAAGTAGAGAAGTCGATGGAGCTTGGGACCGACTTCTTCGCCGGCCGGTGGCGGGATCGGCTTCATTTCCCCCTCCGTCAAAGCTGAATAATGTATTGAAATGGGAAAGGGGCTTTCAATTGTAGGGCTTTGGAACTTATTTTGATCCTTTGAGCAGTTATGGAAGTTGTAGAAAAGGGTATATACTAAAATTCATCAATAAGTATAGTTGATTTAAGTATTTATTTTATTGTATTAATTTTAATGCACTAGGAAATGAAAGATTGTAATACTTATATAAATGAAAGATGTTACTAGTATTTAAATGTTATTAACCATATATATTTGTGTGCTTTGAGTTACTTGCTTGTTCAATTATTTGGTACCGTAATTGAGCATGTTTATTTAATTTAATCAAAATTTGGAAGACCATGAGGTTTGATTATAGAACATTAGTAAGTGTATGACATATTCGTGAGTTGTATCTCAACATTATTGAACTTGCAATGATGAGAATTCGATACTAAAAGCTTTAGAGAGTTAATTGTTTATTGTTGAATAGGGATGTCAATGGTAGCAATTAATCAACCGATCGTGAACTATCTCGAAAGAGTTGTTAATCTGATATTAGTGATATATTATAAGTAATAATTAATTAATTGAGTTGGTTAAAATAATATTTTAAATAGTTAAACGAATACAATTCCTAGAATTCATAATTCTATCTTGAATTCCTTCTTAGAGCATCTGTAATGACTCATTTAAGAACGTTCTTAGAAGAGAGAAGGTGGCAAGACTTATGTTTGTGGGACCTAATAGGTAATAAATTTTTATTTATTTATATTATTTTAATATATTTTTAGCATTTATTGTAGTAGATGTCCTTAGTTTTTGTTACTTTTGTCTATATTTTATTTTTGACCATATAGTAGTTAGGAGTCATTTCTTACTTTTTGGTTGTTTAAATAAATTAAAAAAAATGTTATAATCATTGTACTTATTGTTCATACATAGTCCTTGCGGCATACTATTTTATTCCCTACTCTTGCAGCTTAAGTGGCACATTCGAAATTGTAGCTAAATTTAATCAACAATAAGTATAGGACAACCTTTTGCATTTATCATAGGTGGTTTTCACAAGACATCTATAATGAAGCCCCTAACTCAAATGGATCCCTTTCCTAGGTGGCACTCACTTCAATGCCAATGAAGTGGTGTAGTTGTCTACATAAATTAAAATGTAAATTAAAGCATCTACAATATAATCTACAAACCAAGAAATCATTTCACAACTTTACAAATCATGGATCAAATGCATTCATTTCAAAATCAAGGGGATACTCAACAAAATCACCATTCAAAAAAACATTATTGATGTCCAATTGTCTAATTTGCCAAGAATGATGACAAATAATAGTTGTGAGAACAACTCTGATGCATGCTTGTTGGCTTAACCACATGGCTAAATGTTTTAGTAAAATCAAAATCCATTATTGTCCAATCAACATACTTTTTTCAATTTCAAGATCCATTTAATTTCCACCCCACTAAAATTCCATGTGCCATTGTCCAATATCAAAGCTTAAAACTCATTGGTCATAGCTCTTCCCAAATACAATTTTCGAATGGCATCAGTGATAATTGTAGGTTCAGGATCATGTTATAAAATATATTCAGATTTTTATTGAATCTTTTATTTTTAAATTAATGTTTGTATTTTATTTTGACATTTTAAAGTTTTAAATAATAATCACAATTTTATGTAATTTTTGTATTTCTTATCATTATTTTTAGAGTGTGACTAAACATGTGATCTGATCCGCCAAAAATTATGGGACCAAATTTGCAGTTTTCCTAATAAAAATGAGCTTATATCAATCATTCCAACTTAATGTGTATGCATGTGAACATCACATGAATCGAATCATTAGTTTTCCTGAGACTAAATGTTCTAAAATGTTAAGGAAAAATAAATTGTGGAACCATACATGTAAATTTTAATGATATATAACTAAATATACGACATTTGGAATCAAAATAAAATAACCCCATAATCTATGGGACCAAATCTATAATTCCCACGCTACTTATAAACAAAATACATCAAATCTAGTTGACTCATACTTAAAATAATAATTAAGAGGTTCAATTATACAAGGTACCACCTAACATGGATATGGAGATCAATACACTTGAGTTGAGTGGTAAAGAGGGTAAAATAAACCTGTATATATAGGTGTAGCAATTGCTTGCAATTAATCCACTTCAATATCCCTACAAATTAACTAGATCTCAAGCTTCAATTCAAAGAAGCTGAAAGAGAAAGTAGATAGGTTGAAATATGGAGAGTGAAAAGAGAGATAAGTATAGGTCATTCTTGCATGATGAACCCCAACATACAGAGTGGAGACATGGTGCCCCTCCCAAATACGACGCCGTTAATCAGCTCTTTGAAGAAGGCCGAACCAAAGCATGTCTAATACTCTCTCTCTCTCTCTCTCTCTCTCTCTCTCTCTCTCTCCAAATCTATTGTTTACATGCATGTTTGTTTCTTATAATTAATTTAATTGGTAGGAATGGGAGAAAGGATCCCTAGAAGAGGTGGTTCAGAATGCTATAAAGTCATGGGAGATGGAATTGTCTCACAAGACTCGGATAAAGGACTTCAAGACCATGAGCCCAGATAAATTCAGGCTCATCGTTAATGGTAACACCAACTAAATCCCTCTATTCTGTTTCATCTTGTATTCTATTATTTTCAATTAACGTCATGTGTAAGTTAGTGATGTGATCTTCACACTTGACGTGTGTTGATTATTTTGAAACACTAGATAGATGATGACCATGAAACACCAATATAGAATAAACGATCTTGTGTGCTTAATTATCCTACTTCTTTAGCAGCTTTACTTTGTCCGAAAAAATAGCAATTTTGATACATGCTCATAACCATATGGTCTCATATGGATATAAAGATTTAAAATACACCACTTAAATCCGAGTGGTTGCTAAAAAATACAAAAACTTCTGTGCACCAGTTGTACAGAAGTGAAATTTTGTGCAATTCATACATTTATGTTATAAATATAGTACTTTTATGTACAAATATCCGTACCTTTTAAAATGAACATGCATAAAAATATTACATTTATAACATAAAGATACTACATTTATAATATAAATGTATGGATTGTATGGTGCAACTGGTGCACAGAAGTGTTACTCGCTAAAAAAATAGTTTATGATAGGCTTCAAATTCATATATATTCCATCACCACTGATGTGTATATGGATAGGTATTGTACATAGTAGTTATCAAAAGTCAAAACAATTGTTAACAAAGTATTTATTAATCAATAAACCTACGGGCCATGAGGTTTATTAATTCTAAGTTCTCTTAGTTTTAGTTGACTAGCTAGTAATATATCATGTTTGTTATTATAAGTGGGGGCTATAATTACATGGTTATAAATTCTCCAGCATACACGTTTCAAAGTTTCAATACTACACGCACTTTCACATTAACTCTTGGACAAAGGTGAAAATAAATTTATTAATGTCACACACACATATACATATACGCACTATACATATATATAGTGTATATATATGTGTGTGTGTGTGTGTGTGAGAAAATAAATTCATAATATATCTATTTTTTTGAGAAATTACAACCCATGTTTAGGTTAAGATATAAACAAGTGATGCATGTTTAGGTGCAAATTTGTTATAACTTTTTTATGAATACTGATCTTTCCACGTTATATAAGTGTTTATATATATATATATATATATATATATATATATATATATATATTATATGAAATAAATAAATTATCTGTATTGATCCATATATATGTATATATATATATATATATTAAATTTCAAAAATAAATACTATCACAAAAACTGTTATTAATTTTTCTCGAATTATGGTTTTCAGATATTATAATTTCACTCCAAACTGTTATTTAACTTTATGAAAATAGAAACAACATCTCTTACTATGATTATAAGGTATACTTGTATTATGAAATAAGATATTGGTTTTTCTGTTTGTTTTCCTTAGTAAGACTTTTCATTTCTATACTATTTCCAACTTTAAAAAAAAATTATGAAGTTTTATACAAACTGTAGTCTATTTGCTTATTAAATATTCTCTGGAGTGCTGAACTTCATCTATAAAATTCAAATTTAATTTATTAATTAATATTTCAATAAAAATAAAAATAATATAAAATTGTATATAAAGAATGGGAATATTTAAGTTAAACGTTTGGTGTAAATTTACATACAAATTAAACAATTAATATAAATAATATTTTGCTGTATTTTAGCTTCATCCTTAAATTTTGGAGTGAGATAATATTACTTTGATATATTAATTGCTTCAAAGACTTTGGGGAGAGTGGGGTAAGCTAACGCATTAAAATATTGGTACCTCTATCAGTATCACATGATGTTCTATCATGCTCCATTCAACTTTATTATCTACAACGACTTTGATTTGAGGTTAATAGAAAATAAAAACCAATCTAGAAATAAAAATTTGGCTACCCTTTTTTAAGCTAATATTTTTTTGTTAAATACGTTTTCATGGTCATGAATGATATTTGACGACTTTATAGTATATGTTAGTGCAGATAGATTGAGTTGGGCTTGTCTGTATTTGTTTCTAATGGAATTTTGAGAATTTATCGATTTCAAATTAAATATTGATTGTGGATAATTAGTTTTGTGAAAAATTGAAATTTATATGTTTGAACATATGTGTGTTTCTGATGAGAAAAACACATGTCATACATACAATGAAATTATATATATTTTGTTGAGGCGTGTGGTTTTGGTCCTTTAACTATTAAAAAAATCGTGTAAATCATAAAAGAATATAACTGATTGTTGGATAACTAACATAATTCATATATTAACTACTTTTTTTTTAACCTAAAATTAACTCGTTCAAATTGAAATTTAACAATTTATTCAATTTAAAACAAACAAGTATTCCTTTCAAAAAAAAAAAAAAAAAAGTATTAGATGAAAGCGAATAGTATATATATATTTTTTAAATGAAAATAAAACCAGCAAGGCCTGATAAGGTTTTTGTTGGAAAATGGTTGAAAACTGATTTACATAATACCAAAAAAAATAATAATAGTAATAATATAATATATTAAAAAAACAAGATTATGGTGGTGTTGTAATTACAGGAAGAGAGGGACTATCTGGAGAAGAAACACTGAAGATTGGAAGCTATAATGCATTGTTGAAGAGCTCATTGCCAGATGAGCTCAAATACTACAAAGCTGATGAAGAGAGCTTCGAATCGTCCCACGATGTTTTTCGAACAGCACTGCCACGTGGCTTTGCATGGGAAGTCCTTGCTGTTTATTCTGGGCCTCCACTCATTGCCTTCAAGTTCAGGCACTGGGGTTTTTATGAAGGGCCCTTCAAAGGCCATGCTCCCACTGGTGAAATGGTTCAGTTCTATGGTCTCGGAATTCTCAAAGTAAGCCTTTCTTTCTCAAATACAGGATCCACCTCAGCATATGCCATGTACTCCCTCCGTCCCGACTAATTTTGCACATCCTTCCCGGCACGTGGAATAAGAAAATGTTGTTTTTTTGTCTTTTGAGTTGAAAAGTCAACAAAATCATACCAAAAGTAAGTGTGTTTTTTGCTTTTTGAGTTGAAAAGTCAACAAAATCATGCAAAAAATAAAAATTACTTTCCTTTTCGGGGTGTGCAAATTTACCCGAGATATCCCGAAAAGGAAAGTGTGCAAAATTAGCCGGGATGGAGGGAGTACATCATAATTTCAAGCTTAATTTGGGGATTCATTTTTTTTTTTCATTTCATTTTTGGATTTTAAATGGGAAAAATTGCAAATGTAAGATATCATCTTTAAGTCATTCATCGATGAAGAACACTAGCTTTTTGGGCGGTGATTTTTCAATTTGGGCAATTTTAGGAATAAAACCCCGAAATCACAAATTTCGGACCAAATCACATGAATTTAGGGTCAGATCACCTCAACAAAAAATTGAGATTTCGAGTTTTTAAATCCTAAAATCGTTTAAATTTAAAAGTTAGTGTCTCAATGTCGAGGGTTAAAAAATTAAAGTTCTTCGTAGATAAATGATCTAAAAACAGTATCCTCAATTTGTAATTTCCACTTTTAAATGTTTTAGGTTGAGATGATCTGCTATTTATCAACATACATGATAACATGGATCAATATAATGTATTATATAAAATGATAATATTATGTAATATTTCTTGTGTGAAATCACAGTTGGATGAGTTATTGAGAGCAGAAGATGTGGAGATATTCTATGATCCAGCTGAGCTTTTTGGTGGGCTACTTAAAGGACCTCCTCTTTCTACCTCCAACACTGATGATTCATCTGCTGGAAAATGCCCTTTCCACCACTAAAATTCTCATGCTTAATTATCATGTATTTTATATTTTAATATTATCTATATATCCATGTAAAAATTAAAATGACTTCATCGTTGTATACCACCATGTATCAATATATAGTATTGGTGTATTATAAATAATATTTTAGTTTATATTTTGATACTATCGATATACTTAAAATGACGTCATCATCACTGTACACTATCATGTATCAATCGTATTTGTGTATTTGAAATAATATTTTTCGTCTTTCAATGTCATATCATATTATCGTTGCATTACTTCAGCAGGTTTTCAAGCATTTTCCTCACCCAAAAAAGCATCACAAATATATATAATTTTTGAAGCATTATCATAAATAATTAAAAAAAACTCTAATCCCAAACCAAAAAATAAACAGTTAAAAAAAATAGGGTAGATTCTAAAACCATCTTGATACATTGTTTCGTACAATATTTGTTTCACTGCTGAGTTTATTCAATATTTATTTATTTTTCCTTTTTTTTTAATTCAATATTTAAGCCATGCACCTTTGATTCTTTAATCCTTTCTAGTTCAAAAAATGCAGAAACTGAAGGTGTCTACATTCAGACTCTCCTCTCTCCTCCGCCATGAAAAAGATCCCAACGTAGCCCTTGACCTCTTCCTTAACCCGAATCCCTCTGACCCGAATCCGAATGCTAAACCGTTTCGTTATTCACTTCTCTCCTACGACCTTATCATCTCCAAACTCGGCAGAGCCAAGATGTTCTCTGAAATGGAAACCATTGTCGAAAAGTTGAAATCCAGTACCCGTATTGTTCCAAACGAAGTAATTTTCTGCAATATCATAATCTTCTATGGCCGAGCGCGCTTGCCCGACAAAGCCCTCCAGGTGTTCGACGAAATTCCATCTTATCGATGCCAGAGGACTGTGAAATCGGTGAATACACTGTTGAATAGCCTTCTGATTTGTCGGGAATTTGATAAGATGAGGGAGTTTTTTTTGGGGATTGATAATTACGCGAGCCCTGATGCTTGTACGTATAATATAGCGATGAATGCGTGTTTTATGAGGGCCGATTTGGAAAGAGCATGGGAGGTGTTCGATGAAATGCGGAGCAGAGGGGTCGAGCCAAATGTGGTGACTTTTGGGACTTTGATTAAAGGGCTTTGTGGCAATTCGGAGTTGGGTAAGGCTTTCAGTTTGAAGAGAAGGATGGAGAGGGAATTCAAGATTAAGCCTAATGCACATATCTATGTAGCATTGATTAAAGGGCTTTGTAAAGTTAATCACTTGGTTGAGGCTATTAAGTTAAAGGATGAGATGTTGAAAAACAAGGTGGAATTGGATCCTTCAGTTTATTCTACTTTGATTAGTGCCCTTTTTAAGGTTGGTCGAAAGGGGGAGGTTTCTGGGTTGCTGGAGGAAATGAGAAGAAATGGGTGTAAGCCTGATACAGTGACATACAATGCGATTATATACGGGCATTGTCAGAATAAGGATTTGGATTCGGCTTTTGGGGCTTTAAGTGAGATGGAGAACGAGGGGTGCAAGCCGGATGTTATTAGTTACAATGTGATTATTAGTGCCCTTTGTAGGGATAGGAAAGTGAGAGAAGCTAATGACTTATTGGAAGATATGCCAAGAAGGAAATGTGCCCCAGATGTGGTAACTTATAGGACTGTTTTTGATGGATTTTGTGATATAAAGCAGTTCAAGGAAGCAGCAAGCATTTTAGATGAGATGATTTTTATGGGATATGCTCCTCATTCTTCTAGCATGAGCAAATATGTAGATGAATTGATGCTATGGAAAAGTAAAGGACAATTGACATGTATGTTTATGTTGGTGAAAAGAAATTCAGTTGATAGATATGTATGGAGACTTGTAACTTCTTTGGTTTGCAAGGACAGCTATTCAGATGCGGATGAACTGCTAAATAGGCTAATAAACAGTCATTCTCTTTCGATGGGTTAGAGGTGCTGTGTTTTGTGTGCTTTAAGTGCTGATAGTTTCTTGCATTTCAGAAATGACTTGGAGGTTCATCATGTACTCGGGATGCACAGTCTTGTTTACTTTTGCTTGAAATGTAAGTGTTTTTGACTGAAATGGTTTTATGAATGTTGTGATACATATATAAGAGTTTACATCTCATGACAGTTTGTATTATGACTTAGCCAAAGAAAATAATAGATATTGGCTTATCATTTATAGTTCACTTTTTTTGTGCTATTAGTAGTAGCTTTATTTGATTTCTATCTCGTACTCTTTGGTTTTTATCTTGTTCTCAAGACACTTCCAATTAGCATAGGCAATGGTCTCATACAAAATGCAATCACCTAAAGAATTTCAATGTGCTGCCTTTTTATAACAGATGTAACAAAACATTTGAAATCTGTTCTTAAAATGCAAATCATACTAGCTCCAATAACAACTTCACCAAACAACATCAGTCCCCTCCAAATTGAGTCATGTGTAATGCAGTGAATATAGTTTGACCAATGTTTGATTGTTCTCTTCTCAACTTTTGCAGGCAGAAGATGGCTGCTGAAGTGAAATTTTCAGTATATAACTTATTCAAGACGATTTAAATCAACAACTACTATTGTGAATCATCTTAAGGCCATTGCTTTGGAGTCAAACAACCTACTATTGGCATCCCGTACTCACGTACCGAATTATGTGTGGAAGATTTGTGCCTCAGCCAGGATATGATGGAGAACTAGAAGGTAGATTCTAATCACTTGTCAGTTTCTACTTGAGATTAGTTTATCTATGTTTGCAGTTTTCCTTAAATATGATTTGCCAGGATTATTCTTGTCTGCAGATTTTATTAAAAAACACTACTACCATAACTCACAATCAAGTAACAAAGTGTGAGTAAAGAGTATTGTTCCTAGTTTCTACGAGGATGGATTGCTATAAGTACTGAGGTTGGATTGAGCTCAACTTTTTTGTAATAGATGATAATATGAAGTATAAAATGTACTTTTTAAACAAATATGCAAAAGCAACTAAAATTTAATACATTGAGTTAGAAGTTTATGGTTTTTTTAATTTCATCTCAACTTTCCTCTAGCCTTTCTTAAGGTCTAACTAGTGGTACTCCCGCGCGATGCGCAGTTTGTTATATAAAATTTAATAATCTTTAATATTGATGACATAATAAAATAATATATAATTTAAATGTAAAATATATATTGTTTTTAATATCTATTTTAATAAAAATGTTAATATTGGAACTTTAAAATTATGTTATTTTAAATAATTGTATTTGATAAATTAGAAATTTTGAATGCAAACAATTTTCAAACTCAACATTTTAAATTTGATATAATTATATATGCAATGTAAATAATAGATTATGAATTTTAAAATAGATATGAATTTAATATAACATGCATTAAAAATGAAATTTAAATGAAATTACGAATATAATTAATTTATAAATATAACACAATACAATATAAATAATAAAATCTGAATAATAAAATAATAAATTGAACATCAATATTGAAAAATTAATAAAATAATAAATATAACATCAATATTTAACAATTAAATTTGAAAATAAAATTGAGCACTTTATAAAATAATAATAATAATAACAACAACAACAACATTAATAATAATAGTTTTATGTTTGTTAGTTTTAATTTTTGAATAATTAAAAAGTGATTTATTATATTTACTAATATGTTTCATTCATATTTTTATTCTTTATATTTTAGAATTTGTAAATAATTTTTTGCATTGGTTTTAGATGGATTTGTTCAAAAAAAAAAAAAATTTATTCCAAAATTTAGTTTATATTTAAAATATTTAGCTTCTAAATTATGTTTACATTTTAAACTAATAATTTTTAGATTTTTGAAACCATATTTCAGATTATTTAGAACAAATTCTAGTTTTAAAAAAAAAAAATTAGATTAATTATATCTCTTTATTTTGAATAATTTCGAGTAAATTACCAAATATTTTTATTCAATTTATTGATATTTATATCTTTCAAAATTAATATTACATATATATTTGAATTAATTTTTAAATTTTCTTTGTTGATTTTAAATTGTTAAACCTTGTTATTATTATTAATTTTATATTTTTATTATTTTTATAATAGTTTTCAAACTTTTAAATATTTATAGCATCTTATATTTTATAGCATCTTGTAAAATTACTTTTCGATTTCAAAAACTTTAGTTCACATTTATATATTAAAAATTTAAACTAATTTTCCAAATTTTTTTATTTTTGACATAATGTTTAAATTTTATTATTTTTAAATTTTAATTACATCATTAAAATAAACCATATCCTTAAAGTATATGATTACCACAGTGAATATGTATGAAATTATGTTGGTGTATGGTGCTAAACTTCTCCACAATTTATAGATATGGACAAATCTTGTTTAGTACTTTTCTTGCTCTTTTTTATTTCCTAAAAAATGTATAAAGTAAATTTAAAATTAGGATGCAAGGAAGTGAATTTTATTGGAATAGGACACACAATTGAATTTTTAAATATTACAAATAGTAGGGTCCACAATTGAATTTTTTTAAATATTATTATCATAACATTTTCTTGTAAATGACAAAAAAAAAATGCATGATTACATGTAAAATATTTTTTTCAGAGCCTACAAAAAAAGTCAAAAAGAAAATATTTATACAATCATCACTTTGATGTGACATTTTTAAGAGGGAAAGTGGCAAATCAATAAAATTTGTCAATTTCTCTCATTTTATATATAGTATAGATTAAAATGATACTAATTGAAAACCTAATAGAACTGCATCAATTTACAAGGTTCGTGAACAAGTTCACTTCCTTTTGATGGACAATGATGCATGCATGGAGCAACAGTCTATAATTAGTAAGCAAGGGTTTTGGTTTTACATTTATGGAGTGTGAAAAAAATTTCTACTATTAGCAACCTTGGTCTTTGATTATTGGTGGTTTTTTTTACTAGTTTTCTACTATTCCTTGCTCTTTTGAACATAGTATTCCTTACAATTATTGACTCTATTTATGCACTCTTTTGGAATCCTTAACTTGATCGATTATTCATTGACTGATTTTGTGATTCCTCTTATTGTCGTGCAAATTACTAATAGGCCAACGAGGACGCATTTAATTAGTCTGAAACACGTGGGGTTAATGATAGGTGCACATACCTGAAACGTGTTAGGGTTAATTTGCAGCCGTTAGAATCGATTTGTTTAACATGGTTATGGAAAAGTATAGTATGTTGATCCTTTAATAAGTTAAGAAGGGCATATTTTGAGTGAATTGTTGGAGTGGGACATGTGGAGGGTAATGTTGCACTAACAATGGTTCTTAGATCTTTGTTGTTTGCGTGCAGACAATTATTCAAGTCAAGTCAAATTACTATTCAAGGCACCTTTCCTCTATTTACTTTTTCAAGTGAATTGAACTCACTTATTTCCAAAATAATTGGATGCATCACATGACACACATATCTATACCTACACAACTCCATTGAGTTGAGTTCACCAACTCCATTAATGATTAATCATCAACTTAACATTATTTTTCACTTCTAATCATTCTTAATTTTTTAGCTAAAACTTTCTGCGTAACCGCTTTTTAGTTCATGCTGCTCACCTCAATGTCACTCAAACAAAACTACATTATTTTGTGAAAAAGTAAAATAATTGTTTTTGAATTTATTAGGAATTCTCAATGTTGTTTTGTTCATTTTTCATTAATTTTTTATTTCAATTTGTTTGACTCGTAACATGCCAGACAACATGAGCAAGTAGTGTACATTTTGCTGAAAATAAAACTGACCATGATTCATTTTGCTAAATAGTGTACATTAAATACATATCTATACTTTCATTATTTGAAATCATAAAACTTTAAACTTAATTTGTATTCATTACCTTTTTTTCTTCGAGCTAGAGTTAACATGAGTTCATCAACATTTAGTTATATAGCAAATGAATCAATTTTAAAATGTCCAAACAAACCTCCACTCCACTTGTTGAAACTCAAGACATTACGCAAAACACTAGCCAATTATTCATTTTTGAATTTTCAAAGATATTGACCCCCAAAACCAACCAATACTTGTGTCTATATAAACATGTCGTTCCCCCACCATTTTTGTCATTCCATATATTCATTCCAACTTCAACATAACTATTTATTCTCTTCTTTCTTTTGAATATACATTCCAATTCTTTTTCACTTGGGGAAATGATCCGTTTGAATCCTATATTTTTGGTAATTCTGACTCTTGTTTTGATGTCATCATCTCAAGGCTTTGAAGCTAGAAAGCTCCTCAACATGGAAAATACTTCTCCTAGTAGCAAAATCGATGCACGATTTGTCATTGCACAAAAGATCTTTACACATCAGCAAACACGACAACGTTTCGTTTATGTGGATGGTCGCAATTTAGGTTCTGTTCCTAGTCCCGACATTGGTCATCATTGAAGATTTATTTGGAGTGAATTTGGGTCATATTTAGCAACTGTTACCCTACACACTTCCGATGAACACCTATTAACGTATTTAGAAGTTGTTATATTGCGATACTAATGTTACATTATTGTAACATTTCCCAATTTTATGTATGTACACTGTTAGGTTGATTCGATTTATGTATTTATGATTTATGTGTCTTGAATACAATATAGTGGAGTGTATGTAGTTATTTTGTTCTTTGACATGCTAATCAATGCTTCTTAAAATTAAATCCTGAATTTCACAATAAGATGTAGTGATGGGCCAAGAAATTTCATTCAGGCAGCCCAACTAACGATAATATAATATAAGAATATATATGGGCCAATTAGTTAATTTTGACCTCTTTTTAGACTATAGTTATAATAAATAATTTTGTGCATTCATTTCCTTGAATTGTTTTAAGGGGTTTCGGTCTCCATCTATTTAATTTCATGACGTGAGGAGGTGGTGGAGGAAGAATAAAAAACAAGAAGAGAGAAACTAATAAATATTTTCGCAAAATTAACTAACCAATAATTTATAAGAAGGGACATTATTTTGTCACACAATTTTTTTTACCAAATTGAAAGTTGACGTGTCAAGTTGTCTCTGAACACATTAGCACAATGAAATTCAAAAACTGAAACTGTCTAATGATGTATTAACGCACGAAGAACTAAAAGTCATTTATTATTTTTGTCAATTTTCAAATGTTTGGTTAAAATGCAATCAAAGTAATTGTCGTGTGTTTAATTTAGTTTAGCCAATATTAATAACATGATTTTTCCATGTACGACAACTGTCGTGTTATGTTTGTTTTTCAATTACCCAAAAATTTAATTAAAATTATTATCCAAGTAATTGTCATAAATTTTCCAAATATTAACTCTTGTAATTTTTTTTGTGAATATGACCCAAAATATCCAAATTTTATAAGAACATATCTTCTTTAGCTAACACATAATAAAACATTATTATTTTAGCTAAACCTCCATTTTATATGTTATAACCCCACCATATGCTTTCACTTCATTCTTCTCTTTTGAGGTCTGTGTGGGTTATTTGTGTTGGTTGTGTGGGTACCATGAATTGTTATCTGGGATGTGGATTGTGTGGGTCGTGTCATGTGCATCATGCAGATTGTATGTTGGTCGTGAGTCGACATGTGGATCATGTGGCTTGTATGAGATGTGTAGGTCGTGTGAGTTGTGGGCACCAATCACGTGACACAAATATGTAGTCCGTGTAAGATGAATATTAGAATAGATGTATGAATGATGAAACTCATTCATTCAGGAGTAGAAGTCTTATGAAATCGCTTGACGAATCTAGTTACGCGAGACGGGTGAACCGAAAATCCATTAATTCCATACAAATCAAATATTGTTTGTAGGTAATGGAGTTTCATCTCACGATCCTCATTTGTAAGACATTCTCATATAAGTTTTTTGTTAATTAAGGATATTATTATCAGTATGGCTAAAAAAATATATATATTCTTATCTTTAGTCTATTAAAGAGGTTTCATTCAAAATGACTACTTTAAAATTCGAAACTTAATTTTATATTAATGTGTGTGTCTATATATATATATATATATATATATATATATATATATATATATATATATATTGTGTATATAAACAAGTTCTATTCTGGAAAGTATATATTTACATGATTAATCCAAAGTAAATAAGGAAATAATCCTTTAAGAATGAGAGTTCTAACCTACTTAGGATAATACTTAACTAATACAATCCGAAACAAACATGGAAATATTGATGCATCCAACGGCTGATATGCTTCCAAGATATTCATCCAACGTCTATAATTTATCGTATACAAATTACGTATCTCTCTCTCTCTTTCTATATATATATATGTGTATGTGTGTATATATCTTGCAATGCAGAAACGAATTTCCACACAACGCGTCCTCAAGAAACCATGCAAACCAGTCAAGAAAACATCCAAGAATCTCTCCAGTCGCCGCCACCGACGCGGCCCCGCCGTCCGCAGCCGCAGTTCCGCCGTGGAGATCTGGTGGAAGTTGTCAGCAAGGAAGAAGGGTTCGTGGGGTCCTACTATGGGGGGATGGTGATGGCTCATGCAGGGAAGAATGCTTACGTCATCCAGTACAGCGCTACTATGATTATGGGGCTGAGGGAGGTGGTCTCCGGTGCCGAGCTCCGCCCAAGGCCGGCCATTGTTAAGGCGGCGGAGTACATGGTAAACGACGTCGTTGATGCATTCGACGACGAAGGATGGTGGGTGGGGAGGGTTAAGGGCAAGTTCAGAGATATGTATTGTGTCTACTTCGAGAAAATAGGGTATGAGTGTTTGTTTACAAAGGATTATCTGAGACTTCATCAAGATTGGAAGAATGGCAAGTGGATATGATATCTTTAATTTCTTGCATGGGTAATTTGCAGAAATTTTGGGATGATTTATGGATTTGAATCAAGAGTCTTGAAAGTTGTTATGTGTTTTTTACTTGAATAAAATTAAACATGAGTCTTGAGTTGTTATCACTTTTTATTTCATCGTATTTTTGTAATATGTTACAAACAAATTGGGTATGTATAAAAAGGGATCGATATTTATGTAGTTCGAGTTTTATAATTTGGCCTATGGATCGAGTTGTGCCTTTCAAGAAATGAGTTTCATTAACTCCATTAATTAACTCTAATATAACACAACGAGTTATACTATCTAAAGATGGTAACAAATTTCTTAAGATCGTGCAATATAATGTCTCAAGGGTGTAGGGTTTGGGGAATTGAGGAAGAAAATTAATTAACTAGGTTCGAACACTGTTTGTATAACAGAGTCTGAAAGTACAGGGTTAAAAACATTTTTCCATTTAAATTATATGCGATTTGATATTTTTTTTATATATATTGAAATGTTCTATTTTGTCATATGAATTTTAAAAATTGATGCATTATACCATAGTAGACAAATTATAGTCGTTGATTTCGAACACATGTTCGACTATATTAATTTGTCTAAAATAATAAAATGCATTGAATTTAAAATTCATAAAATTACAAACTAAATATTTCAAAATTTATACAGAAAAAAGTCGAATCATGTAAAGTTTAAATAGAAAAATGTTTTTTTTTTTACCCAAAACAATTTTTTTTATTTAATTATACTCGAACTTTGCCTAGTAGATGGATATCATACTTTTAATTATTAATTTTTTTATATATTAATGTTGTTGTTATATATAGATTAATAAAATATTACTTTGTTGATATTTCGGTATATAACGAAATAACAAAAAATTAAGGAAATGTTTGTTTTTCATTTCAAAAGTAGCTTCCCAATATATTTCTATGCGAAACACTAAATTCATCGTTACTTTTAAATTAAATATTTAAATCAAGTTCATCCACTATCAAATCATTTTATAATTAAATATAACAAATTAAATATCATATCAAATACTTCAAGGATCCACCTCTATCAAATCAATTTAATATTATCTCCAAATAAAAATAAGTCATTTTAGAGTTTTTGTCGCATATTAGAAAATATTAAAATTGGATAAAAATACGCTTAGACAAAAATATTTCTCCTCATTCATTTCATTATTCTTTCTTCATCTCTACCTTAATTATTTCATTTTCATTTTCTCAACTCAATCTAATTAATTTTCAATTTTCACACTACAAATTTAAAAGTGGAGCCATTGAGAAATCCAAATTTGAGATCGGGATAAGAGGCATTGAAATTCATATCCTTAAAAAATAAAATATGAAGACATAAAATTGAGATAAGGAAAAAGATGGAATATTGTGTCAATAAAATTTAAAGAGATTTAATAAGTAAATTCAGAATTAAGACATCTTTGCGAGTGACGGTAAGTTTGGGGGAATAAAAGAAGGCAGAATAGTTAAAATGCACTATTTAATTTGAAATAAAATTTAACCACTAGAACAACACTTATTTTGAATCCAATGTAATATACTACAATGAAGTTTATAAATAAATATTCAGTTGGACCCACCACTACCAAATCAATCTAATATAAACTAATAAATTTCAAATATCATCATTTAATTGGATCCACCACCTACATCCATACAAATACATTTTTATATAAGAATCAATAAAATCTCGTAAACGATGTTGAAAATATTGAAATTCGGTTGAGATTGAAAATAAAACCAAGCCTCCTCTAAATTATCATATCGATACCTACCAAAAATTTATGTAAAGTGTCATAATGTACCCAAAATTTATGTGTTTTTGATATTTCTTTGATATGATAAGTGCAGTATGTTAATATTTTTTTGATAATTTCTTGAGTCCTACATGTGAAAAATTAGTTCAAGATTTTTTATTTAAAAGGTAGGGATGAAATTTTGTGGAGGTGTATTAGTAAATTGTATGATTAAATTAATAAAAGATTTGATGTATTAAGAAATGAAGGTGCATTAATAAAAGAGAGTGTGAACAATTGTACTTTAATTAAAAAAAATTATGACAAGTGTTGATTTGATTAATGTTAAACAAAAGATCATACTTCACATATTAATTTAATGATAACTAGTTGTTTATCTGTGTTACACGTTTTGTTATGATATTGAATAATTTTAAATTGTTAATAACATAATGCATGGTATATAGAATATAAGTAAAGTTTTTGAAGATTAAGAAATTAAATGAAGTTTACTAATTTCTATATATATATATAAAAAAAAAAAAACCATTAATTTATTCTCAAATAATCAAAAAAATTATATAAAAAATGTTATAAATTTTTTGCATGTAAAATTGTCTGATGTAATTTTTATTTTGTATAATTTTCTAAACTATATTTTTACTTCGACCGTATATTTTTAAACACCAATATTTTATTCTTACAATAGACAAAATTACTACAAATAAATACTCAAAACGTATCAAAATATAATCCTTTTAGATTTAATATTTTACTTTAAATAAAGCAATTATCATGTACGATTATTATGCGATTTTCAATGAAACAAATTGTATAATTTAAAATTTAAAATTTAAAATTTATTGGGGCCAAAAACTTATTGATGTTTTGATGGGCCTTTTTTCTTTCAGATTATGGGCCTACTGCAAAAGGTTTTTTTATAAAGCCCATGTAAATATATGTAAAGCCCATCCACCTCGAAAATTAGGTCAGAAAGGAAAATGGTACTTTTCTAAAAGTTCCCAACTATCCCACTTCTCAATTATAGTACATACATAATAGTAATACTATACTTTATCTTATTTAAATATTATTTTAGATATTTTATCATTATGTAACATTAAAATTGGATTTAAAAAATGTCCATAGAGATCTTAAAGAGATCTTCCATTTTCAAATAATTAAAGAAAGTCCGACAAAATCTTATAATGTAACATAAATATGGATAAATTAACAACAAAAATAGAATTAAATTAAATTAAATTAAAATGACAAGAAATTAGAAACAAATATAGATCTCGAACACAAAAGGAGGGATAGTAATAAGGATGTTCTTGAGCTGATTGAAGCAAAATTTCACAGTAAAATGACCAACACTTTTTTTTTTCTTTAGAAAAAGTAAAATGACAACACTTAAACAACAACGTAACTACTAGCCACTCTCATGTTTACATATGAAACTGCAAATATGAAACACTTATTCTAACATGCTAAACAATCCCTACTGCCCAGACTCACCGCACTTCAAACATCATCTTCTTCCGCCGCCGTAGCCACCGCCTCCACCGCCGTAGCCACCACCTCCACCTCCGTAACCGCCACCTCCTCCTCCGCCGTAGCGGCCGCCACCTCCGCCGCCGCTTCTATCACCGTACGATCCGCCACCGCCACCGCCGCCGCGATTGCTACCCTGCACGGAGGCGCCATCTGGACCGGTCACGTTCGCCGCCTTAGCACGGCCGTCGTTGCCGTACTCCACGACGTACTCCACCGCCTCTCCTTCGGCGAGGCTGCGGAAACCGCCGGATTTGATGGCGGATTGATGGACGAAGAGATCTTCGCTTCCATCATCTGGAGTAATGAATCCGAACCCTTTCTGGTCGTTAAACCACTTGCAAGTGCCCTTCTTCACATCGGTTTCCGCCATTGTTACGAAGACTTGCTTTCTCTGTATACAAATTTTCTCTCTCTCGACTTGAGTGTTTAGCAGTACCGTTGGGTTAATTATATATCTGCTTGACTGGGGCCCGCGTGCGCGGATTTGATTTTTGAATGAATTGATAGTGAATTCTTAAATGGAATCCGGATTTCAATTTTTATAATTCATTTAATAATATTATTTCGGAAATGACACCGACGGCTACTATTTATCGATGTGATCTGACGGCCAGGGATTGGTGGATCGCGGTTTTTTGACCGTTGGATTTAGGGCTTGGGTAGATGAACCATGGGTTCTAGTGAACACAAACCGAGGGGGGCGCATTCCTTGTTGGCTTGTTGCACCCTTTTTCTTGGATGAATAATTGAGGTTAATTAATTGCATTTTCCCCACTAAACAATAAAATTATGAGTAGTAGTTCCCTTAAACCGACTCATATAAATTTTCGAGTAAAATTATATAAATTTTTTTTTTTAATTACAATGAAAAGACATAATTTCTTTTATCACGTCTTTTTTCAATAAGTTTTAATCTATCAATTCATTTCTTGTATAAATATCATTTAAAATGTTATTCCATCTATAATTATTCCATCATGAGTGGGTTGAGGCTGAGCCTTAGTAATTGGATAAGAACGATACCATGAGAGCTTACTTTTGTACCTAAAGGGAAGAAATCAATTGGAATAATGAATAAATTGAAACTGAAACCAGTGTACAAAGGCAGATTTGTTGCAAAGAGTTTTAGGGGGCGTTTGGCTAAGATTATTGAGCTTGTATCTTATAAAATGTTTTTAAAATTTATAAGATGTTTAATTTTAGTTCAAAATACGTTGTTCAAGTGTTTGGATAAATAAGATGGTTGAACTTATAAAATATTAGTAATGACATTTATATAATTTTAATGATCAAATTTTAAGGTGTTTTAAAAAATGAGTTCTTATTTAAAAAAAGTTGGGATTTTCTTATTTTTCACAAAAAAAAGAGTATAAGCTCCTTATATCTTATAATCTCCTAAAATAAGATCATATTTTTAGAACTTAGTCAAACACTTTTGAATATTTTATAAGCTCTTAACATCTTATGAGCTCTTTTAAGGAGCTTATAAACTCACTCAAACACCCTTTTAATCAGGTCTGTGTTTGAGTAACACTTCTGTGCAACTGGTGCACCCAGTTGCACGGATACCTTTATGTTATAAATTTAGTATCTTTATGTACAAATATCAGCACCTTTTAAAATGAACATGCATAAAAGTATTACATTTATAACATAAAGGTACTACATTAATAACATAAAGATGTGATGCAACTGGTGCACCAGTTGCACAGAAGTTTTTTCCTCTGTGTTTTGGATTACAAAGAAAGTTTTTCATTTGTACAGTAAAAACTCCATACAGTCATATCGTTGGGACCGGGAAAAAATATTACTATACGGAGTTATTCTTATATAGAGTTTTACAAAAAAAAATAATTTTTTCGTATAAAAAATAATATAAATATAAAAATAACATATACATTGTATATTATCTATCTCACAAGTTCATGTAACTAATTTAATAGTTTTGACTAAGAAATTTAAATACATACACTTGAGTTAAATCAAAAAATGAATCTAGGGACTATAAGCTTTGACAATTTAAATACATACACTTGAGTTAAATCAAAAAATGAATCTAGGGACTATAAACTTTGACCATATATGTGTATAAATTTTGGGTTATACTTCTTGTACTACACATCAAACAAAATGGCATCCAAACCGGAAACTAAAGAGAAAAGAACTCAAATTCCTGAAAAAATTAGAGCTGAGTTGTACAAAAAGAAAGATTTGCACCCTAATTGGAAGCAAAAGGATTTTATGAAGTGGCTCAAAGAGACTCATGGTTTGGAAGTATCACAATCAACAATATCTAAGACGTTCAAGAAGGCAGTTGATCGTGAAAAAGATGTTCCGAACCCGGATACAATACGTATAAAATCAGTAAAGTACCCACTAATGGAGTCTGCACTTTATGAGTGGTTTGTGTGTAACCAAGAGCATGTCAATATTAGTGGTGAATTACTAAAAGAAAAGGGAAACATTTTCTTAAAGCAACTTTATCCAAAAACAACCTCGTTTGAATTTTCAAATGGGTGGTTAGGAAAATTCAAGCAAAACACATGCAATTCAATCACATCGCCGTTTTGGTGAGAGTGGTTCTGTGGATATGGAAAAATTTGAAGCATGCTTGCCTTCAATAAGAGAAGAATTGGACAAATGGGCATGGAAGGACATTTACATGGATGAAACCGGTCTATTTTATCAAATGCAAGCTGATAATTCTCTTGCGACAAAGCAGTTGGAGGGTCGAAAACAAAATAAAGAGAGAATTACAATCGTCATTTGTTGCAATGGGGATGGCTCCGACAAACTTCCTCTTTGGATCATTGGTAAATTTCTTAATCCTAGATGTTTCAAAAATATTAACCGTGATACTCTCAACTGTACTTATCGAGCGAATTCAAATGCATGGATGACATCCTTACTCTTTTTGGAATGGCTAAAGTGGTTCGATAATCGTTTAGACAGAAACGTCTTGCTCATTTTGGACAATTGTACTGCTCATGGAAAAAAGGATCATCTCCCCCCTCTTCGTCATACAACAGTTATGTATTTGCCACCCAATAGCACATCCAAAATTCAGCCATGTGATGCAGGAATCATAAGGAACTTTAAAGGTTATTATCGTCGTAGGTTCAACCGTCTACTCTTGAAAAGAATTGAAGATCGTGTTTTGGAACCATCAAAGATATCTATCCTTGATGGAATTGTAAATGTTGTTGTTTCTTGGTCAATAGACGTGAAGCCAAAAACGATTGAAAATTGCTTTAAACATTGCAAGATTCAGACCTTTAGTGTTGATGAAGTACAAGTTGCAAGTGAAATGGATGAAGAGAGGCTAAAATTACTCACTGAATTGAGCTCTCAAATTAAGGCACTACACTACCACAACGAAATGGATATTGATGTCTTCCTTAATCATCTGGATGAGCGACAAATTACTTATGTCTTAACCGATGAAGAAATTATCGTGGGAATCAGGCAAGAAGACGAAGGAGATAATCCGGAAGATGATAGTGCTGAAATACCACAAGTTTCGTGTCATGAAGCTTTAGTTATGTTAGATAAGTTGGAATCATTTTGGTTTCAACAAGAGGGATCACATGCAAGCGGGCTATTGAGCACTCGCAAATTGAAGGATCAAGTATCGATCTATAAAATTAAGTCGATGTCACAATCGACTATAGATAAATATTTTAAGTTATCTTAAAAATGTTATTGATTTTGATAAACAAAAATATAATTAATAAATATTTTTATAATATATTAATCATTTATTCCTATATAGAGGTATAAATCCTTAAGACGGGACTTGAAAAATGTATGACTTATGACAATGTGGAGTTTATTCTTATTTATAACTAGTCCCAAGTTGGGATTTGAATTTTTTATCACTATAGGGAGTTTATTCCTATATAAAGTATTACTATAGAGAGTTTTTACTGTATTATTCCAACTTAAAGCCAATTGAATCTGAAACGTAAAAGCTATACTAAGGTGGTTTGGGGGCAATTTGGGTGAGGATGGGAGGACTAATATTTTGTATTCTAAAACTAAGGGTGTGGACAATGACGGGCCTGCACTAGAGTTAAAAGGGGGCACTGGGTCCCCCGAAAATTTGCAAAATATTTAAGGGTATTTTTGTAATTTTATATTAATTAAAAATATAAATATAAAATAAATTAGTTAATAGTTAGTGTTTAATTTTCTTCTCTAGTTGTGTTTCTATTTCTTTTTTTACATCATCTCCTTAACATTTTTCCACAATTTGTTCTCCATCTAAATCGAAGATAAACTACTATCTAAATATTATTTATTGTTTCACAAAAACTTGCGTAAAACGGTTTTACGGATAGTTTTCATGAGATGGATTACGTAAGACTCACTCTTATTGCTTTCTTTTATCTTCATTGTTGTCGATTTATTATGCCTAAAATTGTTTATATATTACTTGGAAAAGATTGATGAATGATTTGAATTTTGTCTACCGGATCTTTGCTTGAAGTCATGGAAAATTTTCTCTGTGGTTGGAGATGGATCATAAAATTATGTTTGTTGAATAACTATGTTATTTTGACGCAGAAATTTTAACATTATTATAATGTTTTGAGACAAAAAAAAAAAATCAAAATATTCATATTAGTTCTTGTATTCTAATAATGACAATCAATATTTAAGTAACAGAGGAAATGATGATATAGAAAGAATCATATATGGTTACAAAATGTTGGTTGTCGTGTATCATGAAAGAGTAAAATGTTTCAGAGCCTATGTTTTGAAATATGTCAAAAAGAAGATAAATGTTGTAATTCATGTGTTTAGTTTTTCTTAAAGTTTTTTTTTTCTTTTTTTTTTAATCATTGTCGTGTTGAGATGATATTAAGTTACTAATTTTGGATATTATTATTTTATATTGTAGTATATTGACTTTATCAAAATTGTGACAAATTTATGCTCTTAGTTTAGAATTATTGTATTTTTTTTATTAGTTGAGTCCCCCTGGATACAAATCCTATATTTTTATTTGACAAAAATACCCCTATAAAACTTTTTTTTTTTTCAATTCCTTTGTTTCTAAATTGTGCAACCTAACCCCACTCCACTCTTCATCATCTCACAGGCACTTCCTCCTTCAATGTGTGTTTTTTTATAGTAACAATTGTCAACAAGGGCACCATGATTTCTTTTGGCATGGTGATAACCAGCGACAACAATGGCATGAGAAAACTAATCATGTGTACGGAGGTTTTATATATATTTTGTAGCTATTCGGTAAAATATATATATATATATATATATATATATATATATATATATATATATATATATATATATATATATATATTCATCATCTCGCTCGAGATGGTGTTAACAATCGGCAACAATTATAGTGATGGCGACCCCGAAATGAGATGGAACTGGCAGATGGAAGAAGAAAGAGTTGAAGGTGGGCATGGCCAAATGACACAGTAAAAAGAAGAAGAAAGAGTTGAAATGAGTGTTAATGATTTTGTGAGAAAAGGACAAGATTGGAATTCAAGTATAAAATTAAAAATTTGTGGGTGTATTAAGTAAAGTAGGGGTGTGAATAGCTACGCCCAACTTTAAACTACATTATTTTATTTTAAATTCATTCTTAACATATAATATATAAAATTAATTCCCTTTTAATGATCTTTAATTATATATATATATATATATATATATATATATATATATATAATAATTTTTTGTGGTTTAAATCCTTCTTATTAGAATTAAACATTTATGTTACAATGCAAATATTTAAAGTTATTTGCTTTTAGCTTAAAATGTTGACATTAAAATAATATATATACTATATAATATTTATAATTAATAGATTACATATAGGGACAACACAAAACTAGTTAAATAAGATTACAAAAAATTTAGATTGTCAAAACATAACAAAACAATTTTTATAACTAAATTGACTGAAATACCATTAATCAAATAGATCTTAGTCTTGACATAACACATATTTGATGCACAAACAACACACGCCACAAACACAGTTCATGCATTGCACGAATCATACAAACTACATAGTTCATGCAATGCAAGAATCACATATCACAGATTCACTCACATATACACATGGTATTTGAAATATGCAGTCACTTTTTTGTTAAAAAAAAACAAGTTTCTTATAGACTTGACAATAATAATTTTTTTTTTTAATCTTATTTTACTATTTCTACTTATTATATATATGATTCAAAGAACCATAAAAATAGAAAGTTAGTTTTGCATGCCTAAATTAAAACTCATTTCCATACATAAAAAGTTCAAACTAACCATAAACAATTACTATTCTCTAAAAGACCATAGAGAGTTAAGTAAATTTTTAAAGAATCAATGAACTCACAACTCATCTTCTCAATTAAAAATGCAAAATCAAAACCAGTAAAGAAATGTGTGTAGTTCAATCCATAGAGAATATGAGTGGTGGCAAAACTGCCCACATTTTCTTTGCTACTTATCAATGTGTGATTGGAGAATTTGGATGGTTTCATGAGCTCTCATCACCTCAAAATTCAAACTCTCTTTCTCCATATTCAGATCCAACACCTTATTCTCTAAATTCTTGAGAAGTTTCAGATAACATACTTTTCAAGAATGGATGAATCAAAACTTGACTTTTTGCCCACTAGAATTTCATTGACACCCAGAAAAGGAATTTCATGTGCATGACCTGTTGAAGGAGTTGGATCTTCAGCTTCAAGTTCCTCCAACATGTAGGGAATATTATTAGGAGTCTGATCCATTGGATTAACTGGAACAGGATTGCTCAGAGGCTGATTATATCCTGTTAATGATAAATTATGGAAATTAAAAAAATATATTACATGCAATATCGAGAAATGACAACATGGTGGTTAAAATCATTTTTCATTTCATAATCATTTTTGGTCCTTTAATTATCATGATTTCCAATTTACTCTCACTTCTATGTCTCTGAAAAGACCCAATTTGGGGATCATGCACGTGCATCGCACTCTGGTGAAAATTGAATTTTTCTGCTAAAATTGGATTGAAACCGGACAGATTCTTAAACTGTGGGACTAAATTGAAAATCATGATAATTATAAGATTAAAATTCGAATAAACCATAATTATGTGACACAAACTCATTTTAACTCTTAAATTCTTCATAACATACGAATCTACAGTAATTTACACATCCTGAGTAAATACGAGTAAGCATTTAATATTTGACAAAATGTTTTCATTTCGATTCACAAGGAAGAATAATTCCAAAATGAAGAATGAAAACTTGCATAGAGTTGCATGGCTTAAAGTGCAGATCAATGCTGACGTGGAATCGGGTGCATGGCTTAAAGTGCAGATCAATGCTGACGTGGAATCGGGTGCATGATGACGTGGAAAGCAAGCTAATCGAGCCTACAAACCAAGCTGGAAGATAACTGATTAAAACAGAAGAGATCGAGCGCGAAAATCGGTTGAAAAAGGCAGTTGCATGAGAAAACGGGTTCTAGGGTTTCTGGCGCAAGTCTTGGTATAAATCGAAGAAGTCGTGAAGATCTGTTATAGTTCTGTCAAAATTAACAGAGGGCTTTTACTCAGCATACTTCCATGTCTAATTGATTGTAGTTTCAGTTAGTTTCGACGTTAGGTTTAGGAGTTCTATATATTAGGGTTCTTAGTCCAAAACCCCATTCTGCGATTTCTAATTTCATTGATTCTCTGAATATAGTAAAGGCTGTTGTTCTCCGTGGATGTAGACTCAGTGGAAGAGTCGAACCACGTTAAATTCGTGTGTGTTTTTCTCGTTTTGTTTTTCGCAATCTTGATAGATAGTTTGCAGTTCTTCTTGCTCCATTATTGTGAGATTGTTCTTGATCAAGAGAGTGAGTGTGTGAGCTTTGATTAGGATCTTCATAATCAACACAAAAGTAAGTAATATTAATAGTGAATAAAAATTGACAAAAAAAGGCACAGAACATGCTCCAAAATGGCACACAAGAAACATTTAATACCAAATTGTCCTTTGTAAATTCAATTAAATTTTTAGGTCTTGTTTTAGAATCAATTGATATTTCACCGTTAAAGAAAAAAAAATCGAATAAAAAACCTGGTTAGGATTAGTGCACCCTCCTCGAGCCTCAGCCACATTCAATCACTATCACATTATCCTCATCCCATTCTTCACTCTTTTGAAATACTCTACGAAGCACGAATGGATCTGGTATCTACACAAGAGAGGAATTGATTAATGCATAATTGGAGATGAATATTTTGTAGTTAATTAAAGCGCTTAAAATCATTTTCTTTTTTCTCATAGTTTGTCTTCCGATTTTGATCTCATAATTACCATACTTTCAATTTAATTAGTCTCACAATTTAAAATTTTGTATGATTTTAGTCTAATTTCGCCGAATTGAGGTTTTTCTATGACCTAGAATTGATATGGCAGTATGTGTCAAATTCTTATGCATTGATATGTGTTGCTGCATCACTTATTGGTCAATGAAAACATCCAATGACATTTTCCGGCAAAATTCGACTTTTTTGATCAAAATAGGATTAAAATCAGATTGATTCTTAAATTGTGAGACTAAATTGAAAATCGTGATATTTATGGGACTTATATCGGAATATATCATAGTTATGAGACAAAAATGATTTTAAACCCTAATTAAAGTACTAGAATAAAATCATTACCTCATCGTAGAATTCACATCCTTCTTCTAGTTCTGAAAATCGATATTCATGCATAGTCCAGTTCGTTGCTTTCCAATACCCTCTTCGAGTGCTATGATCATACTGAGATCCATTGCCGTAATTCTCATCCGTACCAATCTTGATCATTCGTCTCAAAACCGGAGTGTTCTTGTTATGAAAACATATAGTTTGATATTGTCATGTTGAAAAATGAAATTAGGTCATCAAATATAGAAATTGGAAGATAAAAATAGTAAAGTGTTGCATTTGGAAGTGAAACATGACGAACCTAATGACACGTGACTAGAATTGTAAATGAATCAAATCGAGTTGATTTGTAAGATATTTAATGTTACTTAGTATTTGACACACAACCTTAATTACAAGTATTCCTAGACGTAGATAACTCATTCTATCATAAATAAATACAAAGCACGCAAAATGTCATGCATACATGAGAATTAACGCATACGTAAGTACAAACTTTATCCTCTATGTGCTACTTTTTCTTTTATGTCTACTTGTATATCATTATCATAACTATTTAAAATGAAACACGCAACTCAGCATCATAACATAGATAAAACACCAAGAAATTAGCAGTATTTAAAAAATTTCAAGATCACAACTCTAAACTATAGAAACCACATCAACCAAACAAAAGAAAAACGTAATAAACATATAAAGTTTCTCATGCAGCAAAATGAAAAATATGTGAATCATATAAAAATAAATTTGTCATTGTATACCACCAAGCTCCCAAGGCTCATATTCATATACTTCAACCTCTGCTACAATTTCAAATTGAAATGGCTCTGTGAAAAATTTCCTCCTCAAATAATACCACACCAACTCCTCATCTATTGGACAAAACTTAAACCCTGCCAAAGTTGGCAGTGGAGCCCCTTTTAATCTAGATAGAACCTCATGTTTAGTCTTCATTCCTAGATTTTCAATTAAACTATAAATAAAAAATAAATAAAAAGAGAGAGAGTTTTGAGGGATGGTGAAAAATCTGATGAAATGAAATAGAGAGCAAATGCATTTATGAGTTGATCATTAGAAAATAAATGAAAATGGGAATTCTATTTGTCTTTTTGATTAAGAAATGGGAATATATGAGTGTGGTTATACATACTTGACAATGTAATAAGAAGAAAGGGTAGGTGGTGTTTTTCCTCATTCGTCTAATTTGTTGCCTTTGTAAAAAAATTTGACTCTTGTTGCAAATCACATTTTCCATATTTTCTCCTACTTTTGGATGCTCCCTCTCTCTGATAATAATTGGTAAAGTTATCTATTTTTACTCACATGGTCCCACAAATTTAAAAAAAAATTAAGATATTGACCTACTATAATCTTATTGCTCATATATACTATAAAGGGGATTATAGTTTTAGGAGCAACCAAAAAAAATCACATAATCTAATTTTAAGTATTCAAATTACATATCACATATATTTGCACACACCACACAAATGAGCCGTGCATTGCACGAACCACAAATTATGCAGTTCGTGCAATGCATGCAATGCACAAATCACACACCACAAACACACTCACACGTAGGCATGTTATTTGAGTAAGGGTATTTTTGTCAAACTGTCACCGTTTTTGGCTAGAAAAAACTCTTATTTGATTATTTCTACCAATTATCAATTATATATATATATTTATATAATTTAATAGAACCACATTTAAAAATAAAAAGTCGGTGTTTTATGCCTAATATCATTTTCATATATAAAAAGCTCAAATAAAAATAAGAAGAAAAAAAAAACAGTTTTTGAGCCACTTGGGGAATGAGGTGGCTCAAACCCACGTATACTCTCTCAAAAACTATAAGTTCAGTCAATAACCAATAACGAGTATCTTCTAAATTAAAAATGCAAAACCACAAGCAGAATTTATAATGAAATGTAACCACTCAGCTATGGCCTTGTTTTGAAGCCCTCATTTTCTTTGTTCAACTCATCAATATGAGATTGGAGAATTTGAATGGATTCACGAGCTCTCATCACTTCTAAATTCAAACTCTCCTTCTCCGTAGTCAAATCCAACACCTTATTCTCTAAATTCTTGAGAAGTTTGAGATAACCAGGAGGCACATACTTCTCAAGAGTGGATGAATCAAAACTTGACTTTTTGCCCACAAGATTTTCTTTCACACCCATAAAAGGAATTTCTTGTGCATGACATGTTGAAGGAGTTGGATCTTGACTTGTGGAGGCTAAATCTCTTGATCCATTTGCATTGCTTGATATGGGATCATTATCATGCTTTGATCTTTTCCTTTGACCTAAAACAAGGGTTTCACCTTCACAAGACTCCATTGGATTAACTGGAACAGCATTGCTGAGAGGCTGATTATCCTGTTAATGATAAATTATGGAAATTAAAAAAAAATTACAACATCAAGAAATGACAACATAGGGTGTGTTTAATCATTTTTCGTCTCATAACTATGGTGCCGTATCGTCTAATCTTGATCTTATAATTATAACGATATTCAATTTAGTTCTACATGTACATTGCACGTGACATTTTTCAGAGAAATTTGAATTTTTCTGGTCAAAATTAGACTATAATCAGACAGATTCTTAAATTGTAGGATTAAATTAAAAATCGTGATATTTATGAGATCAAATTAAATTAGAAGACACCATAATTATGAGATGAAAAATGATTTAACACTGAGTTAGGCACTATTAAACTTATTTACCGGCTGGAGCAAATGACCAGAAAGGCACAATTTCAGCACGCAATAAACGTTTGATACCAAAGTATTCAATGAAAATTCCTTTAAATATTTTTTAGGTTTTGTTTTAGAATCAATCAATATTTCAAAATTAAAGAGAAATTAGATGAGGTAAAAACCTGGATAGGATTTGTGCACCCTTCTCGAGCCTCATCCCCATTGGCATCTTCACTATCAATCACTATTACGTTATCCTCATTCCATTCTTCCCTCTTTCGAAATACCCTACAAAGGACGAATGGATCTGGTATAACCTACACAAGAGAGGAATTAATGCATAATTAGATAAATACTTCATTGTTAATAAAATTGTATGATGTCTTCCGATTTTGGTGTCATAATTATTATATTTTCAAATTTAGACCACAATTTAAGAATCTATACGATTCGAGTCTCATTTTGTCGAATTGGGCTTTCCAGTGACCTAGGTCATCGAAAAACTCCAATTTGGGATCACATTCATCGCACGTGACATTTTCCGGTGAAATTCTAATTTTTCTGTTAAAATTGGTTTGAAATCAGACAAATTATTAAAATCGAAAGATGAAAATTAAAATAGTGAAAATTGAATTGTTACCATATCGTAGGATGGACATCCATGTTCCAATTCTGAAAATCGATATTCATGCATTGTCCAATTTGTTCTCCAACCATTAGGAGCCTTTCCAGTATGGAATATTAAGGTTTTCTTCATTCCAACTGTCATGTTCATATGGTGCACAGCTTCATCCTCCCCTGTCACTTTCCAATACCCTCTTCTTGTGTTGCGATCATACTGAGATCCATTTCCGTAATTCTCATCCACTTGGTTGAACAAGTACCAATCTTGATCATTCGTCTCAAAAGCCGAGTGTTCTTGTCATGCAAACAACATAGTTGAACTAGGAAATTAGGTAATCAAATATATTCGAGGATAAAAATAGTTGTAAATGAATCCAATCGAGTTGATTAGTATGATAACTAATGTTATTTGTATTTGACACGTAGCCCTAATGACACGCAACCCCAGAAGTGTATAACTCATTCTATCGTAAGTAAATGCAAACAATGTAAACAAGTCATGCATACATGAAAACCACATATACGTACTTTATCCTCTATGCTATTTTTTTATGTGTCACCTCGTATATCATTATCGTAACTATATATTTTAGGGTGCGGCTATCCACACCCCACTATTTACTAAACACACCCCACTTCAAGTCTTACTGTTCACATCACATGTGAACAGTAACACTTGAAGTGGAGTGTGTTTAGTACTTCTTGGGGTGCAGATAGCCGCACCCTATATTTTAATATAAGTATATGGGTTAAACGTGAAAAAAGTATGGTAGAATGACCTACAAATCCTTTTATAATCATAATAGTCTTCATTTCATATGTTTTCTCTAAATTCGTGTGCTAACAATGTTTTGGTTAATAAAAATCTCATATTAAATCAGTTTTAAACTAAAAACATTTTTTTCCTTTGCAGTTCACTTACAACAATATTTACATAGATTTAGATCTGTATTTTCAACTGAGTTAAATATCCTCATTACAACATATGAATTTAACCTCATTTATAATTAACAATATTATGAATTTATACAAAAAAAAAAACAAATAAACAAATAAACCCCACACCCTCTTATATACTTTATAGCATTTCACACTATTAATTCATGAAATACTTCATATCTTTGTCAATAAATCAAAATTAATGAAACAACTAAGCATCATTGCACAGACAAAACACCAAGAAAGCAATTAAAAGATCGCAACTCTAAATCAGAGAAACCACATCAAACAAACAAAAGTTTTTCCCAAAAAGGGAAAAACTCAATTTTCGTCCCGTAACTTTGGCCTTGTTCAATTTTGGTCAGGTATCTTTTCACTTTCCAATTTTAGTCCTCCAACTCCTAATTTTATCCAATTTAAGTCCGATTTTAGGCACATCAGGAAATCCGGTGGCCACGTAGGTAAATTTGCTTACGTGGCCACCGGATTTGCTGACGTGCCTAAAATCGAACCTAAATTGGACAAATTAAGGAGTTGGAGGACTAAAATTGGAAAGTGAAAAGATATCGGATCAAAATTGAATAAGGCCAAAGTTATAGGACGAAAATTGAGTTTTTCCTAAAGAAAAACTTTATAAACAGTTTCTATTTTCTCATGCAGTAAATTAAATAAAAAATTTCTGAAACATATATATAAAAAATAAGTTTGTGATTATACCAGAAAGCTCCCAAGGCTCATATTTATATACTTCAACCTCAGCCACAACTTCAAATTGAAATGGCTCTCCGAAAATTTTCCTCCTCAAATAATACCACACCAACTCCTCATCTGTTGGACTAAACTTAAACCCTGTCAAAGTTGGCAATGGAGCCCCTTTTAATCTCAATAGAATCTCCTGTGTAGTCTCCATCCTAGATTTTAAATTAAACTACAAATAAAAAAAAAAAAAAAATTAGAGTTTTGAGGAATGGTGAAAAATCTGATGAAATGAAATAGAGAGCAAATGCGCGCAATTATGAATTGACCTTTAGAAAATAAATGAAAATGGGAATTTTGGTTTTTCTTTTTTATTATGAAATGAGAATATGTGATTGTGGTTATATATAGTACTTGACAAGGTAATAAGAAATTATAGTAGGTCAGAAGAAAGGGTAGGTGAGTTATTTCTCATTGGTCTAATTTATTGCCTTGGTAAAAAAAAAGTTGAGTGTTGTTATAAATCTTTTTTTTTTCCAAATTTTCTTCTACTTTTGAATGCATATAATTACTCATATGGTCCCACAAATTGAAAAAAAAAAAAAAAAAAAAAAACAATTGACCTACTATAATCTTGTTACTCATAAATACTATACTATAAAAGGGATTATAATTTTAGGAGCTACCAAGAAAACACATAATCTAATTTTAAATATTCAAATTAATTACATGTCATTTAAAACTACTCCAATTTGATTTACAGTCAATCTTATAAATGTTATGCCTAATAATATACATCACATAATCTGATTTTAAGTATTCAAATTAATTACATGTCATTTAAAACTACTCCAATTTGATTTACAGTCAATGTTATAAATGTTATGCCTAATAATATACATTACATAATCTGATTTTAAGTATTCAAATTAATTACATGCCATTTAATAGTATTACATGTCATTTAACTAAAACTACTCCAATTTAATTTACAGTCAATCTTATAAATGTAATGCCTAATAATATACATCAAACGTATCATTCAATATTCATCTAGTCAAATATGCATGGGTGTGTGTTCGTGTGTGTTTATAGTCTTATAGATGATACATTATATCTGATGAATTTCACCTGGTGCAGTATTGCTATAATCCTTTACAATTAATTCAGATATATATATATATATATATATATATATATATTTATATATTATTTTCACAACAATAAACATATCAACTATTTTTTTTATCATCCTCACAGATTTATCAAAACGAAAGACAGAGAAACAAAAAAGCCAGCCAATTAGCTGAGTTATGGTTAAATTGATTTCTCAAAAAAAAAAAAAAAAACTACATTGAGCTGTTTTGATTTATATAGATAGAGAGACAAAAGTTTTAGACCACATGGAATTTGATGAAATACTCAAATGTTATCTTATTATGGATAATTTCGTTGAAGTTGGTTGTTGTGTATGGATATGACAGTTTGAGCTCGTTAGACAATGGAAACAAGTCAAGTTTATTAATTCGTTGTGGTTATTATTGTTGTGTGATTTGTACCATGACAGAAAAGAATTCAACAAAATTGACCGGTCACACCATGCAGGGTTCGCCTTCTAAGAAAGGAAGGTGGGTCGGCCATGTCATGCCATGTCAACGGACTCAAATACCTGACCGACCAAACACCCCAGGTCGGTAATTTCCCAAAATACCATCATTCAAGATATTCACCAGTTCAAGGCTGGTGACAAGGATGTTTAGCACAGATCATCTCAACAACTACCACCTATTACCATGGTTGTCAATCTCATCAAGATCTAGACTAAGAATTTGGATCCTGACCTAAATCATGGGATTATAGATTCTTGCCCCAATATAATACTACTATAAATAGGAGATTAAATGTCAAGCAAAGAGCTAGAAAAAATTGTACAAAAAGCTCCCAAAACTTACCCCTATCCTGACCGAGCTGTTTTAGCCGACCAGGACAGGCAGTACTAACATAAAATAAGCAAAAGACTCCGGAGCCAAATTACTTGCATATTTCTACACTTATTAGATACTTAACCTATCTTATCCACTCGATTTACTTTAGTTGTTTGACAAAGTTCACTTAACGGATTTACACATCAACAATTATTTCGTTCTTAAGCAAAGTTTGTTGTGATTATTTCAACTTAAACACATTGAATATATATATATATATATATATATATGTATATATATATTTGTTGAATTTGCAAAAAAAAAAAAAAAAGCAAACTAATTATCAATAGGTTTAATAACATATATAGTATATCTATATGGTGAGTTATCCGAAATCCTATTGTTGATCTTGTTGCAGAGTGAAGATGCATTCCAGTGGACTCTTCAAAGGTTGGCTTTTGGTTCGATAAATGGTTGGGGTTTTTGATTGCTGATGAAGTAGGCTCCATGTATCAGACTTTGGCGAATTATCTGTCATGGGCTTTCTTTGAAGGTGTGGGTTCATTTCTTTGGTATGGTGTATTTAGTAGGTTTGCAATGCTACTATCTTTGAGGACAAGAGACTCTTTCTTTCTTTGGTCTTTGATTCGTGAAATTGCCAAGCTCGATAATGATCCTATGTTCAATTCGCAAGTCGAGTTCTTAATTCTATTGGTCGGGGCAAAGTGCATTGGTTTCTGCCATTATTTGGTTGGATCAAGGTTTACAAAGTCAGTACGTGGTGCAAGTGGTATTTTTAGAAATTTCTGAGGTTTCTATTGTGGTCATTGTTGTTGTGATGTTCTTTTCTTGGTCGAGACGGCCTTTGAAAATTGGTTAGAGTTGGATTCGGATGGATTAGAGTTCGTAAAGGAAATCAAGTTGTTGATCGGCTTTCGAAAATGATATATGCCCTTTGCTTCTTTGAGTTTTTTTTTTTTTCTCATGATTTTTCTAGTCAAGAATTTAGATTTGTTTAGCCTCATGCATGATAGTTTGTTCCTGGAATAGCTTTTTTCCTATAGGTTTTTCTATAAAACCTGCATTTTGGTTTATAGCAATCTTTTTTTGCCTATTAGCTCTATTTGTACACTCCTTTTCTTTTCTTTATTAAAAAAGGTATGTTCATAACCAATAAGGAGATTATGGATCTAAATTCCAAAATGAGGTTAGATCAGATATATTATTGGTTCATGATTGCAGTATCTACTTAATATTGAAGGTGCTATAAGTGTTGGGAATTATGATATGTACTATGTTATGCATGACCAATAACAATATTCATTCGAATCTCTACCCTCGTCTTGATTATCCACGTGATTAGTGCATTGTCTTTCCTTCACTCAATTTCAGAATCTCTACCCCTAGAATAACAATATTCATTCGAATTGCCTCTTAGGTGTAATCAACTAAAACAAGCTCTTTAATTGATTTATTCAACCGAACAACCTAGAATAAGCTTTCTATATTAAATTCATCAAACACATTAAAAATTAGGATAAAAGGGTAGACAAGATATTGAATTCACAAGCTCGATCCAATTGATCCAGATTTATGTTATTCCAATGATTAAATCACTAGTTGCCACTTATGAATATTAATTTGTAATAATTACGGATTACAAATCATATTCTAGCATTCAACATGTAGAAATCTCAATTAGGTGATCTGTCTAAATTAAGAATCCACACATCATAATTTGTTAGAGCAAACAGCACAAAAGATTCCAAATTGAGATCAATTGATATATATATATATATATATATATATATATATATATATATATATATATATAACTTCTCTTTATATTTAAATAAAAAAATGTATGAATTAAATATATGTTAAAGGAATCTGTTAGATCCAAATGTTTGAATTTAATAATTTCATTTAAAAAAATATCAAATAAAATTTAATTTTTTAATACAATTAAATTCATATTTTAACTATTCCAAGAAAAATGGTATAATAAAAAATATTCATGTAGATGCATAAATACTTTTTTAGGTTACTAAAATATCCAAAAACAAATTATAATTCACTTTTAAAAATTTATAAATTAATTTGAAATGTGTATGGCAAATCAGTAAAAATATCTGAAAATTATTTCAAATATCAACAATTAATAATAAATTACCAAAATAAATTACAAAAAATACTTTTAATATACAATTTGACAAAAAGATCTATAAAAGTTTTAATAAAAGATTATATCAACAAAATAAAACTGAAATTTAAGAACTCAAAATTATATAAATAAATTTCTAATATATTAAAATATCCAAAAAAAAAAAATCAACATTTATTCTAATTAGGATTCTTGGACCATGACAAGTCACCTGAAGTCTCTTTTACTTTTAAAAATAGAATATCAACCAAATTTCTACTATTTGGAGCTTTTGTCTATTGCCTTTGAATATTAGTCGTTTTTACAAAGTCTTTAGTCTTCTCTTACAATTATTGACTCCTATTTTTTCCTACCTTTTTGTCTTCTTCAGTTGTCCTCTGTGTCTAAGCCATAAGCATTCGCAAACCATTTTGTTTATTCTTTTCATGTTTGTCCAAATTCTCTTGTTATTAATTAAATTAAAAGTCTTAAATTGATAAATAATTCGTAACTTATTTTGTGATTTTTTTTTCTTGAACAAATTTTTTACACCACAAATTAAAGATACTAAGGACATCTCCATTAGTGCAAAAAAAAAAATGTAGATTTTGTATTACTTTTATGTAAAAACTGGCAGTCGTCTCCAGCAGTATGCTCTATTCTTCACATTGAAAAAAAATATTTCATAATATTCCACAAAAACAGAAGAAAAAAAAAATTTAACGTAAAGTTGGCGGTTGAAATAGTTTAAAGTGAACATTTAAAGCACTGCTGGAATGAAAAAATCATACAATTTTAAAAAAAATTGCGTGCTATTGGAGATGCTCTAAGTAGCTTTTAGAAAAATTATCATATTCCTATCTATACTTTTGATACAAGTAGTACATATATTAGTTAGACATTTATTCATGTGGTCTCTTGGTATAGTAATCCAACAACTATAGAATTATTGAAACGGAAATCTCGTGCATGTATCTTAATAAAAGTTTTGAGTGACTTAACACATCAGTGACGTGAAAGGTAATCTTAGAGGATTGATATGCATGTTTGTAGTTTGCGTTCAAACAATTAGTTGTTTTCGCCATAATTTCATTTTGAGTGTCTCTTGTGTCCCCCGGGACACAGATCCAATCCGTGTCCCCAGCCCAATCCGCGGGTCCCACATAATTTTTTTTTCGCTCAATTTTTTTTTCATATATACAAAAAAAAGGTATCACATGTATACCTTCAAGGTATCTCATGGATATCTTAAAGGTATCCATGAAATGTCCTGAAGGTATCACACTTATTACAGAAAAAGGGCGGGCGGTGTGGGCGCGCGGCTTGTGAGGTGCGCGCCCGATGTGGGCGCATGAACGCGCACAGATATGCATGGTGTGGGCGCATGGTATCCACATGGATGCCTTCAAGGTATCTCATGTATACCTTGAAGGTATCCATGGAATATCTTCAAGGTATCCATGACGTGGGCGCGCACGGCTTGGGCGCATGGTGTGCGGTGGGCGCGCATGGGCGGTGTGCGCATGTGGCTTGGGCGCGCGATGTGGTGAGATGCGTAGGTATCCATGGCATATGTTCAAGGTATCCAACGTATACATTGAAGGTATCCATGGAATATTTTCAAGGTATACATGGCGTGGCGCGCGCGGCGTGGGTGTATGGACGCGCAATTTGCGTGCGCGGCGTGATGAGATGCATGTGAATACCTTTAAGATATTTCAACTTTCAAGGTATACATGTGATACCTTATCCATAAATATCTTCAAGATATACATGAGATACCTGCTAGGCATCTATGGGATATCTATCAGGGCGGGTTGGGGACACGGATCTAAGATCCGTGTCCCCGGGACACAAAAGTTTTTGCGTTTCATTTTTAGTCATTGTGGTAAAAAAAAAATGGTTATAATTTCTAATCATAACTTAATATTCATTTCTTTTAAGTCAAATTTTGACATTTCTTTTTATCATTTTTTAACCAATTTTTTTTTTTTTCATTCACTTCTATGCAGTTTGAACATTTTTGCCCTACTTACCATTTCTATCAAAATTTAGGTCCTATATATAGCTCAATTTCATACCAACAGAATCATGTTGTTCCATTTTTATCAGTATGTATCATTGAAACTCAGGTCGACCATCTTATCGCATACTAGTTAATAGAATCAAGTTGTTCCATTTTCATCTACATGCCCAAATTATCAAGACTCGGGTTGTATCATTATATCATCATTTTTTGCAACAATATGTTGTCGCTAAAATAGACTTTTCACAGCAATTTTGGTTGTCGAAAAAACTCCGATCGCAAATATTTTCTTTTGTTGTAATGAAAAGTTAAGTAGGGAAAAAAAAAACTTTTTCTTATAGGAGCTGGCTTGGGTTCCACTTAGTTAAATTAAGTCAAATTACTAGTCATGATGTCAATATTTGCCCATATGCATGATGGGGGACCATCCCTCCAAGAGACTATACAAACTAAAGTTTTTCCATGTAATTTCATCCAAGTGAATTGAACACACTCCAAATTCATTGGGAGAAAATTCATTGGCCGGCGGCGGCTTAGTTTCTCCCCAACTTCCTATCCTTGCTAAAAACACAAGCTAAATAATATTCCTTGTTTATTTTTCAAAGATGATATATATATATACCCACAATTCTTGTCATTAATTCCACAATTATTTCTACTTATCCTCACTCTTAAACTTGCGAAAATGGTTCGTCCCAATAGTATTATCGTAATTCTAATCCTCGTTTTGATGTTGTCGCCTCAGACCTTGGAAGGTAGAAAGCTTCGTGTCAGCATTTCAGTTTCAAATTCTTCTCCTAGTGATCTTAGAGGCAATGCAGATTTCATCGCGGAAAAGCTCTTCACGGATCAAACTCAGCCGCGTTTTGATGGTCGCAGTTTAGTGTCATCTATTCCTAGTCCTGATATTGGTCACTGAATTTCTATTAGAGCTGAGGTATTTAGGTTGTTTATTAACACATTGTTTCAATCTTGGAAGCTATAGAATATTTATGTCTTTGTTATTGTGATCACCTACATTTCATATACGTATTTACTGTTTACAATACTTGTATACAATGTAACAACATATTTAATGGAGTTTTAATTCCTTTTAGACCTCATGTTGGATCAATTCAAGATTCTGTTTCTTAATCATGTTGGCTAAAATGTTGCCAGTTATATATATATATATATATATATATATATATATATATATGTGTGTGTGTGTGTGTGTTGGAAATTTGTTTGGGAAAGTTGGTCTTGACCAATTTTTTACATGATGTTTCATTTGATTAAATACGGAAACAAGCTGTAAAATTGAAATATACGTTTTGAGGAGATAATTTAGAGTATTTATTTTCTCAAATCCAATTTCGATTGAATGAAAAATTAATATTTGAAGTTTGCAATTTAAAACATGTAAAATAAATTGAAGTGTGGTTGGTGTGGCTCGAGGATGTGGTTTTACGACTTGACAGTGGGTTGAACACGTAGTTTAGACCTTTGGGTCGGGTCGGTCATGCATAACGGTACAAGTTCAACCCAAATTTACACAAATTTATTAATGTGGTTTTGCATTGAGTGGTTTGAAATACAATAGTTGAAATGAAAATATTTCAAATCCACTCAAATTAATGATAGTGTATTCAAAATCCAGTCAAATTGTTCAAAAATCAGATCAAATCAAAATGATGAATTTCAAATTCACATCAATTTTAACATCATCGAGGGATCAATTTTAACATCATCAAGGGATTTTCTACTGTGAAAATTTCAATTTTTTTTCTCAAATCAAACACAACCTAAGAATGTTTTGGTCCATTTTGAGTATAAAATATATCTTCTAAATATTTGACTAGCAAACATTGTTTCTAGAAAGTATATTCTTCCATTTATTTATATAACAAAATATGGTTGGAAGACCACTCTGTCTATCTTGTATCTTTCCTTTAACAATAAACACATCAAATATTTTGCTAAATTTGGGCTTTCAATACATCAAATTTGTTCCCTTTTTTTCCTGATCTTGTATTAAGAAATTGGTAGTTGACTAGTTAGGGAATCTATATATATATATATATATATATAGAAAAACTTCCTTTTATAGGCTGACAAATGGCAGCAAATGGCTGAGTCTTCTTCCATTCACTGATATAGTTTAGTTGAACTTGAGTAAACTAAACTTAATCTAAAATTTAAATAAATTTCAACTTGCAAAGACTTATTAAACCTGCCTACTTATTAGGCTGAATTATGAGGCAAATTTGCATGAACAATTCAACAATTATGAGGCAGATATTGCTACTGTTTCTCCTCTTCAACAATCCCTTTATTATTCATGCACTTTTTTCTGATTACCCTTCTGCAAATCCTCCAAATTCTTGGCTCAACAACCCTTCATTCCTCCAAGGCAATTGGAGCTTTAGTGATAACACATCTGTGAGAACCATTCTTGCACTCGAAAACAATGGTTTCCCTCATCTCTGTTTCGGTTTTTACAACAACGGAACCATAAACACCTTCTTTCTGGTGATCATGAAGGTTCCCGTGAAGGTTCCTGAAAACATTGATTCCAAGTCTACAATTTATGATTTTCCACCGGTGGTCCTCTGGACCGCCAATGGAATATCACCTGTTGGAGAAAACGCCACCCTGGAGTTCACCAACACCGGCCTTGTGTTGAAGGATGCCGATGGAGCCACCGTGTGGGCTCGTGCAGGGTCCACTGTAGTTACCATGGACCTGAGCTTGAATGGAAGCTTGAGGCTTATGAATGAGAACAATCGTACGATGTGGGAGTCGTTTCGAGAACCGACGAACACTTGGCTCCCCGGACAGAGCCTACTTAAAGGGCATAGTCTTTCTTCTTCTATTTCAATCCATGATTTGGCACCAGGGTTGTTCTCTCTGACATTTGAGAATGATTCGGCTCATTGCATCGTTGATTCAACGCCTCCACAGAGGTATTGTTCTTTTCTAACCGGAAAGTACCATATTAGCTTCGATTTCTTCATAGGGTCTCTTTATCGGTCTGGACATGTCGTAACGTATTTCTCCAAGTCTCAAGACTTTCAGTACTTGAGGCTTCAGCCAAATGGGAGCTTGAGTGTGTTCAGATTTCTTGACAACAAGGAGGTGTTCTATTTTGATCTCTTGAGTGATCAACTCCTTGGCCCTTGCGATTATCCAACTGTGTGTGGCAGATTTGGAGTTTGTAAAGACTCTAAATGCACTTGTGCTGGTGATGATCAATCAAGAACAAGTATGAAGTATTTCAAACAGGTGAATGCAACCCGAGTTGATCTTGGATGCCAAGCAGTTGATCCTATATCATGTGGTGATATCAAGAATCATGGTTTCTTGGAGATCCCTAATGTGGATTACTTTTGGGGTCAAATGGTGAATTCTGATATGAATGCCTTGGTGTGCAAAGAAAATTGCTTGAGAAACTGCTCTTGCAAAGCAGCTCTGTTTAGGTACCGTGATGAAGATAGCCCGAGAGGTATGTGTTTACTCCTCGACGATGTTTTTTCTCTCATGGCTGCGAAGAATGAGTCTTATAGTACGATTACTTATGTTAAGATTCAAAATATACGTAAAAAATCAGGCAAAGGCGTAAGCGTTTCAATGCTAGGAATATTAATTCCTTCTCTTATTGCTAGTGGGGTTTTAGTGTTAATATTCGGGGCTTGTTATTGTTATGTTGCAAGAAGGAAGAATCGATCGTTTGTGATCGAAAAGGAAGAAGAGAGATCAATGGTTAACATTCCTCTGGTTGTTGAACGGTTTTCGTTTCAAGAATTGAATGCCATGGCTAAAGAGTTTAGAACACAACTAGGTAAAGGAGGGTATGGAGAGGTGTTTGAAGGGACCATGGAAAATGGTACTAAAGTTGCTATAAAGAAGTTGTTTGAAAGGGGGAATACAGAGTTTGTGCCAGAGGTTGAAACCATTGGTAGGGTCCATCACTTCAATCTAGTGAGACTGATTGGATATTGTGCTGAAAAGTCCAATAGGCTATTGGTTTATGAGTATGCGCAAAAGGGATCATTGGATAAGTGGATCTTCACTCGAAATAATCTAGAAAAAACTCTTTCTTGGAAAATAAAGTGGCAAATCATTCTCGGGGTTGCAAAGGGATTAGAGTATCTCCACGAGCATTGCAACCCGAAAATCATCCACTTCGACATCAAGCCTCAGAACATTCTTCTAGACGAAGAGTTCAATGTGAAGATTGCGGATTTTGGATTGGCCAAATGGATCGAGAGGGATCAAAGCAAGGTAGTGACAAAGGCGAAAGGAACGTTGGGCTACATGGCACCCGAGTTGATTGGGGGTAGAAATGTCTCGGTGAAAGTTGATGTCTATAGTTTTGGGATCGTAATTCTTGAAATTGTGTGTGGGATGAGGAATTCGGATAAATGTCGGAAGGATGTTTACTTTATCGATGAAGTGAAAACGAAAGCAGACGAGGGTCGACTTTGGGACCTTGTAGATAAGTCTAATGAGGAAATAGAAAGGCTGAAAGACGAAGCAGTGAAGGCTATGGAAATTGGCATTAGATGTTTACAACCTCAAAAATTTAGGCCTTCGATGCCTATTGTTGTGAAACTTTTGGAGGGAATGGTGGATTTGGAGCCTATTAGTGACTATAGTTTTCTTACTATGTTTCACGATCCAGGTGATTATTCCCCTCTGGTCATGAATTGCAATACTAATACATGTCTTGTCAATTCGATTCTATCGGGGCCTAGATAATGTCTCGTTTAAAATTTCTTTTAATGCATAGTGTAAATTAATGTTTAGGTGGATCCATCATTAATAACACTAGTTTTTTGTTTTTAACATTGTGTTAATATACTTAATATATTATAATCATTATAATATATAATTCACTATAATTAAATTTATTGGACTATCCGGATAAAAATATCAGTTTAATAAGATATGTATCCCTTTCTGTATGGAATAAATTTATCTGATATGATTTTATCTGGAAATAAATCTAATATGATTTTATCTAGATCATTTTCTATATGAAATAGGAGTTTTGAAAATGAAGAAAATAAGTTGGATAACTCATAGGATTCTATATTATTAAATAGCCCACGATATTATTACCTCAAAATAATTCTTGAGAGAACATCGACCAAGTCATTGTCAGCAAAGTTACCTGCAAGTTTCCTACACTGTTGTATAATATTAATACAATATAAGCTCTCAACTGATCATCAAAATAATAAGAGTATATAAAGGGGGTGTTAAGATAATCGAAACATATGCACTATTGCTCATTGTCTGTGATCAATCATTAGGTCACAAACTGCAACGAAAAATAAAAAGTGCATGGTTTATACAAAACTTATCAATCTTATCAATTTGGGTTTTTTTTTTTTTTTTTTTTTTTTTTATCAAAATTGATATCTAATCTCGTATTGTTAATAATACTCTATCTATTTCAAAAAAGAGTTATATTTCATCAAAATTGCAACTTTTTATTTTTAAGAATATTTAACTTTTTTTGTAAGACATGTGTACTTATACCCCTCAATTTACTCATTATTAAGTCTATCATATAAAGTAGTTTGTTATAAGGAATCACAAGTTAAGGAAATTACAAGGATATTGTAGATTTTTCAATTAAAAACTATCTTTTCACTTTCGTCTTTTTTTTTTTTCTTTTTGGGATTTAAAAAATTAAAAACATGACTCTTCATCGGACGTTGGTAGTAAAAGTACATACCGTATGTATTATAATCATATTAAATTTTGTAAATAATACTATACAACAGGAAATGGATGTACAGTTTTGAGTTATATATCAAGATGTTATAGTGCGACACAGAAACGTGCATGCACAACTAATTTATTAAGAATGTTTACCAAACCACATTAAAATTTTATTTTATCTCATACATCGAGAAGCTCATTGATAAGTTGTGCCATTTTTTATATAGTGATGGAGGGTGGTGTCGTTATTTTTATATGTTTTATCATCATAATTATTCTCGATTATAATTCATTTGTGTCATTTTGGTGGTTCATTTGTGCCATTTTGATGGACTTTGAAGAAATTTGGGCTTTTACATTTGAGCTTAAATTATGATGTTTGGCTCAGATGGGTTTGAAGAGATCACACCAATGGGCTTAAATTATGAAATTGGGCTAGATAAGGCCAATAAGAGTTTTAATTAAAACTCTTATTTTTGTAATAAATTTGCATTTTCGTAGAATTCTAGTTTATGAGTTTTCTAGAAGTTGAAAACCTAGATATAGAGGTATTATTTAATCGCGATATTTTCCAATACGCGATTTCTCTTATCAGCACGCACGCTAAATTCTCTCCTTTTCTTTTCTTTTTTTTTTTTGTTTGAAGACGAATGTTGAACGCACGCTACAGAATGTTGAATATTTTTATGGAGATGATTAATCAAAGCATGTGTAGCTAAATTCTTCTTCTCTGATTTAAGAGTCATTTAAAATCGATTGCAATCACTGTGAATAAGAATGAGCTTCAAGTTTGTTGATATACAAAGATCAATTACCTGCATCAAAATGATGAAATATGAAAATTCAATGAACCAAAGCATGAGTACTAAAAACAATGGCTAAATTATATTAATTTATTTAAAAAAACAAAAACCACCAATTAATTTGTTTACTAAAACATTTTAAATAAATAAAAGGCATCACGTTCAATGCACGTGATCCTTACTAGTATACCAAAACAATAGGTGTATAATATACTACAATATATCATATGTTATACAGTTTGCTTACTATCCATGTTATTAACAAAATTGTAAGCCAAAAACCCAAGTCGTCAAATTTTCCTAAGATCAGCAATTCAGCATAGATACACCAGACATTGAATCACACTCTTACCGAACCTGAATCCAGGAACCACTGTGAAAGCCACCCGAGGTTCGGAGCCAGCTTTGGATAACAACAGAGCTTCCAGATTTACACTCTCCATGTACACATCAGAAAATCGACTACCTTTCCTCGCTTGAAAGATGGTGACATCCGGATCCAATGACAAGGCCATGCAACGTACAAGCCAAGCGTACTTCGCCATCTCACTGAACACCAAGAAGAAGGGTGTTTCTGGTAATTCACCCGATTTCACCAAATCCCTTTGATCCAAGTTGCCGAAAATGGATGCTTCCATTTTTGGATGCACAAGTCGCAAGTATTTAGCGCGACAAAATGTCGTGAATGGTGGGTTAGGCTTTGATGTGAAATCATCGAACATTTGTTTGCATATGAAGGATTCGAATGCAAAGCACTTGTGGTTTCGTTTGGAGAAAGAAATGTCAGGCTCGATTGAGCATGCTGCGGTGTCCAAATCCCAGTTGGCGGATTCCATCTCTCTGATCAGAAACCGTACGAAGGTTCGAATGGATTCTAGTGTCTGATAATAGTATGAAACGAAAGTAGATAATTGAATACTGTCAAACTCCGCACTTGAGTATAGTTTCCTTTCGAGTGACTTATTATATCTATCTGCTTCGGCCAATTTCTCTTGAAGAAAGACGAGCTTCGATTCTTTAAGTTTGAGTTCGGAATCGAGTTTCTTGTTTGTGATCTCGTAAAGTTTGAGAATGCTCTTCTGCTCTTTTATCTCAGACAAAAGCAGAGACGTCTCGTTGAACTGGTTCTTCAAGTAACGCTGCTTCAATTCGGATAAACACTTCAGCTCTGAAACTAGCGTCTGATCTGAGGATTGAATGACATCAGCATCGTAAGGAGACTGCGCGAACTGCATCTCTGCATATGCGGCCTTGACAGAAGTTATCCCAGAAAACATCTCCGCAAGAAAAGCTTCTTTAACCATCCTATCTCGAGCCTCTTCGTCTTCTACTTCAAAAGAAGTAATAACTTCATCTTTCTTCGGCTTTTCATGGGATTCTTCCATTTTGTGGGCCCCACCATCCGGAGCTATCCCAGAGGCAGATTGAACGTTGAAGACCTTGGCAAGCACCCGGCCCAATCTACTCTTGCCAGGTGTCAACGAAGAACGTTGAACTGCATCCATCTGAACCAAGAAAATAACAAACATGCAAATCTTTGATAATAAGATTAAGAAAAAAAGAAAAGCTGTATAATCTGATTCTTGTATCAACACCATTGAAGGCATGTTGATGTTCCACAACTACAAAGAAAATAAAAGATAAACCGGGTAATAGTGAAGGCATTTGGGTGATCAACATATATAGTAAACAACCAAAAAAACATTCAATACAAGGCAGAGGATGTATCTAGGTAGACATTTTCACAAGAAACGCAAGATTGGAGGAATAATGTACCTATCGAAAAATATTACTAATCCAAGCAAAGTTTGACTCTAAAATAAAATAACTTCCAGGCTACCAAACTTTCGATAAACAACTCCATACGTTCAAATTAGGTATGTTTTATGACGTCACAAACCATAATTGATCAACGAGTAAACAACACTTGTCAATTGGCGGTAGTTCAAACTTGTAAAGGAAATGGTGTATTAATGAGAATCGACAATTGGCACACTACGGATCATGGCTTTACGTAATCTAATTGGCTCCTAGAACGCAATAAACGACACTCAATGTGAATTCATCTTCAAGTTATTTATTAACTAAACAAGAAAAAGTACGTAAAGGATTCACATTGATCACCATCCATCTCATGATAGTTATGCGCAATCTTCCACACACCACACCTTCTATTGCCACAAGATCAAAAAGAAACGAGTGGCATATAACTTCAACACACACGTAAACTTCAAACAAGTATTCACCATGTGCCAAATACCATTAAATTGCAAATGAAAGCAGACCATTCATAAGATGATAACCATTGATGGACAAAATGAATGTAACTGATCACCTACTACAGAATGACTCATCCTTATATCACTAAATGTCGGAGACGAGGACCATCGTACGATCATAAAGAAATCGCAATCAAAGCAATTACCACAGACAGAAACACATATCAACATCAAAAAAAGAACTTTGCAAATCATTCAACTGATAAAAGCACATAGTTATTATTTTTGGATCACGTGGCACTCACGTGACAACTAGGTCAATTTTGGGGAGAAAACATTTGACCAGAATTACCAACACAGATGAATTAACCTCACCTTCGAAGAAATATTAATGGAAATGGAAAGACGCTGCAGATTTGGGTTTCAGTTCACAATCACAGCAGAGTGAAATTCAAAAAACCGCCATTGATTGCCTCTTCTAAACCTGATAACAAAGCCCGAAAAATGTTTAGCTCGATAAATGAATCAAAACAGGATTATATATTACAAAAGCACACACACGTGCGTGTTTTGTGTGTTTGTGCAAGCGCCCAGATAGAGAGGCCCGAAATGACAAAACGGGCCGAGAGCTTGAGAGTGTCGCAGGAATAATCAAAAGAAATTTTCTTTACAGATTTTTGCAGACAAATAATGTAATCAATGCAACCCAATAGGAACAAATAAACACATTAAAAACACCACCTTCATGGAGGAATTTTGTTCAATTAGCAATCTGGCATTGAGAAGGAAAGCAAAGAAAGAGTGAATGGAAGAAGGTTTTGATAAACGGACTGATCTCAACGGGCTTTGTGAATGGGTTCGGGCTGGTGAGAATGGTCATTCAGCAAGAAAAAAATCAGAGCTGCAGAGAAAGAAAATATGTGCGCGCTTTTTAAGAGAGGACAGGAGAAAGGCGAAAAGACGAAAATGGCCCTGGGACAAGGGGAAATTCTGGACAGAATAGGCATTTTCGGAATTAAAATCAGCACCACAGCGTGGGGACAAATTCCTTAATTTTCTCTTTCTTGATTTGACGCTTTTGTCCTTCTGTTTTGAGAATGGTGAAGAAATTCAGTACTCCTTTGAAGGGCAAATTAGTAAATTCGCAATGCTGTCTGAAATACGCGGTTTCATACTCGGTGTATACTTTAATCAGTATAATTTTGTGAGACCAAATTTTGTAATTTATAAATGAAATTGTTTCCATTAATTTATATATGAATTATTAATTTTAATTGATTTATTTAATAAAACTAGAATTATAAGATGGTGTTATAACATTTTATTCAATATAATATTTGTTAATTGTTTTTCTGTTTCTTTGTTTTCCTCACAATCACTTTCATTGTTATCTTTAATAGCATGAGATAATTTTAAAAAAATAATAATAACCTTTTTTTAGTCTAAATACAGTATGTATATACTTTAACATGGTGGCAAGTGTGAAGAGATAAACCTAAAACTAATCTGGCATAAATGCAATTTTATTTGGTTTATGTTGCTTTCGGTCAATTCATTGACTTGTACTTATTTCATTCTAAAAGTTGTGTAAGATTTTATAGATTTTAAATGTTGATTTCATTAATATTGCGATTTATATACAATATACGTATATAGATAATTGTAAATTAAATGATGAACATTAAAAAATGATTACAAAAATATAGAACAAATTTATGCAATAAAGTAAAATCTTGAATGATTTGATTTCAATTGTAGGACAAGGAAACGTGATTGATGTAATAAATGAGAACAAATTCATGTAACCTTAGGTATTGAATTAATGAGATAGTCTTGATTGGGGGAAACGACTCAAAAGTATATATGTCGTTTTTTTAGTTGAGATATTTTCTAATAATAAATAAATCTCAGGGTATTCAATTCTAATTTGGTCATGGTTTGCATTTTGGGCTATTGCTTAATAAATATATTGAGAGTGTGAAATTATATTGTATTTTCGTCATGAATTGTATTTAATTATTATCACAAAGATAATAGGTTGATGTATTCCATAAGATGATAAATAGTAATTTTTAATCTAAATTTGTTTTTCCATTTTTTTTTTTTGCCAAAATTAAACATCATCTCAATCTTGTACTTATGTAATTATTAGGTGTGCCGAATTAGGTTAATAATTTATCTTATATTACCTTTTGAAAACAAATGAATCTGATAGAAGTCAAACTTTTCAATGCACAACATAAGGAAATAAATATGTAATCTTAATTACTGTATGATATGATTTCCATTACATCAGTTTTCACATAAATAAACAATGTGCATGATTTATTAAAATGAGATGTAGTTGTCCTTTTTTCTTTAATATAAATATATATGTGTGTGTAACGATTTTAGTCATGAAATTTAAATTTTGTGTTATAAGGCAAGGTTTCCCTACATTTTGATATGGTGTTTTTCTTGATTTTTTCCATGAGATTGTTTATTTCTATAATTGAGTATTTATTTTATTTTATTTTAATTACAAATTTAAAAGGTAATCTGACTTCTATAGATCAGAAATTAAATTTTATTTACAAAAATTTATATGAGATAATTTTAAACAGGGCCGAACCTTTCATTAGGTAGACTAGTCGGACTTAAATCCGAAAAAAATACGAATTTATAGGGACCCACAAATATTCTATATATTTAATTATGTATATATAAATACTTTGATCATATATCTTTGCAATGAACTAGAGGAGGGCCTTCATTTGATTGAGTGTTTGAATCTCGTATAAAGCGTCAGAGCATCACCAATCACACACTACATTTCACACTACCTCTACATGTAGTGTGAAATGTAGCTCCAATCATGCACTACATTTCCCCCCTACACTATATATTTGAATAGTGCACCACCACATGTAGTGGGCACTACTGCACCACACTACATTTTTTTTTTAATACAATTTTAATTTCACAATTTATTTTTAATAGAATTTGCATTTCATCATTTCATGAAGCAATATTATTGTTTATGAAAAAATTATTATTTACTACATGTGTATAATATAAAAGTATTTTTTTAGGCTAAATAAAGTAAACATAATACATTAAATCACAAAGTACATTAAATTAAAATACATAAATCACAAAATTTTAAATACATAAATTTGTATAAATTTTAAATCAATAAAAAATAAGAATAGTAAATGTAGTGCAGAATATAGGGTTGACGATTGGAGATGAATTTAATGTAGTGTGAATTTTGCTGTAGTGTAGTGTGAACGACTGGAGATGGTCTCAGTCCCTTTACTTTTCTTTTTTTCTTATTATAAATAATTCTTAATTAATGTTTTGACTATTTTTTAAAAATTCTCCTTTTATTATTTATAATATTTTAGTAATCTTTTGTTGGTAATATAAGATTTTCCTCTTATTATATATAGTCATTTAATAATATTTTTGTTGATTAATATTAGTTTTAAAATTCATTAGAGGAATACAATTTAATTTTTTTATCTCAACCTCAACTTATTATGTTATGTATTTATTAATGTATGCTTTCAAAATTTAAATTTTTATCTTTAAATAGTTCTAGTATCATTGTGTAATGTTTCTCTATTCATGGTTTGTTAATTTAATTTTTTTACTTTAATTTATATTCCTAGTATCATTATATAATGTTTCTTAATTGTTATAAAAGACAACGAAAATCAAGGATAAAAAAACTAGTTTAAAGACATGTTGGAATTAAATAATTATAGACCTGCTCGTTTTTTTAGTTTTTACAATAATATATCTATCTTGAATATCTATTGTAAATAATGGTTTTTAACGTGTTCTTTTTTTCGGTACTATAAATATTTGAATATTGTAAATGTTTTTATAAACTTGTTCATTTTTTACGATAATATGAATATTTTGAATATTTTAAATTCTTCAAATATGTTACATTGAGTACAAAATTAGGGGTTTATCTTTGACATTAATTTGACTGAGGCAAAATATTGGCAGGTCCCCTTATCTCATTTATAGTTACGGAGTCTCATTATCCCCTAACAACATGTGAATTATAAAATGTGGTTTGTAAATTAATTCATCTCACTTAATAATATCCATAAAACGATCTTATAAGACTCAAAATTTTATTAAGATATATTTTTAAACCTATAAAATTGAAAAATTCATCAACATATCTAATATTTTTAAAATTCAAATTTTAATTTAAGGAAGTCTCTTTGAGAATCTTAATTAATATAGTGTTTACCGAAGCAACAATATTCAATTAGAAATTCAAAAATTAGCAATGCCCTTTTATTGATAATGTAAGTAGTTTATTCGGTAAAAACAAATAAATATCATGACAAAAAAATAATAATAATAATAATAAATGAGGGAGGAGAACAGATATATGAATATTTAAAAATGTAAAAAGTAAAAAATAAATGAAATTAAATTGACGTCATTTTTTGGTCGCTGGAAACGAACAAATAAAATAAAACAAACTAAAAGCATTAATTTCATTTTAGCTCCCGAAGTATATAAGAAAATGTTTTATTAAAAAGAAAAAAGAAAACACCTTGAAATTCAATATACAATGGATGTATCATTTAATTTTAAATAATTTTATAATTATGAATTTGAGATTTATAAATTTAAACAATCACAACAGCTAATTAATTATAACAAACATAGAAAAAAAAATTCATAAGAAAACCCAATTTATTGATTAGCTCTCAATTCTAAACCCAATTTTTAAAATTTTTCAATAAGGGGCTCAATTTAACATTTTTTCTCAATTTAAGACTTGAATTTTAGATTGAGTTCATCAATTCAGTACAAAATTCCTTTTTTTTTTCTTTTTTCTTTTATTTATATTTATAGATTTATTAATATTTCAATATGTATTTATATTTAAAATAAATTATAACAAGTTAGTACAAATTTGAAACGATTTTCATGCGATTTTTATTAATTTATATATATATATATATATATATATATATATTTAAAATTGGTGTAATTCATAAAATTAAGATTCTTTTTATTTTCTTAATTTTATGAATAAAAGTACAATTAATATTAATCAATTTAATATAAATTATATTTTATGAATTGAATTAATTATATTTTTCTTTCTTTCTTTCTTTCTTTTTTTATATAAGTTAATACAAGTAGAATAAAGATCATTCCAAAATTGACTAGCTTGTCTTAATTTATCTCAAATATAAATATATATTAAAATAAAAATAAATTTATAAATATAATTAAAAATAAAAAAGAAAAAAATGGAGTTTTGTTTTTAATTGAGAATTCAATCTAAATTTCAAGACTAAAATTGAGAAAAATGTTAAATTGAGTTCCATATTGAAAAATTTTAAAAATTGAATTTAAAATTGAGAGATAAACTATAAATTGGGTATTTTATGAAATTTATCCAATAAAAGATAAATTACATAAGAAGACCCAATTTATTGAAAAAAAGGGCTAGAAAAAAGGGCTGATTGTTGAGGCCGGTAGAGAATATCTTCATCGTTTTATTTATTTTATTGTTTGCATGGCTCATACAATGGAAATACTCAAACAAAATTCCCATAGGAAATAAACAAAAAATCTATTATGATCTAATTTCGTCATAAAACTTAAACAACGCAGTGTTCCTTGCTCCGGTAATATAAATTTCACCCATGACCAGCACCAGAACTAGGAATTGATTTTAAATTACAACGATCCACGATAATAGAACGATCATGACCTGCACCAAGACTAGGAACCGACCTTCAATTACGATGATCCACAATAATAGAATGTCCATGACCTTCACCGGGACTAGGACCCGATTTTAAACTACGTTGATCCACAATAATAGAATGTCCATGGCCTTCACCGGAACTAGGACCCGATTTTAAACTACGTTGATCCACAATAATAGAATGTCCATGGCCTTCACCGGGACTAGGACCCGATTTTAAACTACGTTGATCCACAATAATAGAATGTCCATGGCCTTCACCAGGACTAGGACCCGATTTTAAACTACGTTGATCCACAATAATAGAATGTCCATGACCTTCACCGGGACTAGGACCCGATTTTAAACTGCGACGATCCACAGCAGATTGCTCATTCTTTGTGATAAGCTCTCTAGCTTCCATGGCTTGAGGTGATATTATCATTACAAGAATTAGAATAGCCGAAAAAGGAATGAAACGAATAAACATTTTATCAAGAATTAGGGAAATTTGAAAATTGAAGATTCACAAGTAGTGGTGGGATGAAAAAAAATGGAGAGGACTTAGGAGTGATGTGCTTATATATAGATGCAATGTGCATGTGAAGAAATTAAGAAAATATTCATAACTTTTTTTTACTTTTTTGGAAAGATAATCACGAGATTTAATTGATCGAACGTTAATATAGAAACAAAGAGAAAAACCATGATATTTACCAAAATAATTAAGAATCATGTTTCAAGAATGTGAACTGGAAATAAATTAAATACTTGCCAACAACAATATTAAAAGATACTCGGAATTTATTTTTTATTTCATTAGTAATTTATACTTAATAGTTTTTAATTAAGTAATCTGGATTGAAAAGGAAAAATATTAAAACAAAAATAACAATATTAATATGTTTAGATTTAGCGTAAGTGTGGTATTTCAAATTGCAAAAAAAATATATCAAATTCAATTTTTCATATATATAATAAAGTAATAATTGTTAAATGACATATCACTCATCATTAATTTGGTTTCCTCTCAAACTAAAACTTCAATTAAATTAATTTTGAAATTGATTATATATCAATTAATGTTAAATTAAATAAATTATTAACTATTAAATTATTAATTTCCATCCATCTATAATTAATATTAACTTACTTTATCTGTGTTGAAATAAAAAAAAGAAATACTATTAATTATTGTTTTCATTAATATTATCTCATATATATATATATATATATATATATATATATATATATATATTAACAAAATGATCATTTATTATTTTCCCAAAATAGTAAAATCCCGTTAAAATTCAAACTTTCAACCTTTTATTATAGTTTTTTTTATTAATAAATAAAAGTGATAAAGAAAGTAACTGAAGTATATCTAGAAATTCAAATTTGGAAACATGTTTTCGAATAATGATATTTTTTTTTTTGGTGATTGACCAAATTAAATTGAAATATTTTTCATAATTTAAGGCCGGAGACCAATTATTCTAAGAAAATCAAAAATCACCTTTCCAATAATTTAATTAATTAGGAAAATTAAATTAATTATTTAATTTTTGATATGTTGCTGAAATGATCTAGATAAATAGGAAATCTTTAAAATTGTGATTTATTTTTAAAATTAATAGTAAAGTGTTTTACTAATCTAATGTTCTAATTTATGAAATTTAGTAATTTAGGAAATGTAGCTTTCTTCTTCCTTTTTTTTTTTTGTTTTTTTTTTATGTCAAGATATTTGAAGATTAAAAAAAATTGCATACTAATTTATCAAATTTTTTAATTTAGTAATTCTTTTTTTAATTATATATATCTTATAATTTTTTATTATTATTTGTATTTACGTTATCTTTTCAAATCATATTTTAAATTTATTCAATTAAAACACAAAACATATTATTAATGATTTTCGCTATCTAATGTTACCACCTTATAATTTGTATATTTAGGAAATTTTTCAAAATCAGAAATTATTTCTATAACTGCATAATAATATGAAAAATTTCTTTTAATTTATTCAATGAAAACACAAAACATAACATTAATGGTTTTTTTGTAATATAATATTAACAACTTATAATCTATATATTTAGGAAAAATTTAGAATCAGAAATTATTTCTATAATTACATAATAATATGGAATTTTCTTAATCTAATCTTCATATTTATCAAATTTATTAATAGATGATATTTTTTTAATTTTATATAAGATATTTGAAGATAAAAAAATATTGCATACTACTAAAATTATGCTTTTATAATCATTTCTTATTTTACTTAAGAAAACCACAAACAACGTTATCTATTATAAAAATTGCATTATTATTGACAATTTTTTCAATCTAAATATTCATATCTTATAATTACAAATTTAGGAAATCTTTTAAAATCGGGATATCTTTTTTTCAAAATTGCGTAATTATAGAGAATTTCCTAAATATAATCTTATTATTTATCATATTTAAGAATTGAAATCATTTTTATGTAATATTTTGTCATATTTTTATATTAGTATTTTATATAAATCTAAAAAATAAAAAAATGGTGAAATCAAACTTTTATGGGCACATTTTTATATTATTATTTCCTAAGTATTACATAAATATTACATAAAATCAATTTCTATAACTTTGTTTTGAAAAATTTTGTAAAAGAGAAATTATGATTATAAGTCGTTTGAAAAAAAATGGTATATTTTTTTTAATGGTATGTTGAATTTAGAAATTCACATTTGTAATATACAACAACATCACCATTTTACGCTCATTATTAATATGCTATTGAGTATATGATTGAATTTTTTTTTTCTAAATCAATTATGCTATTTAAAATTCATAAATTATATATATGATATTAAATTAAAATGAAATAAATTTGAAGAATTATATTGTTTTTTATGGTCAATATTTATATATAAAAAAAATTACAATACTTGAAACTTATATGCCCATGCATCACACGAGTATCAAATGAAATTGAAATATTCTTATGAACTTGACTTTCGTTTATTAACATTTTCATATCAAACTCTAAATATTTAAATTTTATGACCATACATCACATGGGTAATAAACAAAATTGAAAATACTCTCAAGAAATTTATTATTTTATGTGTTCAACATTTTCATATCAAACATTAAAATAGTAAATTTTATATACTCGTAGATCGCACGGGATCTATAATAGTTTCTTATATATAAAGATAGAATTAAATATTTGAAACAAATAAAATTAGGGAAGATTAAATATTAAGTGCACTTATAATTTTATCTTAAGTGCAAAAATGCAACATAAATATAAGTTTTATGTTGTAAAATTCTACGTATATAATCATCATTGATAAATAAAAAATCATTCATACATATCATGAATAAGAAAATTATGTATATAAATTGACATTACAAATACGTTTTAGGCCATGTGATTATAAAATATTTTTTTAAGAAAAACTTACAAGTAAATCCAAGAAAAATAATTGTTGCTTGCTAATATTAATACATAAAAGAAAATATAATAAAACTTTTGATGGTAATTTATGTTAATATAGATTTATAAACAACTCTAAATATATTGTATTTCATGTCTTATTATTATATGAATTTTTTGAGTTAATTTTAATTTTTAATATAATATATATAGTTAAAGTATACAAACTCTATTAAAAAAAAACTTGAAAATCTTTAATAAAATGTTAATATATAATTTGCTAAAAACATTTTTCATTACCATAAAAGGCATTTCTTTTATAAAAATCAAAATCATTCTCAAAAAAATATTATATTTTTTACTCAAAATGTATTACACTTTATATTAGTTTCTTAAAAATATTTATTTCAATGAATCTGTATATCACATGGGATATATACTGTTAGAAAACTAAATACTTTTGTTTTTAACTAATTAGAGCTCATAAGTTAGTGAAATCGACTTAGGTTATACTTTGATTTTGAAATAGGGTCATTTTGGCATATGAATCATGAATTTTTTATTAGTATTTGGAGATGAATTGCATTTTCGAGTTTTCCAGTGAATTTTGGCAGGAAAATATGTCAAAAATTAAGTTTGGGATAACAATTAGAAAATTTCGAAGATAGTGACTAGTTATCGGAACCTTTTGAGTTTAGACATTTATTTGAAAAAAGTATGATAGTTCAGATAGTAAATTAATAAAAATCGGACATTTATCCCCCTAACCAAGGCAAGGAATTCAATAACTTAAAAAATGGAAGTGTTATCCATTTCAACGTGGAGGTGGTGGGAGCATCTTAGATCTTCTATTATATTTGTTATTATATATTTTATTTTAAAATAACTATTATGAATAATGTGTATTAAATAGCATTACTATTAAATGTTATGAAATATAGAATACTAACACAAAATGTAATAGATAGTTTCCGGGTTTATGACTGGGAGCTATTATTGGTGATATAATTCACACCAAAACTGCCTTTTCACACTACTTACTTTAGATTTCCTCGAAAGACCAACTTTTTCTGTGGTGGAATTAATAATTAACAATAATCTTTTAGAAAAAGGAAAAAGAAAAAAAAAAAAAGAAAAAAAAAGACGCTAACGTAAATAAAATCTTTCGCGAAAAATCACCAGTAAATAAAAGCTGTTTCAAGTACTGTGGAGTGGACCTGCTTTTTGAAGCCAAAGACACTTAATCAATGTGCTTGAATCTCCGTTTCAATCCTCCATTTTCGACCTTTTTCTGATCTCCACAAATCAACAACGCTTTCTTGAGCTTTAGCTTTTAGGGAAAGGGAATGAGGTCCACCCTCTTCCTTCTGGTTTCTTTACCCTTAATTGCCTTTGTCTTCAAGTTTCAAGCTCAAGCTGCACCTGCTGGTAATTTTTAAATTTTTATTTTTAATTTTTAGGTTATTCACGAATTGTGGTTTTGCTTGAACTCAACAGTTGCTGATTAGGATTTTTACTTGTTTGCTAAATGGGTGTGCTTGTTTTTCTGTAGAAGTTTATGTACTTGATTATTAAGCAGCTTTTTTGTGAATAATAATTCAGGGCCGTTGATAAAGCACATCTCCTCACTTGTGAAGTGGACTAGGTCCTCTTCCAAAGCACCCCACCAATCAGGTATAGGTTTTAGATGTTTAATTTGTTAATCATTAGTTTTGGATGTACAATTCTTGACCATAGGGCTTAGTTGCATTCCAATAAGTAGGGTTGGTTTTTTGGTTGAACTGGTTCCACTGAGAAATCAAGATTTTATCTGATTGTGTATGTTTGTTATGGACTATGCTTTGTTGCAGATGGGAATGTGCTTCAGTTTGAAGAAGGGTATCTAGTTGAGACTGTTGTTGAAGGGAACGAACTCGGGGTTGTGCCTTACTCTATACGTGTCTCGCAGGATGGAGAGCTCTTTGCTGTTGATGCTGTTAATAGTAACATTGTTCGAATTACTCCCCCTTTATCCCAATGTGAGCTTTGTCTTTCTCCCTTCACTAATTGTGTATCTTGTAACAACTATGAAAATGTTGAAATAGTAGAAGTATGATTTAGTTATACATTCACATGACTACACACTAGAGACGACATTTGAACAAGCCATAACCTTTGACTCAAGGGACTTGTAAATTTTATAAACATTTAGTTGAGATTATGTGTTCAAGAAAGAGTACTTAAACTTTTCACCTTAATTTGTATATACATTAATAGATTCTAGTCATAAACCAGATTTGCTATTTATACAGATAGCAGGGCTAGATTGGTTGCAGGATCATTTCAGGGTCGCACGGGCCATGTGGATGGAAAACCAAGCGATGCTCGTTTCAATCATCCTCAGGGTGTTACTCTGGATGATAAAGGGAATGTCTATGTTGCTGATACAGCAAATCTTGCCATTAGGAAGATTGGAGAAGCAGGTTTGTGAAATGCTTAAGATCATCGTTTTTTGTCAGAGTTTGTGGTGTACCCTTAGAACAAGAAGAGTAACGTTCAAAGAGTAATCTAAATCGGGACATTAATTACAGGTGTGACAACTATTGCTGGAGGAAAATCAAATGTTGCAGGATACAGGGATGGGCCAAGTGAAGATGCAAAATTCTCTAATGATTTTGACGTCATATATGTGAGGCCTACCTGTTCGTTATTAGTTATTGACAGAGGCAATGCAGCTCTTCGTCAAATCTCCCTAAGTAAAGAGGACTGTGACTACGAAAACAGCTCTGGTTCGCCTACAGGTACATATGTTGTCTCGTTACATTTGTGATTATGTGAAAGATCAACTTCATTGTTGCCAATTTCAAATTATACTCGATCTTTGCATAGTTTATGTCTGTCATCTAAAGGCTACTCATCTTTAGTTATTTAGAGTCTCAATTCAAGGCGACTTGTTGTCTTACGGTTCTGAAGCTTGTTCGAATCAATTCTAATGAGTCCAGCATTGAAGAGAATATTGGTGGTCCAAGTGGTCCTAAATAATCTGTTGTGGCTTATTTACTGCACACCTTCTAGCTTTTTACCTCCTATCTTGCGTATTCAGACTTTGGAGAATTAATGTCATCAAACCACTCAAGAAGGGCATACACTGTCGTTTACATATTGTTAGCCAAGTAATTGTTTCCTCTTTAAGTTAACGAGATCAATTGTGAATTGTGATTATACTGTGAACAGTCACATCACATGTATGAAGTCAATGGCATCATATAAATGGCTTGAAGGGGTTGAAGTTTTGCCTTTTAAGCCTTCTTGGGTGCAAGCAGAATTTTTGCTCTTGTAATTCTTTAAAAGAGATTCAAATGCTAATCACTGTTCACTATAAATAATGTCCGACATTTCATGCAGATCTCCTTATGGTTGCTGGGGCTATCGTAATGGGGTACGTTTCATGCATTCTTCAACAAGGATTCGGTTCGTCTTTTTTCTCCAAGCTGGTATGTTCCCCCGCACTGTAGTTGGCATAATACCTAATGAATGAGTTTTGTTTACTGGTACATAAATCGATTATTTATCATCGTATCACGTTACAAGTGCAGAAGGGGCCTAAACTCGAGGACGATCTAATGAGCAAGGAGATACCAACTCCGATCAATAAGGAAGAACCCGAAGCTGGATGGCCATCATTTGGACAATTGTTGTGGGACGTTGCTAAACTCACAGTGGAAACGTTGGGTGGCCTCATTGTTCAGTTCATTCCATTGCGATTCCAGGGGAACATTTCCAAACGAGGCCTCACCCCGCTAAAGGATACTCTGGTTATGCCCGAAGATGAAGCTGAGCCAGCTATAGCTCTAAAACAAAGGACTCCGACCCCACTTGCTGAAACGAGACAGGCCCACGGACCCGATAGATTCACCGAAGGGAAACAACCTAAAATGAGATCAATGAGCTCAAAAGACCTGTCTTCAACGAGCAAGCACAGATCTTCTAGAAGACAAGAATTTGCTGAATTTTACGGATCAAGTGAGGCTCCTCAGTATGGACAAGTGAAATCTAAAAGCCAGAAAGAACGAAGCAAGCATCGTCACCGAGAGAAAAGCGGAGACGCAGCTTTTGGAGCATCATCGGTTTTGGAGCCGAAGCCTGCTGAAACCAAGGCCCCTGGATACAACAATACAAAGTATGACCCTTACAATTTCAGGGCCAAATCTGGCGATACATATCGTTATGATTAGTCCATTGTCATCACTGAGCCTATCTGTCGTCCCTTTTCGAACTTCAATCATGGCCCTCTTCGTTTTCCGTGTCTTATAACTAGGTTTAATATATGAAGCTCAACAGTATGTTTAGTGGAGATTAGAGCACTTTTGACGGGGATATTATCATGTAAAACATGTGTTTAGTCACCTTTATCATGATGCTTTTTTCCCAGTATAATCTAATGGCAGCAAACATGTTGATGTTTATATATTCATGCTCATCCAGTTGAAGATATACAAGGATATTAATTGGATGGTTAGTTCACAAGCTGGATAAAAGGTTTGAGTGAGATGAATTGATAAACATGGCAACTATGATCACGAGAAAGCTAACTACTCACAACTTTTCCTTCACTTTTGGATTTAAAGACAGTTTTTTTCTTGTGGATGTCATTTACAGAGGTTGGTTGAGATAAAGTTCAAATCTTTAAAGAGCCCATCAAACTAAATTTGAATCAGAACCAAACTCACCACTTTAACTTAGTAACAGGTAAGCCTTCATTTCTTATCCACAGCTGAAGTTCTAAAAGAAGTAAATTCAATGTTGTCACACTTGACAACCTCTCTATCATCATCTCAACCAAGAAAGTCACTGCATACAACTAGTTTACACTCAGAGATTTGCACTCTTGTCCACATCTTCCTTTCTAACTCGACTCGATTGCACACAGTTACACGACATGGGATGTACTGGATCCAAGGCTGAGAGTGAGAGACTCGACTCCTTGCATATTTTTGCTCTCTTTTTTTGTATATGGTGATTTGAAACTGAGAAAATGGCACTGATCAAGTGCTGAAATCTGTACTCATTCACAGGGGTTGTTAAGCAGATTAGAAAGCCGAAAGCATGGAAGCATCCACAGCCGATTACGAAGAGTCAGCTCATACAGCTCAGAGAAGAGTTTTGGGACACTGCTCCTCACTATGGTGGTAAACAAGGTATATAATAGACTTTACTATCAACACAAGACACCATGTACTGCTTCGAGTCTATTCCAACGGGTGTAAAATCCACCACAAATTCACACACTAATGAGTCCTGAAACAAATAAAGATTGGGATGGTGAGATCCCAAATCCAAACTAGTTTATCCCACTTCACTAAATAATCAATCATCTTCATTGTTATAGAAATTTGGGATGCCTTAAGAGCAGCAGCAGAAGCTGATCTATCACTTGCTCAGGCAATTGTTGAAAGTGCTGGAATTATACTTCACAATCCTGATATGACAGTTTGTTTCGACGAAAGAGGTAGCAAACTCTAACTCACATCTTCTTCTCTTGCTTCCAAATGTTACTCCGACTTGTTCCTTGTATATTCTCCACATTTTCTTCATGTTCAATTCATCTCATAAGTTAGGATGACCACTAAACCACCATTGTTGCAGGTGCAAGATATGAGTTACCAAAGTATGTTCTAAGCGAGCCAACAAACTTGATACGAGATTCTTGAAAACAATGTATGCTCAATAATTGCAAAGTAACTTTGCTCACCTGAAAATTTTCAACGATCAAAGAGTAGCTAATCGAAACCATTTTCAGCATAGAAGAAACAGGACTCAGCACTCTGCTCTGTATGGTCAACAAAACAATAGTGTATGATCTGTTATTTGGCTTCTAACAGATGTAAAGTTATTGAATCATACTTGTTGAAATAAATACAGCTTATGTTTGAGTTTCGTACGCATCTGATGAAATAATAGTCTTTTTTGTCTTCAATATTAGCTGAATTGAACCATCAACCAACGAGGTCATTACGACATTTTCTTAGTCATAGCACACACAGGGGATTAAAGAGCAATACTTTGTAAGATAAAGGGCAATACTCAACCTCCAAATTAACAGTGCCTACAAGCTACTGAAATTCTACATCAATGAAGATTATAAGAAATCGGAACTCGTACTTACGTGATAAGAAAGCTTTTACAAAATCAAACATATATTTATCGAGATATTCTGAATCTTTTCCTCAAACCTTCTTGAAAAATGAGAGGATGTTCCCTTGCTTAGGATCCTTATTTACTCCCTTCTTATTTCCAGCTTTCCCCGTATGATTTGCTGGAGCATTGCTTCCTACTGCAGGTGATTTCCGAACCACAGGTGGCCTAAAATCATAGAGAACAAACTCAGTTACTGACAAGGAAACTAGTTCGCTGTATTGACTTAGAAGAAGGAATTCTACATACTCCCAAAATATTTCATAGTGGAATGAGGATAACAGGATTTTAGTGATCTACACAAGCCTTGGACGTAATTTTAAGATTAAAAGACCCAAATGTAAAATTTTGAAAAAGACAAATGATCGCAAGGGAAAGTAGGAACCAGACAACTTTTCATTAATACGCTACTCAGAGATGTGATTTCAATGTGTAAAATATAAGGAAAAATATAAATTTAAAGAAACGAAAGAAGAGAATCCATTAAGAAACAGAGAAGATTTGATATCAAGAAGTACAGGTGACTACTCTTAAAAAAGCAAACAAACAAAAAAGAGGAAAGAAAAAAGAAAAGAGAGAAGAACATCTAAGAACATTGCATGAGGAAGAATCCTATGCTAACTCTTAAGAAATTTGAATTGTAACAAGATTGAACATTATGTATGCAGCAGGTAATGCCTCGGCCCTCGGCATGAGAATCATTAACCCAAGTAAAGAATAAGTCAGACAACCTAAAAATCCTTTACGAGCACAGAGTTTTTTGGGCTTAGCCAGACTTGCCATTAGTTTATGGGAAGGTTTTCAATTATCATATTAACAAATCATGCAGACACAACAAATTTGTATGTTCTAGATGAATGGTTTAGTCAAATCTAGCAATAAACCATACAAATCATAGACATGAATGGCTTTCCCCAGCAATCACCAACATAAATACACAGTATAACATAGTTTAAGCAACCAAAGCTACAGTAGTACGAACAAACACATGCACAGTCCAACCTGTTAATAGCGTTGCTCGCTGTATTGTTCTCAGCAGTTTTCTGTGAATTATCATCACATTTCTTTTCTGGCTCCTCGCCCTCCCAAACAACCTCAGTAACTGTAGCCGCAGGTGTAATTATAAGGTTAATTGAATTCAGCATTAAAGTAATACTGAAACGAGATCATACATTGAATAAAGATGACTGAGAAAGGTACAGTTATACCTTCTCTTCCCCGTTCATCAATCCGTGTCTTCAACACTTTTCTTCTTTTAGGCACAGCATCATCTACATTATTTTTCATACTAGCTTCTCTTTCAGGAACATGGATTAGGGTATTCTCTGAAATGGGAGATTCAGCCTTCTTGCAATTGCTCGAGGTTGAATCCTTTACTTCCAAATGTTGGTTAGCTTTTACATCACCTTTCATTTGCTTGATTTCTGGTTTATCTATCTTCTCCTCAAAGCTTAAGTTGCACTCGGTGCCTGAAACATCTGAACTGTTTTTTGAACACAGAGAAGATTTTTTTGGAGGGTCAGGCGATGCTAAATTTACAGCATTTTGGTAGTCATCTTCCTCATCTGAGTAATCAAGTACAACTCTCCTCTTTCTGTTGCCTTCTCCATTAGAAGTTCTCTTTATGTTGAAATTTTTTCCATCTTCATCACTGCTTCCATATTCTACTGATTCGCGAGCACAAATCTGAGCTTCTGCAGTGCCTGATTTCAGACAAAACCATGAATTTAAGATGGATGGAAACAATCAACCAACAAAACCAGTGGAGGTTATATTTAGTTATATAATACCAAAAGGCATAACAAGTGGGTAACAGAAAAGGAACTAACCAACAGAGTTTTGTATGAAATTGTTAGCTTGTGCCAAGGGAGTATCAGGTTTGGGCTTTGCAGATGCACGACCCCACATGCTAGCTAATGCACCTCCAGTTCCAGAAGAATTTTTATCACTTTGGCCCTTTTTGTTGTTTGGGAGCAATCTAGGAACCTTGTCTTTGTCTGCTAGTTGGGCTCCCTGTTCTGGATTTAACCTCACATGATCTTCAGTTTTTACAGGTTTTGCAATATCAGGGGACTGCAACCCTGCATTTGAACTTGATTTCTGAACTTTCTTCTGCAAAGGCTGTGGAACTTCTGTAGGTCGAGCAACAGAATGACTGCTATGCAATCCTGAGACACCAGTAGACTTCACCAGCAGGGTTCCAGTGCCTGTAGGCGTTTCACCAATAGTTCGCTTGACAAATGCATTTGTAACTCCACAAAACCTATCAGTAAAATTCGGTGAAACTTGAGCAGAAAGAAGGCTCTGTGTGCATTTGTGTGTGGACATGTGCCTTATTAAAAGGCTTGAAGCTATTATGACCACCGGCATTTCAATTTCATTACAGAAAACGTTTTAATTGCTCAAAATAGAGAACAGGGGCCGAACCTATTATCTCGCAAACAGTTATCAACTGTTGATGGCTGCTTAAAAAGATCTTCAGCTTGGACAAACTCATGATTCCAAAGGGTTGCTGGATCCTTAGGAAGGCAGGCCTGAATACTGTAAACTTGAATGGAGTAGTTTCCATTGAATTCTTGCTTTGCATCTGCACATTTGGAAACAAATGTATCAAAGTGCAAATTCGAGTCTTATTTTGTCTAGGATCTTTCATCCAAACTGATTGAAATAACCATAATATTCATGAGACACACAAAACTTTGATATCTCCAAAACATTAATATGCTTGTTAAAATACTAAAACATACTACATACAAACAAACTCACAAAGACAAAATGTTTTATAATTGATTCATATGTAGGTATCCGATATAAGTAGAAGTGGCAAGTTTAGGCTGTAATTCAATTTTTTTTTTCCAAGTAAGAAATAGGAACTCTACTAGATAAGCACCCAACCGAAAAAACTCATGATGACCAACCATTGAATAATAGCATTAAAGTAAAATCTAGATCCGCCACATCAACACGACATTTAGAAACTTTTACATTGACCAATGTGAATGCTGACTATTAGCGCATGACTCGAATAAAATAAAAATGAAAAACATAAAAAAAAAAAAAAAAAGTATCGATATATATGCACACACATATAACTGACTGCACTTGCAGTTCCATAGAACATTTTACACTTTAGATTACAGAATCACCTGAAAGCATATGCTTCGAGACAAGCCTAATATGATAAGTTGTCGGGTTATTCTTCAACCAGCCAGATAAAGAGTAAATCACTTCCAATCCATCTCCATACTTCTCAACAAACTCTTGCAGAAGTCTACAGCCAAAACTCCATCAAAAATACATCAGCACATGAAACAAAAAACCATTGTACGAAAAGTATTTCTAAATCACTTGCTATGCCAATTACCTCTTTGCAGCATTGGAGGAAATCAAAAAATTTCGACTTAGCCATTTGTAGGAAACCTGAACAAGAATTAAGAACTCACAATAAACTTAATACCCAAAAGGACAAAGAAGAAGAAACCGTTAAACGACCTGGATTTAGTGACACAATCCAATTTTAACCACATACCCTTGAAAAATCCCCTTTTTTTTATTGTACATCTTATCAAACAACACTTCATGAAAATTATCAGGCAAAAGAACCCATAGTTTTAACAGCAGAACCCATTCACTTTGAAATTTAAATAGAGATTAAAGTTTCGTAACACTAGTCAGGCGAATCTGAACGTTGAAACTTGTATTGCTGAAAATAAACGTAAAATAAGGAAATAGAGAATAGAGGGTATACCACTTGAAGCTTATCGGAGACAAAGAAGCGAATCTCGTCTAGAATACCTAGGGTTTCGATTTCCGCCATTTCTTCGTCTGATAGCAATTGAGGATTCAAGAATTGGATAAACGCAGAAAGGGGGAAACTATTTTTCCTTTGGTTTTCCCTCTCCAAATGGGCTCTTAGAGTTCCCGCCACTATCAGGGGAATTTTAGGGCCATCATCGCAAACACATCTTTGGTCACGTGATCACGATGAAGCACGTGCCTCAGTCATTTTTAACATTTAATTTACATTTTTTTTTATAATTAATCCTAAAAATATTAAATTTTAAAGATAGAAAAGTAATTTAATATTTAGTATGAATTAGTTGAGCAATGATAAATGTCAAATTTCAAATTATAAGTTTTTGAAGAAGAATATTAGAACAATTTTTTTTTTCCGTAAATATAGATAAACCTGAATTATATATAATTGTACCATATATATATTCAAGGTGAGGAATCCTGCGTGGACGGGGATATGGATTATTCCTCCAACCCTGAACAAAATAATATATATATATATATATATATTTTTTTTTTTATTTTTTTTATTTTTTTAAGAACGGTCTAGATAATTGACCTATACAAAATACTTGATTTTGTATATATTATTTTATGAATGTGTGTATATAAGAGGAGACATATTAGAAGTAGGTGATCATATTAATTTGAGACTAGGTCATACAACATTCACACATCCTTAGCTGAAAATGTAAACTTGATCAAACCCCCTCCTGCAAATACATAACAAATTGAACAAGTAATATTGATACTCAATTAGCTTCTGTTTGTGTGTGTGAGAGAGAGCATTAATTTAATTAGAGTAATTACCCAGGCTTTCCACTATAAGTGGGTCTGTAATTATATATTAGGTTTTCCAGCACTTGAGAAGAAGATGGCCTCTTCATAGACCTTCGAGCCTCCCTACCATGAGGGGTCAAAGTGTGAAGAAAACATTTAGAAAGGGCAAAATAGTCATTTTTCCTAGATTGACATTAGAAGGGAATTAGTTTTATCTGACAAAAAAATTGGCAACATTTTGAGTGACTTGAATTGCAGATTCAGAGTGGGGAATCTTAGGCAACCCCCATTCAAATGCATTTTTCTGTTATTTTATTTTCACACCCAAAACTCATCAATGTTTTACCATTACAATAAATTAATTTAGGAGTTAAATGTGCTTTGCTTGCACCAAAAAATTAAAAATAAAAACATAAACGAACATATCGTTATTATGAAAACTGATTTAAAAATATTCGGATAAAAATTTCTCAAAAAATAATTCCCATATCATATATACCTCAGGGTGCCATTGGAAAGCAGTGATGGGATATCTGCGAGCCTGAACACTCGAAACGTAAACCTGATTCAAATTAATCATTAGAATTACTCCCTTCATATATATATATATATATATATATATATATATATATATATATATATATATCTCTCTCTCTCTCAAAATATCTATTCAATTAATATATATATATATATACACACACTACAAAGGAGTTTTGAATACATGGTTTATTTCAATTTTGATCATGTAAGTAGAGCCTTTTTCATTTTTTACAACCAAGTATATATTTTTCAATTTTAGTTATGTATGTTTCAACTTTTTCCAATTTCAATTAGGACTTAAATGAACAGAGCATTCGACAAATTACTCTTGATCGAGCTCTATAAGTGTTCGTTTATGTTCATTTGTTAGTCTTAACGAATATAAACGAACAAGGAAACTTGTTTTCTTATGTTCATAAACATGTTCGGGAACATGTTTATTTAGTTTTGATTAATATTTGTTTATTATTCATTATTTATTAATTAAACATTTATTTACTTATTATTTAATACTTATTTATATTTATTTTGGTTTAAATGACTTCTAATACAATTCATTTGCATTTAAATTTATCATATTATTCATTTATTTTTTATTATGTGTTCATGAACTTGTATTTTTAGTATTTATACGAACATTTTCAATTTTTTCTTTATAAAATAAATTAATAAATATGTTCGTGAATCGTTCATTAATGTTCGTGAATATGTTCGATTATTAAACAAACGAACACGAACATCCTCATAAGATAAACAAACGAACATGAACAACCCTCGTTCGTTCCAGCTCGAATAGATCGTTTACACCCCTAATTTCAGTCAAATTTTTCAATTTTGATCTTGTATGTTTCAATTTTTTCCAATTTCAGTCTAATTTTGGTTAGAATTCTCAAAATTTTCGATATCACGTGAGATTTCCCGACGGCCATCCGACCAAAATTAGATTGAAATTGAAATTTTTTGAAACATACGAGACAAAAAATGGAAAACTTGATTGAAATTGAAACAAATAGGACTAAATTTGGAAAATTTTGAAACATGTAGGATCAAAATTGAAAAATGTATACTTGTTGTCCAAAAATTAAAAAAATCTTACATACATGACCAAAATTGAAATTAATCCTTGAATATAGATACTTACCCTATGATTCCTGCATTCACTAGTTGTTATGACCATGAAGAAAGTATTTAGATCCTTATTCTTTTGAAATCTTTCTGGTGATATCTCATCCTGTCAAAGACAATAAATGGATTATTAGACCATATGTAATGTAATGTTTGGAAGGGGTTTACGTGGATTTGGTGAAAACTTGTCATTGAAATCCTGAATTTTGTAGTAAAGGTGAATAGTGAAAATATATGTTTGTTTGAGGATTTTAAAGGATATGATTGTCTGTAAGTGTCAAATCAATGATGAAAAAGGTAGGTTGATATAATATTGAGTGACACTCTTGTGCATAGGGCGCACAAATCCAGATCTATGCACAACAAATACTGTTATATTATATGAAGTAATATTGTTATATTATATGAAGTAATACTGTTAAAACTATATATAATATAATAGTATCACTCATATAATATAACAATATTACTTCATATAGTATAATAGTATTGGTGTGCACAGATTTGGATCCGTGCACCTTATGCACAAAAGTTTTTGCCTATAATATTTTATTGTGGAAAGGTAGGTTGATGTAATATTTTTTTTTATGAAAAAGTGTATTTGATAATAATTGATGATTGTAATATAAATAGTACTGATTATGGCCGGATTTTGTGATTTTAATTTAAATGCAGAAACAAACATACATTAGGATTTTGAAGTCCAAAATCCTTCCATTCCAAATCTCTTCCAAACATAGCCATATCAGCTATATTTCTAAGGGTAATTTTTTTTTTCATCCAATACTATAAGTGACTCATCACATTTTGTGTAACTAAATTCAGATTCATTCATTTTGTTGTATAAACTTAAATTTGGTCCACTTTACTAGATCAGACAAATTCTAACCTCACGTACACATTACACATGTTAGGAATCAATGGCTATGATTTATCTGATATGATAAAATTTATCAAATTTAAAGTTCATATGTCAAAATGGAAATAATCAAAATTTATGCAAAAAGTAAGTACCAAATCAAGTATGTTCAGAAGGGAACGTTACACTTGATGATTTTCCATCACGAGGCAATCCGTCTCCAACTTCTTTAGCAAATGTGGCGGAAACCTAACGAAAGAAAATCATAATTTTATATATGTCGAACTTCAAAACTAGTGATCATCTGTAATCACTTGAGGATTTCAAATCTTTTGATCCAAACACAAGTACCTTATTTTCATCTCAACTCAAGAGATGATTAGTACCTTTCAAAAGCAGTGCCACTTATGTTTCTAATGAAATGCAAGTTAGAAGCTTCATCTTTGGCACTAAATTCCTCCAGGATGCTTTTGTCCTGTTAATAAGTAGGTGAACAAAAAAATCATGCATGGTATATATGAATCAAAACATGCAAGCTAATCAAATAAACAAATAGAGGAAAGGAATGGTTTTTTTTTTTTGTTTACATGTAATCATGTCAACTAAAAAAATGTCAAAAAAATAGTTCTGTGAAATTAAATTATCAATTTTAGTTCATGTAACTTTAAAAATTTGTTCAATCTCAATCATATTCTCACAAGAATTTTATTTAAATCCACATAAAATTGCCACTTGAGATTTCTTGTCATTTAGATGGTATGACACTATTTTGCTAACATTATATATATATATATATATATATATATATATATATATATATATATATAGTTTTTCAAGTCAGTAAATAGTTTTAGTATCTAGAAATCTTCAAATTTTTGGGTCATGGTCAATTTCTATTGGTTTTTACAAATTTGGTTGAAGTGAAATTTGACTTAAAAAAAAAATTATAAGACTAAATAATTAACTTTATATGACTATATTTCAGACAACGTTTAAGTAAAATACCCATAGTTCTATGCAAAAGAAATAAATCAATTAGAAAGCTTGTTACCTTGCCAACTATCATGGCTAATAGCTCAAAACCTAAGCAGATGCCAACCAAAGGAAAATGATCTCCTGCATCATTCCTTTTCAGCACAATCTGTAAATAACAAATGTTATACTATGAGTTTTCCTTTTTTTTTTTTTAAGTATATATTTTGAAATATATAATTTCCAATTGCATGCTATGCTAAGTACATAGTTGGAAAATGATAAAGTGCCCACTGTGGGCAACTCTTAATATGTCAATCGATGACGTGTAATAATCTCATCTATTCATTATATGGAAAGTGAAATTAATAGTTATTCTGGATTTTTAACACATCACAACATATTTTAATGTGTTCATGGTGGATAGGATAGCAGAACTCATACATAATTATGTTTGTTTTCCTGATATAAATCTTTTATCAAATTAATCATCACATCTAATCAAATTTATAAAACAAGCCTTTATTATCAAATAATGTACAATAACTTTCAAATGACATTAATCAAATTATCAATGGTTCACTCAACTATCAAATTCATTCAGTTATAATACAATAATTTTAAATATCATTCAATAAGGCCTATCATCTACACTTAATTACTTAAATAAAACTTTATATCTAAATATAATGTAACCCTCATTCTTAACCAACTTCAATGAAAAAAGTTATTTTTTTTTGTTTATTTACTTTTATTATTTTTTAGTTAGTTTGGTCAATTATAGTACCCTTGTTAGGGATAGAATGGTCAATAGAGTTTAGATGGTACGAGCTAATGAAAATAAAACAACAAAATTTTATTGGTACCGAATTGGGTGGTACAACCACCATCTCAGGTGGTACGACCTGAGTTTTAGATGATACATTTTGATGTAAATAAAATAACTCAAGTTTATCGTTACGAGATAGTGATATAAGTTAAATTTTGATGATACGATTGAGAATGATAAATATATCAAATTTTGTCTAAAAAGGAATGAATTTAAAAAAATTATTTTTACGCAAAGATCATTCAAATTATGGAAGACTGGAAACTGAGTATTAAAACATCATGAAATTAACCTCATGTGTTGGTCTTAATAAGAAACATATAACAGAAATCTTTAATTTCTCAAGAATTAATTGAAGATTAAATTAAGATGGGGTTTCAAGTTTGAAGTATGAAAAATACCTTAAAGATGGAGTGGACAACGTCAAAGTGAAGACCACTTTTGCTTGACCCTCCAGGAAACAGCACTCCATTAACCAAATTCAGTTTCTGATACATAGTTAATATTACATAATCAATATTAAAGCATAATTAAATTAAATACAAAAACATTATCAAAAATAATTCCTGGGACAACCTTTACCTATGCTATCAATTGAACTCCTAAATCTTAATGTTGGAAACAATCCAGAAGATGAGGATATATGGTTGGGAAGAAGAATTTCACGAATGTGGAATCCACATTAGGAAATCTTTAATTTTTCTGTTATGTTTTTTTCCCTTTTTAGAAACACCTTAGAAATGCTCCTTTTTTTTTTTTTTTAAATCAAACCATTTCATAAATTAGAATATGTATTGTATATTTGTATTGGTACTATCCCCATATATACTACAAAATTTAAGACAACATATTGCAAACAAACTATATCATTTATATAAAACACTATCTTAAAACAAAAGGTTAATTATTTCATCATTTTGATCTCGTTATTGAAATTTTAAAATAATAAAGAAGTTAAATAAAATTGTAAGGGTTAATTGTCATTAAAATCACAACGTTTAGTGAAATTGTTATTTTAATTATAATGTTCACTATTTGCAAAAATAACATGACCTTATATATGTAGTTGTTATTTCGACCACCAATCAATATTTGACTTTTCTTTGTTGACGTATCCAATTGTCCGGACAAGTCCGCTGCCAACATGGATACTAAAATAAATCACCACTTTTACAATTGTTGTAATAATCACCAATTTTACTTAAATTGCAATTTTAATCAAATCAAGTTTGAATAATTGCAATAATAACATGATCTTATATACATAGATACAATTTCCATAACCGGTCAGTATTTGATTTTTCCTTGTTGACATATCTAATTACTCAAGGCCAGGCTGTCAACATGAATATTAAAAAAAAAAATCACACATTAATGAAAAACAACGTGGATTGTCTCTCTTCTTTGTCTCTCATTTGTTTTATGCTAGACATAAACGATGCCATTTCATTGATGCATTGATTTTTTAATTCTTTATTTTTTTGGGTGGTGAACTTTTTAATAAACATGTTGACAGGTGACGTGTTCAGACAACATGATACGTCAACAAGGAAAAAATTCAGACATCGATCGGTGGTCGAAATTCCACATTGTATATAAGATCATGTTATTTTTGCAATTATCCAAATTTTTGGCTAAAATTGCAATTTAAGTAAATGTGGTGATTTTGATAGCAACTGTAAAATTGGTGATTTTTTTTTTTTAATAATCGTGCTGGCATCCCCAACAAGTCGGATAAGGAAAAAGTCAAATATTGACTGGTGATCGAAATTGTACATGTGTACAAGGTTATATTATTTTTGCAAACAATCAACAAAAAGTTTCATTAAAATGACAATTTGACCTTGTGATTTTTATAACAATTAACCCGAACTTTAATAAAATCTAACATCGCAAATTGATAACTGTATAATGCATGCAATGAAGAAACACATGTTTAGATAAGAATTGAGAAATTACTTTGTAAAGAATGTGGGGAGGTTCATTGTAGATAAGAGGAATGACCCTAGCTCCACCGGATTCAACAAACTTCACATACGAGGCGGCGATATAGGAGGTGTTCGTGGTGTTGCTAATCCGGCCGCCATCCCCCGGGTGGCTCAGGATTCCGATGACTGGAAGGTAATTGAGATTAGGGTTTGGAGGCAGGCATCGGGAAAGTTTCCGGAAGAGGCCACAACAAGGGAAGAGATGCAGCGGAGCCACCCTCGACTCCGGTGGCCAGTTGGGTGACGAATTGCAGAGAGAGAATAGGAGGACAATCCAGAGATAGCTCAACATGTTACAAGTGATGGCGAGGAGGTGGTGGTAGTTTTAGATTTTGTGTCTAATAAAAATGATGGGAGATGATATCTTATTTTGTGTTTTTATGCATTTTGAGGGAGATTTAATTTATTGATGGATGCCTTTTTCTTGTCTTTATAAACTTAAAAATAAAAGAAAAATAAAAGATAGGCTTTATTATTATTGTTATTTTTTTCCTTTTTGGATAAAATAATAGTCAATGCAAGTCATCAATTGTTCATGCAAATTTAATTTGTTTCAACAAACATGGCAGGCATGTTTTAGTAAAATCATAAAACATTAATTCAGTTATGTGGTTATTGTGGCTTTATAAAGATGAGATTTGCAGCTCAAACGATATTTTCATCTTTATAAAAGTGTATATTGAATTGAGCAGCATTCGAATTTGAATCGCCCAAATGTATACAACCAAGAAGAAAAAAAGGTAAAGTTATTATATATTTAATTATCCTACACTAAAAAAAAAAAAGCCAATGTTCTTTGTTTACAGTCAACTCTTCCCTTCTCACAACCACCATATCATTTAGTGCAACCAAGGGAGTTTCTTCATGTGAATTAATCCCAAGCTTTTCCATTGCCGTTTAACCGATGTAAAATATTGTCGGAAAAATTATGTTAGAAAATACCGATGAACTACAAACGAAAAGTCCCCAGTAAATCAAATAAAAATTGCTGACAATTTATTGATGGAAAAAATCTCTCAAAACCATGTGCAGTAAGTGGAGCAATTTCTACCTCCCAAGAAATTTATGGGCAATAAGTGTTGAGGAAATGATTCAATACAAGACGAGAAACAATATGATTCAAGCCAATATTCGAGCAATAAGTGTCAAGAAAATGAGAAGCATGAACATTTCAAACACAAAATCCGATTATCACAACGAGTAATATTATTATTTGAAGTTACCTTGAGCACCTAAACACCTCATCAAATTAAGCCATCCTAATCCAAGACTCTCCTCAAGCTCTCTTTCGCAACCACTCGTTGAATTTAACATATGCAGCCCTCTGATCCTTGTGCTGTAATAGATAGGAGTTGATACCAAGATCAACTACGCAACGGATGGCAAGAGGAGGTAATGTTAACACAGCCACCAACCCTACAATATCTGCCACAATACCCAACATCATCAACATTCCCCACAATCATCCAATTAATTATTTCACTTTTCACAGGCAAATATAGCTAATTGGTTAAGAGATCACACAAATATACATATACAACTACAATGCTCCATTAAAGAAACCAAAAACTAACATACCATTAGTAAACCTTCTTCGGAGCTTCCAACCATATTTCAAAAGTCCACCAAAAATAATAATTCCGGTGCCAATGTGAGCTTTGTTCCGAGTTTCCTCTGCAGCCTTCACCTGAAAATCAAGAGAGAGAAAACAGAGGACCGATTAATTAGATTTCTAGGGCTAGGGATAAATAGCACGAATTAGTATACATACAATAGCGCCATGGACGGGATCAGATGCATCGAAGTCTTTGATTAGAGATTTATTCCGAACGGCGTCGTCGACGAGCTTGAACGCCTCCCACTGTCTTCCCAAGAACGATTTCTGTTCTTCGTTATCGCTCATTTCTCAATCTTCAAGCAATTGTATCCATACAGTAATGGAGCTTCCAATTGTACGATTTGTTGGATTGAGATTCTGATTTTGGATAGGAAATTTAGTGTGGGTTAGGGTTTTATGCCTCCTTTGATTTTCAATTTTAACACCCCTTATTTTATGAACTAGTATTTGTTGTGATTTTACTATTATTATTATTATCTAATATATATATTTAATGTGGAAAATAATTAAAAATATAATTATCTGAAAAGCTATTTATAAAGTAAGCATATATGGAGCATTAAAAATATTATAAAATTTGAAATATATATATATATATATATATATTTAATTTTAAAAGTTGTCAATTTTAAAATATTTCTATTTGTAATTTTATTAAACAAAAATTATGTAAAATATATTTTTACTTTCAGATTTCAACATTTTGGCCTACATTTAGCCAAATCAGCATTAGAGTAACACTTCTGTGCACCAGTTGCACAGAATTGCACAGACCTTTATGTTATAAATGTAGTACCTTTATGTTATAAATGTAGTACCTTTATGCATGTTCATTTTAAAAAATACGAATATTTATACATAAAGGTACTACATTTATAACATAAAGGTCTTCCGTGCAACTGGTGCACCAGTTGCACATAAGTTTTTGCCTCAGCATTATAATTCCAAACTAAACACCAAGGTTTTAAGAAATAAAAAAACAACTCAAACTTATCCCAATTCATATTTAAAATTTGACATTTAATTTTATATATCTACTATACATATTAAATTAAAGCAATAAAAGAGGACTAATTTGATAAATAATTTACTTAAAGTGGATCTAAACCTAAAAAGTTGTACATTGTTTAAGTTATGTAGAAAAAAAATGTAGAATAAAAAATAAAAAGATCTCTCAGGTTATGTCTGTTGACCTACAAAAGCTATACACATACCTATTAGCAAGACAATTGAAAATTTCAGAAATAACCTTGTAATTTGAGTCGGAAAATGATATTCTTGTAAATATCTCCAAAGGTTTTCTATATATATATATATATATATAAAAGATGTACTCCCTTTAATAATTACTTTTTCTTTTCTTTTATTTTTTTAAAAATTTTATATTTTTTAATTTTACTTTTTATTCAATTTATTTTTTTAAATTGCCTATTTTACCCTTATCCATTAAAATACTTTTTTTTTTCTTTGGCAACAAAGCGGTGGTGCTTTCTTTCGGACAGCCACGGCCACCCGTTCATCTTCTTCTTCTTTTTGAATTTTGATAAATTTTCATTGTACTTCCGTATAAATAAATGTATCAATTCTTGATTGATGACATGATATCGTGAACGAGGGGAAAGAACGCATGAAGTGGCTGGAAAAATTGGAGGAAAACATGATATGGCCACGCACGTGCGGAGCTAGACATCTGATGTTGAAGGGCTCATTAATTTTGATGAACTAAATTACTATAAAATGTGCACCCTAACACTAAAAATCAAAAAAATTTAATACGATATATATAGGTAGTTAAAATTTTCAAAAAATTTGGAAGGGCTAAAGCCCCCGATCACATAAGGAGGCCCCACCCCTATGGCCATGGGCCACGGTGGAGGTTTCCATAATATTATTTATGGAATATTATGATTAGGGTATATTAGTCATTTGAAATTTTTTATTTTTATTTAAAATTATATGGGGTGTATTCATAGGGTTTTATATGGGGTATATTAATCCTATGATGAGATTTTTGATTTTATCGAATGTAATTCTCTTGAGTTCCTAACAAGTGATATTGGAGTCATAAGGTTTGATATTATTTTGTATATTCTTTGATTAACTAATTTTGTTTATGCATGTTTTAGTTTGAACGGTGATAGTTTACGTGATATGATTGTTATGATATGAATGTTTTCATGAATAATTTAATGATTTAGTTGTGATACTAATTATATTTCGTTTTCGAAATCTATAAGATGTCTTCATAATTTTCCTTATTAGATACGAAATAGATTTATCTTATTCAATTTTTTTCCAATTTTCGTGACGATGATAAAGAATGTCAACAGAAAGCAGAATTCAGTTTTCTGATAATCCATGGCAGCGAGACTGATTACTGCTCAGATCCAATTAAAATAAATAATAAAATAAAAAAAGGGAGATGAAAGCAGAATCGGCGGCTTACTATAATTAGCAAACCTTTTTTTTTTTCAATCCATTACAATTGGGCTACCTACAAGGGCTGTCGTATGGGCTCGAGTTTGATTTTGGACCTTCAATTTATTCGGACATTGGGCTGAAGATTTGGGTTGCATGTTTTGTTTTCTGATGGACTAAAAAATTGCAAATGAGCTTTAAAGGCGGGTTAGAGTTGTAGCTCAATTGAGATTCAATTATTTGTAATTTTGTACTTATAATGGACCATAATTTTATTTTTATTGCATGAGATACTTTATTTGTATTAATTGTCATTCATATAACATGTCATGTAGAAATTAAAACTGTCATGCATACTTTTATTTATTTTCTTTTCTAGTGGTTGACTAGTTTAGAGAATAAATGTTATGATTGATATTTGAACTATTTTAAAAGTTAAATTGTTTGGACTTGCATTAATCTATTAAAACTCAATTTTAAACAAAATGTGAGGGCTCATTTTATTAGCCCAAGACCTCCCTTATTAGCCACTAAGTAAGAATACATGTATACTTTGTGCCAATTTATTTAGTTTCCCTATAGGAGGATTGCATTGTTTCGGTTACTTGATTGAGCACAATAATGATAAATGAATTTTAATTTGATGAGTGTGTCTATCCTATAGATTTTATATTTGATTAAAATATTTGAAATTCATTAATATAGAGGTTATGCACTTAAATCAAAACATTGAGAGGACTTCCTATAGAATATCTAATCATTGTTATTGATGGTCAAAATAATGTGATACTAGATCAATATAGCAAGAGATGCGGGATGTTTGATTTAGTGGGAGAGTCTTAGTTTAGCCATAAATCAACATTTACTTCTCCTACAGAGGGGTATGTCATGATTTTGAGGTATTAGGTGGCCTATCACATAAAGTAATTTTGGGTCTACCTGTTTTGTTTTCTTTTTACTTTCATCACTATCATGCATGTTCATCATTTTAATTTATTTATTTCAAAAAATATTTGCAAACGTTTTGTTTTTTAATTTGAATAAGAACCAACTAGTGGGACAAAACTACATTGACTAGAAACATAATCTTATGATTGTTCTCACCGCGGAAAAGTTCAACTTTGTGTTGAATGAACCATGGCATGCTATCCCTACTAATGAGTTCACTTATTATAAGTGGATTCATGCTGATGACATGACTCGTTACATGTCTACTTGAGTCTCCATAGTGATCTCAGCCCTTAAAATCTCAGCCACACTGAATTGACAATATAAGCATATGACTTCTTACGGATGTCTCACATTTCAAATTGGTTCATAATGTTCATAACATTCTTAATGCGTGAACTTTTCTTGAAAGTTTTTCATGATTTTAGCGGATGTCCTCGTGAACTAATGTTTTTTGTTGCAACACATTTGAGATTGAACCCACAAAATGTAGCAAAGAGTCATCTTATTAGCATGAATCCATTTATCATAAGCATCATTTTGTGAGGCAGTGGACTACTGCCTCAGTAGTAGGGATAATAGAACATAGTTCATTTAGCACAAATTAAATTTGAACCTTTCTGCAGTGAGATCAATCATAAGATTACGTTTCCAACTAATGTAGTTTTCTCCCACTAGTTGGTTCTTATTCAAAATTGCTGACATTTTCTAAAATAAATAAATAAAAATGATGAACATGCATTATACTGATGAAAGTAAAAATAAAACAAAATAAGTAGATCCAAAACTATTTTATGTGATAGACCACTTAATACCCCAAAATCATGACATACCTCTTTACAGGAGAAGTAAATATTGATTTATGGCTAGACTACCTTCCCACTAAATCAAACATCTCGCATTTCATTCTATATGTTGATCTAGTATCACATTATTTTGGCCATCAATAACATTGATTAGATATTATATAGGAAGTCCACTTAGTATTTGATTTAAGTGTATAACTCATATATTAATGAATTTAAAATCTTTTAATCAAGTATGTAATCTATAGGATAAACACACTTAATCAAATTAAAATTCATTTACCATTATTAGATCCAATCAAGTAACCAAAACAATGCAACCCTCCTATAAGAAAACCAAATAAATTGACACAAAGTTTACATACAGGAGACCAAATAAATTGACAATAGGTAGGCCTTGGGCTCATAAAATGAACCCTCACACACTTAAATATTTTGTTTAAAATTGAATTAATAGATTAATATATCTCCAACCATTTTAGCTCTTACAATAGTTCAAATATCAATTATAACATTTATTCTCTCAACCACTAGAAAATAAAATAAATAAAAGCATGCATGACAATTTAGAATCCTAGAATAGTGTCCATGCGATTTCTACATAACATGTTATATGAATAACAATCAATTCAAATAAAACATCTCATGCAGTAAAATAAAATAAAACAAGAACAAATTTTATAGTCTATCCTAGATATAATATTACAAACAATTGGAACTCAATTGAACTACAATACAAACAATTGGAACTCAGTTGAATTACAATACGGCCCAACTCTTCAAAGCCCATATGTAAATATTTCTGATCCAACTCCTCATATGCTAGCAGCTCATCAATTGTACCCTTTTTCAAGTCCAAAATAAAAATTGGCCCAATTATAAAAAAGAATGAAGGCCAACAAAAACTCCAGCACACCATATCACATGTCCAGCCAAGCCAAAAGAAGACATGCCCAAATAAAAATATGGCCCAATCCACCATTTTGTCTCTTACTCACAGTCAGTTGCCGAATTCTGGATTCTTCATTTCCTTTGTTTTTGTTTTTTTTTTTTTTTTTTAAATTGAACTTGCAGTAGTCATTAACACCAGAAAGAGTCTTCTTCTTTCAATTGGATCGATACTATTGCATCCCAACATTATGCTTGGAATATTGTGGAGTGAATTATGATCCATCTTTAATGATTCTCCACATGTGCTCCAATTAAAAACGATACTGTCTTTTGAGAAGCAAGGCACTAGATGTCTTCATCATTGTAAACATTTTTATTTAAACTGTAAATTTGGTTATATAATAAACATTGAAGCTATTAACTTTTGGGCGAATTATGTTTGTGCTAGTGTAATCTTAATACAATGTGAGTCGATTGATAAATTCATTATGCTTATTTTCATTATAATATTTTGCAATACTTACCAAATGTCATTTTTTTTTTATCATTATCGATGATTGGATAATCGTTGATTGTCATCAAATATTTTGCTGAGAGTAAATCATTCTCTCTCATCAAATTTGGACATTTTTGACGAATTTCAGCATCGGCTATCCAACTCATTAGGTGTTGAATCTTGATCGAAAAACTAAGTTTACGGAACATAAGATGGTGTGACTAGTTATTTTTACCTTTCAAATCTTAAAGACTAGTTTGTTGCTCTTGGGTTAGAAAATCAATGTCCCTGCCAAAACTCTAGTATAAATGACCCTTGAGAAGAATTACTAAAATAATCCATCATACTTCCAAAACCCAATTTTTTTTTAAGATATTGTTGATCGAATGAAAAATTTTAGGGTTATTGTCGTGGAACTTGACTACAAAAATTGAACTAAAAATATGAAAGATTATGAGGGACTTGAGAGTTTTGTACAACATCATTTTCATCATCCACATTTTAAGATTTCTTAAATTCAAGAAATCTTGTACAATTTTCCTAGTATTTTCATTCACTATATCAAAAGTTTCAATCAAATAAATGCTACAAATTCGAAAAAGAAGTATCAACAAGAAAGTAGAGATGAGGTGTAAAGAAGTGCATTTTTATTGTGAAAGATGATGGTTTATTTATAGAAAAGAAAACTTAGGTAAATATTTACTTTGAAATAAATTCCTTAAAATTGTGAATAAAAAAAAAACAACAAATCAAAAATCAATGCTACTTTGAATGAAAATTGTCAATACAATGCTATTAAATGTTAAAAATAGAATTGATAAAGCAATATTGCAACACGTTAACGGTAGAATTGACAACATAATGGTACTACACATTAAGAATATAATTGACAACACAAATTAAAATCCAATGTGTAACATAATATTGTTTTTGGTTGGATATAGTTGGAATTTATCTTTTAATTTATATGCATTGAAATATTTTTAAAATATTAACAAAATAAAAAAAAATTAATATTGTGGTTAATTATCATTTTCATATAAAAATACATCAATGAATTATTTGACAATTTATGAACATACAAATATATATAACCAAATCATGATTATAAAAATTAAAAATACAATATATATTTACACACAATTTAGTTAGATTTCTATAATTATAAAATTTGTAGTTGAATTAAAAAAAGATAAGGCAAAAGGATCGACAAAACATGAAAAAAGCCAAAAGTATTGCATATTTTGCAGCTGACAAATTAAAGGAAAAGAATGAGAAAACAAAAAATTAAATTGCTGCAAGAGGTAGGACGTAGTGCATGAACCGCATGTCTTGTGGATTTATTTTAATCTTTTTAAATGGATTGGATCCAATACTCTCTCCTACATGGCGGATTACATCTTCCACCCACTTTGCACTACTCAAATTTGGATCATAAATCTTCCACCAAATGTGGATGCTTTTATAGTTGAGTTAATTAAAATATCTAGAAGTTTCCATTTTTCTTCTTGAATGGTGTTTTAAAAATAGATATATCTTCACATTTCTTTCTCTTCAATTGGAAAATTTTCAACCCCCTTCTGGTTGTGATGATGAAGAATCACCAATAACATTTTGATCACTCGAATTGATGGAAAATGAAGAAAATTTAGGATTAGATAATCAAATCTTTCACAATGGTTGTTCCATTTTGTTTAATGTGCTTGCTTGCATATACAAGTTTTTTGCACAATCTAACTACACAATGCATAAACCATGTTAGAACTAAAAGATGGTATAAGTATACGAACAACCTCATATAATATCATGCTCACCACCACCACTAGGAATTGAATTGCAACTTATTGCATAAATGGTTTGAATTTATCACTAGCAACAATCTTTAGTTTCAATCTGGCATTCCTAGGTTTGGTCTCTCACGGTTGAATTCGTCTGTAACACGAGCTTTTATCATATACACCTATGGCCTACTTTTGGATTCATATAGTAGTGGCAAAAGTGTTGATCCTTATTCATATAGTAATTACAATTTCAAGAGCTAGCGATTCGAGGTGGAAACAATTGAGCCAAATACTGTCAGGCTCGAGCTCAAACTCAACTCAATTTTATTTATTTTTTAATTATTAAATAAGAAGGAACTAACCAGCTATAACATCATGGAAATGAGAGGAATAAAGATCCCAAACACGAACCACGTGTGAAAGACAATTCATTGGAAAATCCAACAATCACGATGAGCAATTATCATTGATGAATAGAAGTTGGTACCTTCAAGATCTCTTCCGCAACCACTTGCTGAATTTGACATATGCATCCATCCGTTCCTTTGCACGTAACAAATACGAGCTGACACCAAAATGAGCTGCAAAAGGGCTGATTCCTCCAATGGACAGCAGCATAAGCTTATACTGAACTGATTAATTACTAGTGTTAGAATGTCTCAACACAATCCTACACCATTAATTCTACTCATTCACAACAACCACTCTGAGTGAGATTCTACAAATCCTACTAAACAATGCAAGACAATAAACAGGCTAATGGCTATATGGTTAACACATACGTGTAGGTGGCTGTGGCTTTCGACGAATGTGGAACCCCAGATGAGAAAGAAGGGAAAGACCAACTCCAGAAGAAATACCAAGAGTACCATAAAGAATTTTCCTCTCTGTATCCTTCACCTAACAATACAAAACACAACACATATACAAAACATGGATTCAATTAACATAACAGAAACATAGTTAACTTATTACTTGTTACCAATACAATTTTTTCATTAACTTAGAGAACAAACTGATCAGAAAAGTTAAGCCCTCAAATTTTTTTTTTTTTTAAAACTAAAACCTCCAAAAGTATATTTATACAAAAAAAAAAAAAAGTATATTTTGCTATCAAATTTCCATTTCCATTGAACCTACAATGACAAAGGAGACCCCAAACCCTAGCAATTAAAGAACAGGGATGAATAGAAGTTGAGAAACTTCAAACTACAAACAAATTAAAATACACACACACATAAATGAGAATATACATACGATGACGCCATTAAGGGGATCAGATGCAACGAAGTCTTCAAAGAAAGAGCTATTCTGACGAGCTTCGAGATGGAGATTGAACGCCTCCTGCTGTTTATCCCAGAACGAAGTCCATTGCTGCTTTAGAATCATTTTATATGAGGGAAACTGATTCAAGCTTATATGTCCGTACAGAAATGGAGATTGTTGGTAATAAATATAACTTTGTCAACGGTGGAAGCGTCGACCCACATAATTCTCTTCTCTGTTGCGGTGTTGCCTTTACCTGAGAGAGGCGGCGCACAAAATACGAATGAAACAGGGGTTAACTGAGAGGGTTGGAAACGGGCCGGGTCTTGACCGGACCCAATTGCCATAAGACCCGATGGGCTAACCCGCCCCCAAATTAACATGACAGATGAAAATCCTCCAATCAATCAATATTGTCACAATTAGGATTGTAAGGGCTCGTTTGGTTTGGAGGATGAGTTTGTCACATACTCCCTCCGTCCCGTTCAAATTTGCACGGGCACGAAGGTTAAGAAAAAACTATTTTTGGGCACGGAGGTTAAGAAAAAACTGTTTTTTGAGTATTAATGTTGAATAGTAAAGGGCAATTTTGTACATTTCATTTGCCATTTTTGGAGTGTGCAAATTTGAATGGGACGGACAAAAACGAAAAGTGTGCAAATTTGAGCGGGACGGAGGTAGTATTATTTAAAAATGTGATAATTTATTGTTCATTAAAGACAAAAAATGTGTTATTTTAGGTGTTTGGTATGTTGGTTTAAGTTAGATTTGAGTTAACTTTTGTGTTTTGAGTTTTGTATAAATGATAACAATAAGACCAAATTTGAGGGAGCAAATCTAATATTTTCATTATTTTCCCATAATATATTTACTTATATAATTGGATTTCATGGATATGTTTTAATTGATATGAATTTATTTGGAAATGTACATTATATCTCATTTCAAAATTTGATTGAGTATTAATCAAGATTTGGAAATGAAATCTTAATCTAGTTGTTAGCCCAATCAATCACGGGTTATTGTATAAGCAATTTTCTACTTCAAGTCATTCTAATTGATGGACTTAAGAAGTTCATCGTGGTTATTGTATAAACAATTTTCTACTTTAAGTCATTCTTATTGATGGACTTAAGAAGACGATCAGCTCGGCCTTCTGGTGGGCTCTAAGAAGGATGGAGTCGAGGTATGAGTTAGTTGAGATGAAATACTTTGTGCAACCAAAAATTAAATGACATAAAAATCTTCATTTCTTTAATCTAATAATGCTTGGAAAGAAAGGTTGGAAACTTATATCCAACTCAAATGCTCTCGTGTGTAGTTATCAAAGACAACACTTTCATATAAGGTATTTCTTAAATGCTAGTGTGGGAAACAATCCAAGTTGGAATTGTCTAGAGGTATGAGGTGGAAAATCGATAATGGTTGCAAAGTCTCTGTATGGGTGATCCATAACTTTGAGATGTAGAGAATTTTCACATGATCACACCATGTATTCATACTTTTGAAATACTTGTGTAAATAATCTTCTTATACCCGGAATGTTGCGTGGGACATTTAGTTGGTGAACAAATGGTTCCACATTTAGCTTTGAAATCAATTAATAATGTGGATGTAACTTTTTTTCCAAGAAAGCAACTAAACATACATTACAAATTGTAATGATTTTAAGGGATAAATTCTAAGTTTTAGTGGCCGATTAAATGCTAGTTTTTTTATGGGATTTTCATTGTTTGAGAGAGAGGGAATGAATTGGATTAAATGAGACACTCATATGATGAAGATTATGCAATCGAATGCAAAGAATGCTGTGGAAGTAATGGAGAATAGAGTTAGTGATTAACACTGACCCAGTGAAGATGTGTGCCGGTGAGTGTAGACTCACATGATTAACACAATGAAGTCGTGTGAGGATGAGTTGGGTTGAAGTACACTGGACCATGCAACAAGTGTATAACAGTTTTTATGAATTAAAAAAAAAATAATCCAAACTTTTTCAAGTTAATTCTTTATCAATTTAATCTTGTTTTAGCCAATTAATTGCAATTTTAACCAAATTTTAATTTTAGTCAAAATTAAGTGATAAATGTGTAACTGAATTTATATCCAAAACATTTACCTCCTAATTTTGTCTAAAATTTCAATTGAATTAGAATGACAACTAATCTGATGAAACATGATTAAATCCATAACTTTTAGAAAATTGACTAAAATAATAAAGACCCATAAATATTTTGATTTTTTTGGCTATTTAAAATTTTGGTAAATAAAAAACTGGTATTTAATCAAATTCACCTTTTGCAAAACGGCAAAACCCCAACCACGGCCAAAAACCCTGAAGTGTCATCACGCTGCAATCTCCATTGCAGCAGTTCAGCAACATCATTTCCTCGGATTTACGGTTCTTAGCTCTCCAAGCCATTCATTACCTTTCTGAAATGATTTTACTTAATACCATACGTAGTCGCCATTTCCGCGCGCTCCTCAAGCTCGATAGAAGCCCCACGAATTGCGTCAATAACCCTCCATATTCGCCTGATTCCTCCCACTTTTCCTCTCATTCTTCAATTTCCTTGAGACGCTTCTCGATTACGGCTCAATTTGCGAAAAACGCCGAGGAAAAGATCGAGAAGTTTAGAGAGCCATTGAGTGTTTTCTTCAGAAGAGCATTCAAAGCTCCTCAAAAGAGCGAGAACAGCGGCGTTCAAGCTGAAGGTAGCACCGAATTGAAGGAGAAACTGAGAAATTCGGAGGAAGAAGTGAAGAGTTTGAAGGACAAATTGAGAAATCTAGAGGAAGAAATCAGGAGTTTGAACAAGGAAAGGCCTGAAAGGGGGAAAGATATGAAGAAATCCATTGAAAAAGAGAATTCGATTGAGCGAAAAGAGGCTGATAATAAGGGAAGTTTATCGGCGTTGTTTGGTCATAAGAAAACAGGAGAAGTGAAAGTGGTAGAGCGCATTGATTTTGGACATGAGAATCCGATGGTTCACAAAGAACTTTCTTCTGATATGCAGATGTTTGCACACCACTTGTATAAGCAAGGATACTTGAAAGATGCGAATTTCATGCCCAAAAATAAATTTGATTTGGCGTGTTTTGAGGTCAGCTATGCCCGTGAATTTTTGAAGTTTTCAGCAGTTAACTTTGGGAAAGATCATCAGGAGATTGCCAAGTAAGAGACTCAGAGTTCTTATTTTGCTATCTTAGTATGTTATTCATCCAAATGCAGTTATTTATTTTGCTATCTTAGTATGTTATTCATTCAAATGCAGTTATTGTGCATTGAGAAGTGCTTATGATTACATTGAGTGTTCATGTGGTGATGTTGAGATAGTTCACATTGTCAAACCTCAAAGAAATTTGCTAATACTTATAGGATGTATAAAAGTCTGTTAAAATGTGGTAATATACATTGTGATTTGTGTGTAGTTTTGTTTGTGAGTATGCTTTTGTTTTAAAGTATGTCATTGGGCTGCATGAAGTGGAATTCGTTTTAGTTTCTCTGTATGGTCTGATGAACTCTTGTAGGCTCAAATTACTGTAACATTCTGTATTATGAGGAACATTGTAATGTATTATTCCTTGACACTGTTTAAAATAAAGAGATGTGTGATATCTGTTTGACCATTTTACAAAGATTTAAGTTTGACGACAGTCTTTAGAAGTGGTATCAAAGTCACCGCTCTGGTTTCATCCATTTGTTCGAGAGAGTCTAGTTTGTTGGGTTTGTTTCCATGGCAGTAAGTTAGATGTGATATATATGGAAGAATGATATGATTGCTTATAAGGGTTTTTCTTGCTCCTAGTTATCTGTGATTGTCATCATTAATTCAGGTAATTTCCATCAGGTTTTTACTTGCCGATTGATGAGGCCATACTTCTGAATCCGAGCCTTATATTTTTTTGGCTAATCCTCACCTCTCTCCCATGCATGCACACATGCTGATCCTCTTCTTCTATTTCTAATGGACGCAGTAGTCTTGATTACATAAAGTTCGAGGTATTGCTGATTCTTGTTAATCAGCGTTTGATGGATAATTCTGGTAGTCAGTTAATTTTTTCATTGTCCATGTAGGGGGTTAAAGAGATAGCCTAGGATGTACTTTTTTAGGGAAAATGGAAATTGCATTTTAGTTGTCTGGTGTCAAAGTAATAAGAGGCAAAACTACTGTTAGATCTTATGATTTCCATAAAGTGCATTAGGCTTATATCTTAACTCCAATCATCGTTAGCTGCAAATATAGCCTAGGATGTACTTTTTTAGGGAAAATGGAAATTGCATTTTAGTTGTCTGGTGTCAAAGTAATAAGAGGCAAAACTACTGTTAGATCTTATGATTTCCATAAAGTGCATTAGGCTTATATCTTAACTCCAATCATCGTTAGCTTGCAATTTGCAGCGTTAGTTTTCTTTGTTTCCATATCTATTCTTCATAGTTGTTAAAGAATAAAAGTGTAATTACATGTGTGGTTGTTTTTCTGTAATGCATCTTAAGTCCACAATCTTCCAATCAGAACTCCAATCATCTCGTTAATGGTTATGACAGATGGTTGTCTGCTAAGGATCTGAAAACGGTTGCCCTCTTTGGGTGTCCATCCATCGGGGTAAGAAGCGTCTATGCCGCTAAACATATGCGCAGATTCTTTGATATCAAGGAACCAAAGGCAAGTTCTATTGAGAAGTTATATCTGTTGCCTTCAAAACTAAAGATTCTCATGATGAACTTCAATTAATTATACATATTTGTATTTCAGGTTTGCCAGAAGTGCCCGGTGAAAGAGTCGTGCAACCATGCGAACAAGATGTCTAAGGCTTCTTCCAAATTAAACATGGCTAGTGTGACCAGGGTCGTCACTATGTATGCTATGGAATCGGTTCCTCAAAAGTTGGTAGTCCCCGAAGAAGTTAAAGAATCTGTTAGTCGATTATTGAAGGAGATTGTAACTCTCACTCAAGATCCCTCCTAAGGCTTCCCCAAAACCCCGTTTGTTGGTAAGCTATTCATTAATTGTTCGTTTCGTTTCTGATTTTTGAGTATCCCCCAAAATCATAGAACTAATATCACAGATAGAGAGTTACTAACTTAGGTGATTCTTTCCATCAATATCAACTTAGTTAGAGGATTTTTAGAGTACTGGGTTCAAAGGCTTTATTTATCAGCTGATTGGGATAATTTTCTCAAGTATCAAACCAATAGGTGAGATTTTTTCACATAGTATTTGTTATATGAGCTATTATTTTATAACTAGTCTTAAATTCACATTTCTAGCAAGAAATGTATCACAGTTGCTTTATAACATTTAGTTCATATAAATTACATTGTATATGTTTAATAGATAAACTATCAAATAAGCAAAGTTCTTAATTATGATATGCATTAATCAAAGAGACAACGTGCATTTATATGAACTTGTTGATTATATATGTATATAATTTAAAAGGAAATGAATTATATCTATTTATTACTATCACTATCACTTTACTATTACTATAGAAATATGAATAGTTCCATCTTATTGTCTATTTTTTATAATGTCTATAATATCCTTATTAATTATTAAATTGTAAGGATATTGAAGTATTTAGTATTTATTTAATTTTTATCTACTTGATTATAAAATGTTAGGGATGTGTTATATGTATCAAAATTTAGGTCGTATTATTATACTTGTACCAATATAATCAGGTCGTTCCATTCTGTATCATCTAAATTGAAGTCGCGTCATTCTATCATGTAAATAGAGAATCATGTAGTTCCATTTTTATTAGCTCGTACCAAATAAACTTAGATTGTATCACTGTATCTCATACCAATTGTATAGTTGACCAAAATAACTAAAAAACAATACTCCCTCCGTCCCGAATTTGCACACTTTTCTTTTTGGGGTGTCCCGCTGAAGGTGGAAAAATTGTCCAACTGCATGGCATGGTATGTACACTGGTCATTGTCGTGAACCGACTATTATATTAGAAGCAGTTGCTTCACAGGATCTCTGGATATGGCATACCTTTTTTGGAATGCCATGCTCACTCAATGATATTAATGTTCTCAATAGATCACCCGTATTCACAACATTAGTTAACGGTCGTGCTCCCCCCGTTAATTTTATCGTTAACGGGAATAACTACTCGATGGGTTATTATCTAGCAGATGGAATTTACCCTGCGTGGGCTACTTTTGTAAAGACAATACCTGCTCCAATAAGCTTAAATGCCAAACATTTTGCTCGTGCCCAAGAAGCTGCGAGGAAAGATGTGGAACGAGCATTTGGGGTATTACAAGCACATTATAATATAGTACGTGGGCCAGCAAGATTTTGGGATGTGGAGACTTTAGCTAATATAATGAAAGCATGCATTATAATGCATAATATGACTATTGAGAATGAAAATGGTCCAGGTACCCTTGAGTTTGATGATGCAACTTCAAATGTCACACAATCGCGTGAGCAAACAAATGAGTTAACAGAGTTTATTCAAGTTCATCACCGGATTCAAGATCGTGCCACTCATTCACAACTACAACACGATCTTGTTGAGCACTTATGGAATTTTTATGGCGAAGACAAAGTATCAAGTTAGAACAATGATTGTAATGTCATTTACTTTGCTTTGAATGTAGTGTCTTCAAGTTTGAGTCATTAATGTTTACTTTGCTTTGAATGTAATGTCGTTTACTTTGTTTTGAATTTATTGTCAATAAATTTGAGTCATTAATTAGTACCAATTTAATTGAAAATAGTTTCATAATGTAACTATAGCTTTTATAGATTTTATAGATCCATTGGTTTTATAGTTGAATTAATTCATAGATTTAGTAATTAAATTTAGTTGAAAACTTCACTTGTTACATAATTTAGTACAAGTTAAATCTAATAAGCAACAAGTTAAATTCATATTTAATATTAGTACTTGTACTCAAATCTAACTATATTAGACCATTCTTCCTTAAGACTTCATTTTTCTTCATATTCCAATAAGCAACATGACTTTCATCCATTTCGGTAGTGTCTTTATTCATAATCTCCATATCTCTACGATCTTCGTCTACACGTATAGCATTTTTATGTGCCACAATGAGCCTTTCTCGTTGAGCAAATCTTTCACGCTTTAATCTTAGTTTTTCTTCCCAATGCTCATCCACTTTAGATGAATTTTCGCCATCTGAACTTCCTTGTTTTCTCTTTTGTTGTGTTTTTGCCGCTTTCCTACCCATAGGTCGGTCATTATTAGTGGAAGGCTCACTATGACCTTCAACAGAAGTTGGTTCCACAGTTGTTTCAAAATTATCAAGTCATTTCCTCTCATGCTTCAAAATTTCAAGACAGTGCTCATATCTGAATCATCTCTCTTTCTTGTCAGTGGAATGGTACAAAATTCTCGCTTCTTCCAACTATCAAGTAAAAGGTTCAAAAGTAAATAAATAATATAGATATGAATAATGCCAATCAAATAGATAATTACCCTTTCTTGTTGTGTTTGACCGGATTGATGTCTATTGTCAATTTGTCTAAGAATGCCAATGAATCTTGAACATTGGGTATTAATATCCCTCCAATGATGTTCCACACTATCTTTCGTCCGCCCTCCTTTACCATAATTCTCCATGAATTGATCATAAATCCTCTTCCAAAATCCTTTTGATTTTTTATCGGCTCCATGAATGGGATCTTTACTCGTATTAAGCCAAGCCGAGACAATACAAATATCTTCCTCGTGAGAGAAATTCGCCGACCTTTGTGTTTTACGTTGAACATCAACCTCAATTATGTCTTCAAGAGGTATAGTCGGGTTCACATCATAGCTTTCTTCATTAGCCGGTGAGTCGTCATTAAGTAAATTAGTGTAACTACCATAGTAATTATCATCCATCTACAAAAAAGGGCAAAATACACTATTCGTTTAGTATATTAAATATATATATATATATATATATATATATATATATATATCAAAAAAAAGGACAAAATACACTATTCGTTTATTAATTGTTTTTTGTATTCATCAATCAAATAAATATTTTTATCTAAATCATTTATTCATAAATAAATGAATTATTAAAAACTTATTATGCATACATTTTGTCAACTTAATTAAATGCAGTAGCCTACCGTTGATTGATAATTAAATAATTAAACACATTTAAACTGTTAATTGATAACTTAATCATTTATGCAGTATTCAAAATGTGGTGGTTTTGTACTAATAATTTTAACCAAATTCATATAAAACATACACAAACCCAATTATGAAAAAATTAAAAAATAGCCCATTAAACCCAATCCAAACATAAAGCCTTGACATACCTTAAACTTTTATCTTCTCCCCTCACTCTGCTCTTTCTCTCTCTCTGTCCCTCTGCTCTTTCTCGTTCTCTCTCTATGTCCCTCTTGTTCTCTCTATTTCCTCAATGAAGCTCACTCACCCACCACCAAATCTAATCATTCTTACCATCGTCGGAATACAATCGTCGGAGATATCGCCGGAGGTGAGGAGTTTGAACAATTTCAAAACTGCAATTATGTAAAGTGGGGGAAAAGATTTCTAAAGCTAATTGCAAGGTTTTCCCATGGTGTTCGGTTTATATAGAAGGTTTTTCCCCCAATATGACCGTTGCTATCAAAATTTTATTACCGTTTGGAATTAATTTTCAGTTGGTTGGTTGGTAGTTGGCTTCAATTTGATTTTGATGTTTCATTTGAGAAGAATCAAATTTGATTCTTCATGAATGAGGAATCAAAAAAAAAATCACCATTTGATGTGTGGGTTGGAGGAGAACTTTAGTGTTCTGGGGCATCAAAATGGGTTTGATGCCCCGTTGGAGTAGCTCTTATGTGAGGCCGTCCCACGAATTATTTGTGAAGTATATTCGATTTTAGGTCATTTGTTGATATTTTAAAAACTAGTTGATGAATTTTAATATGGAAAGACACAGTTTATATTGATTTATTTTCGTGTTTTTTTAGATGTAATAGGAGGTATGATTATGGTATCTAAGATCCTCAATCGAAAGAATTTAATTATCGGTCAAAAATGGCGGTGAAAATTGTTTTGGAGGATAGTGAGTTATTCGATTTATGACGAGTTTATGCTATCTTTATATATTTTATAAATATTGTTGTCGTCATTCTCCAACTGATTTTGTATTTTGTAGTCATTTGTATTTTATTTGGTATAAATTCATTATTCATTTTTTTCTACAGAAACGACGTACATGCTCAGATGTACTTAATATGTGGGAAGAATTACTGAGAGAGAACTAGATTTTTATGGTTAAGCCGTAGAAAAATAATGTATTTTTCTAATTTAATTTATCCAACCTAACATTCACTAAAAATTAATTAATACACTTTCCAGATTAATTAACTAACCACATCAATCTCTTGTGGAAACAAGTAAATCTGAACTAGATACCTAGATAAGAAAATTTCAAAATTTATATTAAAAAATATAGATTGAATGTATAAGTCGGCTAACATGTTTTTTTACCTTTATTTGTCTTGTGCAACTCATGCATGAACTTTAAATCCGTGCATTCGGGTCGGGTCGGAATTGACATTGATATGCATATATATATTTTTGTTGCCCTGACTTTTATGTTACATTAGTCATAATATTTATCATAAATTTATGTTCAAATATCACAACCTTAGTGCAATACTTTAACTTAAAAAAAAAAATCGCTGATCTTTATACTATGTTAGTCATATATTTATGTTATATTAGTTATATTTTTATATTATATTAATCATACATTTATATACAAATATCATATATTTATCTAAAATGTTAAGGTATAACTAACATTACTAAATGTATGACTAACACTACATAGATGTATGACATCTCAAGTGAGTTTGTGCACAGATACCTAAATGCATGGCGGCGCGTCAAAACGTGTCAAACCAGATCGATCCAAGTGCATGGATCCTAGATCCATGCATCAGTTGCATAAAAGTTTTTGTGTTATTTATTACATCTATTTGCTTAAATGTAATTTGTTCTTACTTTATTTTTTATTTTTTAAAAATGATCTTCGATATATACTTCTTTTACTTTTTTCTCAGTGTCAATATTTTTTTTTGTGGTTAGTGGATTGTAATCTTTTAAATAAATTTTATTAAAAGTAACGTGGTTATTTGTAATTATTTACTTGAATCAAGAAGACATTCTTAGAAAATGTGAATGAAAAAAAATAGTAAAATAGAACCAATCATATGCTTTTACTTTTTGTACGAAAAGTTGGTAATTAATCATCATATAAGAAAGAAACAACGTGGTCGAATCTCAAGAGGCAATTTTGGCTACAGCCATCACATATTCAAATTCGATTCGTATTATAAATGATATATAATACGTGATACATCTTGAAAAAGTAAAAAAAATAAAACAATTACTCATTAAATTCGTCACATATCACAAGTTTTATATATATATATACACACACTAGTATAAGACCTATGTAATACATCAGATTTAAAAAAATTAAACTTTTTGAAATTAAAAACATTTAATTATTATTTATATAAGAAAAAAAATTATGGTCTTGTGTAATACACATAGGTTAATATAACATTTAATACAACTCAATCTGATTATATATCATTTAATTGTTTAAACATATGTTTCATTTGTAAAGAAACATGAATTTTTTTACTTATTATTTTGAATATATATATATATATATATATATATATATTATGTCTATTATATTATCCAACCATTCCACCATTATTTTAGTTTGATTTTATAGTCAAAAATTAGAATCTTTGAATTTTCTTTTTAACTAAATGATATAAAAAAAAGTCAAAATTTCCCTAAAAATTTCATAATTCATTTTAAAACCAGTATTCGTGAAAATATTAAATTACATTAATTAATATGTTTCGAAGAATTGAAAGTTTGAATTTAATCGGCATACTTTTATTTTAGTTTATTATTTTTTTATTTATATTTTTCTCTAAGTTTTTTGAATATATAAAATGGTTTTTATATCTGAAGTCTATCATGTGTTGTGTTAACAATTATAGACAAAATTCTTATATTATTTACTAATTTTTATTATTAACATTAAATTTAATATAATTAATTAGCTATATTAATTAGCTTTAAAATTATATTTATATATTATAGATTTAATTTGTAAAAAAAAAGAAATTAATATGAAAAAAAGGTAGGTTAGCCATGTTTCAAATGTGGTCATTCTTTTATATATATAATGATACATAAATAAAAATATATATACTTATTTACTACAAATTTAATTTGGAAAAAAAAAATGAATATGTAAAAAATTTAGGCTTGGCATGTGACACACATGTGGTCAATTTTTATATAATAATAATAATAATAATAATAATAATAATAATAATAATAATAATAATAATAATAATAATAATAATAATAATAATAATAATAATAATAATAATAATAATAATAATAATAATAATAATAATAATAATAAATTATTGTTGTTGTTAAAGTAAAATTTTATGGTTTGTATTAAGAAAATTATCAACTAAACTTATTAAATAAAATGCCAATAAAACATCTATTCACTATTTTAATTATTTTTCTACTATATTTAAAAAAAATTCAAATGAATAAAATATATCTTTCAATATTTAAAACCTCTGACTTATTTATTTAGCAACATCAATATTTATAAAGCATCTAATCACCATTTTAAGCCCTTTTTATCTATATTTTAGAAAGAATTTTTCAAATAAATAAAATATCTATTCAATATTTAAAGCATTTTACTTATTTATTTTGTCACATTAATATTAATAAGAGCATTTAATATACAACAATTGTATGAATGTCATGTGTCCTAAATGGTCTTACTTTTATATATATATAAATTATTTAGCAATATCAATATTTATAAGAGCATCTAATCACTAGTTTTTTTATCTATATTTTAGAAAGAATTTTCAAATGAAAAAAATATCTCTTTCAATATTTAAAGCATTTTACTTATTTATTTTGTAACATCAATATTAATAAGAACATTTAATATATAACAATTGTATGAATGTCATGTGTCCTAAATGATCTTACTTTTATATATATAAAGATTGTAAATGTGTAGTATGTCATGTCTCATCACTCTCATGTGATATTATGATAATAAAACCAGTGATTCTATATATTTTTATTGGTTGTGTTGACTGTCAATTCATACAGACGAATTGAGTCAAATATCAAATAAAATCGAATGAATAAATTTATATAAAAGTGAGAAATTGAGCTCGAAAGCCTGCTCGGTCCATCGGACTCGGTTGGTTCTGGTCGGATTCTATCTGGCCGAATCGATTTTATTTTTCAAATTAGAGAGAATAATATGTCTCTATTACATTGACTTTCAAATCCATTTTTTGAAAGTTGAGGCCTTCTTGATTACAGGTTAAACTAAAGATTGCAAATTTTTTGAAAGTTTATTATATTTCGTCGACCTGATTTTAGGGTTTGGTGCTTCAAATCCATTTTTTGAAAATTGAGGCCTTCTTATTACAGGTTAAACTGGAGATTACAAAATTTTTGAAAGTTTATTATATCGGTTGACCTCATTTTAGGGGTTTGGTGCGATCAAATCGGATTTGATCATATTTTGATTAAATTTAATTTTATTCAAACTAAATTGGACTTCATAAACCCTACTTGAGACAAACTTCTTCAAGTCCTCGAATTGTGCCGAGAAGGTAAGCATTGGCCCAAGCTTTGGCCGACTCGGTCATCCTAGTCGGCCCCTGCTCAAACTTAGCTTGCCACGACTTTGTCTCTAGCCGGCCCTTCTTTGGTCGGTTTGGTTATTGGCCGACTCGACGATTGGTCAGCCCGCGGGTGTTCACGTGTCCCGATTCTGACCATCTCGAGTCTGAGTCTGAGGGTGTAATAGGTTGTATAATAATGCTAATAGATGTATAATATTTGTCAATTTGAGAAAAAAAAATTTAATTATCTTATATTTTTAAATTGACATATATCACATATTTTGTGGTGTAAATACACGATAGTAGAGTAGCATAAAATCATCTATATCAACATAATGGTGAGGTAGAATCAGGTGTGGTGGCGTCACATGAAGTCAGCAAACACGCGTATATGAAGCGGACCCGAATATCTACTTTCTCCTGTCCACTTCGAACGTTAATGTTCAATCTTTTCGGTGGTTATGGGTAAAATTGGAAATAAAGAACAAAAGTGAAAAAGTTCTTTTGATGCCCAAAATGCCCTTTCATACACAACCATGTTTGATTCTTCACCATAATGGCTTCATTTCTTTTTCTCACTTTTTTGACCTCGTGCAGAATTCATGACGGTTTAAGGATATGTTTCTTTGTGATTGTATAGGATAATTTAAATTTAAATTCTAATATCTTGATATTTTGATGAATAGTAAAATATATTTGTTATATAAATTTGTAGGGTATCATTTTAATGTAGAGGTTGTAACTCCATATATCTTTTTTTTTTTTTTTTCATATCAAGAGTAACACTCCTGTACACCTAATGCACACATGCAAACGGGTTTGGTCCGGATTGACCCGTATCCGCACACTTTTATTTAATATATTTTTTATATTAGTCATACATTTTAGTTATATTAATTATACCTTTTGTAATACATTTTAATTTTTTGCTTTATATTTTTAATAGGAAAAAAGTGGTAAGACCTAAATTTGAATAATATGTATTCATGAAATATAATAATATGATTTTGTTAGTACGGAATATTGTACAAACACAATCGGTGAATTTAACAATATAAACTAATGTAAATGAAACAAATTGATTCTATTAATATGAGATAAAATTGTACCATCTAATTTTTCATAGTTTGAGCTAGTCTAACTGACAAAAAAGATAAAAATATCATGTGATTAAAATAAAATTAAATGTTAAATTGTGAGTACATCAAGCCTGTCATTTACCTCAAGGGCAAACTAGTTTTAAAGCACAATATAATATTAATATTTTTCAATATTAAATACAAAGTTGGTTCAAAAAATATTAAATACAAAGTTAGTATCTGCCAATCTAAAATATATAACAGTTGAAACTCTCCAACTTTCGATATTTTGACTTTTCAAATGAATCTTGTGCTGCTATGTGAAGAATTGAAACTCTTCTTTTATATATATATATATATATATATATATATATATATATCCATTTGATGTATGTTAAGGTTATGCCCCTAGGCCCTAATGAGTACTCCAATGGACGTAATCATATATATAAAAGTGTGGTTTGCTCTCTCCAGGTGTTGACAAGTGACACTTTTTCAAGCTTTCTAAAGAAAACACATGTTTCTCCTTTCTCTTTCTCTCCTACTTAAAAGAAATGTAACTGCAAGAAACAGAAGAAAACGGCTTAAAGAAATGAAGAGACCTCTTTAATTGAGAGAGAGAAAAGAGATAAGAAGTAGTAGCAAGGAAATTAATAACTTAATTTTGAAGGCTCCTCCATTCAAGTAGAAAGCTAAAATCAGAGAAAGAGAGTTTCTTTTATTTATGTGGCTGAGAACTTCAAACCTTATAAATTAAGGATTAAAATTATTAAAAAATGTGAAAAAAATTATTAAAATTAAGGATTGAAAAATGTGAGATAAGATTAATAAATAGAATGATAATTTTCTAATATACACAAAAAAAAATTGAAAAGAAATCCGTGCATCTCACGGGTTCCAAATCTAGTCTTTGTAATTGGAGAGCATGTATCGAAAAAGTCGTACCCTTTATTTTTTATTTTTTATTTTTTGCTTGAACCCCTTAGCTACCAAATGAGTATTATACTTGTCGATTGATCCATCAACTTTGTATTTCCTTTTAAGGATCAATTTACATCCAAAAGGTTTTCATCCCGGTGGGGGATCAACTATTTCCCACGTGTGATTCTGCATGATGGATTGAAAATTAGAAGATGACTAAAAATATATTTTCTTATATTAATGAATAAAAACATTTTGTTTATTTCAATGAAATATCACCCCTTCCCCCTCCTTTTTTTATTTTTACCATAATTAGGATATTGAATTACTTTTCTACAACAATAGATAATACATATAAGAAATAATTTTACTAGAAATATAAGAAAAAAAGAGAGATAATTTTACCAAAGATATAAATAGTTTCTATTATCACATGTGCATCATACACACTTGAGTGCAAATATTATTTTAAACAAGTAACAAAACATATTGTTGAATTAAAGAAGTTAATTTTATTTGATTTTATCGTGTAAAAGAATATTATACTTATTTCAAAGTGAACCAAAAAAAAAACTCAACCCTTCTAAACATGTATCAGCGTTGAAGTTGCGAAAAGACAAAGTGCAATAAAGTGGAAAAAAGAAAAGTGAAAAATGCAAAATAGTATGATAAATTTGTTAGGATGGCAATGAGTAGTGCAATAAAGCAAAGAGATGAGCAGTTACAGTAGTGTTCTACTCTACATCGTAGCCCACCTGCACCATCTCTTCTCTGCAATTTAATCATCATTTCTTCATTCTCATTCCACCATTTTCGCTTCGTATAATTGAGGATGACAGGGGGGACTCGGATGCCGACGTGGAAGGAGAGAGAGAACAACAAACGCCGTGAGCGGCGGCGCCGCGCCATCGCCGCCAAGATATTCGCCGGACTCCGCCTCTACGGCAATTACAAGCTCCCTAAGCACTGCGACAACAATGAGGTCCTCAAAGCCCTCTGCAATGAAGCTGGTTGGATCGTCCTCCCCGATGGCACCACCTATCGCAAGGTTTATTCATTCATTTTAATTATTATTATTTTTATATTTGCAGTTTTAATTTCAGTTTATTCCTGGTTATGCTGTGGAATCGAGTGTCTACTGCATTTTTTAAAAATTGATTTTACTTGTGTTTCTCTGCTTTCATTCTTCTCAATGTTGTTGATCAATTTGATGATGCTTGAGAATTGAGTGGTAAAAATTGAGGAAAAATGGAATTGGGAAGATAATGATGAATTTGGTAAAAGTAGAAAAAATCTTCTGTGATTCTCATATGAGCAGTGAAAATAAAAACTGAAAATCCAGATTAACATGTCTGGAGATATGTGTACAATCATCATGTTTCTCTGTTTCTGTTTTACAGATTTTAGATTTGTTGGGAGCATCTTTTCTAGTGGGGTCTTTACTTTTCTCAGCCCCCTTTTCAGTCTTGTGTTGTGTTATTACCCAAATGCCCCTTTTTCACATAGTTTATGAATATTCCACATTTGATTGAATAATACACTACTTGTAGGAGTGAAGGAAAAGGATCCACTGGTTTCCTTTGCTATTCTTGTGAAACTTTCTTCAATTTCACTTTCCTTAATACATGAATTATGGCATATAATCCACATGGAAAAATGAAAATGGTAGTCTTTTGCAATACAAAATGAATTCCCTTTTTGCTTTAACATTTTCCTGTTTGAGGTTAGTAGGGTTGGTCCCCTTTTCAGCTTTCATCACACACCCACTATCAATGGGGGCCATTTCTTGAATCACTGCAAATGCACATGCCTTTTGGTAATTCTAGTGTAAATACACAACCAATCCTATCTCTAATAGTTACCCTTTATCCATTTTTAGAAAATAATTAGCTATTTTGTCTTTGAATGTAACAGTTGAATTTGTACACAAATTATTGATTTTCTTGGTTATTATGGAGTTATATAGCTTGTGGAATTAGAAGATAATGATAATGTGAATATAGATTTATTTGATTCTTTTGTAATTCCATGTATAGGGATGTAGACCGGTTGAAAACATGGATATAATTGGTGGATCCGCATCACCTAGTCCTTGCTCGTCTTACCATCCAAGTCCACATACTTCGTATAACCCTAGCCCGGCGTCGTCTTCATTCCCGAGCCCCGTTTCATCTGCCTATGCTCCGAGCATTATAGCAGATGGAAATTCTCTAATCCCATGGCTTCGAAACCTCTCGTCCTCGTCCTCATCCTCAGCTTCGTCATCAAAGCTTATGCATCACTACATGCACGGTGGGTCCATAAGTGCCCCCGTGACCCCGCCCTTGAGCTCTCCAACCGCTCCCTTGTCCACACCTCCGAGCCCCGGCCGGACCCACCTCCCTGATTCCAAATGGTACGATGGATTTCAAATCCCTCAAACTGGTCTCACTTCCCCCACATTCAGCCTCGTCTCTTCAAATCCGTTCGGCTTCAGAGTAGAAGATTTGAGCCGAGGTGGATCACTCGGGCAGAGTGGGACGTGTTCTCCGGCTCTTGCTCAAACAGCCGATATTCCAATGGCTGAAGTGATGTCGAATGAGTTTGCATTTGGGAGCAATGTAATGGGGCTTGTTAAGCCTTGGGAAGGTGAGAGGATTCACGAAGAGTGTGGTTCAGATGACCTTGAGCTTACTCTTGGAACCTCCAAAACCAGGTAGATTAAACCATACCTATTTATCTCACTGCAAGATTGAAATAGTGTATTGAAACTTGAACGGTTCGATTGCAGATAAAGAATCACTCGGATGAAGACTAGCCGTTGATTAGCAGTTTGAAGGCCACCTCTTTTACTTCTCTGAGATTATAGTTTTATATAAGTTATTATAGTTCTTATATGGAGTAGCCCTGTTTCCACAGCCATTATTATTGTTCTGTATTTCAATCTCTTGAAAAGCCTTATTAGTTATTAATTAGCTTTTGGAAGAAATGTATTAGATTTAAACATGGCTTTGTGATATAGAATTCTTCATTTCCATCACAAAATTTGGTCAACGTCTGCATGGAACAGTCAAACTCCTTTTATACACAATATTAAAAAACTTGGGGTAAATAATTTTACCCCTCTAAAACTAAAACTAATCCACGCATAAGTAATAAACAAAGTAAGCATTAGTATAGACTTGCAATAGAGTAAAACCCTAATTAAACATGAAAAATGAAATAGTAGTTATGATGAGACTAAAGACTTTATTTTTGTGATGAAGTTGGATCCTTAGCGGAGGCGTGGTGGTGGTGGCGGCGGCGACTTTACAATGGCAAAACACAATTGTTGATCGATTCTGAAACTCCAAACTTGCACTTTCATACGTTCCTTTCAAATTATTCCCATCTTTAATAGGATTCCAATTTCCATTGATGACATAAGAAGAAGATGTTGGATGGGGCTTGTCTTTCTTGGGCATATCCCACCTCGTGAACCTTGCTGCTTTTCTTGAACAGACACCAACTCATCCTCTTTGCATTTCATCTTTCTGATTGGGATTAATAAGCGGTTTTGAGATTTGTTGACATCCGTTGCAGTCAATTTCTTCTCTATCACAAACGTCTCTTCTGACACGTGTCGTGCCATTTCTTGAATTCTTGAGGCAATACTAGTATTTGTGCAGCTTCTTCCCCGGCCACGCCAACGTTGTTGTTATTATCGTGTTTTCTTGATGATCTCTTGCCCTTCGGAGTAGTAACCAATGTCGACCCTCCTTCTCCGTTGCTTACCGCTTCGTCTTGTTGTCCTATTTCTGTTGCTTTTTGTACCACCATCACGAAAATATCCCATCGAGATTCACCTTTCATATTATCAATCTCGTCTCTCATGTCATCAATAGTCACATCCCTGAATGTCATCTTTGCGAGAGGTGTGAATCCAATGATAGATGATGAGAAACAAGTTAAATGCAGCTAGTGTATCTGTATGTATAATTTGAAATACTATGTTTAATTCTTTATGTTCCACATCTATATACAGAGGTGTAATTAAATGAATCATATTCTTCTTAGAATAGGAAACAAGGTTCAATTAGGATATGAGTCCTACTCCTATTCAATTTCTGTCTTCTCAATCCTCCCTTTCTCTTGCTTAAATTCAAATTGAATATATACACATCTATATATATTACATATTTAATCCACCAATTTTAAGATTATTTCTTCGATCATTTGTTTTCATTCGAGGATTTGAGGAAAAATTAAATCAGGAAAAATGGTTTCTTCACTGCAAGCATCATGTAAGAACAAATTTGATTTCTTTCTATATTCTTGATTAAATTAAAAAGATATGAAGAGTTTATTGTGAAGATTTACGTTTCTTCTTTAAGATTCTGGGGATTTTTGTTTAGTTTAAGTAATTATGTTGGATTTTTTTAATGGATTTTTTTTCCAACAATTTTTTTTTTTTTTTTTTTTTGTGTTTTTCTGTTTTTATTTATTTACTTTAATAGTGGAATGGTGTGTATTTTCTTTCTACACATTTTAATCCAACGTTGACCAATGGCGTGTCAAGTTTCATGTTAAAATGAATAGTCATGTGTACAAATAGTGTTCGACACATGCATAAAGTGCTAGTCATATCAGCAAATTGGTTTGTAATGCCCAAAATTACGAATGTGTACGCGTTTCTCGTGTGATTTAGGCCAATTAGGCTCTTCAGGTCGAAATTGACCTAAATTTGTACAATTTCAAAAATTAATATTCTAAATTATCAGTTCGAAACTTAACATCCGAAATTACCGGACTCCATAAGATACTGTGGATATTGGATAATAAACTCATAAATATATAAATTTCCAAAGTGAGGTGTAACAATCGGCTTAGATTAGTGCATAGAGGACGTTAAAGACTGATATCAAAACATGTATACTTTCCTTTAAACTCTAAAATTAAATATTTTGGCATATAGGGCGTTGAAAAGTGATATCAAAACATGTGTATTTTCATTTACACTTCAAAATTAATATTTTTAAGTATACTAAAGTTGATATTTATGATAAAAGTGAGACTCATGTGTCTCAAGGATCCGTGCCCCCAACCCGCTTCATATCCACATATATATAATTTTTTTTGTTTTTTTTTAATTCTATGCTGGAATTGAGAAGCAAGAGAGCAGAGCGAGAGACACGAGTTCTTCTTCTTCCGACCTTTCTATCCTGATTCCTTCAAATCTTTTACAATTTCTCCTCAATTACTTCACAATGTATTTAAAGATCAACACTACTACAAATTTAGGGTTTTCTTTTTCCCTAATGTATTTAAAGATATAGAGTTCCATTTGTCTTTCTCGAATTCTTAACAAGATCACATCAACAATGGAGAATGATATCAACGATGAGCTAGGTGACGTTTTTTATTGTGATTTCCACAACACTTCTTTACTAACTACTGATGATCCTAGTAAGTTTCAGGGAAGTAGTCTTTTATGTCTTCGATTCAGCTATATTATCATGGTATGATAACATATGCATTGTTTGTAGATTGTGAAGAAATTAAATCATGTCCATGAGCTCATTTATGAAAATTATATGTTCTTATCTTTGGGGGCCGATTGTTGAAGGAATTCTTTTTTTATATTCATTTTTTAGGAGATCGAATGATTGTGGATTATGGGATAAATTATAGTTGTATACATATAAGTTAACGAATTTGTTGTCTAAATCACCATTCTATAATTTCTACTCAAATTAAAAGGTTCTCATCTAGAAGTTAAACATTCAAATGTCATATGAGGAATGCTTTCAGTTTGAGTTTTCGGCTTAATTACTTTCTTGATGATTTAACATGACGATCCTACATATGCTTTAAAAGTATCATGTTTAGTCTTGATGGCATCATATTTTTTGTTATGTGTTATCCCAGTAAGGTTTTTTGATATGGTGATTGAGTTTAAAGTGAAGCTTGATTTTAATTGTCATTCTTCCAATTGGAATATGTTTGGCCAAAGTTCTTTTCTATCACAATAATTTTTGAGTTGTGCTACAAACATTAATATATGATTCTTTATGTTTTAGTAACTTAAAATGATTGCATGTAAGATATTACTAATATGCTCTAAAGGTATTACAAAATTATATGCTTGAATGATATGTAACTATGTAAGTAGTACCTTCAAGGTATTATGAAAATACTTTAAAGGTATTAGACATATGTTCTAAAGGTGTCATGTTTAGTTTTGAAGGTATCATGTTTTTGTTATGTGTTATCCCAACAACGTTTTTTGATGTGGTGATTGAGTTTAAAGCAAAACTTGAGTTTAAGTGTCATTCTTTCAATTGGAATATGTCTGAAACATCAATTCAATCTAATTTTGTTCTCGATTCAACCCGTCCAATTACAAAAAGACGACAATAAATGACTAAAAGTCATTTTCAAAAGAACAAGAAGACCAAATAAGCTAGTTCAAATTGAATAGCACCAAAGGAGTTCGGTTCAAAAATAATAATATTTGATTTGTATAATTATTTATTTATTTACTTTAATACTATTAAGAGATAAAATAGATACCTTAAACAATTTCATCTAATAGTTTTCATTATTGAATAATACTTGTAAAAGAAACAAGTTTATACTGTTTTCAACTCAATTACCAAACATTGAATAAAATCATTGTTTGTAATCAAATTTCTAAACACTATAAAACAGGAAAAAAAAAACATTGTTTCAAATTCCATCACTTTTCCGATCTTTTCGTCCGTGGCCTGTATGACTTTTGAATTACCATTCTTTTCTTCTTGAAATCTGCAGACTTATCTGTTGCTTCATTTTTCTTGGCTTCTGCTATCTTCACTTTAACCTCAGGTTTGCTTTGATAAAAAATTGAATACTTTTTGCAGTACAATGTCCCTTAGCTCATTCTTCTGTGACAACACAATTGTTGCACAAATTTCAGCTATGAGCACTCGTCTTATTGCAGTTTGACAAAAGTAAAATCATTGTAAACCACAACATGATGTTGAAAAATTAATTAAACCGTAACATATACCTTTAAGATATACATGTGATACCTAAAATGTATTCAACTAATACCTAAAAGATATTCAGCAGATACCTTTAAGGTATACATATGATACCTGAAAGGTATTAAAAAGATACCTTTAAGGCATACCGTTAAAACTACTCAATTAATACATTTTCATATATCTATCAAAATACCTAAATACAACAATCCACTTCAATAACTAAAAAATACTTATATAGAAATACCTATTCACATCCATGGTAGTATTTTCTTTGATTTCTCCTCCAAAATATTCTTCTTGCTCGCTTTCTTATGACTAAAAAATAAAATACAATATACATTAGGAATTAACTTTCAAAACATATAAGTAATATCTTTACATATGCAAATGATACATTTAAAGTATTCATATGTTAATTTAAAAATAATACATGTGATACATTTCAGATAAGCATGTGATACCTTAAGTAAATATATATGTAATATCTTAAGAGTATTCATGTGATACCTTAAACACTTAAACAACAAAAACAAAACTAAACAACATAAAAAATATAAAACATTTAACATATAAGAGTACAATCACATAAACAGAAACAACCACCTTTTCTTTTTGCATAAAAAAAATAAGAAAAAAAAATCATAACAAATAACTTTTAATATATTTAAGGTAACACATGTAATATATTAAGATAACACATGTGATACCTTAACGACATGAATGGTATGATGGAATGGAATTATGTGGAAATGAAATGATCTCAAGACTGGAATGATGATGGGAAAAGAATGGTATAAAAATAATGATTCATATGATTGGTATCACAAAGTAATATGAAATGAATAAAATAATCATTATAATTATATTTTATGATTGATAACTACAAATGAATTGTAAAAATATTAAATCAATCATTATTTGACCAAATTACCTTCCACTATAATTTTATTTGATATCCATATTCAATATATCACTCAAATTTAAATTATTTGACATGTTTAAATTTAAAAATAACCATTTTTATAGAAAAATAATCATTAATATTAAGGTGTATTATATTTATATATTTTATTTTTCTTATTTTATTATTAGTTTACTATTTTTGTATTATTTACATATTCTTAAAGTAGTCAAATAATAATAATAATAATAATAATAATAATAATAATAATAATAATAGATTTATCATATTTTTTATTAATTATTTTATATGATTTTATATTATTAAAATTATAATCTCTCATTTTCTATTATCTAAAAAAAATATTTTAGTTACAATTTATTTATATATTTTATTTAACATATTATCTATACTAATATTCATTTATTTTATTTATATGTATTTACACACACATATATATATATATATATATATATATATATATATTAATAGATAAATTTTATATCAGAACTAAAATTATTCGCATTATTAAAATTATATTCATATTATCTTTATGTTTTTAAGATTTTTATATTTATTAACGTTGCCATAAAGTTTTAGAGAGAGAAGACTCAAAACACGAAGAGAACAAACATGAAGAGTTAGCATCTGAAGACACTCTCTTAATTGATGACATCTTATGACGATAAAATAAGTTGAAGCGGCATAAATATAAATGAGTGACACTTGTGTGCCCCTGGGACACGGATCCTAGGATTCGTGCCCCCGACCTGCTCCAACCTGCACATACATATATATATTTTTTATTTTTTTTCGTACATATACTGTTGAGGTATTACAAATTTGTTCTATAGGTATTACAAATATAAACTAATTAAAGGTATTTGATACCTGAAGAGTATATATGTGATACCTTTAGATTTGTGAGGTGCGCGCGGCGGGTGTGGGCGTATGGGCGCGCGGCGTGAGCGCGCGGTGTGGGAGCGCAACATGGGCGTGCGCGGTTTTAAGGTATCACACATTTGTTGTATAGGTATTACACATATGTGATATCTGAAGGCGTGCGCGGTTTTAAGGTATCACACATTTGTTGTATAGGTATTACACATATGTGATATCTGAAGAGTCAATGTGTGATACCTTTAGACTTGTAAGGTGCGCGGCGGGTGTGGGCGCGCAGCGTGCGCGCGCAACATGGGTGCATGGGCGCGCGGTTTTGAGGTATCACACATTTGTTCTATAGGTATTACAAACATGAATTAAAGGTATTTGATACTTGAAAAATATATGTGTAATACCTTTAAAACAAATATGTGATACCAACATGTGCGCGCGCGTGGACGCACGGCAAGGGCGCGTAGGCGCGCGTGGGAGCGGCCCACGCGCCGGGTTGGGTTAATAATGCATTGAAGACTTTTCTTGTCACTGTTAAATTTTGAATTAATTGATTTATTTTCTCATTTGTTGCATTTTGATATTTAAAAAAAAAAAAAACTATTAAAGACATACATGATACAACATGTTAGCCATATCGACAACTTATACCTAACATCTTTTACAAATAATCTTCAATTGTGAAAGGAAATCCACATGACTTAGAGTCCTGTTAATTATTAAAAAAAAAAGAAAGAATAAAGATTAGATATTAAACTAAAAGAAACTAGGATTGCAATCAGATTAAATCACAAAGTAAACTAACTTTTTTCATATTTATAAATATGTATGGATACGTTCTTATAATACACATTTTACACAAACCATTCTCTTCTCTACATTTCCCATAAAATATTACACAAACAACTCATAATCTCTACAACAAAGATCATATCTACAAAACTAAACATCTTGAAGAAGCTTACTTGCGGAAGAATAATCCCCACTTTCATCTTTAGTACTAGAGAGAGAGACTGAGGAATCCATCCATGGAAACACCACTGTGCTTTCCACCATCCCGAGATAACGTTGATACATGAGTTTGGCTATCTTGTGAGAGTATTTCGAATGCTTTGAATCTCATGTCCTCGTCCACTGTACCATGTTTAATGAGGGGTGCTTGAACGGGAATTTTGCCTTCAAGCATGCTCACCACCGAAGACATGGAGGGCCTAAGAGTCGGAGAGGGGTTAGCACACAACAACGCTAAGTTTAACATCTGCATTGCCTCTTTCTTGTTGTCGTCCGAACCAAGAGTCGGATCCACAAGATCTAGAAGGTTTCCTTGCTCGTGTAGGACGTATGCCTTCACGTTTCGTAGAGGAAAAAGATGATTATAATCCATTTACAAGAATAAAATAGGATTGATTTCCAACGAAGAAAAACACTACCTTTTTCCAAAATTTAAATTTTATAAAAAGACATGACTTTTAGGTTGTGTTCGGATGAAGAGATTTGAGGAAGGATTTAAATTCATGGTAGTATATCCATTGGTAGTGTTTGAATAGATATGAATTTGAAATCCATCACTTTCATTTTAAACTAATTTTTTATCAATATGGATAGATTTTGAATTCACACTGACGTGAGTGGAATCAAAATCCATTCATTTCAAATACATCATTCCAAACACAACCTAAGGTTCTTGGCAAATTGAAATAAAGTATTAAAAATTCAATTTAAGAAAATGCTGTGCTCTTTTGGCAATTAACCTGATAGAATAAAGCGTATGCAAGTTATAGAACACTAGCAGATGCATGTAGTAAAAGAAGATTACCCAATCAAGAAGGTAAACAAACTCTTGTTTTGGCCTGTAATTTGTGTTGCTTTTGCCACTGACAATTTCTAGCGCAACAACTCCGAAACTGTAGACATCTGCTTTGTCTGTTAAATAGCCCCTCATAGCATACTCAGGTGCCATATAACCTCTGCAAAAACAACAAAGGACGAAAGACAAAAAAGATGAGCAATCTTTTTCAGTGAAAAATTGTGGTTTTCTCATCTTGTAATGAACATACATTGGCTTTTCACATATGTAACATTGTTCATGAAATCATCACATAATATATATATATATATATATATATATATATATATATATATCAGTTTTCCTATGTAGACTGTATACAAGAAGAGGAATAAACTTACATAGTTCCAGCAATTCGCGTGCTAATATGGCTGTTCTCTTCTTCATCAAGCTTAGCCAAACCAAAATCAGATATCTTAGCATTTAAATTTTTATCCAGAAGAACATTAGTGGTCTTTATGTCTCTATGGACAATTTTCAACCTCGATTCCTCGTGGAGATATGCAAGCCCTCTCGCTATTCCTATGCATATCTTCTGTCTCGTTGCCCAGTTGAGGTTCAATCTTTGTTCCTCACAGCCTAAAACAAGCAGATAAAAGATCAGCAGGGGTATAATAGTTAATAAACTCGTATGATAAATAGTTTCAAGTATTTACCAAAAAGTGCTCGAGCAAGACAATTGTTCTCCAGATACTCATAGATCAGAAGCAACTGGTTTCCTTCGATACAACAGCCAAAAAGCTTGACAAGGTTGGGATGTAATACGGCAGATATCATGCCTATCTCATTGACAAATTCTCGATTTCCTTGTTTCGACTTAGCAGATAGCTGCTTAACTGCAATTACTGTTCCATCGGACAGAGTACCCTAAAATATATCCGAGAAGTTGAACAACTCATCTTTTTCTTCGTTCATCAAATTTGTGTGTGAATGCATGTATTTATTTACCTTGTAGACGGGGCCAAATCCTCCTTCACCGATCTTATTAGAATTATCGAAGTTATTTGTAGCAGCTTTGATCTGTCTTAGAGTAAAGTAACCAGTTTGTAGTTCAAGTGCTCGAAGTTCTGTATCAAGAAGATCAAAAGTTGTTAGTAACCAAGGTATAATAGTTGAAACTGCAAACACATCCAGTAGATAGACAAAAGATACTAGGTCCGATTCGAAATAAGTGTCATTTTAGAGTTTTAATCATAGGTTAAAAAACATAAAAATTGGACAAAAATGCCCTTAAACAATATCAATCTCTCCCCACCGATTCCTAATTAACATGAAATGAAATAATATAAAAGAAAGAAATAAGGAAAGATTGTAGAATCTTGTGTGATTAAATTAAGAAAGGGATTGAGATTAGGGTTAAACTTAATTTGAAACAAAATTTAATTTGCAGAACAACACTTAATTTGAATAGGAGGAAGTAAAATAATCTTCAAAGACATGCCTTTATCTTCAAGGTCTTTGCCTCCGAGATACCCTTTCTTCCAGAGAATAAATAGAATCAAGAGCACGACCAAGCATGAAGAGATGACAATTCCGATAATAGCTCCAACAGATAGCCCTGTATTGATACTATAGTCTACAAGGAACGAGAGAATGTCTCATGATTAGGCACTGATAATTAAAAAAAAAAAACAAAGGAAGAAAAAACTTACTAGGCGTGATGGCAATTGCAGATATCAAGGGTCCATATACACCTTGAGTAGGAAGTCCCGTTGTCCCCTTCCCTCTCCAGTACAAGTGGATCTCCAGGGTGCTGCCATTTACAAGGACGTCTTTGAAATCTATAAAGATACCTTTTCTAACTCTCTTAGCTATGTCCATTATATTAAAGTCGCTTTTAACCACCTTCCCCTGCAAAGGGCAGCGATGAAGAATACGAGATATTTCATAACAGAATATATGGATCCACTTACTTGAATAGCTATGTCAAATATCCTTCTCCCAAGGCTGCTGAAGTTGGAAGTATCGGTATACATAATTTCAGCAAAATGAAGCCGCACATTGTAGCTACCTTGGCGCAAGCAACGTCCATAGAACTTGAGGGAAGAAGGGCAAAGACGAGCTGTTTGGTAAAACTCTTCACTCATGGGTGCCATTGAAGAATCATTCGTTGCAGTATATCCACCTTCCTCGTTGTCAAAGTATATTCCAGTGCTGCTATATGCCCATTTTTCTTTAGATTCAAAGTGTGATGGACCGGCCACACTCGCGTTCTCTTCATATTCATTTCCATCAACTTCAACATTTTTTCCTCCACAATTTATGAATACCGAGTGATCTACAGATAGAAACGACCATAACAACTTATACATTGAAGGGTAAACTGATAAATAGGTATACTAGCAGAAGGCCTTACGTCTAGGATTACTGGGGCAAGGGAGCTCTGGAATTAAACACCAATTGTTCCTATCAAATGAAAAGTGTAGGAATTTTCACAATGAGAAATGGAAAAGTTGTCAGTGATAAAAACGACAACACAATAGGGATTTAAAGGAACTCACGAATTGACTACTGAAGTCGAATGGCTGGCAACTAAATTTCTGCAATGATACAAGTTAGTTGAGTGGCTTGATCGAAGGATTGACCTCAAATACATAATATGGGAAATATTTTCTTTTTTATATATTTATATAACGTAAGAAAACTTACACGGTGGGGAACATGCAGTTGCCAGAAATGCTGGACCCTGTGAAGTTGTTATATGATAGATCCCTGCAGAAAATTACAATTTCAACACGACGTTTCATGGTAAAAATAATTCAATGATACAAATAATAATTTAGATTGCTGAGCTTGAAAATAATTCTCACATATTCTTATTGCTACTCTCGATCCAACTAGGTACATCTCCAGTTAGTGAATTGTGAGACAAAAACCTACAAGTGAAAAACATGAAGTTTTCAACTCGACATTAAATCATTTATAACTGTGAAAGTAATAAGTTTAGAAAGACCATGCAGAATATTTTTTCAGAAAAAATTGTCATCAAGACGCATACATGTGCCTAATGATGCTTCCGAAATCTTGAAGCGTGCTTGGAATTTCTCCACTCAAATTATTGAAACTGAGGTCGCTGTGCAGAGAAGGGAAACACACCAGAGAGTAATATTAAAAAAAGAAAAATAAAATTAAAGGCATACTGTGGTTTCATAGAATTATTGAGCCAATAAATTCATCCCTCGAACTTAAGGACACGTAACTAATATGATCATTTCACGCATGAAGTCCTCTTTTTGATAAGATCATTACTTTTCAAAGGTTAAGCCTGCAAATATAACTAGATCTTGTAATTGTTTTGCATGAGCTCATATTGAGAGCAAATCAAAAGTCCCTAAAACAAAATGTTTATTCAAATTTAGTGGAACCAAGCATCTTGGAAAAAAAAAGAATTAACTTTATGGAAGAAAAAAGTGTCTTCGAGGAAAAAAAGAAATTGAAGAGATCATTTTAACCAGTAGAAAATGAATTATTTTAATCTAAAACAAAATGGATAATCAAGTCAAAAACTTTCAAAGTGGCTATATTTTAACCAGAGAATTAATACAAGTCCAACATAATGCTTATATTTCCAGGGGTTAAAATGAGAAAAAAAAACAAACTTACAGAGTTTTTAAGACATTCATGTTGAACAAGTATGATGGAATTGAACCATTAATTGAGCAATTCCTTAAAACCCTGCAAACACAGTGAGTTTGAACATGACCGAACTGATATTCAATCAACAAAGTTTTCTTGTGAGATTCTTTAAATAACGATACGACACTCACAATCTTTCCAAGGCTGTCATGTTTTTCAAATTAGGGAAATTCATGGATGTTCCTATAACATCAGATATCCTCCTAATACAGAATAAAAAAAAAAGAAGAAGAAGATTGGTAACCAAACATATTATTTCTAGTATAATCACAAGAACACACTATCCGACCATTTTCTTTATTTCCTTTATTTGGCTTTGATTACATGGAACAAAACTAATACAAAGATAATATCTGGCTTACAACTGTTCCATGTTTTTCAACTGGGATATTGTTGCAGGAATAGGACCCTCTAGTGACGTGCCCTGCATGTCTCTGTAACAGGATCAGTAGAAGTTGTAGTGATTAAGGCACGATGATTTCTTTTGACAATTGTGTAAGTGAAAAAATCAAATGAAGAATGATCCAACTGAAGCATAATCAGACTCACAATTGTATAAGTTTGGTCCAGTTTCCAATAAAATCAGGTATTTTCCCTGACATTGTGTTCCCATCTATCCTACTGCAAAACAGTATAATAAAGGCATCTAAACTTCACCATGACAAGCAAAAGTAAGTGCCTTCAGATTTCAACTAATACTCATGCAAATTGTTAGCATTATCCTTGCACTAATCATAGATATAAATTCGAATTTCTTTTACTTACAAATCTTTCAAGTTGATAAGATTGCGAAAGGTCTCGGGTATCGTTCCATTGAAATTATTTGCAGAAAGGCAACTGCAGGAAGAAGTGCATATCATTTGAAGATGAAATTATCATTATAACAAACGTAATATTATGATCAGCAATCTTACAGCCTCTCCAAATTACTCAAACTTCCCAGGTTTTTTGGAAGATTTCCTTCAAGTAGATTATCTTCCAATACCCTAGAGTTCAGATAACAAACAATCAGCATAAATCTACTTTCTTCAGTAGTTAACGTATTTTGCATACTACTAATGACTTACAGTTCTTTCAGAGTGGTAATGTCACCAATTTTAGCTGGGATCGTACCACTGATACGGTTTCCAAGAATGGCCCTGATGTACAAAATATAATGTGTTCAATATCTATGGATCATCTCCATATTTGAAGGTTTAAACAATAAGGCCAACTTACAATATGACAACACGAAGCTGGGAAAAGATTTCGGGAATTGTACCATTGAGGTAATTTCGAGAGAGATCTCTGGAAAAGAGAAGTTCAATCAGTCTTCTAATCGTAAAAAAGCGCAATCAAGTATTCACTACATTCATTTAAAGATCCGAATATTGTGTATCCACAATTCAAGAAAAGTGAAATTTAAACTGTGACTCCTTACAATCATAGTCAAACTACAATTTCAGATGATAAAAGTTCAAAAACCAGTAATTGGAAATTTCCCTATAAGCAGTAATGTCGCAGAATTTTTTTGAAACATGAAATATTGCAGTGTTTGATGAAAGCAAGAAATGTCTTAATGTCTAAATTGCTGTTGGTTTTTGACAAAACAAGTGAACATACAATACCAGCATTCAGTCTATCACTATAATGGAGTGGCCTGAATACCAAAAGTTGATTCTTACATCTCTTGCAGATATGTAAGATTTACAAATTCCTCAGGCAAAGTTCCAGTCAAATTGAGACCCTTCAACTGGCTGCATGGCCAAAACAGAGATGTTAGATTTAAGAACATGATTAAGAAAACTCACAAGAGCTAGCTCGAAACTATTATCTGCCTCTTTCTCCAGAACTTGTAAGCAGAGAAAAACAAGGTTAATCATGAGAGGATATTGAGGTCAAATTTCATATTAACTATGTAGTAATCTAAAAGCAGCCTTTTACTACATAGAAGCTTCATAGCACAAAGAATAAACCAAATCAATCATATTCAATCGACAAACATAACAGCATCTTTACTTAAGCCACTTCAATCATAAAACTTATATATGACTAATGCCTAATGCATGTAAAAATCAGGTGAACTCATAAAATATCTCAGCTTAGAAATAGAACTCATTTATGATTAAACAACTAACCAAAAATCGCATCGTGCATTTCACAACCAATTAGCAGTTGGACATTAAGTAAAGCTTCAAATGCATGATCGCCTCATTCAGTAGTGGCTGTGTAAGAACTTAACATTGCTTCTTGACAGATACAATTTGCTCTTAGGCGAACATAATTATAGCTCAAGTCTTAAAATTTTACAGAGAGTAAGAGCATACATGTGAGTCACATGGCATACAGTTCCGCTATTAAAGGAACAATTGCAAGTCACATTGCTAAATATATCATCAGTCCAGGTCGTGTTAAACGCACTAGCCTCATTGCAAGAACGTTGACTAAGATTCCAGTAAGGGTTAACCAGCTTCAAGGATATTGTTCGAAGAACTTCAACTGCAACCAGAAGAAGTGATTAACACCGCATATATAATGGGAAACATTAGATATATTGCAAAACAACATTTTCCAAGTGTTACCTAGTTTCCTCAATGGACCAATGTCCAAACAACGAAACTTTATAATAAGCAAGTAACATACAAGCTTATTCACACAATCATTAAACTCATTAAAAAAGGCGATAGCTTCTTCAATTATGTAATTCAACCATGGTCACTATTCTGTAATTCTTAATTCTTAATGAAGATAATTAACAACTTTGACTTTCAATTGTACGAGGCGATGATTCCAATTGTACTCAGAGTTGGCCATTGTCCTTGAAAAGTCAAAATATCTCATTCCAAAATACACACCATATCCATCTGGTTCACACTTATCTCATTTCAAAAATATAAGCACAATATAATAATGTCAATTTATTACAATATTAATCTATATTCTATATATATATAAAATAACAATTACCCCCTTAAAATAGAAATGACAAATATTTTCCCGCCCATTTTCACTTTCTAATATTAGAAATATGATTAATAATTTTTTTTATTTTTTGGTCATATTAATTGATTTTTTTTAAATTTCCAAAAATATTGATTTTGTATATGAATATATATGGTATGAATGATAGATCCTATTATAAGAGATGAAGTAATATATATATATATATATATATATATATATATATGGTATGTAAATCACATTCAATTTGGATATTTTAGTAAGTTATATTACCAAGTACAACTGTTAAAAAATATTCGATCCATAAATAATATGATCATTATATAAATATTATATTTCAATCAAATATTATCTCCAATTTGTGAAAAATCTTAAAGAATATACCCACAAAAATCGAATCTCATTATGATGATTATCTATTATGCGTAAAAAAAATAAAAATAAAAACTAATTTGAAAATTTGATTTTTACCCACAGTAGATCTCTAATAATTTGATATTTAATTTAAATATTTGTTTTTTTATCTATAAATCATTTTGATATTACATGATTTGTTCAAACTATTAATCTTATTAAATACTATATAAATAGACACACATATATTATATTTATTTATTAAAATTTGGTCATCGTGATTAAATCTATGTGTGTCAGCCTGATATGAGTTTAAAAAAATATCTTATCATTTACAGTTCATATTCCAATATTTGGTAATTTCAATTTCGTAAAATTAATTAAATCACCATGAAACATTTTTTTGTATATTTATATTTACAAAAGTAATGAGATTGCATTGTTTTGATAATGAGAAAATAAAAAAGGAAGAAAGTTATGGTTCAAGCTAAATATTCTCTCTCTTTTGTTTCTTAAATTAAATTACGTTGGGATATGGAAAGTGTTCCATGAAAACTATTGATTTGAATTTATATGAAGAAAAATTCTTCAAATTCGATTTTGTTACTATAAATCAAGAGATTTCTTACCTTGATGAATCGAAGAAGGAAGAAAGTTATGGTTCATGCTAGATATTCTCTCTCTTTTGTTTCTTAAAATAATTGACAAATTATTCTTTTGGTCATTTCAATGACCTCAATAAACTTACCCTAATTAAATCATGGCGTCAAATTTTTTTTCATTTCAATATATTAATTAAGTTTTATTGGTTGCTCAATAAAGCTGAGATATTTGAATTTATTTTGGAATAATTTATTAAAAGAATGTTACAGTGAATAATATTATATAAAATATCAATTTGTTTTTTAAAATATATTTCATGGTTCCTAAAATTGCAAAGATCATTGACAAGATTAGTTTTTTTCATATATTATAAATAGGTATCATTTTAGGAATCTTCAATACGTACTCATCCAAAAACTCACATACAGTAGCAAAAGATTTTGAAAAATTATCATGGCTCCCGTATTCAATGTGGTTAATGACATCAATCCCTCGAAGACATTATGGGCTTTGAAACTTTGTTTGGTGAGAGCTTATGATGTACCTTCTTATGGAAATAATAGAGTTGTATACTGTTACGAGTGTGTTTTCAATGACAAAGAGGTAATGTGCAAAACTTTATTTGATTATATATCTTGATGTATGATCTATTTTCTATTATATTTAAATATTTTGTTATAATGTTTTTTTCAGGGTTCTACGATACATGGTTCAGTTCGTAAACCATACTTGCATCGTTTCAAACCTCTACTGAATGAAGGAGATTTATATATAATCTTTGATTTCATTGTTGCTGAAACTCTTTGAAATATCGCACAACGGATTTCAAGTACAAATTTAACTTTTATGGAAAAACTGTTGTGAAAAGGATAACTGATCCGAAATTTCCAAATAACATTTTTGCTTTCAGAGGATTTCAAGATATATTGTCAGAAATATATATTGATGAATATAGACTTTATGGTGACACGCATTTAACAAACAAATATTTTATTCATTTTGTTATTTGTATTTCCCACACTAATCTAACATGTATTGTAATTTATTTTCTTAGATGTGGTTGGATGGATAGCAGGAATGGATGCACCGATAATAAAGGATTTGACCAACTGTCCCAAGAAGATGATTGAAATTGTTTTGGAAGATATAGCGCATGTACAAATTTGAACGGTTTTTTAAATTATAATGATTTTTTTCTCATTAAATTGTTTATTAAATTGTGAATTTCTTGATATAGGAAACAAAGGTTGAAATGCACATTGTGGGAAGAATATGCCGAATATTTGATTCCATATTTGAATAAGCATACTAAGGAACATGTGATTGTCATAATTCAGATGTGTCGTTCATGCAAATACGATAGTATGATTTTGATTGAACTTTTATTATGTCCACATTCAATATTTACTTTGCAACAATTTTTTTTTTATTTACATGTAATTTCTTTTTATAGAAACCATTTATGCTTCCAACACATACCATGTTACAAAAGTGATTGTTAATGGAGACAATGAAGTTGTCACTGATTTTCGAACGAGGTAAAATTAAGTAAATATTTTCATATATCGTGCAATATGTTTTTCAAATTAATTTATTTAATAATGTTTTTTAGGTTAAATATCATTTATGTTCAACCTAAATGTATTGGGTCTGTAAGCGAGATTTATGGATGTTCAATATATGATGAGTTGGAGGAAGGAAATGGTTTAGTGAAGAATTTGGGACAACTTAGTGATGATGGATGTGAGGTACCTAAAATTGTAATTTTATATGATTTTGTTTTTAATTTAGATAAACATTCTTTATTTCTATATTGTAATATAATTTATGTTTTTTAGCCTGGAAGATATTGAGTGTTCTGTAAAATTGCTGAAGTAGACAACGTGGCAAGTTGTTGGTATCTTAATTGTAGGAAATGCTCAAAAAAATTATCAGTTGAAGGAGATTCATATTTTTGTTTCAAGTGTGGTGAGATGCGTAATGATGGAATATATAGGTAATTCTCAATGAAATTAAAAATGTTTTTATTTTATTTTATTTATTTTCCTTTTATACACACACACATACACACACACACCATATAATTGGATTTAATTTTTGAGAGTTTTAACTTGATCTGTTTGCTTATCGAACAAATAGTATATATGTCAAATCCTGACATCTCCTTTCCAATTGAAATGCTATGTATCACCTCACCTAATATGCATGACTAATTTTTTAACTATTATATTATGATAAAACATAATCTCTTAAAGTACAAAACTCGATTAATTGACTTTTGTTGGGAAATAAAATTATTTTGGTTTTTTTTGTATCCCCTTCATAGTGCTTTGATGCGCTTCTATGAGAGTGTCCAGTAGCATATTTCATTTTCCTTGCTTAAGAAAATCTGCATAGTTTGTTTATATTATATATTTGCATTACTGTTTTTCCATGTCACAAAAAAAATTAGTAAAATAATCAAACAAATGATGAAAATAAGAAAGATTTAAAATTAATAAATTATATGGGAATTAGATATCAAAAAATAACTTAAAAAAATTATATTGTTTTTTACGATCAACATTTTTATATCAAAAAATTATTAACACTTGAAATTTATTTGCTACTCCACACGATACCAAATGAGGTTGAAATATTATTGAAACTTAATTATAATATACAATAATACCATCATTTTACACTCATTACAATGAATAAGGTATGAGCATATATTTGCATAATTATTTTCCATACTAATTGTGAAAAAAAAAAAATAGTTCTAAAGTATTCAGATAATATATGATAAAAATTCATAAATTATATGGGTAGTAGATTAAATTGAAATAACTTTGAAAATTTAGATTATTTATTTTTCATGATCAACATCAAAAAACTACCGACACTTGAAATTTATTTACCCATACATCACACGGGTACAAAATGAGATTAAAATATTATCGAGAACTTGATTTTTTTTTCGTAAATTAATATTTTTACATTAAACTCAGAATATTTAAATTTTATGATCGTGTGTCAGACGGGTAATAAATTAGATCGAGATTGTCGCAAAAAAATTATTATTTTTCGTGTTCAACATTTTCATATATATATATATATATATATATATAAATTGTAAAATTGATATGCATGTGCATCGCACGGGATTTATACTAGTAATATATAGCACAATTATCATAGTCAATGCAATAATATATAGCACAGTTATAGTAATGTACTTTTCTTATCTTGTTGGGGAAGAAATAACACAATACAATAAAAAATTTACTCTTTACCAGCGATGCTGTAAAAATAGTAAAGATCAACAGGACACCATAATTATAAGTTGAAATCAGAAAAGTAAATGCTAAATGTGAATAAATATATCTCCTTTTTTTCTCAAAAGGTAGTTCATCATCAATCCTAATATTAAACATATGAAAATATAAATAAAAAAATGCAAAAAATCAAGCAAAAGATAAGACAGATTCATGTGAGTAGGCAATAAAGAGTTAAAATAATAAATTAAAAAACAAAACCTTCATATTGGACCAATTGATTAAAAGAAATCCTACAATTTTCTGAAATTACAAATTCCAAAATTTATAAAACAAACACAACTATCAAAACAATACTTGTATTTAAAATTTTAAATGCTAAAATTAAAGACTAAATTAAGAAAAAAAAAATCGTTTCTCCTTGTTTCTAAATTTCATCATAAACACAGAGAAAGGAAAAATTCTTGAGAAACGTACCTTCCTCTTCAGGGAGAAGTTGAGCAGAAGATGTGAAAAGTAAAGATGCAAAGACACTTGCAAAAATACAGACTTTGAAGAAATTTGCAGTCATTGAAGGCCTTGTCAGAAGAATGAATTCCATTGAAAGAAATGGTCGAAAACTATGCATACATAAATATCCGAAAGTACATATATTTATGCTCGCAAAAGAAATGGAGTCTTTATATAAGTATAGAACTCAGAAACGAAGAAAAATCTGAGGAAGGAAAGAGAAAGGTAGTTAGATTTAATGGCGGGAGAGAAAAAAATTTAAGGGTGGACTAAAGACACCACGTAAACTTCAAAGGGCACCCCACTTTTTTTTTAATTCCAATTTTACCCTTAAGTTTTGTTCAACTAGTTCCGTTTGGTCATTATAACCGAATATGCTTCTATATGTTCGGTCATGGTGGCCGAACACTTTTCTATGTGTTCGGTCAACCAGGCCGAACGAAACTGCTCGGGTTCAATCGTTTTTTTACGTTTTTTCCTATGATTTTCACACATTTAACAAATCCGTAAAATGTTTGTCATTATGTTGGCATTATATTCTTCAAAAAAAAAAAGATTTAACATAAAAAAAAAACACAAAAAAATCGATCAAACCCAACCGCGGTCACCTGTCGTCGCGCACGCCCGAGGTGACGGTGGGCGTCGAACGCGCGCACGCACGACGGATGATAGGAGAGCTGTGCGCGCGCGGATTGGTGAGGATTGGCGTCCGGCGCCACGCACACGACGGGTGATGAGAGTGCTGTGTGCGCATGAGGACGGATGCGATGTGCGCGCGGGGACGGGCGACGGGTGCATTGTTCGGCCACCATGACCGAACATATAGAAGCATGTTCGGTCATAATGACCGAACGGAAGTAGTTGCACAAACCCTAAGGGTAAAATTGGTTTTTTTTTTTTTTTTTTTTAAGTGAGGTGCATAGAAGTTGACCTGGTGTTTTAGTTCCACCCAAAAATTAAATGTAAAATGAATGATATTTTTACAAATGGGTTTTGAATGAAATAAATAAGGTTGAAAGGGTCAAATTTGTCAAATTCGTACAAAACGGAGTTAGTGAAGATATTGTCAAGTTGCGATATTTAGGAGGAGAAAATCCAGATTATGAGGAGATATGCTATGATTTTTTTTATTTTATTTTTCATATTTTTGTTTAATGAAAGCTTATTATGAGGACTGTATTATTTTTATGAGTAAAATCATTTTTATTTGATGAAAGGTGTATACAATTCCATCATAGAAAGATGATATATGGAACTTGTTGGTTTTATTTTTTTTAAGTTTATCTGTAACATAAATTCACAAAAACTTTTGTGCACCGGGTATATGGATCTAAAATCCATGCAATCCGGGTCGATCCAACCCGGATCCGTGAATTTCTATTTTTTTTTTCCAAATTTTTGTCTTGACCTTTATGTTATAAATGTGTGACATTTACGTTATAAATATGTGACATTTATGTACAACTATCTCTACCTTTATGCACTGTAACTTAGGAAAAAAATGAAGATTTTCAACACAATTTGTACTATGTACCTTTATGTGATATCAATGTGATATGTATGTTATATTATGTCATATTTATGTACAAATATTCTGACATTTATGCACCTTTATATATTATATAAAAGTCAGAATATTTGTACATAAAAGTGACACAATATAACATAAAGGTCGTATTGATATCACATAAAGGTGTACAGTTTAAATTATGTTGAAAATCTTTATTTTTTTTCTAAGTTACAGTACATAAAAGTCATGATAGTTGTACATAAATGTCACACATTTATAATATAAAAGTCACATTAATACAACATAAAAGGCATAACCTGAAACAAAACAAAAAAAAAACTTAATTAAAAAACACGCGGATCCGGGCCAAAATTGGATCGACCCGAATTGCATGTACACCAAGTGCACACAAGACCAACTCACACAAATTACTACTAACATATTTCGAATTACTAATATTTTATAGCACATTTGTGTTATTTTTGGTAGCGGTATTACTGATTTGTATTTAAGTTGGTTTCATAAAATTTAGACATTAATTTCTATATCAAATTCACATACTTCCTTCCACACATAAATATATACATAAATAATTCAATATATAAACGAGTCATTTTTTTAAAATTCAATATTTAATATTTAGTCAATCAAAAGAATGTTTTTTTTTTTTTTTTGAGAAAACCATCAATCTCACATAAAGCATAGTTTTGGTTTGATTTGTCAAGTGGGCTGAAATTACTGACACACACACACACACATATATATATATATATATATAACATCACATGTAGTGGTGCCCAACGGTTCGGAAAAACCGGAACCGGCGGTCAACGGTTTGGGGAACCGTTGACCCGGTTCCGGTTCCAAACCGGAATCGTAAACCGGATTCATCCGGTTCGGTTTCGGTTCGAGTTTTGTAAAACCGTGAACCGGCGGTTAAACTGGCGGTTCCGGTTTTTTTTTTTTTGACGAATGAGTTAGCGCCACGTGTCCGTCGGAGCTCCGGCGAAAAGTAGCCGTTGTCGCCGGATTCCGGCGAAAAAGAGCCGTTGCGTCGGAATCGGCGGTTCGAGGCCGGTTCGAACCGGCGCAGCTTTTTTTTTTTTTAAAAAAGTTACCGTTGGACACGTGTCACGCCAGGATCACTCGACCGTTGGAGATCAATGGTTGAGATTTGTGAACCGGCGGTTCCGGCGATTTTTTTTTATTTTTAAATTTTCTATAAATACCCCCTCCCCCCATTCAATCCTCACACCATTCCAACACTTCTCTCTCAATTCTCAAGTTGCAATTCAATTCTCAATTCTAAAGTTTCAATTCTCAAGTTTTTTTTTTAATTCTCAATTTACGATTCAATCGAAAATGTCTCGAAGAGGTTCTTCTTCCGCCGGTTCTTCTCACCGAGGAAAGGCACCGATGCCTCCACCACGAGATGTTGAAGTCGATGATCTTATCGATCAATACACTCCCCACTCTCATTGGAGTGAGGAGTACGCCAATTTGGAGGAGGCTCTCGGACCTTTGACCGCCGCCGACTTTGCCGAAATGGAGGAGGAGCAGGAGCAGCCGGAGGCCCGTCCAACTCAAGAGAGTGACACACGTAGCCGAACCACTTCGACACTTCGAAGTGATATTTTCTCCATACATTTTAAAAAGGAGAAAGTATCAAATTCGAACGTGGACTTCACAGTGACGTGCAACTACTGTGGAAAGAGCTACAAATTCAAGGCCGGAGGGGGCTACGGAACGTTCAACAACCACATCATCAAGAAGCATCCGGATAAGATGGGTAATGACCGCTCTCAAACCCATCTTCCTCGATAAAATGCCGGTTCCAGTGGGGGAACCGGAGGTAACGACCCTAACTTCCTTCATAAATTTAGTCAATTAACTCATAAGAAAGGAATGACCGAATTGATTGCTAAAAAACATCTTCCTTTTCAATTTCCAACTGACGATGATTATGAAGAATTTACTTGTGAAGTTTTTCAACCCGCTAGTAGAAGAATATCTAGGAATACCGTTACACGTGACATAGAAAAAATTGTAGGTGAATATAAATATGCTTTAATTGGAGAACTAAAAAATTTAACACAACGAGTATCTATTTGTTGTGATGTGTGGAAAGATCCTTACGGAAACCATGATTATTTAGGAGTAACGTGCCATTGGATAGATGATGCATGGAACATGCAAAAACGATTAATTGCCTATGTCGAATTTGATGAAAAACATAGTTCCGTAGCAATTGCTAGAAAAATAATAAAAATTGTTAATGATTATGATATAGTTACAAAAATATTTTCGATTGGTTATGATAATGCCGCTCCTAACACCGCTAGTATACCCACATTAATGGAATTTTTTAGGCCTCCAATAGATGGTAGACTTTTTCATATTCGTTGTGTACCCCATTGTTTGAATTTGTGTGTACAAGATGGATTAACCGCTTTGCATGATAAAATCTCACCTATTACGGATGCAATTCATGAAATTGCTAAATCAACACAATGACATAAAAAATGGGCAAGATTTTGTAAAAATAATGGAATGGAAGTTAAGAAATTTATATTGGACGTAAAACATAGATGGAATTCAACTTATTATATGCTTCAAGATTCTTATAATTATAAAGAATTGCTAATTGAATTTTATAAAGAAAACCCACATGAATTGATATATTTGAATAGCAACTCTTGGGATGCATGCATTAATTTAATAGCTCTTTTAAATTTTTTTGAAGAAGCCACTAGAGAATTAAGTGGCACTTATTATCCTACTTCTCCATTAGCCTTAGATAATTGTGTTAAAATTGCTTTAATTTTGAATGAATATTGTGCATGTCCTATTATAGGTGACACTATTATAGCAATTAAAGCAAAATGGTTAAAATATTTTCACGAACTTCCCGATATATTTTTAATAGCTAAATTATTAGATCCTAGGATTAGAGAAGATGGTCTAATGGAATTATTACGCATGTATTATAGTGCTTTGTTCCCCCATCTTTTGTTATCCGATTATGATGCAGTTGACTATGTTCCAAATTATGTAGAAGTTGCAGCTAGAGCTAAAAACTATTTGTATGATTTATTTAAAGAATATAAAACCTCATTAGGGGATGATTGTGGGGATAATTTAGGTGCTCAAAATGTAGGTGGTAGTAGTAGTTCTTCACATAATCCATATAATGTTAGTGGTCTTAATGCATTTTATGATTTTTATGATAACCGAACACAAAAACGAGCTAGGGGGTCTAATTCCACACAAGAATTAGATACATATTTAAGTTGTACATTTGAATTTATTTCTTTTGAAAACTCTGTGGATCTTTTGAAGTGGTGGTCAAAGAGAATCAACACTTATCCTATTTTAAGTCATATTGCAAAGGAGATTTTTGCAAGTCCCGCCTCCAACGTTTCCGTCGAGTGCGCCTTCTCCAAAGGACGACATATGTTGAATCCAAAAAGGTCAAGATTGACCGTAGAGAATGTTCAAAACATTACTCTACTTGAAGATTGGCTTCGAGCAAAGAAACGTCAACAACATCTAGATTTATCCGTCTTTGATGACGATGGCCCCGACGAGTATGGTTACGATTCCAACACATCCTCCTCCACCGGAACTAATGGGTAAGTTTGAGGTAAGAGAACTACGTGAGCTTTGATTCCCTAATGCAATTTAGGGATACGTAAACAATTTCATTCTAACTTTCAAACTTAGGATGAAACTCAAGCTCTTTCATTTTTTTTTTTTACTTCTCTTACTTGTAATGAGCAAAGAATGTTGTGTAGTAGATGGTGTGTCTCAAAGAAAAGAGGAGATAATAAGATGTGTCTTAGATGGACGTCTTATTATGTCCTCCTTTCTTTGAGACACATCATCTACCACACAACATTCTTTGCTCATTACAATTAAGAGAAGTAAGAAATAAGAACTACGTGGGCTTTGATTCTCTAATTCAATTTAGGGATACGTAGGCAATTTTATTCTAAGTTTGATATTCACTTTCAAACTTAGAATGAAACTCAAGATCTTTCATTTTTTTCCTCTTTCAATTTGTAATTTGTAAGTTGTAATTTTTTTTTATTGCTTGTAAGTTGTAATTTTTTTTAATTCAAACTTAAAAGTTTGTTGTTTGTAAGTTGTAATTTTTTTTAATTCAACCACCGATTAATCGTTATTTGTAAGTTGTGATTTATTTAAATTCAAACTTAGTGTTTTATACTTTGTAAGTTGTAAATTTTGGATATTTATACAAAGTTGTGTATTTTTTAACATGTGAATATATTTTGTAAAAAAAAAAAAAAAAAAAAACCGGAAAACCGCCGGTTCGAACCGAAACCGCCGGTTACAAACCGGAACCGAACATCCCCCGGATCGGTTCCGGTTCGACCCCCGCCGGTTTTCCTAACCGGCGGTTCGGAACCGGAACCGGCGGTTTAACCGAACCGGGCACCACTAATCACATGCACCACTTTTGCCGGATAATATTCCTATATGGACATTATATCAAAAACTACAAAGAAATAATGATAAATACATAAATTAGTCAAAAAAAAAAAAAAGGAACTGAAAATTATTTAAATAAATAATTTTTTTAATAAAACTTGAAAATTTTCAAGCATGATAATTATAAAAAATCTAAAATTTATCTGAACTGAAAATATAAAAATAACCAAAATGAACTTAAAAAATATTTCATAAATTCAAAACAATATTTGAAAATCATTTAAATAAATTTAAAATACTAGAAAATTGTTGACTTAGTTTTGATGGAAGATAAAATCAACCTAACATTAAGCAATAAATGATCAATATATAGCCATGGAAATTTAGTCATTTAGAAAGGAGCCCATGCTATTACCCATTTACCCTCTCTCTTATCCAAATAATTGGTGAAAATACAAAACCAGCCAGATTTGAAAATTCAAAAGTGAAACATATCATAATCTAATAATTCAACAAGTTGGAATATATGGACACACACAGATTCCAGTCAGAAAATAAATAAATAATTATGGTGTGGACGGTGGACCCCATAGAAATTAAATGTGTCATCAAGAGTCAAACATGAAGATATGGACTTGTTTAGACGTGTTCACAGTTCACGAACCGTCGGTTCGCCGGTTCTGTGAACCGCCAACCCCCAAACCGGAACCGAACCGTGGGAGTCATGGTTTTGATTCCAAACTGGCGGTTAAATCGAAACCGCCGGTTCGGTTTCCGGTTTTTTTTTTTGGTTCTGCATCTCAGTACCGCGGTACCCAGATACCGTGGTATCAGCTTCAATTTTTTTTGTGTTTTTGGGTTCTGAATCTCAGTACCGCGGTACCCATTCTGAATACCGCGGTATCGACTTCCAGGAGGTTCTCAGTACCGTGGTACTCGTATTAATCAATTAAAAAAAATAGGGTGAACCGGCGGTTTTAACCGTCGGTTGGAACCGACGGTTCAGCGGTTTGTATTATTTGGAACCGAAACCGAACCACTTCTCCCCGGTTCCCGATTTCGGTTTGAACTGGCGGTTGGGTCAACGGTACCGTCGATTCGAACCGGCCGGCTCCGGTTCAAACCGAACCGGTTGAGCACGTCTAGACTTGTTCCTTGCAATTTCCTAACTTTTGATAAGTATTTAGGAGAATTAACTTTTTAGTTAGAAAAGAAGTTACTCATCAATCGCCTTTATGTCGACTAATTAATAGTATTCAACTTTTATGACTAAAGAATGCATGCATGCACATATCCTATTCATAGTTGAATGATATATGAACTATTTACACGACCTCATTCTAGATCTCATGGATAATTTGACGAGTCATATTCAGTTGGTTAAATTCTAATTAGGTTTAAAAGTTAATTTGTTAAATATTAGAGGCGTTTTAATGAGGATGTTTTGCATGCCTAAATATATTTTATAAGATGTTATTTTTGGTAGCAGTATTACTGATTTGTATTTAAGTAGGTTTCATAAAACTTAGACATTAATTTCTATATCAAATTCACATACTTCCTTCCACACATAAATATATACATAAATAATTCAATATATAAACGAGTCATTTTTTTTAAATTCAATATTTAATATTTAGTCAATCAAAAGTTTTTTTTTTTTTTTTGGAGAAAACCATCAAATCTCACAGAAAGCATAGTTTTGGTTTGATTTGTCAAGAGGGCTGAAAATTACTCTCTCTCTCTCACACACACACACATATAACATCACATGCACCACTTTTGCCGGACAATATTCCTATATGGACATTATATCAAAAACTACAAAGAAATAATGATAAATACATAAATTAGTCAAAAAAGAAAAAAAGTAACTGAAAATTATTTTAAATTTTTTTTTTTTAATAAAACTTGAAAATTTTCAAGCATGATAATTAAAAAATATCTAAAATTTATCTGAACTTGAAAATGAACTTAAATTTTAAAAATAACCAAAATGAACTTAAAAAATATTTCATAAATTCAAAACAATATTTGAAAATCATTTAAATAAAGTTAAAATACCCATGCTATTACCCATTTACCCATTCTCTTATCCAAATAATTGGTGAAAATACAAAACCTGCCAGATTTGAAAATTCAAAAGTGAAACAATCATAATCTAATAATTGAACAAGTGGCATATATGTACACACTGTCACACACACAGATTCCAGTCAGAAAATAAATAAATAATTATGATGTGGACCCCATAGAAATTAAATGTGTCATCAAGAGTCAAACATGAAGATATGGACTTGTTCTTTGCAATTTCCTAACTTTAGGAGAATTAACTTTTAGTTAGAAAAGAAGTTACTCATTAATCGCCTTTATGTCAGACGAATTAATAGTATTCAACTTTTATGACTAAAGAATGCATGCATGCACGCATCCTATTCATAGTTGAATGATATATGAACTATTTACACGACCTCATTCTAGATCTCATGGATAATTTGACGAGTCATATTCAGTTGGTTAAATTCTAATTAGGTTTAAAAGTTAATTTGTTAAATATTAGAGGCGTCTTAATGAGGATGTTTTGCATGCCTAAATAATTTGGGCTTGTATATTTTAAAAGATGTTTTAAAGTTTATAAAGTTAGTGTAATTGAATTAACACATCAAAAATTATGTGCATCTAGTGCATGCATCTAAGATCCATACACTCAGATTGACCCAACTCGTCACGCATAACCACGCGATGTCAGGTCTGCGCACAAACTCACACAAACTGTTTTCAGGTGTCATACATTTATGTCATGTTAGTCATACATTTTAGTTATATTAGTCATACATTTAGTAATGTTAATTGTACCCTAACATTCTTTTTAGACATACATATTAACATTTCATATCATTTAGTTATGTTAGTCATACATTTTAGTTATGTTAGTTGTACCTTTAAGTTATGTTAGATAGATGTACGGACACATGTTCACGGTTTGAAAACCGCCGGTTCGGCTAACCGCGGAGGCGAACCGGAACCGAACTGTGGTGGTCACGGTTTTGGTTTTGGTTCCGAACCGGCGGTTCGGTTTCCGGTGTTTTAAATTTTTTTTTTTTTTTTGCAAAAATTGTTTAATAGTCCATAAATTCGAAAGAAAATGAAATTCACGAAAAAATGAGGAAAAGAAACGTAAATTGAGCGAAAATCATAGCAATACTTTATAATAATGGTCTTTATTTAGAATTTGATTATTAATTAGAGCATTTAGAATGTGGCAAAAATATGGTTATAATCACTTAATTATAATTTACAACCAATGCATAATGTATGAATAAATATTTAATTCGAAAAAGAAGTTATTAGATATATTACAACTTTATAAACTCATCTTTACATTAATAAAATACAATTATTACAACTATTTACAAGTACAAGTAAAACATTACAAATGTACAATTTTTTTAAAAATTACAATAAAACATATTACAAATTACAATTATATGATTGAAGAAGAGAAAAAAAAATTGAAAGAGCTTGAGTTTCATTCTAAGATTGAAAATGTAACTTCCAAACTTAGAATGAAATTGCCTACGTAACCTTGTCAAAACGAAGGAATCAAAAAAGCTCACGTAGCTCTAACTCACCGAAACTTACCTTCTCTCGTCGATGTTGGTTCCGGCGGAGGAGGACATGTTTGAATCGTATCCGTAGAGGTCATCTCCATCGGAGTCTAAGTTCGAGAGATTGAGATCTTGTTGACGGTTGCTTGCTCTCACCCAATCTTCAAGTAGAGTAATGTTTTATACATTCTCTTTTGTCAATTTCGATCTTCTTGGATTCAACATGTGTCCTCTTTTGGAGAAAGCATGTTCGACCGCAACGGTTGAGGCGGGACATGCAAAAACTTCTTTAACAATAGTGGTTAGTATAGGATAAGTGGTGATCATTCTTGACCACCACTTAAATAAATCCATAGGATTTTCAAATACGGTTTGTTCAAATGTGGCACCTAAATAATTATTTAATTCTTGACAAGGGTTACTACCTTTCGGTCTTTTTTGTGTTTTAACATCATAAAAATTATAAAATTTACTAAGTGCTTGAGTCGGTTGAAAACTAGATGATTGACTACTACCTCCTACATTTTGATCACTTATATCATAACTACAATCATCACCTAACAATTGTTTATATTCTTTAAACAAATTATATAAATTTTTCTTAGTTCTACTTACAACATCACTAGGGATAGGAATATAATCACATAAATCATAATCATTTAATACCATATTTGGAAACAATACATTATAATATAAATTTAGCAATTCTTCTAATCCATCTTCTCTAATCTTAGAATCTAATAACTTAGCACATAAAAAACATCGGTATTTCATGAAAATATTTTAACCATTTTGTTTTCATTACTAAGACGGTTGATCCTAAAATTGGACATGTTGCATATGAATTTAAAATTAGAGCAATTTTAACACAATTATCTATAGCTATAGGAGAAGTAGGATAATAACAACCACTTAATTCTCTAGTGGCCTCTTCAAATACTTTTAAAAATTGAATTAGATTAAAACATGCATCCCATGAAGCTTCAAATAAAATAACATCATCATTTGGATTTTCTAAATAAAATTCACATAGCATTGATATATATTCATACGAATCTTGAAGCATATAAAAAGTAGAATTCCAACAATGTTTAACATCAATTATAAATTTTTTAACTTCAACACCATTTCTTTTATAAAATCTTACCCATTTTTTATGCAATACCGTAGACCTAGCAATTTCATAAATTGCTAGTTTAATAGGTTTTATATATTTATCTAATGATTCTAAACCATCTTGAACACATAAATTTAAGCAATGACACATACAACAAATATGAAAAAAATTGGCCTCAATCGGAGGTTGACAAAATTCAATCAAGTAAGGTAAAACCGTCGTATTATTACTAGCATTATCAAATCCAATCGAAAATACTTTTCTTACAATACCGTAATCATTTAAAACATATCGAATTTTATGTGCAATGTGTTGTGCCCAATGTTTAATATCAAAATCAATATAAGCAATTAAACGTTTTTACACATTCCATGCATCATCAATCCAATGACAAGTAATTCCTATATAATCATGTGTTTTATAAGGATCCTTCCAACAATCACTACATATAGAAACTTTTTGTTTTAAAATTTTTAAATCTTCAATTAATTTATATTTAAATTCTAATACGATTTTTTCTATATCCCTAGTAACGGTGTTTCTAGAGATTTTTCTACTTGTCGGATTCAAATATTTACTAGTGAATTTTTCATAAGCATCATCGGTTGGAAAATTAAATGGAAGATGTTTTTCGGCTATGAATTCAACTACGCCTCTCCTGGTATTTAATTGACTAAATTTAAAAGTAACTTCATCCATACCTCCACCTTGAGAAGATCCGGTAAATCCCCGGAGTTGCGTTTGCCCTCGATCAAGCCCCACCTTGTCAGGATGCTTTTTGATCACATGGTTGGAGAAAGTCCCGTAGCCTTCTCCATGCTTGAACTTGTAAACCTTCGAACAATGGTTGCATGTCACATTGTAGTCGGTGGCGCTATTTGGCACGTTCTCCTTCTTAAAATGGAAGAAGAAAATGTCACTCCGAAGGGTAGAAGGTTGTCGAGGAGTAGTGATTTGTGTTGTGTTCCCACTCTCTTGCGTTTCTCTCCTTGACACCTCTTCTTCTTCGGCAAAGGCAACGACGGTGTTAGGGCTCAACATCGCCTCCATATCTTCTTGATTACATTGATACGAATCAATATAATCAAGATCATCATCGTCGTGGAGAGATTGTGGTGGCGGCATCAGACTCTTTCCCTTCCCACGAGACGAACCGACGGATGAAGAAGCTCTTCGAGATATATATATTTTGGAATGGAAATGAAATAGAATTGGAAATAGAAGAACTACAAAAACTAAAATCGAGAAACTTGAAATTGTGAGCTTTAGAGAATAGAAATTATAGAATTGAGAGAGAGATTGATGTAGAAATCAAAGGGTGGAATGGGGGTATTTATAGATGTGGAATGAAAAATAAAAAAAAAATTGGGATCGGCCGGTTCGGGCCGATTCGAACCGACGGTTCGGATGATCTTGGCCGTCGATCATCAATGGTCGTGTGATCACGATCGTTGATTTCAAATTGTTGCGCAAATCGCCGGTTTGGGGCTGGTTTGAACCAGCCAGTTTTCTGAACCGATTTGCAACGGCTATTTTGGCTCCAACGACTCTTTAATTTGAGTCATTGATCCTCAAATGGCTCTTTAATCTTGGCCTTACACGTGGCATTTCTCATTAAAAAAAAGGATAAACCGGCGATTTGGAAATATTGAAACCGGAACCGAACTGGTGGCCACCGGTTCCCGGTTCCGGTTTGAACCGGAACCGGACCGGTGGTTCCGAACCGGCCGGTTCCCGGTTTTTAAAACCGGTTGAGCACGTGTAGATCATGTACCTTTATATATTACATAAATGTATGACTATGTTGATATAAAGATATAAGTAATATCATATAAATATATGAGTAATATCACTTAAAGATATATATGTACAAATTGTGCCAAAATTGTATTTTTTTTACTTAAAGTATTATATAAAGATTATGTTATTTGTACATAAATGTATGACTAACATACTATAAATGTAAGCGCAAAAAAAAAAGTTATGATATGTGTACATAGATGTATGATTAATATAACATAAATGTAAGACTAATATATTATAAAAGTCACATCACAAAAAAAGAACGTGGATCCGGGTCGGTCCGGACTTGACTCGAGCGCACCATGCACCAGTGCACAAGAGACCAACTCTTGAATTAAATACAAAATCTGAAATGAATTAATTTAAAATTCATTTAAATTAGAGTGGATTCTAAATCCACCCATATTACTCAAAAGTTAATTCATCAAAATGAAAGTGATGGTTTCATATATATATATATATATATATATATATATATATATATATATATATATATATATATCAATTTAAATATTGTTGATGGATTTACTACTATGAATTTCAAAATTTAATTTCCTCAAATCCTTCCACCAAACACAATCTAAGAATTTTTTTATCTTAAAAAAAAAAAATTATTAAAGTGTTTGTGTAAATAAAATGATGGAGTTTATATGATGTTAACTAATATTTAAAATGGTGTAACTTACATAATTAAATTTGATGGAGTTAATTTATCAATTGATATAAGAACTTATTTTATAAATAAGTTGGAGATATATAAACCAAGAAAAGGGACAAGTGGATCAACTGGCATTGCCTGGATTTGAAGGGTTAATTTCAGATTTAGTAAAATATCATTTATTTATTTTTAATTGAAAAATCCAAACTAACAACTGCTAATTTGTGTGATTCTACCTAGGATACCTGCCACTATATAGATAGTGTAAGAAATCAACTTGTAGGAGCCAAAAACTTAAAATCAGTATTGGTAATTAATTGGGTGTTACAAAAAATCAAATCTTATTGTTGTAATTTTATCAAACTCTCTTAAAGAACTAATGAGCTCTTAAAAGTATGCTTATAATTAGATCAATCAAACACCATCCGAAACATGAATACAATCGTATAAGGTTCCAAATATATGTGTATATATTAAAATTTAAAATATACGTATGAAACATATATGTTTATAATTTTGGAATACACAATATTTATTTGAAAACCCTAAAAAAGAAAATTCTGAAATCTCAGTAACAAAATCTTAAGTTGAACAAATAGTATCATTTTAACTCAAGTTTATAAATTATAGTAATAATGACATTCTAATTAATTATCTATAATTAAAAGTCTTTTCGTAGATTTTTTCAAAAAAGAAAAACTTAATATTTTTTTCATGAAGATCTTGATTAAAACAACAACCTAATTTATTGCTAATTAACATAAATTAATTTAATCAAAAAAAAAAAAAGACTTCTCGCAATGTCGTCAAGAATATATGATGGAAAATGGAATCTCCTTTCCAATAGCAATACAGTACTTAATGCATAAAGACTCGAAATGTTTTCTAATAATTTAACTTTATATTTATTCATTTATTAAAATTAAAATGCCGCCTCATATTTTTACTTGCTTAGAAGTAATTTCTATAAAATATAATACTCATTATAGAGTGATATTTTATAGAAATATCTAATTGAAGTATTTTTTAGAATAAAATCCTAACCTTTTTTTTTTTTTTTTTTTTTGTGGTTTGATGAATAATTTAATTTATAATTTATAAATGTAATTAATTGAGACTGGTAAAATTTAAATCACATGAACTTGTTTTCAAGAAATCACTTAATAACGTGATTTTTTTTTTTTTTTTTATTTTTATAAATAGATGTCCTCATCATCTTTATTGCAGTTTTCCTGGAAGGTGAATCGGAAGAAGTTACTCTTTTAATTTCTTCACGTAGTCAAAATAGTAATTCCATGCACGTTTTATTTGATTGTTCAATGTTACAATTTTTCTAAGATTAATTAGTAATGTTACCTCTTTTGACTTGTATGTATATAAAAGATTACTATAAATATATATAAAGTGATGCTATTAATATATATATATATATATATATATATATATATATATATGTATGCATATATATATATATATTTATAATATATATTTTATATATGTGTTATAATAATATTGATATCAGAGATGAAATATTATTCATAATGAAATCGAGCAATATAATATACTGCACCCTATTTTTTCTTTAAGAATTTTCCTTAAATCAGAATTGTGCCATAAATAAAAAAAGGTACACCTATCTGTATTCGATAATATTATGATTAGACGTTGCCAGATTAATTAATTTAACAAGTTAGGACAAAATTGAATTTGAAAAACGATGTCGTGCGACAGTGGTTTTATTGACGCGAACAAAAGATAGGTAGAATATTATTTTTCATAGTTTTGTTTATTTTTACTTCAAGTTAGTTAGGCGTAGAAATTTAAAAGTTAAAAGTATTACATTTATTCGTAGACAAATTAACGGTTTTCTTTGAATAACTACAAGTTGATTGGATATCGAGATAATATTTATTTGTGAGGTCATAAACATAATAGTAATATATGTGTAAGTATTAGTTTTGTGACAAAAAGTATTACGTCTATCCATAATTGAAATGCCAATTATTTTTAATAACTACAGCCTGATTGAATATTGAGGTTCTTTAATTACAGACTGATATAATATTGAGTGTTTTAAGAGCTAATATCATATTGAGATTGTATTTATTTCCAAGTTCATAAAAATATTACTATTGGAATTAATAATCGGACCCATGTCAATGGATCGTCCAAGTGGGTTGATCGTATTCCACACGAAATATATTATAAAGTATAGGAGTTAAAGTGTAAATAAGAAGTGTTGGGAGTAATTGGATAACTCCCTCTTTAATAATTGTAATTTGTAGAAAAGTAACACACACAAAATGTAGAATACGAATTCTGTAGAATCGTACCGTGACACAACCATCAATACAATACTTCTCATATACATTAAATATATCATTTGAATTGTTATACGTGATGAATTTTTCAGGTGATTTTCATACGAATATAGAAGTAGAAAAAATATTAAGATGGGTTGCGATTTCAACCGTGTAGAAGATAGTATTATTCTGCTGGGAATGGTAACACATAACTATATCCTTCAATTACTAATACATGTATTGGTATTATTTTTAACATGAAATTTCTGAGTTTGGAAAACAAGACTTGTAATTTGCATTTATATTAGCAAGTACTTTTGAAGCGTAACGAATAACTTTTATGAATAAGTTTTTGTTTTGTTAATACTTGCAAATATTCTATTAGTTTGTATTTATTTTATTTATGTATAAAAATAATTTTTAGTTGTAAAAGTAATCTTTATACATTCATCAGATCATACACAATTGTTTTCATCCCATTATTAATCAATTAATAATATTATTATTATAAATTATGTGTAATTAATTGTGGGTTCCATAAAAAAAAGGGAGGGATTAAAAGCACCCCATCAACTTTTAAGCACACCCCATATTTAAAAATACAAAAGTAAATAGATACTTAAAGACTAAGATACCCTCCTCCACACACATGTGAAATAATTCCCCCCCCCCCCCCATTTTAAACCCTAACTTTTCAAATTTTCATTTTCCCCCGTTTTGTGAAGAAAAACTACAATGAATAACGGATATACATTTAGAACAAAAAATGTTAGATTTCACATACATTTTTAATGGTTTTAAATAGTATATGTTTCATTTTTGTAAGTTCAAAAAAATTCTGCAGAAATTACACGTTTGATTCACATAGACTGGACAAATCAACACTCCTTCGACCACCGATAACCGAACAAAATATAACACCCCATTAAAATAAATAAGGAGTTATGTCTTAATTTGTTTGTTTATTAAATAAAGATATGCATGGGTGGGTTTGTTTTTTTTTTTTTTTGATATGCATGGGTGGGTTAGTCACCACCCTTAACATGCAACATGACATATGGCATTTTCTCTCACTTCACTCTAAGTGGACAACTCATCTAACCTATAGTATGATTCATCATGCCAAGTTAATGCGCAGCAAGAATTGGAAAAGAGGAAGTCAAACACACAATGTCCTCCATCTTTCTCTCAATCTCTCCCTCGCTCACGTGTTCTCTCCCTCTCAATCACCGTCTCGCGGTTTCTCTCCCTTCATCCTAGTCCTACAAATTATTCTCTTTCTCTCTCTCAATCCAAGCTCCACCGCCAGCTATCTTCATTGACGGAAAAGCTTGGCCGTCGTCGCCCATTTCCGGCAAGTAACCAGTGCAAATCGTAGCTTTCGATGAGCCCGTCACGAGTACGGGCTCAGTTCGGCCTCCGGTGCCACCGCCGTCATTTATGGGCGGCGTAAAAAGGAGGCGCTGATCGAGGACCCCTCTAGTCCCCTAAACACGTAGCAGATTTCTCCCGAGACGCCATTTATCCGAGGTGGGGGTAATTTCCTGTATTGCGTATATATTTCTTTGATTAGTTAATGTGAAATTATTTGTTTACATGAAACGTATAAGTTTGTTTAACGAAGATTGCATTTTATGTGTTACTACGAAGTGCGAATGAATGTGAGTTATATGAAATGTGAATCAATGTGTTTACAATAATGTTTTCCAAGGCGGTTAAGAACCGCACCAAGGTGGTTAAGAACCACACCAAGATGGCTAAGAACCGTACCAAGGTGGCTAAGAACCACAAAAATGTTTTCCACGGCGGCTCAGAACCGTATTTTTCAAAAACGGCTTAGAACCGCATTTATGTGCTATTGAGTGAAATGTTTATGTTTTCCTCAGTGTTATTGATTGCTCACAAATCCCAGCCCACTAAGTGTCTTCATGCACTCACCACTTTTATGTTTAAAATGTTTTCAGTTTAAGGAATTCTTAAGAGTGAAGCGCGAGCAATGGATGTTAGTAGCTGGTGTTGCAAAGGAATTTTATTTACGATATTTTTATTTTATGAAAAATTGTAATTCATAATTATTTTTAATTTTGTTTATATTTATAGTTCTTAAAATTGTGAATTTTGTACGTAACGCCTTAGTTAAAAATTTCATTTATTAAAAAGAAACGGGGCGTTACACAAAAAGAGGTATCTGTACAACAGAGAGTGTTCGGCGGCCTTGGCCGAACATACCGCATAGTGTTCGGTCACCATAACCGAACAAGAAGATCTATGTTCGGTCAATGTACTCGAACGAGACCCATTTCGGTGGCAGACCAGAGTCGAACACTACGCGTGAAATTTTTTAGATTTCAGGTGAAAATATTGAACAATACTCGATAATTCTGTAAAATTTTGGAAAAAAGATGGAGTGTGCTTAGTATAAAAGAACTGAACAAGAAATGGAAGGGAGAAATCGAATAAGAGGATGAATCTTTCGTTTTGGACGATGGAGAGGAGAAGAAAATGATTCATATCTTTTATTTATTTATTTTTTTTAACCACAAAGGATATAATTGGGAAAAGATGGGGTGTGTTTAGAAATTTATTGAATTGTAAATCACATAAGTGGGGTGTACTTAGTAGATGGGGTGGGGTGTGCTTGGTAGAAGTTGATGGGTGTCTTTGGTCCCTCCCAAAAAAATTAGCCTGTCAGTCATCATTTTTGTCAGTTTCTGTTCAACTTTCAATTTAAATTTTCTTTTTCACTTTCTTTCTTTGACTTTGCTAGCTATTGGGAAAATTCTTTTTAATCGTTCTTCTCTCTTCTGTGTTTGGTAGTTAAATTTTTCATTTGCATTTTTTTTAAATGCTACATGTTCAGATTGTGAATAAATACTTTTATTTAAATTGAATACTTTAAATTTATTTTAGGTGAATAATTACTTAAATATATTGATATGATTGTATATATTTAAAAAAAATCTTGTTTTTTCCTATTAATTTTCTCAATTCATACTTTAAAAAAAAAGAGTTTAAATATATAGTATAGTTTTTAGTATGTATAGTTTCTAATTGTATAAATTCATCAATAAAAAATAACTAATACACATTTTTTTAAATGTATACTATTTAGAAAAAATAATTAAATAGGTAATATAGTTTAAATAACAAATTATTTTAAAATTGTAAATAAAAATTATTTATATTTATTGATGTAAAATATAATGAAAGATTAGCCGATGGGTAAAAGACTCACACGTAATGATTATTAATATTAAATTAAATATAAATGTGTGTTAATAAATTGAGGATGTGTCACGAGGGATCCATATTAATGAATATTAGTAACACTTATTATTGTGGATGTTTTTACTAATAATTTTAGTGATTGATTATGCTGGTCTACGAATTGTTCATGTTGATCAGCGTTGACAAACATTAACCCGAGTTAGTTAGACTTTGGCTGAGCTATATGAGTTTTTTTTTCCACATAAGAGCATCTCCTTTGTAATTTGTGTTCAAATTATATATGTTCTCAACACTTATTCTTATGTGATCTGTCTATTCGATTGGAACGCTCAATTTCGACTCTGAACCAACGATTTTGAAAAATCATGGGAGATCAAGCTGAAGTCGAACTATGGAGTTCACATTTTTGGTTCTGATTTATAACACCGGCTCCAGCAGTTATATATGTATAATTTTATTTTTAAGTTTTCATAAAGTTTTTTATTTAAATTACATATAAATAATAAAATCACTTTTAAAACCATCTCCAACACTGTAATATTTTATATAAATTTGATGATTTTTCTTTTTCAACAGTGCGCTAGATGATTGTCAAATCATCTCAACCACTCCTTTTGCGCTACATTTACATCAAGACAAATTTTGAGTTAATTTTTTTTTCTTTTCTTTTTCTTTTTCTTTTTCTTTTTTCTTTTTATGTTCATTTTATTTTATTTTTTCTTTCAATTTTTATTTATTTTCTTATCTTTACCTTTTGTTTCTTTTATATTTTGGGCGTTATTAAAGGTTATAAATTTGTGATAAATTTCATTCAAAAATTTTGTTATCAATAGTGAATATTAATAAGTATATGATAATAAATTGCTAAAAAGAGTTAATACTAAAGAATATTATCAAATATTCATTTTTAGTGGAAAATAGTGTAGGCTAGTGAAGATCAATGACATTTTTTACATTAAAATGGTGCAAAATTCACTGCTAACTAGTGTTCAATCAGTGCTGAAGATGATCTTATATACAAAATAACAATTTTGTTTGAGTTAACAATATGATTAATAATTTAAAACTCCTTTACAATTCAGTAAAGAAATCGAGAACCCTAATCTCACCAAAACAAAACAAACAAAATCCCCAACCACCAAATTCCCCAAATTGTAAGAACCCTAGTCTTCCAAATCGAGAGCCAAAGAAGAAATTTAACCTAAATCGATCGAAACCCCAAACACCCTAACGCGAAATCTTTCAACCTAGATTGCACAAGGGTTGCAGTAATTTGCTCGCGAGGTTGGGTGAGGAAGAATGGTTTTGCTGAGGAAGACTGCGGATAATGACAATAATAGACCCAAACATTTTTTAAATCTTTTTTCAAATCCTTCATATCAATCTTCAGGTCTTTCATATCTTCTTTCAAGATTTTGTTGCGTTCTTTGAGTTGAAGATCCTCCTCGTATAACTTCTCATAGTCTTCTTTCAAATTATCATAAGCAATCCTCAACTTTTCATACTCTTCATTATCATCTCATACAAAAAAGTCACACCCACCTTGCTTCCGCATGATAACCCTAAATTAAGCAACCAAAACGACTGAAAATTGACTTAGAAACCATAAAATTAAGCAACTTACATTGTATCTCAAACAACCCCAAAACTTCTTTCCTCGATTTGTTTCAGTCTTGGAAGTTCGAAGGACAGCTCGTCTTCCACACAAACACTGATGCGGCATTGAGACTTGGGAAACATCCGACATTTTGGCTTGATTATGGTGGTTGGGGAATTAGGGTTCTTCAAAATTTTGGGGGTTCTTTTTCAATTTCACGTGTTTTTTGTCTGAGTGTGTGTTGCTTAGTTTTAAGTGTGAGCAATTTTATTTTATTAAGTATTTAATTTAAACAGAGCAAAATAATGAGGTGTTAAATGACATGGCATTTTTCATGGAAGAAAAAATCGAAATGAAATGACACCTCTGAAAATTTAAGCCACATCAGCGTAAATTCAACAGCTGGTTGAAATTGGGGACAAGTGTTGTGCACTCGCTCAGAGCTGATCGGAAAATCGATTTAGGAGGACTAAAATTGGGCAATCGGACTAAAATTGGACCACCGGAGATTTAACGAGACTAAAATTGATGATCGGAAAACAAAATGACTAAAATTGGACAACTTCCCTAGGGAAGGACGAAAAATGAATTTTGTCCTATCCAATTATAAATTTTTTTTAAAAATATGATTAAATAAATTATTAATTAGAAATAATATGGAATATTCATTTTTTGTGTAAAATTTAGTTCAAATTGTGGGAGATGAAACACTGTTTCTGCACTACTTTAGTGCAGATTTTGCACTAAAATAGTGTAGACTGCTGTAGATATTCTTAGAAGAGAAGTCAATATAATATATATATCTTGTATTTTAAAATGACTTCATTTGAGATTTACTTTACAAGATTATTTATATTAGTAAATAGAAATTTCTGGACACCACACTATAAATTTAAGGGAAGCTCTTTTGTGCCTCGAGACATCATGCCCCCAACCTTATTCACTATTTTTTTTTTCTTTTTTCTTTTTTCTCTTTCTATTTTATGCTTTCTTCTTCTTTTCTTTTCTTCGTTTTTATTGTCCTGTTCATTTTTTATTTATTTTTTATCTTTTTTTCTCTCTTTCTTCTCAATTTCTTCATATATGATTGGTATTCTTTCTTTTCAATTTTTTCATATGATTGCTATAAATATAAGGTTTTTATTTTTCTAATATTCCAACAAGTTTGTCTCTTTCTAATATATATAAAAATCTAGGGTTTTTATTTTTCTAATATTCCAACAAGTTCGTCTCTTTCTAATATATATAAAAATCTAGGGTTTTTATTTTCCTATAATTTGAATTTTTTTCTATCTTGCTTTGATTCATAGCAACATACGACAAAATTAATGCAACAAACACTATAATTGATTATTGATTGAATAAAATGAATTTACATAAATTTTGGGAAAGAAGATGATAAAAATCGTGTATTTGAAATTTTAAAATTTTAAACTCACATTTGATACATTAAGAGCATACAATTGATACCTAAAGAGTATACAAGTGATATTTTTTATTAAATGAACAACTAATTCATTAAGAGTAAATATATAACACTTTATACTATAAACATTAATACCTTAAAGATAAATATGTAATACCTTAAAGGTGCATATCTAATACTTTATACTATAAGCATTAATACCTTAAAGGTGATTATGTAATACCTTAAAAGTGCATATCTAATACTTTATACTATAAGCATTAATACCTTAAATTCTGTAATCCATGGCTATTCTATAATTCTAAATTCTTGGTTCTTAATGAAGATAATTAACAACCATCACTTTTATTTAGGCATTGATGATTCTAATTGTACTCAGAATTGGCCTTTGTTCTTGAAAAGCCAAAGTATCCCATTCCAAAATACACACCACATCCATCTGTTCACAGTTATCTCATTTTTAAAAATATATGCACAATTATAATAATCAATCCAATAATATATAGCACAGTTATAATGATGTCCTTTTCATATCTTGTTGGGGAAGAAATAATACAATACAATCAACACAAATTCTACTATGTACCTAGTGCATGAATCTAATATCCATACAATCCGGGTCGATCGGACCTGGATCTGCGAATTTTTTTTTCTTCATATTTTTATCTTGACCTTTAATATTCTGACTTTTATGTATAAATGTCATAATATTTGTATATAAATGTCACATATTTATACATAAATGTCACGCTAATATAATATAAAGGTAATAACTTGAAACAAAAAAAAAATCAAAATTGGAAACATGCGGATCTGGGTCAAAACTTGATCGACATGGATTGCATATGCACCAAGTGCACACAAGACCAACTCTACAATCAAATATTTCTTTTCTACCAACGATATTGTAAAAATAGTAAAGATCAATGGAACACCATAATTATATGTTGAAAGAAGGAAAGTAAATGCTATATGTGCAAGGACTAAAATATCGGTATCGACGGATATATCGGTACCTTGATTTTACGGATATATCGATATCGATGGATATATTGGTTTGGGCCCGGCTATCTGCACCCCACTGTTTACTAAACACACCACATTTCAAGTGTTACTGTTCACATCACATGTGAACAGTAACACTTGAAATGAGGTGTGTTTAGTACTTCCTGGGGTGCGGATAGCCGCACCCTATTGGTTTTTGCGCAAAAAATTTAAAAAATTTGAAAAAAAAATTGAAAAAAATTATTTTGTACTTTATATAATATTATAAGTAACATTAATAAATAATTGAACTTAAATTTCAAATAAAAAGATATGTTAACAACAAATTTAGAGATAAACTATTATATAAATGTTATCTCATATGATAACATGACAAATTATCATACAAAATTAATACATGACCTAATAATAGCTTGAACTCCTATGAGGTTCAAATGTATAAATTGAAAAAAAATGCAAAAAATTGGAAAAAAATGTGATTTGTACAAAAAATAATAGCTTGAACTCCTATGATTGAAAATGCAAAAAAAAAAAAAAATGTGCAAGGAGTCACCGACAAAAAAGAAAAAAAAGGCAGAAATTGAAAAATTGGACCGATAATATAGTTCTTGATATATCACCGATATATCGAGATAAATTAACAGATTTGTACACAGCCTACCCGATATTCAAAAATCGCCGATATATCGGCGATATTCCAACGAATTTTGATAGCACTAGAATTTCATATCGTATACTTCATTTTTCCGATATATCGGCGATATTTTAGTCCATGTATATGTGTTACTGTGTATAAATATATCATCATTTTGTTGGCAAATGGTAGTAGAGGTGTTCATCCGGTTTGGGAAATCGGAACCAAATCTTTTTTTTTTAATTTATATTTTATATAAATAATATTATGTATTTATATTATTTTACTCTTTAATTTTAAATTGTATTGATTATTGCTATTAATTTGTATTATAAGTTCTAATTTTTTTAGGTTTGTATTTAGTTGTATTTAAATTATAATTTCTAATTTTTTAAATTGTAATTTATAAGTTGTAATGTGGTATTGTTGTAACTTGTAATTGTAAGCTCTATTTTTTAATTTATATCAAATTATTTACTCAAAAAATATTGTTATTTTGTAATATATTAATAATTGTAATATTTATATGAAAATTTAATTTTAAAAAAAATGGTTCAAACCGGCGGTTCGAATCGAAACCGAAATCTCCACAATTCGATTTCGGTTTGATCCTCCATGGTTTTCCGAACCGACAGTTCGAATCGTTTGAACACCTCTAAATGATAGTTCTTCAAAAAGTAAGCATCAAAGAGTTAAAGAGTGTTAAATTTAAGAATTTAAAAAAATTGGACCAATTCTCCATAAGAAATCCTACTATTTTTGAAATTACAAATACACTGATTCGTATTTTTCATACAATAGTTCTTCAATATGAGAAACGTACCTTCCCCTTGAGGGAGAAGTTGAGCAACAGATGTGAAAAGTAAAGATGCAACGACACTTTCAACAATACAAATATTGAAGAAATTTGCAGTCCTAGAAACCCTAGTTGAACACTAAGGGCATGTTTGGTATGCAATTTTTTATACCAAACAATGAAAAGAGAATGGAAAAGGAGTGTTTGGTATATGTCTTTGATTTCTGCTATAGTACTTTACTAAGGAATCAAATATGTGACTTTCATTTCTCAGGTTTTTCCTAAGGAATGACTTTCATTTCACAACTCTATTTTTTAAAATAATAATAATAATAATAATAATAATAATAATAATTAAGTTAATTCTATTCTTAAAGAATTTTGGTAAACCAAACAACACAAATTTAAAAAGAATATTCATTACATTCCTCACTACTATCATTACTATTCATTATTTGAAACATACCAAGTGCACCCTAAATTCCATTGAAACGATTGGTTGCAAATTATGCAGAGATACATATCTGAAAGTACTTTTATACAGTGGCGGACACACATATGGGCAAGGGGTGGCAAGTGCCACCCCTTTGTTTTTGTTGTGAATTACCTATAATGTCCATTACATGTTTTAAAATTAAAAGAAATACCTTAATCTTATACACAAATCTTATCTTTCTTATTTTCAAATTAACTTTTTTCAACTCTCATTCACCCTTTCCACCAAATTGAGTCTTCCCTTTACATACTTATTATTGTTATGGCGAAAGCCAAGCGGAACTAAAATATATCAATGATTATCGGTGGATGGTAGTTCTCACCATAAGGTAAAAAAAATGATGTATAATAGATCTTAAGTTAAAATTTTCAATTGTTTGACATTGTAATTTCAATTAGTTGTTAGATAACATAGATGGATTTCTCATTTGTGATGAGTATCGTGAAAACATGACTTCACAACCGAATGAGTGATGAATGGATGAATGTCAAATATCTTCAAAATGATATATTCAAGCTTGTCACTAATGAAGTTATCATTCACAAGTTTCAAAATATGGTGAACCGTCGGATCAATTATAAATAAAGTATTTTCATTCCTTTTTTTTAGTTCAAACAAAATGTATAAGATGAAAATTTGAAATCATTTATAAGTTATATTTTGTATGAAAATTTAAATTTGTGTATATTATTTTTAATTGTGCCATCCCTTTAGAAAATTTCTGCATCCGCCACTGCTTTTATATATATATATATATATATATATATATATATATATATATATATGTGTGTGCTCGCAAAGAAATCATGCAGTAGAAACGACAGAAACGAAGAAAATTTTGAAGAATGAAAGAGAAAGGGGTAGCTTGAATTAATGGCGGGAGGAAAATGCATATGTAAAATGAATGATATGATGGAGACGGGGATACTGTCGGAAGAAGATGGACTCAAAATTATTTGTATGTGGAAGACTTAGAAGAGGAAGTCAATATAATATATATTTTGTATTTTAAAATGACTTGTGATTTACTTTACAAGATTATTTATATTAGTAAATAGAAATTTCTGGATACCACGCTATAAATTTATGGGAATTGCCTTTTTTTTTTTTTTTTTCTTTTTTCTCTTTCTATTGTAAGCTTTCTTCTTTTTTTTTCTTCCTTTTTATTACCCATTTTTCTTCTTCTTTTTCTCTCTCTTCTTTCTCAAAATTTTCATATGATTGTTCTTCTTTCTTTTCAATTCCTTCATATAATTGCTACAAATTTAAAATTTTTATTTTTCTCAATTTTTTCATATGATTGCTATAAATTTAAGGTTTTTATTTTTCTAATATTCCAACAAGTTCGTCTCTTTCTAATATGTATAAAAATCTAAGGTTTATTTTTCTATAATTTGAAATTTTTTCTATCTTACTGTGATTCATAGCAATATACGACAAAATTGATGCAACAATAATTTTTTCTAATTTTTTGAAAAAGTATAAAATTTCAATGATCAACAATAAAAGAACGATTTTGTAAAAGGTTTTAATTGAAGGTTGTGATTTATTTATTCTCAAATTAAAGAAAGATGTTTAAATTAAGATATACTTGAAATGACATCGTTTCGATGTAAATAAATTTGTGATGTCTCACATATTTATTTGGACACATGAACTTAGATCACCAAATAATAAACTTGTAATTCGAATTGCAACAATGAATGAAGGTTGTATCTTTTTTTACTAATAATACAAAAGGTTAGGATTAAATTGCAATTTTTGAAAAGGTGGATTTATTTTGCAATTTGACCTTCAAGTTTATTTTTGTTGGGAATTAGGTGACATCCGATGTGGCATGTGACGTGGCATGTTTGCCGGACACATGGACTCCGATCGTCAGAAATTATATATGGTCTAAATTGCAACAACGAATAAAAGTCGTGATATTTTTAACAAAATTCAAAAAATGGGGATTAATTTGCAGTTTTTTTAAAAAGTCGTAATTTTTTTTGCAATTACGCCTTTAAAAAATTAATACTCCTTTTACTTATAAATTAGAATTTTTTTTATTATTATGATTAAATAAAAAACATTAAAATATTTTATTTGGGAAATGATAATCATAATTTGAGAATTGGCACGCAACACAGACAAATTTTAAGCGTTATTTTTTCCCACATATTGTCTATCAAAATTTTCACATTATTGATGTTCATTGTTTGATTTGATTATTGGATTAGTTCATCAATGAGTTGATTCAATGTTGCATGATAAATTAGAGTAAGCGTTTTCTGTGTGTGGAGATAGTTGATTAATTTTGTGATAAATTTGTTGGTAATTCTTTTTGAAGTTGTTGTGGTTGATATTGTAATTATGAATTTGTTATAGAATTTAAGTTATTTATTTTTATATGATAATGTTTTTATTATTTTCTATTAATTCAATTAGGAAATGAGAAATGATATTTTTAAATGAAGTTAAAAGTAAGATAATGAGGGGAAAAAAAGACTCAAAATTATTTGCTCAACAAACTTAATTAATGTAACTTGTAATTGTAACTTTTACTTGAATTTTACGTAATATCTTATTTATTTGTATCTTTTGGTTGTATGACTTTTAATTAATATTAAACAATATTTATGTACGATTTTTTTTTCTACTGTCTATTGATTGTACCCCATTTTCAAAATTCTTAATCTGACACTACCTGATTACTACCTATAAATTTTTTTATGTGAATTTAAATGGATAAATATAACAACTAGTATTTTAAGTGGAAACAATATCCATTTTGAAATTATATGAAACCAAACAACAACAATGCATGCAAAAAGAATTATGAAATCAAGAATTTCTTAAGAATACATAAGAAATACCAAAGAGTTCACTAATACAAATATTAATCATGAAAAATGGTTAACATAGCTCGAAAAACAACCGCACAAATCCCATTTTTCTAGAAATACTCTATTATATAATACTCATATGCACTTTTATATTAAAAGAAACATATAAATTTAAAAAAAAAAAAAAAAAAAAAACATAAGAACATAATTTCTAAGGGTGCGGCTATCCGCACCCAGGAATTACTAAACACACCCAATTCTTAGTGTTACTGTACATTTTATTTGTATACAGTAACACTAGAAATGGGGTGTGCTTAGTAATTTTTGGGATGCGGCAATTTCTAATAATGTCATACTTTAATTAAAAGAAAATTAACTTTATCGTATATTTTTGTTATATATGCTTATAATCTATTATTGGAAAGCTCTTTAAATATATATTAATATGGAACTAATTTATTCTAGCAAAATATTTAAGATTATGGAAGAATAATAATCAAAAAGTTTAATTTTTTTTGGAAAAATTTGGAATGTGAATGATTATTACCTTTTATGATCAAAAAGATAAAGTGTGTGTGTGAGTATGTATATATATATATATATATATATATATATATATATATATATATATTAGAGTACTAATAATATTTTAACTAAATTAGATATAGAAAGATATAGCGAGTTTTTTTAATTATGACTCTAATTAAATTAAATTAAATTATATAAGGAGGAATAAAATAGATGAAGAATGAACAAAACTTAAAATTATTCACTTTTATAGTTGTAATAATAAAAGATAACGGATGTATGATGTTCTTATAATACACTTTTACACAAACCAATAAAATATATGAATCTCTTCTCTACCTTTCCTTCGATACTCATAGATCAGAAGCAACTGGTTTCCTTCGATACAACAGCCGAAAAGCTTGACAAGGTTGGGATGTAGCAAGGCAGATATCATGCCTATCTCATTGACAAATTCTCGATTTCCTTGTTTCGACTTAGCAGATAGCTGCTTAACTGCAATTATTGTGCCATCGGACAGAGTACCCTAAAACATGGAGAAGTTAAGCAACTCATCTTTTTTTCTCCGTTCATCAAAATTGGGTGTCTGAATGAACAAAGAAGCATGCATGTATTTACTTACCTTGTAGACGGGGCCAAATCCTCCTTCACCGATCTTATTAGAATTATTGAAGTTATTTGTAGCAGCTTTGATCTGTCTTAGAGTAAAGTAACCAGTTTGTAGATCAAGTGCTCGAAGTTCTGTATCAAGAAGATCAAAAGTTGTTAGTAACCAAGGTATAATAGTTGAAACTGCAAACACATCCAATAGATAGACAAAAGATACTACCTACGGTTCCAAAATAAGTGTCGTTCTAGAGTTTTTATCATAGGTTAAGAAACATAAAAATGGACAAAAATGCCCTTAAACAATATCAATCTCTCCCCACCTATTCCTAAATTAACATGAGATGAAATAATATAAAAGAAAGAAATAAGGTAGAATAAAATAAGGAAAGATTATAGAATCTTGTGTGAATAAAATTTCAAAGAGATTAAATAGGTAAACAAAATTAGGAAATATTTTAGAGATTGGGAATAGGGGTAAACTTGTAATTTTCTTGGCAAAATAATTACCGACATTCAATTTGAAACAAAATTTAACCGCCAGAATGACACTTATTTTAAATCAGAAGATTGTAGAGCCTGGTAGGAAATTCAATTAAAAGGAACCCAAGGGCCATATTCTTCTCCAATTTGAACGGGGCTAAGCGATCTGCCGAAGCTGTGAGGATCGAACCATTTCTTCTGACTCTTTTTCAAATTCGAATTTTTTTCGTAAAATCTCGTCTAATAACAAACATACCTCTCCACGGCCCCAGTACTAAGAGAGTAGAATTATATGCAAAGACTTGCCTTTATCTTCAAGATCTTTGCCTCCTAGATACCCTTTCTTCCAGAGAATAAATAGAATCAAGAGCACAACCACGCATGAAGAGATGACAATTCCGATAATAGCTCCAACAGATAGCCCTGTACTGATACTATAGTCTACAAGAAACGAGAGACCATCTCATGATTAGGCACTGATCAAAAGGAATGTGGAATTAAAAAAACCGAAGAAAATACTTATTAGGTGTGATGGCAATTGCAGAGATCAACGGTCCATATACACCTCGATCAGGAATTGCCGTTGTACCCTTCCCTGTCCAGTACAAGTGGATGTCCAAGGTGCTACCATTCACAAAAGCAGTGAAATCTCTAAAGATACCTTTTCTAACACCGTTAGCTTCCTCCGCTATATTAAAGTCTCTTAAAACCACCTCCCCCTGCAATGGGCGATGAACATTGGATGTGAGAATACGAGAAATATGATAACAAAATATAATCTGGCAAATTATGAAACCACCTACTTGAATAGCTACATCAAATATCCTTCTCCCAAGGCTGCTAAAGTTGGCAGTATCAGAAAACATAATTTCAGCAAAATGAAGCCGCACATTGTAGCTGCCTTGGCGCAAGCAAAGTCCATAGAACTTGAGGGAAGAAGGGGAAACACGAGCTGTTTGGTAAAACTCTTCACTCATGGGTGCCATTGAAGAATCATTCGCTGCTGTAAATCCACCATCGTCGTTTGCAATGTATATTCCAGTGCTGCTATATGCCCATTTTTCTCTAAATGCAAAGTGTGCTGGACCGGCCCCACTCGAGTTCTCTTCATATTCATTTCCATCAACTTCAACCGTATTTCCTCCACAATTTATGAATACCGAGTGATCTACAGATAGAAACTACCATAAGAACTTACACATTGAAGGGTAAACTGGTAAATAGGTATTCTAGCAGAAGGCCTTACGTCTACGATTACTGGGGCAAGGGAGCTCTGGACTTAAACACCAATTGTTCCTATCAAATGAAAAGTGTAGGAATTTTCACAATGAGAAATGGAAAATTTGTCAGTGATAAAAACGACAACACAATAGGGATTTAAAGGAACTCACGAATTGATTACTGAAGTCGGATGGCTGGCAACTAAATTTCTGCAATGATACAAGTTAGTTGAGTGGCTTGATCGAAGGATTGACCTCAAATACATATGGGAAATATTTTCTTTTTTAAATATTTATATAACGTAAGAAGACTTACACGGTGGAGAACGTGCAGCGAGAAATGCTGGACCGTGTGAAGTTGTTATATGATAGATCCCTGCAGAAAATTACAATTTAAACACGGCGTTTCATGGTAAAAATAATTCAATGATACAAATAATAATTTAGATTGCTGAGCTTGAAAATAATTCTCACATATTCTGTCTGCTATCCAGGATCCAACCAGGTACCTCTCCAGTTAGTGAATTGTGAGACAAAAACCTACAAGTGAAAAACATGAATTTTTCAACTTGACATTAAATCATTTTTAACTGTGAAAGTAATAACTACAGATTCTGTGGAGAAAACATGTAAATAAGTTTAGAAAGACCATGCAGAATATTTTTTTAGAAAAATCATCAGAAAGACGCATACATGAAATTTATTTCATTGAGGTCTTGAAGCCAGCTTGGGATTTCTCCACTTAACCTGTTGAAACTGAGGTCGCTGTGCAGAGAAGGAAACACACCAGATATTAATAATATAAATGAAAAAGGAAATATAAAGTCCGCGAACTTAAGGACTAGTAACTCATATGCTAGCAACTGTGGTTGATAATTTCACGCTATCTTGCTAAGATCATTATCTTTCTAACTGGAGTTGGTTGAAGCTGCCAGTAATTGATTTGCATGAGCTCATCATACTGAGAGCAACAAAAGTCCGTAAAAGAACGATGTTTATTCAAATGTAATGGAACCAAGAATCTTGGAACAAAAAGAATAAACTTATGGAAGAAAAACATGTCTTGGAAGAAAAAAACTGGAAGAGATCATTTTAACGAGTAGAAAATGAATTATTTTAATCTAAAACAAAAATGGATAATCAAGTCAAACACTTTCTAAGTGGCTATATTTTAATCAGCGAAATAATACAAGTTCAATATAGTGCTTATATTTCAAGGGGTGAAAATGGAAAAAACGAACTTACAAATATTTTAACACAGTCATGTTGTGTAAGTATGAAGGAATTGAACCAATAATTGAGCAATTCCTTAAAATCCTGCAAAACAGTGAGTTTCAACATTACGGAACTGATATTCTATCAACAGAGTTTTCTGAGATTCTTCAGATAACAATACGATACTCACAACTCTGTCAAGGCTGTCATGTTTTGCAAATCAGGGAAATTCATGGATGTTCCTTCAACTTCAGATATCCTCCTAATAAAATTAAAAAAAAAAAAAGGACTAGTAACCAAACATATTATTTCTAGTATAATTGCAAGTACACACTACTTGACCATATTCTTTATTTTTCTATTTGGTTTTGATAAAATGGAACAACACTTTTACAAAGAGAATATCTAGCTTACAGCCTTGTCATGTTTCTCAACAGGGATATTGTTGCAGGAATAGGACCCTCTAGTGACGTGCCCTGCATGTCTCTGCAGGATCAGTAGAAGATATAGTGATTAAGGCACAGTGATTTTTTTTTGACAATTGTATAAAAATCCAAATGAAGAATGATCCAACTGAAGCATAATCAGACTCACAATTGTGTAAGTTTGGTCCAGTTTCCAATAAAATCAGGTATTTTCCCAGACATTGTGCTCCCATCTATCCTACTGCAAAACAGTATAATAAAAAGTAAGTGCCATCAGATTTCAACTCATACTCGTGCTAATATCATAGATATGCATTTGAATTTTTTTACTTACAAATCTTTCAAGTTGATAAGATAGCCAAATGTCTCGGGTATCGTTCCATTGAAATTATTTGCAGAAAGCAGGCTGCAGGGAGAAGTGCACATCATTTGAAAATGAAACTATCATTATAACAAACGTAATATTATGATCAGCAATCTTACAGCCTCTCCAAATTGCTCAAACTTCCTAGGTTTGCCGGAAGATTTCCTTCAAGTAGATTATCTTCCAATACCCTAGAGTTCAGATAACAAACAATCAGCATAAATCTACTTTCTTCAGTAGTTAACGCATTTTGCATACTAATTATGACTTACAGATCTTTCAGAGTGGTAATGTCGCCAATTTCAGCTGGGATTGTACCACTGATACGGTTTCCAAGAAGGGACCTGATGTACAAAATGTAATGTGTTAAATATCAATGGATCATCTCCATATTTGAAGGTTGAAAGAATAAGGACAACTTACAATGTGACAACACGAAGCTGGGAAAAGTTTGTAGGAATTGTACCATTGAGGTAATTTCGAGAGAAGTCTCTGGAAAAGAGAACTACAATCAGTCTTCTTTTTGTAAAAAAGCGCAATCAAGTATTCGACTACATTCATTTAACTCCTCCTAGTTTCACAACATCATACCTATTTGCACTAGTGCCAGTTAAAAATCCAATTATTGTGTATCCCACAATTCAAGAAAAGTGAGATTTGAACTTTGACTCCTTATCATCATAGTCAAACTACAACTTCAGATGACAAAAATTCTAAAACAAGTAATTGGAAATTTCCCTATAAGCAGTGATGTCACAGAATGTTTTTGAAACATGAAATATTGCAATAACATTGTTTGATGAAAACAAGACACCAAGAAATGTCTTAATGTCTAAATTGCCGTTGGTTTTTGACAAAACAAGTGAACATACAATACCAGCATTCAGTCTATCACTATAGTGGAGTGGCCTGAATACCAAAAGTTGATTCTTACATCTCTTGCAGATATGTAAGATTTACAAATTCCTCAGGCAAAGTTCCAGTTAAATTGAGACCCTTCAACTGGCTGCATGGCCAAAACAGAGATGTTAGATTTAAGAACATGATTGAGAAAACTCACAAGAGCTAGCTCGAAACTATTATCTGCCTCTTTCTCCAGAACTTGAAAGCAGAGAAAAACGAGGTTAATCATGAGAGAATATTGAGGTCAAATTTCATATTAACTATGTAGTAATCTAAAAGCAGCCTTTTACTACATAGAAGCTTCATAGCACAAAGAATAAACCAAATCAATCATGTTCAATCGACAAACATAACAACATCTTTACTTAAGCCACTTCAATCATAAAACTTATATATGACTAATGCCTAATGCATGTAAAAAATCAGGTGAACTCATAAAATATCTCAGCTTAGAAATAGAACTCATTTATGATTAAACAACTAACCAAAAATCGCATCGTGCATTTCACAACCAATTTGCAGATTAGTTGGACATTAAGTAAAGCTTCAAATGCATGATCGCCTCATTCAGTAGTGGCTGTGTAAGAACTTAACATTGCTTCTTGACAGATACAATTTGCTCTTAGGCGAACATAATTATAGCTCAAGTCTTAAAATTTTACGAAGAGAGTAAGAGCATACATGTGAGTCACATGGCATACAGTTCCGCTATTAAAGGAACAATTGCAAGTCACATTGCTATATATATCATCAGTCCAGGTCGTGTTAAACGCACTAGCCTCATTGCAAGAACGTTGACTAAGATTCCAGTAAGGGTTATCCAGCTTCAAGGATATTGTTCGAAGAACTTCAACTGCAACCAGAAGAAGTGATTAACACCGTATATATAATGGGAAACATTAGACATATTGCAAAACAACATTTTCCAAGTGTTACCTAGTTTCCTCAATGGACCAATGTCCAAACAACGAAACTTTATAATAAGCAAGTAGCATACAAGCTTATTCACACAATCATTAAACTCATTAAAAAAGGCGATAGCTTCTTCAACTATGTAATTCAACCATGGTCACTATTCTGTAATTCTTAATTCTTAATGAAGATAATTAACAACTTTGACTTTCAATTGTACGCGGCGATGATTCCAATTGTACTCAGAGTTGGCCATTGTCCTTGAAAAGTCAAAATATCTCATTCCAAAATACACACCATATCCATCTGTTCACACTTATCTCATTTCAAAAATATACGCACAATATAATAATGTCAATTTATTACAATATTAATAATATATAGCACAATTAAGATAGTCAATGCAATAATATATAGGACAGTTATAGTAATGTACTTTTCTTATCTTGTTAGGGAAGAAATAACACAATACAATCAAAAATTTCCTCTTTACCAGCGATGCTGTAAAAATAGTAAAGACCAACAGGACACCGTAATTATAAATTGAAATCAGAAAAGTAAATGCTAAATGTGAATAAATATATCTTCTTTTTTTCATCATCAATCATTATCAATCCTAATATTAAACATATGAAAATATAAATAAATAAATGCCAAAAATCAAACAAAAGATAAGACAGATTCATGTGAGTGGGCATTAAAGAGTTAAAAAACAAAAAAAAACTTCATATTGGACCAATTGATTAAAAGAAATCCTACTATTTTCTGAAATTACAAATTCCAAAATTTATAAAACAAACACAAATATCAAAACAATACTTGTATTTAAAATTTTAAATGCTAAAATTAAAGACTAAATTAAGGGAAAAAAAAATCGTTTCTCCTTGTTTCTAAATTTCATCATAAACACACAGAGAAAGGAAAAATTCTTGAGAAACCTACCTTCCTCTTGAGGGAGAAGTTGAGCAGAAGATGTGAAAACTAAAGATGCAAAGACACTTGCAAAAATGCAGATTTTGAAGAAATTTGCATTCATTGAAGGCCTTGTTAGAAGAATGAATTCCATTGAAACAAATGGTCGAAAACTATGCATACATAAATATCCGAAAGTACATATATTTATGCTCGCAAAAGAAATGGAGTCTGTATATAAGTATAGAACTCAGAAACGAAGAAAAATCTGAAGAAGGAAAGAGAAAGGTAGTTAGATTTAGTGGCGGGAGAGGAAAAAAATTAAATGTAAAATGAATGATATTTTATAGACGAAAAGAGAGAAAGATGAGAGAGAGAGAGAGATGCAAATGGGTTTTGAATGAAATAAATAAGGTTGAAAGGATCAGATTTGTCAATTTCGTACAAAACGAAGGAGTTAGTGAAGATATTGTCAAGTTGCGATATTTAGGTAGACGTGCTCACGGTTTGCGAACCGCCGGTTTGGCGGTTCGGCAAATCGCCAACCCCCAAACCGGAATCGAACCGTGGGGGTCACGGTTTCGGTTCCGGTTTCGAACCGCCGGTTTGGTTTTTGGTTTTTTCAATTTTTTTTTTTTTTTGGGTTCTGCATCTCAGTACCGCGGTACCCATTTTGGATACCGCGGTATCGGCTTCAATATTAATGATATTAATAAAAAAAATTGATCGCACGGTTCGAACCGCCGGTTTCCAACGGCTATATCAATTCAAATCTGTGCCGTTCATTTTCAACGGCTCTTCAATCTCGTGCGTACACGTGTCGATACCGCGGTACTGACATTCAGAACTGAAAAAAAATAATAAGGCAGACCGGCGGTTGGAACCGCCGGTTCGGCGGTTTGTATATAATGAAACCGGAATCGAACCGGTTGGCCCCGGTTTCCGGTTTCGGTTCGAACCGGAACCGGGTCAACGGTTCCCGGAACCGTTGACCGGCCGGTTCCCGGTTTTTCAAACCGGCTGAGCACGTCTATATTTAGGAGGAGAAAATCCAGATTATGTTACATATGCTATGATTTTTTTTATTTTTTTTCATATTTTTGTTTAATGAAAGCTTATTATGAGGACTGTATTATTTTTATGAGTAAAATCATTTTTATTTGATGAAAGGTTTATATACAACTAGCAGTGCACTCGTGCGATGCACGGGATTAAATAGAGATTAAATATAAGAAGTGTATATGATATTATCAATATATTTAAATTGTTTTAATTTATATTTAGAGTCAATAGTACGTTTCAAGACACGATTAATCAAACAAAATAAATGGATTGTGAAACTAAAGTAATTGATCAATTGTATAACACAAAAAACGACGAATTTAAATGTTCATATTGTAGTTTACAAATTGTGAAATATTTCATAGTAAACTACATTGGTCACTCTATTGTTTTGTCCACCCTTCCTATCGTATATCAAAATCTTGAGTCATTTACGATTGATGACTTTGGAGATTGCGACATATAACTGTTCATGACTGAACATTTTTTTCTTAAGATACAAACCAACTTAGAGACTGGCCTGACTCTTTTAGACTGAGATTGGACGCACCACTCAACGAATATAGTATGTAGTGGAACTCCACTCTTCACGGTTGTTCTTCTCAAATAATAAAAGTTCATGGAAAAACGAATATAGTATGTAGTGGAACTCCACTCTTCACAATTGTTCTTCTCAAATCCCGATGTCTCTATATCAGATACCCTTTATTATCAATGTCCAACATTTAAAATGATTATACTAATGAGAGGATTGATTCAACATTTATTAAATTAACAAATTTTGTTGAGAATTAAAAAAAGTTGAAACTAAAAATAGAGAATATGAATGAGAAATTTTTTATTTTGGAGAATTTGTTGAGGATTGATTAAATATTTATTGAATGAATATTTATTTTTTAGATTTAGATATAAATATAGAGATTAAATAAATAAAATTGAAAATGATTTTTGAAAAGAAAACTGTTTTAGGTCAGATGAAAAAAATTTGAAAAAGATTTTTGAAAAGAAAACATGATTTTTAAAATTTCCGTGAAAGGAGTTCTATTATTATATATATATATATATATATAGATAGATTAAATAAAAAGAATTTGAAAAAAGATTTTTGCTATTATATATATAGATAAGATATAGATATAGATTAAATAAAAAAAAATTGAAAACGATTTTTGAAAAGAAAACTATTTTTGATCGTGATTTTTAAAATTTCCGTGGAAGGAGGAAGCAGTTTTATAATTGTGATTTTAAAATGTTTTTTTTTCTATTATCCTAAAATATAATGAATTGCGAAACTGTCCTTAGAAGTGTATATGATATTATCAGTATATTTAAATTGTTTAAATTTATATTTAGAGTCAATAGTACGTTTTAAGGCACGATTAATCAAAGTCATGTTAAATCACTCTAATCAACTTTTGATGTAATTATAAAAAGACATCTTATATATAATATAGTTCTTTGTATATATTTTTATTAAATTATTGTTAGTATATATTTTATAAATTAAGATTTAATTTGAATTATGGCAACACCGAACTTAAAATATTGATATCTACAGAAATATCAATATTTTAAATTTACGAAAATATCAATGGATATAACATATATCAAATGTCAATATCAATAATATTTGAGTAAATTTATTGGGAAAATTTCAATTTTGACCCTGTAGGAAAGACTCGGGTCCGATTTTGGCCCCTAGGTTCAAAAAAGAACAAAAAATAATCAATTTTGGCCCTCTTCGTTAATTTTTCAAATGGAAACCGTGAGGACATCTCTTTATTAGCATGTGTCAAATGTGTCATAGAGAAAAATATCAATTTTGACCTTATAGGAATGAAAATATATATTAGGATCGAAAAAAAATTATTTGAAATTTATTATATCTTAGATTTTCGTACTATTTTAGTTTATTGACGATTTTGTTAATTCATTCGAATTTAATTTATGAATGTATGTAGTTTATTTTTAAATTTATAATTTTATTCATAAAAAATTGATGAAAATGTTCTGGTGCTTCTTAATTCATTTTAAAATTTATTTATGAATCTATTCATTAGACTATTATTTATATTTTCACTCATTTAGGCATTTCTTATATATTTTTGTAAATATGATAAAATCATATATAATAATAAAATATTTTAAATTTAGTGAAATTAAAAAAAATTAAATTTAATGAAATTAAAAAAAATTAAATATAATTTACAAAACAAAATTAAATTTATGATTTGTGCAATATATATCGTCTAATTTAACATTAAATATAATAAAATATGATCAAAAAGTTATTTAGTTGTCAAAATATTTATTGCATGTGTAGATGATCATTTAAAAAATTGTTATTATTTTGAAAAGAATATATATTGCTATACCTATTATATTATTCAACCCACCCACCATATTTTTTTAGTTTGCTTTTTATTTTTAACATTTGTAACAACCCTCAACTTTTATTTTCAATTAAATGATACAAAATGAAAGTCAACATTTCACAAATAAATTCCATAGTTTATTTTAAATCATATATTAAAAAAATTATTTGATTTCAATAATTATTAAGTTTGAATAATAATTTTCAAACTGTCCACCTTTATTTTAGTTTTTTTTTTCTTTTGTATCTATTTATATTTTTTTCTTTACATTTTAAATTTAACAAATTTCAAATATATAATAATATCTATCATTGAACTCTAACATATGTTATTTAGATAAATATAATTAATATTTATATATTATTTATTATTTAGTAATAATAATATTTCTTATCAACTTTAAATTTGTAGCAATCAATTAGCATATTTAATATGAAAATATTGTAGGCTTGCCATGTGGCTCTTTGGTCTTACTTTTGTGTGTGTGTGTATATATATATGTATGTATGTATGTATATATATATTCTAAATTTATTTTCTATAACTGTATAATTTTATTTCGATAAATTGTAAAAATATTGAAAATTTATTTTCACAACTATTATTAATTTTTTTGCAATAATATTGAAAGTTTATTTATATTTCATAACTATTGTTTTCTTTATATTTTATAATTCTTTCACATATATAATGCTTTTGATAATTTGTTTTCACAATTTCAATTGATCATCTCAATGATTTTATTTTAAATTATTAGTTTTTTTAAATATATTTTATAAATTATTAGAGAGATTTTTAAAAATTTCACTAATTAAATACAGTTTTTTTATATTTATATTTTTTATGAGGAAAAAATTCAATTTGAACACTGTAGGAATGAGTTTTATCCACTATCTATTGGCCCAACTGCTAACGGTCACGTGACTTGCACATGTCAGGCTGTCAAATATATAATGGAAATCGATCAATGAGCCAAAAATGCCTATTGAAGGACCAAAATCGGACCAGAGGCATTCATTTGGGGCCAAAATTGAATTTTTCCCTAAATTTATTACACCATACGACTTTTGAGAACCTTTTGAAAGTTTGACCCAAACATCTTTCATCTTGGTATAGAGCAGCTACAATAATTTGTTTGCATCAAGGTTGCATTAATAGTCTCTTATCACATAGAATTCTATGATAATTTATTTTCATTTTCAGAGCTCTACTACTTTCTCCAATTTGTTTTTACCTCATAGAATTTTGTGATAACTTATTTTCATATTCAGAACTCTGTTATTTTCTTCATTGTCTTATCTTATTTACATTTGCACTCTCTAGTTAACAACTTTACGTTTGTTGACCATGATGTGATTTCCATTGAGCATTATATGAGAGAGATGCGATTATATCTCGACTTTTTAAATGCTTAAAAGATGGTGATATTTGATAAACATTATATCAATCCGATAACTTTAAGAATATAATACATAAAGAAATATTTTATAAACTTAACTCAAATGACTTCAATATATGTAATCAAAATTATAAATGACTAAATAATATAATACAAACCAAATATCGATAAACCAAAAAAAATTAATTATATCAATCTGATAACTTCATCTAATATAAATCATATCAGTCTGATGACTCAACCCAAATGACTTAGAAAAAGAAAGATCAAAAAATATAATGTATGTCTATAAATATTTCATAAAATAAAGCTCAAAAAATATAATGTATGTCTATAAATATTTCATAAACTCAAGTCAAATCACTTGAATATTGTGCAGTTATTTTATGACAATTAACAAATAAATTGAGTTTAAATATTCTATAAACTCAACTTAGGTAACTCGAATATATCTTCGAAGACTGAGTAGACAAATTATATCAATATGATGATTTAATACAATTCAACTCAGATAACTCATATATTATATATTTTTGATCTGCAATATATCTTCGATAAACTGAATAGTCTAATAATATCAATATAATACTTTAATACAACTAAACTCAAATAACTCTTATATATTTTCGATAAACTGAATAGACTAATTATATCAATCAATATTTTCGATAAACTGAATAAACTAATAATATCAATATGATACTTTAATATCACACAATTCAGATAACTCCTATATATCTTCGATAAACTGAATAGACTAATTGTATCAATCTGATAACATGAGTAGTCCCCCAGTTATGCTCCAACAAAAAAAGAAAAAAAGAGAAAAAAAATCAATGTGATCGATGTCAAAACTGATGTTACTACAATTGGAAATCTGACCCAACAATTCCCACAATCATGCTCCCAAAAAAATAGAGAAAACCCAACATTTGGTTTCTGTTTTGCTCTTAGTTTTTCTCTCTAGTCATTCTCATCTCCGTTGGAGGAGGTCTTCACTATCCTACCCAACATAACAAACTCATCAATATCATATAAACTCCTCATATCCTCATTACACATAAAAAAATAGAGAAAAAAAATTGATGTGATTTAGAGATCCGTCAAAATATGTAACATTGAAAATCTGATAGTACTAAATATATAGGCGGAGATGAGACCACAAGATATCAGAAAATAGAAAAAGATTAGACAAAAAACAGATTAGAAAATAAAAATAAATATGAAATGTAAAATAGTAAAATACAAAGAAAACAGATAAAAAAAAGATAATTAGAAAAAAAAAGATATAAAAAAATAATGCCAAAATTCAAGATTTAGACAAAGAAAACATATCAAAAAATAAAAAAAGATTAGATCAGAAATTCAAGATTTAGACAAAGAAAATATATCAGAGAAAACATATCTCAACATATCAGAAGATATCAGAAAATAAAAAAAGATTAGACAAAGAAACAGATCAAAAAAAATGAAATGTAAAATAGTAAAATAAAAAAGATATAAAAAAATAATACCAAAATTCAAGATTTAGATCAAGAAAACATATCAGAAAATAGAAAAGATAAATGTAAAATCATTAAAAACAACATATCAAAAAATAGAAAAAGATTAGACAAAGAAACAGATTAGAATTCAAGATTTAGGCAAAGAAAACATATCAGAAAAAACATATCTCAACATATCAGAAGATATCAGAAAATAGAAAAAGATTATACAAAGAAACAGATCAGAAAATTAAAAAAATGAAATGTAAAATAGTAAAATACAAAGAAAACAGATCAGAAAAAAAGATATAAAAAAATAATACCAAAATTCAAGATTTAGAGAAAGAAAACATATCAAAAAATAGAAAAGATATGAAATTTAAAATCATTAAAAACAACATATCAGAAAATATAAAAAAAATTAGACAAAGAAACAGATCGGAAATTCAAGATTTAAACAAAGAAAACATAACAGAAAATAGAAAAAAAAATTAGACAAAGAAACAGATAAAAATTCAAGGTTAAAAAATAGAGAAAAAAATTAATGTGATTGAGAGATCTGTCAAAATATGTGACATTGGAAATCTGATAGCACTCCCGAAAAACTCCAACAAAAAAAAATTGAGAATAAAATAGATATAAAAAAATAAAGAATCAGTGTGATGAAGAAAGAAATTCAAGAGAGATGTGATAATCAGAAAAAAAAAAAGATATAAAAAAATAATACCAAAATTCAAGATTTAGACAAAGAAAACATATCAGAAAATATAAAAGATATGAAATGTAAAATCATTAAAAACAACATATCAGAAAATAGAAAAAGATTAGATAAAGAAACATATTAGAAATTCAAATAAGTATGTAGAAAAAAAATCACAGTAATTAATCTTATATTTGTAAGTATGATTTTACACAATTTTATACGGATCAAATTACACAATCTATAAATATACAATAAGTACGTGAAATAGATTACATCACAGTAATTACGAAACAAAAAACTAAATCATATGAAATTAACAGATCATTAATTACGAAACTAAACAAAACAGATTAATATATATATATATATATATATATATCATTAATAAGTATGTGAAACAGATCACATCACAGTATTTACAAAACAAAAGTAAATCATATGAGATTACAAAATTTTTAAAAATGAAATAACAATAAAACAATGTACTTTAGAAATTGACCACCCTACCAAATTGAAGAGTTGAGATTTTAGGCTCCCTGTTTTCCAATTCTATATCTGTAAATATTGTATCTATGCAATCCTCCCACAGTAACACCCTTACATACATGAAATGATTATTAAAAAACAATTAATATAATATAGTTACATTTCATAAAATTACATCTAAATTAAATAAACATACTGCATATTCTCAATTATAATTTCCATCAATCTCTTGCCACTTTCAGTCTTTCTCGGTGGATCAAATGCAGCAATTCTTCCCACTAAATCTGCATTAATCTGAATTAGATTAAATAATATAAATATATCATTAAGTATGTAAAACAAATCATAATAATTAATCCTATATTTATCAGTAAGATTTGAAAATTTTTGTATGCGGATCAGATTAAACAATATATATATGTATATATATATATTTAATAAGTGTGTAAAACAGATAGAGTAATTAACTTGATATTCATTAGTAAGATCATCTATAATTTTATGCGCATCAAATTAAAGAATATATCCAAATAAGTATGTAAAAAAATCACAATAATTAATCTTATATTTGTAAGTATGATTTTACACAATTTTATATGGATCAAATTACACAATCTATATATATATATATATATATATATAGAGTAAGTACGTGAAATAGATTATATCACAGTAATTACGAAACAAAACTAAATCAATAGATTATTAATTACGAAATTAAATTAAATATATTAATATATATATATATATATATAATTAATAAGTACGTGAAACTGATCACATCACAGTATTTACAAAATAAAAGTAAATCGTAATAATTAATCAAAAACAATAGTATTATAGTAAATTACCTTAGAGCAGTGAGTGGTTCCGACCCAATAAACATCACAGAGACCTTCGCCATACGCCGACGTCTTGCACGTGAGCCTCACAAGTCACAACATTTCTGGAGAGCTTTTCTAGCAGAACTTTCCTATGGTAAGCATCACTCCCACTAAATTCATGGATTTCAATAGTCGCCATAGGAGACAAAGGAGGTTCCACCAATGGATCGCAAGAGGCATGAGATCCGAATCGTTTCTTACAAATGATAATTTCCTGCTCCAGACGTGTTCTTGCCGCAAGCCAATCACACCAAAAAAATTTAGTACTAATCACAATGAGAGTAACAGCAAAGAGAAAATAAGATGAGAATTAAAAGAATTTGAATAAGTAGGGAGAGAAATTGTTTTTTATCAGTTTTTTTTTAGAAATGTGAGATTACAGTTATAGATAATAGATTTTGAAAAAAAATATTTAAAAAGAAGCGGTTTTAATTATAAATATACTATGAGAAACTGTTTTTTATCAGTATTTTTAGAAATGTGAGATAGATTTTGAATTTTTTTTTTAAAGAAGCGGTTTTAATTATAAATACACCGTGGGAAACTATTTTTTATCAGTTTTTTTAGAAATGTGAGATTACAGTTATAGATAATAGATTTTGAAAAAAAAAATATTAAAAAAAACGGTTTTAATTATAATTATAAATATACTATGGGAAACTGTTTTTTATCAGTATTTTTAGAAATGTGAGATAGATTTTGAATTTTTTTTTAAAGAAGCGGTTTTAATTATAAATACACCGTGGGAAACTGTTTTTTATCAGTTTTTTTTTGGAAATGTGAGATTACAGTTATAGATAATAGATTTTGAAAAAAAATATATTTAAAAAAAAACAGTTTTAATTATAAATACACAGTGGGGAAACTGCTCTCATTTCTTTTTTTTGCCGGATAGTTATTTATGAATGATAAATTACCAAATTACCCTTAGTTCTTAATAAAATTACAATTTTGCCTGACTGACCTCTGTTATTATATATATATAGATTTAGATATAGATATAGATTCCATTATAGAAAGATGATATATGGAACTTGTTGGTTTTATTTTTTTTAAGTTTATCTGTAACACAAATTACTACTAACATATTTCGAATTACTAATATTTTATAGCACATTTGTGTTATTTTTGGTAGCAGTATTACTGATTTGTATTTAAGTTGGTGTCATAAAACTTAGACATTAATTTCTATATCAAATTCACATACTTCCTTCCACACATAAATATATACATAAATAATTCAATATATAAACGAGTCGTTTTTTTAAAATTCAATATTTAATATTTAGTCAATCAAAACTTTTTTTTTTTTTTTTTGAGAAAACCATCAAATCTCACAGAAAGCATAGTTTTGGTTTGATTTGTCAAGAGGGCTGAAAATTACTCTCTCTCTCTCTCTCATATAACATCACATGCACCACTTTTGCCGGATAATATTCCTATATGGACATTATATCAAAAACTACAAAGAAATAATGATAAATACATAAATTAGTCAAAAAAGAAAAAAAGGAACTGAATTTTTTTTTAATTTAATAAAACTTGAAAATTTTCAAGCATGATAATTAAAAAAAATCTAAAATTTATCTGAACTTGAAAATGAACTTAAAATTTAAAAATAACCAAAATGAACTTAAAAAATATTGGGTTAATTGCGCCAAAAATCATGAACTTGCAAAAAATTGCAAATTTAACACGACTTTTGGGTATTAGCAAATTCAACACGACCTTTTATATCTCGTGCATTTTTGACCAATTTTTAAAATTCGGGCACTATTGCGCTGATGTGTCAACTGACCGGACATGTCAGCTTGCAAACATGTATTAAAATAAAGGGTTAATTGCGTCAAAAATCACGAACTTTCAAAAAATTGCAATTTTAACACGACTTTTGGGTATTAGCAAATTCAACACAACCTTTTATATCTCGTGCATTTTTTACCAATTTTTAAAATTTGGGCACTGTTGCGCTGACGAGTCAACTGACCAGATACGTCAGCTTGCCAACGTGTATTAAAATAAAATATATAATCCAAGTTCAAGAAGAAGATTTCTCCAAATTCAAGAAGGAAATGTCAAGGGTTTCTCTTTTCTCTCCCACTAAGGACTCAAATTCGAGTTCGTTCACTGACGTGTCCGGTTAGTTGACTTGTCAGCGCAACAATGCTCGAATTTTAAAAATTGGTTAAAAATGCACGAGATATAAAAGGTTGTGTTGAATTTGCTAATACTCAAAAGTTGTGTTAAAATTGCAATTTTTTTAAAGTTCGTGATTTTTGACGCAATTAACCATTTATTTTAATACATGTTGGCAAGCTAACATGTCCGGTTAGTTGACACATCAGCGCAATAGTGCCCGAATTTTAAAAATTGGTCAAAAATGCACGAGATATAAAAGGTCATGTTGAATTTGCTAATACCTAAAAGTCGTGTTAAATTTGCAATTTTTTTAAAGTTCATGATTTTTGGCGCAATTAACCCAAAATATTTCATAAATTCAAAACAAAATCATTTAAATAAATTTAAAATACCCATGCTATTACCCATTTACCCATTCTCTTATCCAAATAATTGGTGAAAATACAAAACCTGCCAGATTTGAAAATTCAAAAGTGAAACATATCATAATCTAATAATTGAACAAGTTGGCATATATGTACACACACACACAGATTCCAGTCAGAAAATAAATAAATAATTATGATGTGGACCCCATAGAAATTCGATGTGTCATCAAGAGTCAAACATGAAGATATGAACTTGTTCTTTGCAATTTCCTAACTTTAGGAGAATTAACTTTTAGTTAGAAAAGAAGTTACTCATTAATCGCCTTTATGTCAGACGAATTAATAGTATTCAACTTTTATGACTAAAGAATGCATGCATGCACGCATCCTATTCATAGTTGAATGATATATGAACTATTTACACGACCTCATTCTAGATCTCATGGATAATTTGACGAGTCATATTCAGTTGGTTAAATTCTAATTAGGTTTAAAAGTTAATTTGTTAAATATTAGAGGCGTTTTAATGAGGATGTTTTGCATGCCTAAATATATTTTATAAGATGTTTTAAAGTTTATAAAGTTGTGTAATTGAATTAACACATCAAAATTTTTGTGCACTAGCTGCATGCATCTAAGATTCATACATTCGGATTAACCCGACCCGTTATGCATAACCATGCGTCGTCAGGTTTGCGCACAAACTCGCACAAACTGTTCCCTGGTGTCATACATTTATGTCATGTTAGTCATATATTTTAATAGTGTTAGTAATATATTTTAGTTATATTAGTCATACATTTAGTAATGTTAATTGTACCCTAACATTTTTTTAGACATACATATTAACATTTCATACTATTTAGTTATGTTAGTCATACATTTTAGTTATGTTAGGTTGTACCTTTAAGTTATGTTAGATAGATGGCTTTATATATTACATAAAGATATGACTATGTTAATATAAAAATAGAAGTAATATCACATGAATATATGAGTAATATCACTTAAAGGTATAAATATATGTACAAATTGTGCTGAATTTTTTATTTTTTTTACTTAAAGTTTATAAAAAGGTTATGTTATTCGTACATAAATGTATGACTAATATAACATAAATGTATGACTAACATACTATAAAAGTAAGCGCAAAAAAAAAAGTTATGATATTTGTATATAAACTTATGATTAATATAACATAAAGGTAAGACCAATATATTATAAAAGTCACATCACAAAAAAAAAGGCGTGGATCCAGGTCAGTCCTGACCTGACCCGAGCGCACCATGCACCAAGTGCACAAGAGACCAACTCTTGAATTAAATACATAATCTGAAATGAATTAATTTAAAATTCATTTAAATTAGAGTGGATTCTAAATCCACCCATATTACTCAATTAATTCATCAAAAGTGATGGTTTCATATATATATATATATATATATATATCAATTTAAATATTGTTGATGGATTTACTACTATGAATTTGAAAATTTAATTTCCTCAAATCCTTCCACCAAACACAATCTAAGAATTTTTTTTTACTTAAAGATATAAATTATTAAAGTGTTTGTGTAAATAAAATGATGGAGTTTATAAGATGTTAACTAATATTTAAAATGGTGTAACTTAAATAATTAAATTTGATGGAGTTAATTTATCAATTGACATAAGAACTTATTTTATAAATAAGTTGGAGATATATAAACCAAGAAAAGGGACAAGTGGATCAACCGGCATTGCCTGGATTTGAAGGGTTAATTTCAGAGTTAGTAAAATATAATTTATTTATTTATAATTGAAAAATCCAAACTATAATACACATCATAATTAAATTTTAAATCAAAAAATATAAAAAATGGAAAAAATGGAATAATAAAAAATGGAAAAAGAATTAGAAAAAATTCAATCAACTTCTTCGTCGCCATCACCACTCTCTTTCCTCCCTGCAACTCCATCACCGCCGCGCCCCCACCGCCACCTCCGTAGCCACCACCGCCAAATCTCCCACCTCTACTGTCAAAGAAATCTGCAAAAGCCTCCATTCTTTGTTTAGGCAAAGACAAACCAATCTCCAATCCCCCTTCAAACTCCCTGGATTTACACATGGACATTGAATACTTCACTCCATCCATGGATATGACCTCCACCTTCCTAGCCTTTCCCCATCCAAAATCTGCATTTCCCAAATCGAATTTGGGTGAACCTGTAACTCCCACTGATTTGACCCCCTTAAAATTGGCCATCCCCTCAATTCCCCCTTCCTAGAAACCCCTCTCTCAAAACCTTACTAGAAGCATCACCATTGAAACCTGCAGTAGAATTTGGAAATCTAGGGTAAGAGTTATGGTTATTTGGGATTGGACCACCAGATGAGGGCGGCGACAAACTGGAATTGGACCCATGACGAGGTGAATCGGTGGACGCCGCCGTGTGCGGAGGTGCGCTGGATCTCGGCGCAATACGTCTTCATCAACAGTGACCAGAATCCCTCAAGACCATCTCGATCTTGCTTCTCCTACCCATTGAATCTGTCTTGTGTATTGCGAGGAGTTGTAAGAAGTTGAAGTGTTTGGCATACTCAGATTCGTTGTGGGAATCAATCTGCAGAAGGGATTGGGGACAAATCGGCAGTTGAGAGGATTTGAATCAATCTGCAGAAGGGATCTTAAAAAGATCTACAATGTTTTGATTTATTGATTTGAAATTTTTTTTATTTGGGATTTTTTTATTTTTCTTGATTTTTTTTGATTTTTAATTCTAGAAGGTTTTTTTTATTAATTAATTTTGAATTTAATAATTTTTAATAAGTGGGTCCCACCAAAAATACATGTGGCTTCCCATAATTAATTACAAAATTCCACGTCATATAATCACTAGCCACCTCATCAAATTAAGCCCAAAAAACGTGCAATTTTAGCCCAAATAAGCAATTCGGGCTGTAATTGGGCAATAATTGCTAAAATTAAAAACATAAAGTCCTAAATTGCCAGCCCGTGAAACAGAAAGTCCTAAATTGTAAGTCCGAAATAAAAAAGGGCAAAATTGCCAAACAGCAAACATAATGGCCGACAAAAGTAGTTTACTCATTTAAAAATAATACACGTGATACATTTCAAATAAGCATGTGATACCTTAAGAGTATTTATGTGATGCCTTAAACACCTAAACAACAAAAACAAAACTAAACAACATAAAAACATAAAACATTTAACATATAAGAGTACATTCACGTAAACAGAAACAACCACCTTTTCTTTTTGCATAAAAAAAATAAAAAAAAAACAAAATCATAACAAATAACTTTTAATATATTTAAGGTAACACATGTAATATATTAAGATAACACATGTGATACTTTAACGACATGAATGGTACAATGGAATAGAATTAGCTGAGAATGGAATGAATTCAAGAATAAAATGATGATGGAAAAGAATGGTATAAAAATAATGATTCATATGATTGGTATCACAAAGTAATATGAAATGAATGAAATAATCATTATAATTATATTTTATGATTGATAACTACAAATGAATTGTATAAATATTAAATCAATCATTATTTGACCAAATTACCTTCCACTATAATTTTATTTAATATCCATATTCAATATATCACTCAAATTTAAATTACTTGGCATGTTTAAATTTAAAAATAACTATTTTTATAGAAAATTAATCATAAATATTAAGCTGTATTATATTTATATATTTTATTTATCTTATTTTATTATTAGTTTACTATTTTTGTATTATTTACATATTCTTAAAGTAGTCAAATAATAATAATAATAATAATAGATTTATCATATTTTTTATTAATTATTTTATATGATTTTATATTATTAAAATTATAATCTCTCATTTTATATTATCTAAAAAATATATTTTTGTCACAATTTATTTATATATTTTATTTAATCTATTATCTATATTAATATTCATTTATTTTATTTGTATGTATTTATATATATATATATATATATATATATTAATAGATAAATCTTATATCAGGACTAAAATTATTCGCATTATTAAAATTATATTCATATTATCTTTATGTTTTTAAGATTTTTATATTTATTAATGTTACCATAAAGTTTTAGAGAGAGAAGACTCAAAACACCTGAAGAGAACAAACATGAAGAGTTAGCATCTGAAGACACTCTCTTAATTGATGACATCTTATGACGATAAAATAAGTTGAAGCGGCATAAAGGTAAATAATGCATTGAAGACTTTTCTTGTCACCGTTAAATTTTGAATTAATTGATTTATTTTCTCATTTGTTGCATTTTGATAAAAAAAAAAAAAAAAAAAATTATTAAAGACATACAAGATACAACATGTTAGCCATATCGACAACTTATACCTAACATCTTTTACAAATAATCTTCAATTGTGAAAGGAAATCCACATGACTTTAGAGTCTCGTTAATTATAAAAAAAAAAAAAAGGATTAAAGATTAGATATTAAACTAAAAGAAACTAGGATTGCAATCAGATTAAATCACAAAGTAAACTAACTTTTTTCATATTTATAAATATGTATGGATACGTTCTTATAATACACATTTTACACAAACCAATCTCTTCTCTACATTTCCCATAAAATATTACACAAACAACTCATAATCTCTACAACAAAGATCATATCTACAAAACTAAACATCTTGAAGAAGCTTACTTGCGGAAGAATAATCCCCACTTTCATCTTTAGTACTAGAGAGAGAGACTGAGGAATCCATCCATGGTCCATCCATGGAAACACCACTGTGCTTTCCACCATCCTGAGATAACGTTGATACATGAGTTTGGCTATCTTGTGAGAGTATTTCGAATGCTTTGAATCTCATGTCCTCGTCCACTGTACCATGTTTAATGAGGGGTGCTTGAACGGGAATTTTGCCTTCAAGCATGCTCACCACCGAAGACATGGAGGGCCTAAGAGTCGGAGAGGGGTTAGCACACAACAACGCTAAGTTTAACATCCGCATTGCCTCTTTCTTGTTGTAGTCCGAACCAAGAGTCGGATCCACGAGATCTAGAAGGTTTCCTTGCTCGTGTAGGACGTATGCCTTCATGTTTCGTAGAGGAAAAAAATGATTATAATCCATTTAAAAGAATAAAATAGGATTGATTTCCAACGAAGAAAAACACAACCTTTTTCCAAAATTTAAATTCTAAAAAAGACATGACTTTTAGGTTGTGTTTGGATGAAGAGATTTGAGGAAGGATTTAAATTCATGGTAGTACATCCATTGGTAGTGTTTGAATAGATATGAATTTGAAATCCATCACTTTCATTTTAAACTAATTTTTTATCAAAATGGATAGATTTTGAATTCACACTGACGTGAGTGGAATCAAAATCCATTCATTTCAAATACATCATTCCAAACACAACCTAAGGTTCTTGGCAAATTGAAATAAAGTATTAAAAATTCAATTTAAGAAAATGCTGTGCTCTTTTGGCAATTAACCTGATAGAATAAAGAGTATGCAAGTTATAGAACACTAGCAGATGCATGTAGTAAAAGAAGATTACCCAATCAAGAAGGTAAACAAACTCTTGTTTTGGCCTGTAATTTGTGTTGCTTTTGCCACTGACAATTTCTAGCGCGACAACTCCGAAACTGTAGACATCTGCTTTGTCTGTTAAATAGCCCCTCATAGCATACTCAGGTGCCATATAACCTCTGCAAAAACAACAAAGGACGAAAGACAAAAAAGAAATTTTCTCATCTTGTAATGAACATACATTGGCTTTTCACATATGTAACATTGTTCATGAAATCATCACATAATATATATATATATATATATATATATATATATATATATATATATCAGTTTTCCTATGTAGAACTGTATACAAGAAGAGGAATAAACTTACATAGTTCCAGCAATTCGCGTGCTAATATGGGAGTTCTCTTCTTCATCAAGCTTAGCCAAACCAAAATCAGATATCTTAGCATTTAAATTTTTATCCAGAAGAACATTAGTGGCCTTTATGTCTCTATGGACAATTTTCAACCTCGATTCCTCGTGGAGATATGCAAGCCCCCTCGCTATTCCTATGCATATCTTCTGTCTCGTTGCCCAGTTGAGGTTCAATCTTTTTTCCTCACAGCCTAAAACAAGCAGATAAAAGATGAGCAGGGGTATAATAGTTAATAAACTCGTATGATAAATAGTTTTAAGTATTTACCGAAAAGTGCTCGAGCAAGACAATTGTTCTCCAGATACTCATAGATCACAAGCAACTGGTTTCCTTCGATACAACAGCCAAAAAGCTTGACAAGGTTGGGATGTAATAAGGCAGATATCATGCCTATCTCATTGACAAATTCTCGATTTCCTTGTTTCGACTTAGCAGATAGCTGCTTAACTGCAATTATTGTGCCATCGGACAGAGTACCCTAAAACACGGAGAAGTTAAGCAACTCATCTTTTTTTCTCCGTTCATCAAAATTGGGTGTCTGAATGAACAAAGAAGCATGCATGTATTTACTTACCTTGTAGACGGGGCCAAATCCTCCTTCACCGATCTTATTAGAATTATCGAAGTTATTCGTAGCAGCTTTGATCTGTCTTAGAGTAAAGTAACCAGTTTGTAGTTCAAGTGCACGAAGTTCTGTATCAAGAAGATCAAAAGTTGTTAGTAACCAAGATATAATAGTTGAAACTGCAAACACATCCAGTAGATAGACAAAAGATACTAGGTCCGATTCGAAATAAGTGTCGTTTTTATCATAGGTTAAGAAACATAAAAATCGGACAAAAATGCCCTTAAACAATATCAATCTCTCCCCACCGATTCCTAATTAACATGAAATGAAATAATATAAAAGAAAGAAATAAGGTAAAATAAAATAAGGAAAGATTGTAGAATCTTGTGTGATTAAATTAAGAAAGGGATTGAGATTAGGGTTAAACTTGGAAAAAAATTGGCAAAATAGCTAAAACGACATTTAATTTGAAACAAAATTTAACTTCTAGAACGACACTTAATTTGAATAGGAGGAAGTAAAATAATCTTCAAAGACTTGCCTTTATCTTCAAGGTCTTTGCCTCCGAGATACCCTTTCTTCCAGAGAATAAATAGAATCAAGAGCAGGACCAAGCATGAAGAGATGACAATTCCGATAATCGCTCCAACAGATAGTCCTGTATTGATACTATAGTCTACAAGGAACGAGAGAATGTCTCATGATTAGGCACTGATAATTAAAAAAAAAAAAAACAAAGGAAGAAAAAACTTACTAGGCGTGATGGCAATTGCAGATATCAACGGTCCATATACACCTGAAGTAGGAACTCCCGTTGTCCCCTTCCCTCTCCAGTACAGGTGGATCTCCAGGGTGCTGCCAATTACAAGGACGTCGTTGAAATCTATAGAGATACCTTTTCTAACTCTCTTAGCTATGTCCATTATATTAAAGTCGCTTTTAACCACCTTCCCCTGCAAAGGGCAGCGATGAACATTGGATATATCATAACAGAATATAATCTGGCAAATTATGGATCCACTTACTTGAATAGCTATGTCAAATATCCTTCTCCCAAGGCTGCTGAAGTTGGGAGTATCGGTATACATAATTTCAGCAAAATGAAGCCGCACATTGTAGCTACCTTGGCGCAAGCAACGTCCATAGAACTTGAGGGAAGAAGGGGAAAGACGAGCTGTTTGGTAAAACTCTTCACTCATGGGTGCCATTGAAGAATCAATCGCTGCAGTATATCCACCTTTGTCGTTTGCAATGTATGTTCCAGTGCTGCTATATGCCCATTTTTCTCCATATTCAAAGTGTGATGGACCGGCCCCACTCGAGTTCTCTTCATATTCATTTCCATCAACTTCAACCGTACTTCCTCCACAATTTATGAATACCGAGTGATCTACAGATAGAAACGACCATAAGAACATACACATTGAAGGGTAAACTGGTAAATAGGAATACTAGCAGAAGGCCTTACATCTACGATTACTGGGGCAAGGGAGCTCTGGACTTAAACACCAATTATTCCTATCAAATGAAAAGTGTAGGAATTTTCACAATGAGAAATGGAAAAGTTGTCAGTGATAAAAACGAGAACACAATAGGGATTTAAAGGAACTCACGAATTGATTACTGAAATCGAATGGCTGGCAACTAAATTTCTGCAATGATACAAGTTAGTTGAGTTGCTTGATCGAAGGATAGACCTCAAATACATATGGGAAATAATTTCTTTTTTAAATATTTATACAACGTAAGAAGGCTTACACGGTGGAGAACGTGCAGCCAGAAATGCGGGGCCGTGTGAAGTTGTTATATGATAGATCCCTGCAGAAAATTACAATTTCAACACGACGTTTCATGGTAAAAATAATTCAATATCACAAATAATAATTTAGGTTGCTGAGTTTGAAAATAATTCTCACATATTCTGTCTGCTATCCAGGATCCAACCAGGTACCTCTCCAGTTAGTGAATTGTGAGACAAAAACCTACAAGTGAAAAACATGAATTTTTCAACTCGACATTAAATCATTTTTAACTGTGAAAGTAATAACTACAGATTCTGTGGAGAAAACATGTAAATAAGTTTAGAAAGACCATGCAGAATATTTCTTTAGAAAAATCATCTGAAAGACGCATACATGAAATTTATCTTGCTGAGGTCTTGAAGCCTGATTGGGATTTTTCCACTCAACCTGTTGAAACTGAGGTCGCTGTGCAGAGAAGGAAACACGCCAAATATTAATAATATAAATGAAAAAGGAAATATAAAGTCCGCGAACTTAAGGACTAGTAACTAATATGCCAGCAACTGTGGTTGATAATTTCACGCTATCTTGCTAAGATCATTATCTTTCTAACTAGAGTTGGTTGAAGTTGCTAGTAATTGATTTGCATGAGCACATCATACTGAGAGCAATAAAAGTCCGTAAAAGAACGATGTTTATTCAAATGTAATGGAACCAAGAATCTTGGAACAAAAAGAATAAACTTATGGAAGAAAAAAGTGTCTTCGAGGAAAAAAAGAAATTGAAGAGATCATTTTAACCAGTAGAAAATGAATTATTTAAATCTAAAACAAAATGTATAATCAAGTCAAAAACTTTCAAAGTGGCTATATTTTAACCAGAGAATTAATACAAGTCCAACATAATGCTTATATTTCCAGGGGTGAAAATGAGAAAAAAAACAAACTTACAGAGTTTTTAAGTCAGTCATGTTGCGTAAGTACGATGGAATTGAACCAATAATTGAGCAATTCCTTAAAATCCTGCAAACACAGTGAGTTTGAACATTACTGAACTGATTTTCTATCAACAGAGTTTTCTGAGATTCTTCAGATAGCGATACGATACTCACAACTCTTGCAAGGCTGTCATGTATTGCAAATCAGGGAATTTCATTGATGTTCCTTTAACATCAGATATCCTCCTAATACATAAAGAAAAAAAAAAGGATTAGTAACCAAACATAATATTTCTAGTATAATTGCAAGAACACGCTATTTGACCATTTTCTTTTTTTCTCTATTTTGATAAAATGGAACGACACTTTTTACAAAGAGAATATCTAGCTTACAGCATTGTCATGTTTCTCAACAGGGATATTGTTGCAGGAATAGGACCCTCTACTGACGTGCCCTGCATGTCTCTGTAACAGGATCAGTAGAAGATGTAGTGATTAAGGCACGATGATTTTTTTTGACAATTGTATAAGTAAAAAAATCAAATGAAGAATGATCCAACTGAAGCATAATCAGACTCACAATTGTGTAAGTTTGGTCCAGTTTCCAATAAAATCAGGTATTTTCCCTGACATTGTGTTCCCATCTATCCTACTGCAAAACAGTATAATAAAGCCATCTAAACTTCACCATGATAAGCAAAAGTAAGTGCCTTCAGATTTCAACTAATACTCGTGCAAATTGTTAGCATTATCCTTGCACTAATCATAGATATAAATTCGAATTTCGTTTACTTACAAATCTTTCAAGTTGATAAGATTGCGAAAGGTCTCGGGTATCGTTCCATTGAAATTATTTGCAGAAAGGCAACTGCAGGAAGAAGTGCATATCATTTGAAGATGAAATTATCATTATAACAAACGTAATATTATGATCAGCAATCTTACAGCCTCTCCAAATTACTCAAACTTCCCAGGTTTTTCGGAAGATTTCCTTCAAGTAGATTATCTTCCAATACCCTAGAGTTCAGATAACAAACAATCAGCATAAATCTACTTTCTTCAGTAGTTAACGTATTTTGCATACTACTTATGACTTACAGTTCTTTCAGAGTGGTAATGTCACCAATTTCAGCTGGGATTTTACCACTGATACGGTTTCCAAGAATGGCCCTGATGTACAAAATATAATGTGTTCAATATCTATGGATCATCTCCATATTTGAAGGTTTAAACAATAAGGACAACTTACAATATGACAACACGAAGCTGGGAAAAGATTTCGGGAATTGTACCATTGAGGTAATTTCGAGAGAGATCTCTGGAAAAGAGAAGTTCAATCAGTCATCTAATTCTAAAAAAGCGCAATCAAGTACTACCTCCGTTCCGGCTTAACTTGCCTACTTTGATCGGACACGAAGGTTAAAAAAATGCAGTTGACTCAAGTGAATATGCACTTTTGGATAACATTTTTGTAATAATATGCACATCAAATCAAATTCTATGCACTTTTGGATGACATTTTTATAATAATGTTGAAATATAGGGATATTAATGTAAAAAAATTTTTGTCATTTATGGGCTGACAAGTTAAGTTGGGACAAATCGAAATGACAAGTAGGCAAGTTAAGATGAGACGGAGGGAATATTCACTACATTCATTTAACGCTTTCTAGTTTCACAACATTATACCTATTTCCATCAGTACAAGGTTAAAAATGAAAATATTGTGCATCCACAATTCAAGAAAAGTGAAATTTGAACTGTGACTCCTAATAATCGTAGTCAAACTTTGACAAATGAAAATATTGTGTATCCACAATTCAAGAAAAGTGAAATTTGAACTGTGACTCCTAATAATCGTAGTCAAACTTTGACAAATGAAAATATTGTGGAAACAAGTGGACATACTATACCAGCTTTCAGCCTATCACTATAATGGAGTGGCCTGAATACCAAAAGTTGTTTCTTACATCTCTTGCAGATATTTAAGATTTACAAATTCCTCAGGCAAAGTTCCAGTCAAATTGAGACCCTTCAACTGGCTGCATGGCCAAAACAGAGATGTTAGATTTAAGAACATGATTGAGAAAACTCACAGGAGGTAGCTGGAATCTATTATCTGCCTCCTTCTCAAGAACTTGTAAACAGGAAAAAACGAGGTTAATCATGAGAGGATATTGAGGTCAAATTTCATATTTATTATCTAGTAGTCTAAAAGCAGCCTTTTACTACATACAAGCTTCAAAGCACAAAGAATAAACCAAATCAATCATATTCAATCGACAAACATAACATCTTTACTTAAGCCACTTCAATCATAAAACTTATATATGACTAATGCCTAATGCATGTAAAAATCAGGTGAACTCATAAAATATCTCAGCTTAGAAATAGAACTCATTTATGATTAAACAACTAACCAAAAATCGCATCGTTCATTCCACAACCATTTAGCAGATTAGTTGGACATTAAGTAAAGCTTCAAATGCATGATCACCTCATTCCGTAGTGGCTGTGTAAGAACTTAACATTGCTTCTTGACAGATACAATTTGCTCTTAGGCGAACCTAATTATAGCTCAAGTCTTAAAATTTTACGAAGAGAGTAAAGAGCATACATGTGAGTCACATGGCATACAGTGCCGCTATTAAAGGAACAATTGCAAGTCACATGGCTCAATATTTTCTTAGTCCAGGTCGTGTTAAAAGCACTAAACTCATTGCAAGAACGTCGGCTAAGATTCCAGTAAGGATTATGCAGCTTCGAGGATATTGCTTGAAGAACTTCAACTGCAACCAGAAGAAGTGATTAACACCGCATATATAATGGGAAACATTAGACATGTTGCAAAACAACATTTTCTATGTGTCACCTAGTTTCCTCAATGGACCAATATCCAAACAACGAAACTTTATAATAAGCAAGTAACATACAAGCTTATTCACACAGTTATTAAACTCATAAAAAAAGGTGATAGCTTCTTCAATTCTGTAATTCTAAATTCTTGGTTCTTAATGAAGATAATTAACAACCATCACTTTTATTTAGGCATTGATGATTCTAATTGTACTCAGAATTGGCCTTTGTTCTTGAAAAGCCAAAGTATCCCATTCCAAAATACACACCACATCCATCTGTTCACAGTTATCTCATTTCAAAAATATATGCACAATTATAATAATCAATCCAATAATATATAGCACAATTATAAGGATGCCCTTTTCATATCTTGTTTGGGAAGAAATAATACAATACAATCAACACAAATTCTCCTATGCACCTGGTGGATGAATCTAAAATCCATGCAATCCGGATCGAACAGGCCTGGATCTGCGATTTTTTTTTCTTCAGATTTTTATCTTGATCTTATGTCGCACATTTATACATAAAAGTCACGCTAATACAATATAAAGGTAATAGCCTGAAGCAAAAAAAAAGTCAAAATTGGAAACATGCTATATGTGTTACTGTGTATAAATATATATCCTTTTTGTCGGCAAATGGTAGTAGAAGTGTTCATCCGGTTCAGAAAATTGGAACTAAATCCGAACCAAACCGGGGTCAACGGTTTTCCCAATTTTGATTCGGCTGAAACTGTGTGGTTCGACGGTTCGGTTTCAGTTCAGACATATTTTGAACTGTAAACCGGCGACTCAAACTGATGGTTTATCTATTTTTATTTAAAAAAATATATTTTATATAAATAATATTATGTATTTATGTTATTTTACACTTTAATTTTAAATTGTATTGATTATTACTATTAATTTGTATTATAAGTTGTAAATTTTTTAGGTTTATGGTTTGTATTTAGTTGTATTTAAATTGTAATTTTTAATTTTTGAAATTACAACTTATAAGTTGTAATGTAGTATTGTTGTAACTTGTAAATATAAGTTCTATTTTTTAATTTATATCAAATTATTTAGTCAAAAAACATTGTTATTTTGTAATATATGAATAATTGTAATATTTATATGCAAATTTAATTAAAAAAAAACAAAAACAAATCATCCACGGTTCGGTTTAACCCTCCACGATTTTCCGAACCGACAGTTCGAACTATTTGAGCACCTCTAGATGGTAGTTCATCATCAATCATCATGAAGCAAAATTAAAAAAAAAATAAGTAAGCATCAAAGAGTAAAAAAGAGTGTTAAATTTAAGAATTTAAAAAAATTGGACCAATTCTCCATAAGAAATCCTACTATGTTTGAAATTACAAATACACTGATTCGTATTTTGCATACAATAGTTCTTCAATTTGAGAACGTACCTTCCCCTTGAGGGAGAAGTTGAGCAACAGATGTGAAAAGTAAAGATGCAACGGCACTTGCAACAATGCAAATATTGAAGAAATTTGCAGTCCTAGAAGGCCTAGTTTGACGAGTAAATTCCATTGAAACGATTGGTTGCAAATTATGCAGAGATACATATCTGAAAGTACTTATATATATATGCTCGCAAAGAAATCATGCAGTTGAAACGACAGAAACGAAGAAAATTTTGAAGAATGAAAGAGAAAGGGGTAGCTTGAATTAATGGCGGAGGAAAATGTATATGTAAAATGAATGATATGATGGAGACGGTGATACTTTTGGGAGACATTGACTCAAAATTATTTGTATGAGGAAGACTTGGAGCAGGTCCAACAAGGAGCTATTGTAGCGCCAGCCGCCAAATATGACCACCCAGCAATGAGATATTCTTGGTGTCAGAGTAGAGATGTCAACATTTCAGCGTTAGAGTTGGCGTGCTATATGTTGGCGCTATTATTTCTTTTTCTTTTTCTTTTTTGTTATGTTTGTTACAATTTTTAATTATATAAAATTTGAGATAATACAAATGTTATTTTCCAACATGAATTGTAATATAAAAAATTTAAAGACTCAGATGACAATGTAAAAATTTTAAATTTTATACAAGTAGTCATTTCTCAACATGAATAGTAAAAATATGAGAATCGAGAAACATTTACATAAAATTACTTAAAATACATGAAAATAAAACATAAAATTACTGAAAAATACATTAAAATACATGAAAATAAAAATATAAAATTACTAAATATTGATTAAAATACATGAAAATAAAACATAAAATTACTGAAATTAACAATAAACAAAATATAAATATGTTATCCAATTATAACAAAAATTTAAAAATATGATTAAATAAATTATTAATTAGAAATAATATGAAATATTCATTTTCGGTATAAAATTTAGTGTAGACTGTTGAAGATAAAACATTGTTTTTACACTACTTTAGTGCAAGTAGTGCAGACTCCTAGAGATGCTTTTAGAAGAGGAAGTCAATATAATATATATCTTGTATTTTAAAAGAGAGCGCAGCCCATTCTACCCTTTAATTAATAATATAATCCTATTCTACCCGTCAATATAAAATAATGTCCATAATAACCTAAAATATAAGAATTGATCCCAATATACCCCTTAAATCTGTCAACTGGCCAAAAATTAAATGCTCATAACTACCCATTTCACATCATTGACGCACATGATATAGATATAGGTTGGACGAAATTATCTTATGAATTGCACGAACATTTAGTTTATTGTTTCACGAACATTAATTGGTTAACCATGCACGAAAATTAACACAAAGTTATACGAGCATTGAAATGAAAATTAAACGAAGAATTAAAAAATCAACAGTAAAGGAAAAAATATTGTGAACGAACATTAAAAAAGTAACTGTATAAATATTGTGAACGAACATTTAAAAATTAACTGTAGAAGAAAAATAAAATTACACGAACATTACAGAATTAACCTTAAATTAACCTAAAAAAATTTATAATTTCACGAACATAAAAAATTACACAAACAATTAAGATAAATTTACAAGAAAATTAATTTATTTTCTCAACCTTGCACGAAGAATAAAAAAAATTGGAATTTGAACGACACAAAAATTTACACGAACATTATAGATATAGTTACACGAAAATTAATCATTTTTCTTAACTTTACATGAAGATTACCTAAAAATTTTAAAGTTCACGAACATTTAAAATACCAACGTTAAAGGAAAAAATATTGTGAACGAACATAAAAAAGTAACTGTAGAAGAAAAATAAAATTACACGAACATTACAGAATTAACCTTAAAGTGACCTAATTTTTTTTTTATTTCACGAACATAAAAAATTACACAAACAATGAAGATAAATTTACACGAAAATTAATTTATTTTCTTAACCTTGCACGAAGATTAAAAAAAATCGGAATTTGAAGAACACTAAAAAATTTCTCTTAGCAATGATTTATGGCCCAACAACCCATGGGCCCCGTCATGAAGATAAACTTATTTGAATTAAATTTCGGGTAGCCCTAATTATCCTATGCAAAACTCACGCCTCTTCCTCCCCAAAAACTACCGAGAGTTAAAAAAAAAATTACCAACTTCTTCTTCCTCTTCGATTTCATCCGTTTGAGAAGGCGAAATTTTTCTTGGAGACGGGATTCTTACACGAAGATTATGGCGTCGAACAATGTTAGTCTTCCCTTTCACTTAATTAAAGTTTTATTTGGGTTTGATTTTTTTACAGTTTTTTGGTGGATTACTTGCTTGTAGCTTTAATTTGTTTTCGAAATTTGTCTATTTACGTATATTTGCTTGTTGGGGTAATGGCCGAATAAGTTTATTTGTTGATTTGTTGGTGGGTTAGATTGCTCGATATTCCTTGTTTTTTTTTCTGCATAATTAGGCGTACTCGAAGATTCTGGAAAATTATGCCTGCACGAAATTAAAAAAAAAATCATAAGGCTGCACGAAATTTAAAAAAAAATCATAAGGCTGCACGAAATTTTTAAAAAAAATCATAAGGCTGCACGAAATTTAATTGAATGTTACACGAACATTTATAAAAAAAATGAAGGTTGCACGAACATTTCTTAAAAAACTAAATTCTACACGAACAATTGTTTAAGAAATTAAATTTTACACGAACAATTCTTAAAAAAATAAAATTTTACACGAACAATTGGAAATAATATAAAATTCTACACGAACAATTCTAAAAATAATTAATTTTCACGAAGAACATTTCTGAAAAAAATTAAATTTTACTTAGATCATTTCTTAAAGAAATTAAATTTCACACGAACATTTCCTAAAAAAATTAAATATTTATGAACAATTGTAAAAAATAAAAAAATTGTGGATTGGAATCTTAAAAAGAAATTTTTTTTCACACGAACATGTCCTAAAAAAATTAAATTTCACTGAGTAAAATTCTTAAAAAAATTCTATTTTACACGAACATTTCTAAAAAGAAAAAATGGAGAAGAACATGACTTAAAAAAATGTAATTTTACACGAACAATTCTTAAAAAAAAATTAATTTTACCCGAACAGCTCTTAAAAAAATGAAATTTCACTGAGAACATTTCCTAAAATAATTAATTTTTAATGAGATCATTTCTTAAAAATATTAAATTTTACACGAACACTTCTTAAAAAAAAATCGACGACCTATTCTTAAAAAGATTAAATTTTAATCGAACAATTCTGTCCCCGAAAAAAATTTCCAAGACAATTTGTTACAGAAATTAGATTTTACACGACAATTAAATTTAAAGTGACCAACAACATTAAAAAAATTAATTTTTACACGAAAATTAATTTTAAAGATTCCAACATTGTTAAAAAATTTAGGCCACTATTAAACCAACATGAAAGAATTAAAAGCCGACAAAATGTATTTTTTTCATAAGAATCATATGATTACATGAATATCTCCAAAAATTAAATAATACAACATAATTTACAACATGGATTGAACATAAATATGTAATATTTTTGAAATATATTACGTAGCTATATTAATGTATTGTTTGAAATAAGAAACCATTTACAATGATATAGAATAAACTTCTTTGCGTTATACCTTGAATAAAATATAGATTATTATGCCGAGATTTCTGAATACAATTTTGTATTTTTCCACAATTTGTAATCATTTTATACTTCATGGTCATAATAAATTAATAATTAACCATCTATTTAATTGACTTAATTAAAATAATTAATTTATTGTGACCATAATAGTTTGTTGATAATGATAATTAATTAGACCTTTTTTATTATTTTAGTATTATTGGGTTCGTGAGGGTTGCCAGGGTACGTTGGCATATATCAATGGGTATACTCGTTTGAGCATATTAGATGAAATCAAGCAAGAGTTGTTGCGCAATGGGAGAGCTCCTCTGTCGAGCTTCATGAGCTCGTGTTTCGGCCATTTTCTGAGGTGGCAGACTCAGCTAGAAAGTTGTAAGTCCTTTCTGCACGTGTTGATGTCACGTGAGGTACGTAGGGCGGATACCCCTGCAGATGAGCGATGGTTTCTTATTGGTCGAGACCTCCATCTATGTCGATTCACGCGGAGAGAGTTTGCTTTGATCACTGGATTGCGATTTGGTGATTCCGACTTTGATCCATCGATTTATCGCTGGCGAGTTTCGTGCAAGAAGGGATGATTCTTTGAAGATTGCGAAGATCCTCATTCTATACTGTATTGTCTTCGGAGTCGATATCTTAAAATCGACAGTTGATTTATGGGTTTGGGCTCTAGTCGAGCAGGAGGCTCTTTGGGAGAGTTTTCCGTGGGGCAAGATATCTTACCTGACCCTACTCCGATACATTAACAAGCTACCCACTGCTGTGCCACCACAGAGGGGGAACAGGGTATTTAGATACCACTTCTACGGTTTCTCGATGGCTTTATTGGTTAGTGGTTTTTTATTTAGAGTAATTCTTTATGTTTTTTCTTTTATACACGAAATATGTATGCTAACCACTTTAATAATTATCTTCAGATGTGGAGTTTCGAGGCGATCCCCGTTACACGGACTTTTGCCTGCTACCGAGTAAGGACTGATTTTGACATGCCTCGCTGCTTGAAGTGGTCCACAAAGATAAGCGACGCTGATGTCACCGATGCACTTTCTGAGCAGGTATTTCATTTTGGTTGATGGCAATTCCTGATCCATGTACGCTTGATCTTTTTTAAATTTGAGCATAGTTTACTGCCGTAATGAAAACAGGTAGGGGCATGTTCCGAGATTCTAGAGCCGACTCCACAGGAGTCACTGCAGCCGTATTGGCAGAGTATAGAAGATGAGCTTCATGTTGGGGTACAGCCAGTATTTCAGCGTCGTGGTCGACCACCAGCTGCTACAGTGGCAGCACCTGTTCAGGGGACTACACGTGGCGGTCGGACGGCACAGAGTAGTCGATCTAGCCGTCATATTGCCATGCAGAACGAGGCTCCCCATGCAGATCGTGACAGGCATAGCTCGCCGGAGAGGGCATTTGATCATCATACGGTACCGGAGCCGAGTTCAGCACAGCATGTCCCTTCAGCAGACGAAGGGACAGATGATCCGACAGATGAGGGCTTGTACGCTCGGCTTAGCAGACTGATTGACACTCGACATGTGGAGATGCAGAATTATGTGGGAGAACGGTTTCAGCATGTGGAGAGTCAGATCACCGGCTTAGTGCATGACGCAGTGTATCAGGAGACCCAACGTTTGGAGTTGGAGATCCCCTCGATGTCAGGGATGAGCTTACACATTTCTTTGGTCAGAGACAGTCATTTCATGGTTTCTATCATCCACAGTCCCAGCACGATCAGTATGGCAGTTTTGAGAGTTGTCGGTATGACGATGAATATTTTACCACACCTGATCCACCGCATCCGTCAGCACCTGGCGCCGGTTGTTCTTATGGCCCTTTAGACGTTCACGCTGATACAGGCAAACGGGACACAGCGTTTTCGGTGGGAGGGGCACATGACATCCACGATACGAGCGGAGGCCTTCGTGTCGTGAGAGAGAGAGCTCCGTCTCATCTTACTAGGAGGGATACATTGACTATGGATGAGTTTCTTTCGTGGATAAATCACTGTGGAGACGAGTCTGAATGGTATGTTTGATTATCTTTCTCATTTCTGAAATGAATCTTATAGTTTGTTTTTTTTTGAAATAATGAATTCTATCACATTCGTGCAGGCGTAATGTCGGTGTTGGTTTCCCAGTTGGACCCGACTTTTTCAGAGTCTTGCTTTCTACGTCAGAGGATACTCATTACGAGGTTTGATCCGTATTTTGCTACGTTCAGTTGTCTAAATAATATTGTGTATGACAGGCAATATGTCATTTTGGAATATGTTATGAATATATTTTTGATTTCATTAGGCTATTGATGCGTACTTGAGGATTCTTCAGATGCAGCCCGCGTTGGCTGGGGTTCAGGTCAGGCCACATCTGCAGGGGCACTATCTTATGTTGGACTGTCATTTTTTTGTGAGTTTCCTTGCTTCCTCATATGAAGATTGTGGTTTTTTGTTTTGATATTTTCTCGGTTCTTCATATTGAGAATTAATTATTTAGGAGACCTGCAAAGAGATATGGTTGGAGAAGCACAGACATGACCCCGTAGACACGAAGTATGTCTACCCCACGCGAGAGACATTCCCAAGCGAGGCCTTAGATCGACTGGTTGAGTATGTCGAAGGTTCTCGGCCCAAATGGGGACCTGCGAAGCCGTGGTGGAGAGACATCAATGATGTAAGTAAACCATATATATAGAATTAATTTTTTGGTACATGCAACAGTCATGCTTTATTGAACTTGTTTCTCTTTACAGCTGTACTTGGTTATGAATCTAGATGGCCACTGGGTGGCGGGCTGTATCGATCTTGTCTCCATGAAGTTAGTGCTTTACGATTCAAAGCGGCACACTTGGAGTTGGTTCATCAAAAGTTTAAGGTACAAACAGACGCTCCCGGTACGTCGTGTGGTCCCTGCCTTGCTGGAGTATTTGGACTACAAAACAAGGCGTGGTGGTGATGCGTGGATCGCAGAGGAGGTGCAGGTGACTAGTGCCAACCCGTCGGTTTGTTACAAACAAAAGGACAACACATCATGTGGTATATATGCGATAAAGACGATCGAGAGTTGTTTGTCTGGCACCTGGCCGAGACCTGGCATGATAGAGCCACTGGTTGCCATTAGACAGGAGGTCGGGTTGACTATTTTTAGATTCTCATCAGATGCATCTACCATTCTGCCTTCTGATTTGTGAGATTGTATGACTTGATGTGATTATTTTGCGGAGCTTTAATGGAGTTTGGGTATTGACTATTTCTATTATGGTTTATTTGTGGTTTATTTGATTATCAACGTGTTGGGAAACTTTCAATTTGACATTTATGTCGGTATTAGGATAGGAGTTTCACTGATGGTGATAACAACATAACATGCATTACAATATTAAAATACGAAATACAAACTTGATGTCAAGATATGCTAATCCGCTCTCTGCTGTCTAAGATAGACATCACATTTACGACGTGTATGTTGATCCGATTCACATACTGAGCATTTTTTCTTTCTCCTATTCTTCGGCAATGCTTCATTTTCGGTCTCCTTGATATTTCCATACTGCACACTGGAGGGTAACTGCTCGGTACATCTTGTGATATTATGGCCAGTTTGTCCACAACGTCTGCATGACCCGACCTTGCGTGCACTTCCCAATTCTGGACCAGACGATGGTATTCGTTTCCCTTTCGGCCGACCAGCTTGCTTAGGATTGTCGGGCGCTCGACAGATTTGTTTTTGCATCTCGTCAGAGTATTTCCATTCTAGTGGCTCGGGGACTGGGAGAACCTCTTTTGCCCACATACCTCGCAACGTCTCCGTCGTGTAATACGGGAGCACATATGAAGTAACTGATTCCTTTGCAAAACTGTTAAAAACAATGACAATAGTTACATATTTTTCACCGAGGGAGTCACATTAAAATGTTTCAAATCGGAAGTGCTACCTGATTGCGGCACATGCGTGTGGACATGGAATCCCGTCATATTGCCATACTGTACATGTACACTTATTTTGGGAGAGTTCGACTATATAAATCTTACTCTGATTCGTCACTTTGTATTTGTCACCTCCAAGTCTAGCGACCTGCATTCGTCGTCCATGCCGTACATGATCAAGTAACTGATCATGTACTGATTTGGTGAGGGTATTTTCTCTTGCATTCGCCGCTTCTCTCCTTTCGACAAACCATTTTTCTATTATTCGACGAGCACACTCGAAGAAGGAGCAAACCGGTAGCTTCCTCGCCCAAAGAAGACGAGCATTCCAACTTTCAGCCGCATTTGATGTCATGAAGCTATAGCGTCGAACCGGACATCTAACACGACTCCACCTACTCAGTTCTGCCCTGCATAATGTCTCAATCGCACCTTGTATATTTGTTGTCTCCAAAGTTCCTATGTACCTATAAAATCCAGAAAAGAATGTACATTGGTTAACATGATTACCATATTACAATTCACCACGATACTAAATTACTACCGGAATTTATATGAAAAAAAACAAACACCTGTCGAACTCGGAGTCTTGATAACAGTATGCTGCTTTCTGAAATAGTCCGACAAATCCAGATCCGTATTTGGCAAGATTCTGCTGCAAATGATAACAACATAGACCATTCTGGGTAGACATTCTCAATTGCGTTGCTGATACTTACGTGTTGATCAGACACTATCAGTAGTTCCTCAGGGCAGCCAAATGCTTTACGAATATGTTTCAAAAACCACGACCAAGATTCATCATTTTCCACACTACCTATCCCTGTTGCGAGCGGAAATATCTGATCGTTGCCATCCTTTGTGACAGCAACAAAGCCTATACCTTTATATTGCCCCTTCAAGTGACAACCATCAATAACTATAACCGGTCGGGAATATTTTTTAAATCCATGAATAGAGGCCCCCAACGCAAACAAGGCATATTTGAATTTTCCATCGTCGTGCGTGTCTAAGGTTGTATAAGTCCCGGGGTTCGAACTCTTCAGCATTTCCAAGTACATTGGAAGCATCGCGAATGACTTTTTTGGATCTCCGTATGCAACCCTCATTGCATGACGTTTAGCCCTCAATGCAACTTTATAACTAATATGTAAACCATGTCGCTCGGTCATTTCATCTATGATGCTCCTAGGGACAAGCGATGAGTTATCCTTACGAACGTGATCAGCATAGTACTCACCGATTAGATTACTTCGCAGACGCCGATTAGCACCACTGTTCAGCTCGTCCGTGCATTCATGTGATATAATACTCTTCGAGATTTTCCATATGCCATACTTCTCAGCTGCACAGATTCTGAACGGACAATTTTTCCTGCTGCAATTCACGTACCACCTCTGTTTGTCTGAACGCTCGACACGGTACTCAACTTGATTTTCCAGATGGTAAAAACCAACTGCGTTCATCAACTCTGTTTTACTCACAAACGTGGCACCTTTTTCCAGACTACATGGATTCGGCTCGTTTAGGGCAAACTCGGAGACAATAGGTTGCTCAAATGGCGGTGTATTTGGGATAAACCATTCGGGTTGCAAAATGTAGCTCAAGAATTCATCGTACGCCATTCGCTGCTCATCGTCCAAATTTTCGCGAACCTCTTGGCCTAACTCGAGGTCATCTTCACCATTATCTGCAAGATATTCAACACATATGACATGTAAAGATCAGATTTTTCGAACTTCAATCTCAACAATTATGTATAATTTGAAAATGTAACCTTACCACTTCCACTTTCACATCCACTGTCTGATCGTCTTTCCGATTGTACTGGTTGTGGTTCTTGTGCACCCTGTTCGTTGATTTGTTCACGTTGTGTGTACCCTTGATCCGCGTACGCAATTGGAGAACTATTCAAATCAATAGACTCCATACCCAAACTTGATGGCGGGTTCATCTCTAGGAATGGAGAAGACCAATCCTCAAATTTGTGGTACGATGATGTCCCAACCTGAGTCGTCTGATCCTCATTATATAAACCCCATCGTGCATAAAACGAAGAATCGCCTGTAAGTCCTAGTGGAACTGAGGACGGGCGGAAATTCTGTACATCATTCGAGGTACCCGCGTTCAATAATTCTTGATGCGATGATCCAACATTAAATACTTCAAATGACGAACCATCAGTTATCCTATTTTGGGTTGTAGCCGACAACATACTATCAAGTGCTCCATTATCCGCCCTTTTTAGTGAAACAAAAACGACAAGGACATCATCGACGATTGACAATAATCGACCCAGATCCAAATCATTCTTTATTTTTGTCCTTTTCACTGATCCATTGGACTCCACCAGTGACTGAATCACATATCTCCACAAATTCAAGTCTGCATGCACTATTCCATGAATTGACTCGAACAAATCATGATATGTGATCTGTTGAAACTGTAACACCTCTTGCTCACCATTTTTATACTCTAAGCCTGCCCAGTAACCTCCAAACCAAATCACAACAGACACATATCCCATCGTTTCCTAAACATTATAAAAAAACATATATATACAAGTCAGTTATTTCATAATTGTTTTCTTTCCAAACAACGAAATCAAAAGAATCCATTCATATTGGCTATAATATTATGGAATGGGAAACAATCCAAACTGCAACAACACAGTTAATATACAAATATTGTTATTCAGGACTCAAACTGCATAATTATTAATCATTATATAATTAATTAATAAAATTAATCAATTTTGCATAATCTTTACCTAATTACTAATGAATAGACTATTCATATTGATAATCAGTTGAAAATAATTACTACTTTCATAAACTTAAGTAAAATATACTGTAATTCTTAATAATTATATAATTTAAAACATAACAACAAGTAGACATGAAAAATGTTCACCAATTCAGTAATGTAAAATAATTATTCAACATTAATAAAAGATAATAAATGTTACCTTCGTCATATATAAATAAAAATCATATAAATGTATTAACAGAAATAACAAATTGAATATTTTGACATATTTCTCAAATAAAAATCATAACACAAATAATTTTGTTACAAAGAATATTTTGACATATTTCTTAAAAAAAATTGAACTTTGACTTATTTTATAATATTTGTATTAACAGTAAAATTATTTTCCAAATATATAGTTATTCAAAGAATACATTCATAATAGATTTTCAATTATTTTCAATTATTGTGGATTCACAGAATAAAATTAATTCTAGGTTGATCTTTTAAAAATAAAGTTATTTAATGAATACAATTATTCAAATTTTCGTGTAGTTTTACAAATATTCTAATTTTCGTTAAACATTACATTACTAACAATTTTCGTGAAACCTTTTCAATTTAAAAAGTAAAAAATCTCGTCAAAATTTTTACACGAACATTAAATAATTTCGTGTAACATTTAAAACAATTTTCGTTCACCCTTCAAAAAATTTCGAGTAACCCTTCACAAAACAATAAAATTTTCGAGTAAACATTAAAAATTATTACACGAAGATTAAAAATTTTCGTGTAAGAATTCAACAATTTTCGAGTAACCCTTTACAAAATAATAAAATTTTCGAGTAACCCTTCAAAATTCTTACACGAAGATTACAAATTTTCGTTCGCCCTTTTAAAATTTTCGTGTAAACTTGAAAAGGTTTAAATTTTCGGCTAACTATGATTCTTGTGCAATCTATTATGCAAATCTTCGTCGAGCCTTTGAAAATAATTTTTGTGTAACTTCCAGTTTAAAATCTATTATTTTCGTGCAATCTAACTTTTTTAGTTTAAAAAAATTTTCGTCGAGCTTTCAGTATTTAATATGCAGTTTAAAATCTATTACTCTAATTTTCGTGCAATCTATTATTTAGCAAAATCTCAATTACTAACCCTTATTTCGGGTAAAATTCAATTTCAATGTTCGTGGAGCATCCTAAAATAAATTTTCGTGCAAGTGTACTAAATTTTCAATGAAAATCTTCTAACATCTTAATTATGCAAATCTTCATGCATTAAAAATTCTCATAAAACAATGACATAAGAAATACATGTAATACTCAAAAAACAATTACATACCTCCAAAATGAGAGATGTTAAAATTCTTGGTGCACCCTCGGCGACAATTTTTTTTCATGTATAAAACTTTTGGGAGTGATTTAGCATTGTATGAAAAAATAAGGCTTATATAGAGTTTAATAAGGAAAAATAAAAAATTAAAATTTTGCTAAATGTTAATAAATTTCTGCCAAGTTCAATAAATCATCATGCAACATGCATGCAAATGCATGCATGCAAATGCATGCAAATTTCCCATCATTTTGCAAAGGTCAGGCTGCATAATTACCATGCAAGTGTCTCTTCCGAACACTGTTTGTTAACTATTCACTTTGACTTTTCGTCAAATGGGTAGAAAGGGCCATTTCCTTATATTCACGGTTAGAAAAGGCTTTACTTATTTGTTTGGGGTTATATCTGGCCATTTGCTCTATTTTAAAATGACTTCATTTGAGATTTACTTTACAAGATTATTTATATTAGTAAATATAAATTTTTGGTAAATAAAAATTTCTGGACACCACGCTATAAATTTAAGGGAAGCTCCTCTGTACCTCGGGACACCATGCCCCCAACTTTATTGAAAGCTTTTTTTTCCCCTTCCTTTTTATTGCCCAGTTCATTTTTCTTCTTTTTTTTTTTTTTTCTTCTCAATTTTTTCATATGATTGTTATTCTTCTTTTTCAATTTCTTCATATGATTGCTATAAATCTAAGGTTTTTATTTTTCTAATATTCCAACAAGTTCATCTCTTTCTAATATATATAAAAATTTAGGATTTTTATTTTTTCACCAAGTGCACACAAGACCAACTCTACAATCAAATATTTCTTTTCTAACAACTATATTGTAATAATAGTAAAGATCAATGGAACACCATAATTATATGTTGAAAGAAGGTAAGTAAATGCTATATGTGTTACTGTGTATAAATATATCATCATTTTGTCGGCAAATGGTAGTAGAGGTGTTCATCCGGTTTGGAAAATCGGAACCAAATCTTTTTTTTTAATTTATATTTTATATAAATAATATTATGTATTTATATTATTTTACTCTTTAATTTTAAATTGTATTGATTATTACTATTAATTTGTATTATAAGTTGTAATTTTTTTAGGTTTGTATTTAGTTGTATTTAAATTGTAATTTCTAATTTTTTAAATTGTAATTTATAAGTTGTAATGTAGTATTGTTGTAACTTGTAATTGTAAGTTCTATTTTTTAATTTATATCAAATTATTTACTCAAAAAATATTGTTATTTTGTAATATATTAATAATTGTAATATTTATATGCAAATTTAATTTTTAAAAAAATGGTTCAAACCGACGGTTCGAACCGAAACAGAAATCTCCACAATTCGATTTCGGTTTGATCCTCCATGGTTTTCCGAACCGACAGTTCGAACCGTTTGAGCACCTCTAAATAATAGTTCTTCAAAAAGTAAGCATCAAAGAGTTAAAAAGAGTGTTAAATTTAAGAATTTAAAAAAATTGGACCAATTCTCCATAAGAAATCCTACTATTTTTTAAATTACAAATACACTGATTCGTATTTTTCATACAATAGTTCTTCAATTTGAGAAACGTACCTTCCCCTTGAGGGAGAAGTTGAGCAACAGATGTGAAAAGTAAAGATGCAACGACACTTTCAACAATACAAATATTGAAGAAATTTGCAGTCCTAGAAGCCCTAGTTGAAGACTAATGGCATGTTTGGTATGTAACTTTTTATATCAAGCAATGAAAAGAGAATGGAAAAGGAGTGTTTGGTACACGTCTTTGATTTCTGCTACAGTACTTTACTAAGGAACTAGCAGTACACCCGCGCGATAATGATATTAATGTTTGACATAATATAATGATATATCATTTAAATGTAAAATATATATTTTGCTTTAAATATCTATATTAATAAAAATGTTAATATTTCAACTTTAAAATTATGTTATTTTAAATAATTGTATTCGATAAAATTAGAAATTTTGAATGCAAACAATTTTGAAACTCAACATTTTAAATTCGATATAATTATATATGCAATGTAAATAATAGATTATGAATTTTAAAATAGATATGAATTTGATATAACATGCTGCATGCATTAAAAATGAAATTACAATATAATTAATTTATAAATATATACACAATACAATATAAAATAGTAAAATCTGAATAATAAAATAATAAATTGAACATCAATATTCAATAATTAAATTTGAAAATAAAATTGAACAAAATATAAAATAATAATAATAGTTTTGTGTTTGTTAGTTTTAATTTCTGAATAATTAAGAATTGATTTATTATACTTACTAATATGTTTTGTTCATATTTTTGTTCTTTATATTTTAGAATTATTTTTAGAATTTGTAAATAATTTTCTACATTGTTTGTTAGATGGATTTGTTCAAAAAAGTTTAAATTTATTCCAAAATTTAGTTTATATTTAAAATATTTAGCTTCCAAATTATTTTTACATTTTAAAATAATAATTTTTAGATTTTTGAAACCATGTTTCAGATTATTTTAGAATAAATTCTAGTTTTTTAAAACAACTTTTAAATTAATTATATCTCTTTATTTGAAATAATTTCGAATAAATTACCAAATATTTTTATTATTTTTATTAAGCTATTTTTTATTCAAATTATTGATAGTTATATCTTTCAAAATTAATATTACATATATATTTGAATTAATTTTAAAATTTTATTTGTTGATTTTAAATTGTTAAACCTTATTATTATTATTATTAATTTTAAATTTTATTATTCTTTTGATATTTTATAATAGTTTTCAAACTTTTAAACATTTTATAACACCTCGTAAAATTATTTTTCGATTTTAAAACTATTTTCCACATTTATATATTAAAATTTTTAACTAATTTTCCAATTTTTTTTATTTTTGACATAATGTTTAAATTTCATTATTTTCAAATTTTAATCACATCATTAAAATATAATCATATCCTTAAAGTATATGATTACCAAAGTGAATATATATGAAATTATGTTGGTGTATGGTGCTAAACTTCTCCACAATTTATAAATGTGGACAAATCTTGTTTAGTACTTTTCTTACTCTTTTTTATTTCCTAAAAAGTGTATTGAGTAAATTCAAAATTAGGATGTAAGGAAGTGAATTCTATTGAAATATAGCTCACAATTGAATTTTTAAATATTATTATTATAACATTTTCTTGTAAATGACAAAAAAACAAATGCATGATTATATATAAAATATTGTTTTTAGAGCCTACAAAAAAATCAAAAAAATAATATTTATACAATCATCAATTTGATGTGACATTTTTAGGAGGGAAAATGGTAAATTAGTAAATTTTGTCAACTTCTCTCATTTTATATATAGTATAGATTTAAGATGTGACTTTCATTCATCAGGTTTTTCCTAAGGAATGACTTTCATTCCACAACTCTATTTTTTAAAATAATAATAATAATAATAATAACAATAAAATTGATTTCATTCTTAAAGAATTTTGGAACAAACAAGACAAATTTAAAGAGAATATTCATTACATTCCTCACTACTATCATTACTATTCATTTTTTATTCTTTGAAACATATCAAGTGCCCCCTAAATTCCATTGAAATGATTGGTCGCAAATTATGCAGAGATACATATCTGAAAGTACTTATATATATATATTGACCGCGCGTTGCAACGAGGTAAAATTATTTAATTTCTTTCCTAACCTAACCAACTAATAGCTAGGACAAGTAAGAGTTGATCCCACGAGGAGTGATAATTAACAATGTCACCTATATTCAATTCAATAGACATAAAAGGTGGGGGGTTTTCAGATTGATTAACTATCACTAAATTAAATAAAATAAATCTAGAAAACAAATTAAATAAAGAATCAATTGATGCAGATATTTCAGTTAACAGTTCAGTTATCCTCCAATTTTAATTATGTCTTAATCAATGTAACACCACTCTCTCAGATTATCATGGAATTATCACCCTTAATTTAACAATAAGCTCTGTTAAATCGAATTGTCTCTTAAGATTAGTTAAATTAGGATAAGATCTCTAATTAACCCTATTCAATTGAATAATCTAGAATAAACTCTCTAGATTTAATTCATCAAATACATTAATTACCAAGACGATAAGATGAAATTGGTCAAGACTCTCTAGTTTATGGCCGCTTCAAAGGAATTGACGGGGGCCCGCACAAGCGGTTCTGGTTCGCCCCAACATTCCCCACCTGTCCGACTAGACTCCGAATACATAAGCTCGATTCGATAATGTAGGATTATGCTACCCTAGATATGCACGACCTCTAGTTTACCACTTATGAAAATTAAACCACAACAATTAAGATTCATGATTTAAGATTATAGCAATCAATTATCAAACATTTAACCTAGGTGATCAGACTAAATCAAGCATCAATAATGGAGAACATTATGCACAGATAATATAATCAATTTCAATCAAATATCGAGAGGGAAATACGAGATTAATTAGAACATAAAAAAAATATGAGTTCAAACATCTCTGCTAACCGAAATTAAAAAATTAGTCGAGCATCTTCAAAATTGAATCCACCCAAACAATTGTGAACTCTATCAAATCTAGAAAATTAAAATATGTTTCTCTTTCTAAAACCAATGTCTAAACTCTCTCTCTAAACTATTCGTGAACAGTGGTCGATTATGGAGAATAAGGAAAAGCCTCCCTTTTCTTGGAGGAAAAGCCAAAATATATATAGTGCAATCCTCCTGTGACGTGCGCACTCTTCTTTCCCTAAACCCTTTTGAGACATGGGCCTTCTCCCCTTTCTTCCATTTCTCCAATCCCTTAATTAAAGTGAAATAGGTTCAGGCCTACTTTTTTCTTCTATTCAATTTTTCATTGGCCTCTTGAACCAAGGGCAGCCCAAATGACTCCACGTCTCATTCCACTCGTTTTTCTTAATTCAAAAATTCTTTAATTCTCCTAAAATAATTAAAAAATAATTTATGAAGTATTTGGAGACATAAATCACACATATGTAGGAAAATAGTACATTCAATTAAATAAACGATCATAAAATCTCATATTAAACATCATAAAAATTACACATATTTTCCACGTATATATGCTCGCAAAGAAATCATGCAGTAGAAACGACAGAAACGAAGAAAATTTTGAAGAATGAAAGAGAAAGGGGTAGCTTGAATTAATGGCGGGCGGAAAATGCATATGTAAAATGAATGATATGATGGAGACGGGGATACTGTCGGAAGAAGATGGACTCAAAATTATTTGTATGTGGAAGACTTAGAAGACGAAGTCGATATAATATATATTTTGTATTTTAAAATGACTTGTGGTTTACTTTACAAGATTATTTATATTAGTAAATAGAAATTTCTGGATACCACACTATAAATTCAAGGGAATTGCCGACATCATGCCCCAACCTTATCAATTCTTTTTTTTTTTTTTTTTCTCTTTCTATTGTAAGCTTCCTTCTTTTTTGTTTTTTTCCTTCCTTTTTATTGCCCATTTTTCTACTTCTTTTTCTCTCTCTTCCTTCTCAAAATTTTCATATGATTTGTTCTTCTTTCTTTTCAATTTCTTCATATAATTGCTACAAATTTAAGATTTTTATTTTTCTCAATTTTTTCATATGATTGTTATCATTCCTTTTCAATTTTTTCATATGATTGCTACAAATTTAAGGTTTTTATTTTCTAATATTCCAACAAGTTCGTTTCTTTCTAATATGTATAAAAATCTAAGGTTTTTTTTCTTCTATAATTTGAAATTTTTTCTATCTTACTGTGATTCATAGCAATATACGACAAAATTGATGCAACAAACATTATAATTGATTATTGATTGGTAATATGAATTTACATATATTTTGGGAAAAAAAAATGTTAAAAATCGTATAATTGAAATTTTAAAATTTTAAATTTACATCTGATACATTAAGAGCATACAATTGATATTTAAAGAGTATACAGAGTAATACCTAAAGTGTATAAATACAGGTAATATTTTTCATTGAATGAACAACTAATACATTAAGAGTAAATATATAACACCTTATATTATAAACATTAATACATTAAAGATAAATATGTAATATATTAAAGGTGCATATGTAATATTTTATACTATTAGCATTAATACCTTAAAAGTAATTATCTAATACCTTAAAGATGCATATTTAATATTTTATACTATAAACATTAATATCTTAAAGGTAAATATGTAATACCTTAAATGTGTGCATATGTAATACTTATAAAATAAGGATCAATACCTTAAAGGTAAATATATAATACTTTAAAGATACATATCTAAGGGCACTCACATTAATGGATTATTAGCACACCATTTTAGTGTGGAACCCACATGTCAACACACTAATTAAAAACATCTACTTTTTTAAAAATACACCTCTACATCAATTTAACCAAATACAATAATTACATGTGGGTTTCATTATTCACTAATTTTTATTCTATTATTTTTATCCACTATACACACTCAATCCAATCATTAGTTAATAATTAAAAAATGGACAAAAATATTATTCTTACATCTTAACACACTCATACTTACACAAAAACACACACTTAAAAACATCCTCACATTAATTAATATCACACATGTTTTAATTAATAACACCTCAAAATGAATTGGTGCAGGTACTCTAATACCTTATATTATAAACATTACTACCTTAAAGGTAAATATATAATATCTTAAATATGTGCATATATAATATCTTATAAGCCAAATAGTCTAAAAAATCCAAACCTTTATGGATTTTTACGATTTTGGCCAATTCTTTTAACTTTGTCAATTTATTCATGAATTTGTAAATTAGTTGTAATTTTAGCCAATTCTAAAATTTAGTCAAAATAAGATGACGTGTCACCTATATGATGCCACGTTTGCACAACATCATCTACCTAACCTAGATCCTCTTGACCTTATCACTGCTATTGGAATTCCAGTTCTCAATCAATATCCTAGAAATATTGGCTCTCAAATCCATCGGAGGTAACTGGTAAGACTATGCAGAAGAAGCCAAGAAATCGCCCCAGCCACCGGCAGACCACCATGAAATCCATCGGCAGTAACTGGTAAGATCGCTCTCTGTGAAATCCGAACGTATCAGAACTCCACGAAACTTTTGATTTGCGATCTTTCTATCCAAAGACTTGCTCGTGAGATACCACATGAATTTAACACTGATCTGAGGTTTCAAAGCTCCGCCACATTGACGCTTCAGAAGGTTGCAGAGGCTTATCTCATTGGATTGTTTAGGGATCTCTTTATTTTATTTTATTTCCAAAACAAGTGGTTTAAAATTATATAATTTCTTCAACAAAACAGTTTTTCCCCCTTTCAAATAATCCCTTGATATGTGAGGCAAAATAGCTGTTTTGACTTTGGATAAGTGAGATTTTCAATTGATCCACTGATTTTTTATCACCAAAAAAATGGGGGAAAAAAAAAGATATGCTGCTCTGCTTTACATTTCGAGATTGTTATTTGTTAGTGGTGGAGAGGTATTTTCAATGTATAAAAACAAAAGTAGAAAACAAATTAGAAAATTATATTAGATGATGTGTCATATAATTCTGCTTACTTGTCTGCCATGTTATTTATAAATCACTTAATTTTGACTGATATTTAGAATTGGCTAAAATTACAACTAATTTATAAAATCATGGATAAATTGACAAAATTAAAAGAATTGGCTAAAATAGCAAAAACAAGTAAATGTTTGGATTTTTTTTTTGGCTATTTGGTCTATCTTATATAATAAACATTAATATCTTAAAAGTAAGTATATAATACCTTAAAAGTGCATATGTAATACTTATACTATTAACATTAATACTTTAAAAGTAAATATATAATACATTAAGAAATTACAATTGATACCTTAAGAGTATACAACTGATACCTCAAGAGTATATAACTAATTTTCTGCAAATCATGATGTCATATTATTTGAAATAATTGATTTTCAATGTTTTAAAATTATTGTGATAAATTGTAATTTGAAATAAATTATCATAATCTATGAACATGAGTAGAAGAGAAAAGGAAGGAGAAAAAAAACCACATAAATAATTCCATCATGATTTGAAGAAGAATAAGAAAAAGAAGAAGAATGTATAATAAAAAAGATAGATTGAGATGAAGTAAGGATAAAAGACTTAAAAAAAAAAAAACCGTGAAAGAGAAGAAAAAAAAAAAGGTTAATCATGAGAGGATATACAGGTCAAATTTCATATTTATTATCTAATAATCTAAAAGTAGCCTTTTACTACAAACGTGCTTCAAAGTACAAAGAATAAACCAAATTAGTCATATGTAATCGATAAACATAAAACATCTTTAGTGAAGCCACTTAAATCATAGAACTTATACATGAGTAATGACTAATGCCTAATGCATATAAAAATCAGGTGAACTCATAAAATATATGTCAGCTTAGAATTTGAACTTAATTTCACAGCCAATTAACAGATTAGTTCTCATTCAGTAGTGGCTGTGTAAGAATTTAACATTGCTTCTTGACAGATACAAGTGGAGCAAATTATATGCTCTAGGAGAAGTTAATTATAGCTCAAGTCTTAAAATTTTAGGAAGAGAGTAAGAGCATACATGTGAGTCACATGGCTGAATATGGTGTCAGTCAAGGTCCTGTTAAATGAAGTAGCCTCATTGCAAGAACGTCGGCTAAGTTTCCAGTAAGGGTTATGTAGCTTTGAGGATATTGTCTGTACAACATGCACTGATTAACACCACATATATAATGGGAAACATTAGACATATTGCAAAACAACATTTTCTAAGTGTTACCTAGTTTCCTCCATGGACCAACCGTCCAAACAACGAAACTTTATAATAAGCAAGCAACATACAAGCTTATTCACACAATCATTAAACTCATTAAAAAAGGTGATAGCTAGCTTCTTCAATTCTGTAATTCTTAATGAAGATAATCAACTACTTTGACTTGTATTTACGCGATGATGATTCTAATTGTACTCAGAATTGGCCTTTGTTCTTGAAAAGCCAAAATACCTCATTCCAAAATACACACCACATCCATCTGTTCACAGTTATCTCATTTCAAAAATATACGCACAAAAATTATAATAATCAATCCAATTATATAGAGCACAGTTATAATGATGTCTTTTTCCTATCTTGTCGTGGAAGAAATAATACAAAACATTTAAAATTGTCTTCTCTACCAGCGATGCTGTAAAAATAGCAAAGATCAATAGAACACCATAATTATATGTTGAAATGACGAAAGTAAATGCTAAACGTGTATAAATATATCTTCCTTTTGTGCCGGAAAATGGTAGTTCGATCATCATCAATCATCATGAAGCGAAATTAAAAAAAAAAAAAAATACACTGACTTGTAATTTCCATACAATAGTTCTTCAATTTGAGAAACGTACCTTCCTCTTGAGGGAGAAGTTGAGCAGCAGATGCGAAAAGTAATGATGCAAAGACACTTGCAAATATGCAAATTTTGAAGAAATTTGCAGTCTTAGAAGCCCTGTTTGAAGAATAGTTCCATTGAAACGATTGGTTGCAAATTATGCAGAGATGCATATCTGAAAGTACTTATATATATATGCTCGCAAAGAAATTATGCAGTTGAAACTACAGAAACGAAGATAATTTTGAAAAATGAAAGAGAAAGAGAAAGGGGTAGTTTGAATTAATGGCGAGAGGAAAATGTAGTTGTAAAATGAATGATATGTTAGAAAGGAAAAGAAAGATGGAGACGGAGATGACAACCGATATGTTATAGACGAAAAGAAAGATGGAGATGTTATAGAAAATCCAGTATGAAATCTTTCAATTTACGTCTATTTATACTCTGATCCAATAAATATTATATTATTCTTAGGGTTAAATTTAGAAAACAACTTAAATTATTGATTTTTTTCTTTTCTAACCTAAATCTTTTTTTTTTTTTAATCAGATTGCAATTGAAATTATTATAATTTATCAAATTGCAATTTCCGACAAAAACGTGAACACGTGAACCATTTGCTAAAAATATAAGGATATTTTTGTAATCTTGTAATTTAAGATGACTCTTATCTAAAGTCAACGTGCGTGTCGTGTGTATACGTTTTTGCCGAAAAATATTTCAAAAGTTGTAATTTGATAAATTCTTGTAGTTCAGGTTGCAATTTGATAAAAAAAAATGGTCTAGGTTAGAAAATGAAAAAAACCAATAGTTTAAGTTGTTTTTTGCATTTAACTCTTATTCTTACTTATGTTATTTTTGTTTAATATTTAGAGTTAAAAATATTTTTCCATCTGAACTATACATGATTTTGTATTTTTTGTATAAACTTTAAAATGTTGCATTTTGACGCATGAACTTTAAATTTGATACATTTCATTGTATTTGTCAAAATTCTAGTCATTTAATTTAGGACACATGTAAGGTTATGATTTATTCAATACCGTAAAAATCATCAAATTTAAAGTCCATACCGCAAAGTGAAACATTTCAAAGTTTTATACAAAAAAAAGTGTAAAATCACGTATAGTTTGGATGTGAAAATGTTTTTAACCTTAAAATCTATTTATACCATCGTATTCGTTCTGAACCCGATTACTACTATCTGTATATTATCCGTACCAACTCAATACTTGATTACAACAGCAAATCTAGTCTTGAGACATGGGGTACCACTATACCTCCAGTTTGAAAATATTGATAATATTAGTTATGCATTTAAAAAAGACATAATAGTAAAAAAAATCGTAACTTTTTCAAAAATTGTAAAATAATCCCCACTTTTTGAATTTTGTAAGAAAAAAAAAATCACGACCTTCATTGGTTGTTGCAATTTAAACCGTATTTATAATTTTCAGTGATTGGAGTACATGTCTTCGACATACATGTCATGTCACATGTCACATCAGATGCCACATAATTTCCAACAAAAAAAAATTTGAAGTTCAAATTGCAAAATAAATCACCACATTTTCAAAAGTTGCAATTTAATCCTAATTTTTTTGTATAATTAACAAAATAGACACAACTTATATTCATTGTTGCAATTTGAATTACGAGTTCATTCATTAGTGATCTAAGTTCACGTGTCCAAGTAGGGACTCAAGAGAGTGCAATAATGACTTTAATTAATTGGTGTTTTTAAGGGTTATATGTGTAGCATTTTGCCAATATATAGTATTTTTTTTGCTTAAATTTTTTTTTTTTTAAATTTTTGGTTGAACAAACTTGATTTTGAGCTCCAGTGACTAACTTGGCTGCCCTTTTAGAACATATATGTAGTAATTGATGAATCCAATTCTCTCATATCAAATGATGCAAGAACGTTTTCTATTGTAACTATGCAATTATGTATTTGCAAATATAGGATTCTAATTTTTTTGAAAAAGTATAAATTTTCAATGTTCAACAATAAAAGGAACGATTTTGTAAAAGGTTTTAATTGAAAGTTGTGATTTATTTATTCTCAAATTAAAGAAAGATGTTTAAATTAAGATATACTTGAAATGACATTATTTCGATGTAAATAAATTTGTTTTTAAGATAGTGTGGCTTATGTGATGTCTCACATATTTATTTGGACACGTGAACTTAGATCACCAAATAATAAACTTGTAATTCGAATTGCAACAATGAATGAAGGTTGTATCTTTTTTTGCTAATAATACAAAAGGTTAGGATTAAATTGCAATTTTTGAAAAGGTGGATTTATTTTGCAATTTGACCTTCAAGTTTATTTTTGTTGGGAATTAGGTGACATCCGATGTGGCATGTGACATGACATGTTTACCGGACACATGGACTCCGATTGTCAGAAATTATATATGGTCTAAATTACAACAACGAATAAAAGTCGTGATATTTTTTACAAAATTCAAAAAATGGGGATTAATTTGTAGTTTTTTTAAAAAGTTGTAATTATTTTTGCAATTACGCCTTTAAAAAATTAATACTCCTTTTACTTATAAATTAGAATTTTTTTTATTATTATGATTAAATAAAAAACATTAAAATATCTTATTTGGGAAATGATAATCATAATTTGAGAATTGGCACGCAACACAGACAAATTTTAAGCGTTATTTTTTCCCACATATTGTCTATCAAAATTTTCACATTATTGATGTTCATTGTTTGATTTGATTATTGGATTAGTTCATCAATGAGTTGATTCAATGTTGCATGATAAATTAGAGTAAGCGTTTTCTGTGTGTGGAGATAGTTGATTAATTTTGTGATAAATTTGTTGGTAATTCTTTTTGAAGTTGTTGTGGTTGATATTGTAACTATGAATTTGTTATAGAATTTAAGTTATTTATTTTTATATGATTATGTTTTTATTATTTGCTATTAATTCAATTAGGAAATGAGAAATGATATTTTTAAATGAAGTTAAAAGTAGGATAATGAGGGGAAAAAAAGACTCAAAATTATTTGCTCAACAAACTTAATTAATGTAACTTGTAATTGTAACTTTTACTTGAATTTTACGTAATATCTTATTTATTTGTATCTTTTGGTTGTATGACTTTTAATTAATATTAAACAATGTTTATGTACCATTTTTTTTTTCTACTGTCTATTGATTGTACCCCATTTTCAAAATTCTTAATCTGACACTACCTGATTACTACCTATAAAATTTTTTATGTGAATTTAAACGGGTAAATATAACAACTAGTATTTTAAGAGGAAACGATATCCATTTTGAAATTATATGAAACCAAACAACAACAATGCATGCAAAAAGAATTATGAAATCAAGAATTTCTTAAGAATACATAAGAAATACCAAAGAGTTCACTAATACAAATATTAATCATGAAAAATGGTTAACATTGCTTGAAAAACAACCGCACAAATCCCATTTTTCTAGAAATACTCTATTATATAATACTCATATGCACTTTTATATTAAAAGAAACATATAAATTTAAAAAAAAAAAAAAAACATAAGAACATAATTTCTAAGGGTGCGCTATCTGCACCAGGAATTACTAAACACACCCAATTCTTAGTGTTACTGTACATTTCATTTGTATACAGTAACATTAGGGTGTTACTGTACATTTCATTTGTATACAGTAACATTAGGAATTGGGTGCGTTTAGTAATTTTTGGGGTGCGGATAGCCGCACCCAATTTCTAATAATGTCATACTTTAATTAAAAGAAAATTAACTTTATCGTATATTTTTGTTATATATGCTTATAATCTATTATTGGAAAGCTCTTTAAATATATATTAATATGGAACTAATTTATTCTAGCAAAATATTTAAGATTATGGAAGAAAAATAATCAAAAAGTTTAATTTTTTTTGGAAAAATTTGGAATGTGAATGACTATTACCTTTTATGATCAAAAAGATAAAGTGTGTGTGTATATATATATATATATATATATATTATTAGAGTACTAATAATATTTTAACTAAATTAGATATAGAAAGATATAACGAGTTTTTTTAATTATGACTCTAATTAAATTAAATTATATAAGGAGGATTAAAATAGATGAAAAATGAACAAAACTTAAAATTATTCACTTTTATAGTTGTAATAATAAAAGATAACGGATGTATGATGTTCTTATAATACACTTTTACACAAACCAATAAAATATATGAATCTCTTCTCTACCTTTCCCATAATATTACATAAACAACTCATCATATCCAAAACAATGATCAGATCTACAAAACTAATACAATCTGCATCAACAAACCAATCAATCAATCTAAACTAAACATCTAGAAGAAACTTACTTGTGGAAGAATGATCCCCACTTTCATCCTTAGTACTAGAGAGAGAGACTGAGGAATCTATCCATGGTCCATCCATGGAAACACCTCTGTGCTCCTTACCATCTTGAGATAATGCTGATACACGAGTTTGGCTATCATGTGAGAGTATTTCGAAGGCTTTGAATCTCATTTCCTCGTCCACCGTACCACGTTTAATGAGGGGTGCTTGAACGGGAATTTTGCCTTCAAGCATGCTCACCACCGAAGACATGGAGGGCCTAAGAGTCGGAGAGGGGTTAGCACACAATAACGCTAAGTTTAACATCCGCATTGCCTCTTTCTTGTTGTAGTCTGAACCAAGAGTCGGATCCACGAGATCTAGAAGGTTTCCTTGCTCGTGTAGGACGTAAGCCTTCACGTTTCGTAGAGGAAAAAAAATGATTATAATCCATTTAAAAGTCGAATAAAATATGATTGATTTCCAACGAAGAAAAACACAAACGTGTTCCAATATTTAAATTCCAAAAAAGACATGACTTGGTTGTGTTTGGATAAAGTGATTTGAAATCTAGAATTTGAAATGAATGGATTTCATTTGCAAATTGAAGTGTAGTGGATTTTCAATGTACGAAATCAAGAATGTCCTGATGCCAGGTCATTTTAAAAAAAAATTGTATCACTACGACATGACAGTACATGTGGCTAATGGACAGACATCTTGTATTTCTAACCATCAGGAAATTCACCTATTCTTCGATTTGCAAACCAAAAAAGTAATGCATTTTTTTGCAATTTCCATATAGTATGAAAAATTCTTTAGGTAAACATTGTGCTCTTTTGGCAATTAACCGGATAAAATAATGCAAGTTATAGAACACTAGCAGATGCATGTAGTAAAAGAAGATTACCCAATCAAGAAGGTAAACAAACTCTTCTTTTGGCCTGTAATTCGTGTTGCTTTTGCCACTGACAATTTCTAGTGCAACAATTCCAAAACTGTAGACATCTGCTTTGTCTGTTAAATAGCCCCTCATAGCATACTCAGGTGCCATATAACCTCTGAAAAAACAACCAAGGAAGAAAGGAATAAAAAAAAAGATCATTATTAGTGAATTCATCTTTTTCAATGAAAATCTGTGGTTTTCTCACTTGTAATGAAGATATATTGGCTTTTCACATATGTCACATAATTCATGAAATCATCACATACATCTCCCTTTTCCTATGTAGAACTGTATACAGGAAGAGGAATAAACTTACATAGTTCCAGCAATTCGCGTGCTAATATGGGTGTTCTCTTCTTCATCAAGCTTAGCCAAACCGAAATCAGATATCTTAGCATTTAAATCTTTATCCAGAAGAACATTGGTAGCCTTTATGTCTCTATGGACAATTTTCAACCTCGATTCCTCGTGGAGATATGCAAGCCCTCTCGCTATTCCTATGCATATCCTCTGTCTCGTTGCCCAGTTAAGGTTCAATCTTTGTTCCTCACGACCTAAACAAAGAAACGAGCAGATATAAGATCAACAGGGATATAATAGTAACAGATTCTAAGAGGTAAGTATGATAATAGTTTGCATTTACCGAAAAGTGCTCGAGCAAGACAATTGTTCTCCAGATACTCATAGATCAGAAGCAACTGGTTTCCTTCGATACAACAGCCGAAAAGCTTGACAAGGTTGGGATGTAGCAAGGCAGATATCATGCCTATCTCATTGACAAATTCTCGATTTCCTTGTTTCGACTTAGCAGATAGCTGCTTAACTGCAATTATTGTGCCATCGGACAGAGTACCCTAAAACACGGAGAAGTTAAGCAACTCATCTTTTTTTCCCCGTTCATCAAAATTGGATGTCTGAATGAACAAAGAAGCATGCATGTATTTACTTACCTTGTAGACGGGGCCAAATCCTCCTTCACCGATCTTATTAGAATTATTGAAGTTATTTGTAGCAGCTTTGATCTGTCTTAGAGTAAAGTAACCAGTTTGTAGATCAAGTGCTCGAAGTTCTGTATCAAGAAGATCAAAAGTTGTTAGTAACCAAGGTATAATAGTTGAAACTGCAAACACATCCAATAGATAGACAAAAGATACTACCTACGGTTCCAAAATAAGTGTCGTTCTAGAGTTTTTATCATAGGTTAAGAAACATAAAAATGGACAAAAATGCCCTTAAACAATATCAATCTCTTCCCACCGATTCCTAAATTAACATGAGATGAAATAATAGAAAAGAAAGAAATAAGGTAGAATAAAATAAGGAAAGATTATAGAATCTTGTGTGAATAAAATTTCAAAGAGATTAAATAGGTAAACAAAATTAGGAAATATTTTAGAGATTGGGAATAGGGGTAAACTTGTAATTTTCTTGGCAAAATAATTACCGACATTCAATTTGAAACAAAATTTAACCGCCGGAATGACACTTATTTTAAATCAGAAAGAGTAGAATTATATGCAAAGACTTGCCTTTATCTTCAAGATCTTTGCCTCCTAGATACCCTTTCTTCCAGAGAATAAATAGAATCAAGAGCACGACCACGCATGAAGAGATGACAATTCCGATAATAGCTCCAACAGATAGCCCAGTACTGATACTATAGTCTACAAGAAACGAGAGACCATCTCATGATTAGGCACTGATCAAAAGGAATGTGCAATTAAAAAAACCGAAGAAAATACTTACTAGGTGTGATGGCAATTGCAGAGATCAACGGTCCATATACACCTCGATCAGGAATTGCCGTTGTACCCTTCCCTGTCCAGTACAAGTGGATGTCCAAGGTGCTACCATTTACAAAGGCAGTGAAATCTCTAAAGATACCTTTTCTAACACCGTTAGCTTCCTCCGCTATATTAAAGTCTCTTAAAACCACCTCCCCCTGCAATGGGCGATGAACATTGGATGTGAGAATACAAGAAATATGATAACAAAATATAATTTGGCAAATTATGAAACCACCTACTTGAATAGCTACATCAAATATCCTTCTCCCAAGGCTGCTAAAGTTGGCAGTATCAGAAAACATAATTTCAGCAAAATGAAGCCGCACATTGTAGCTGCCTTGGCGCAAGCAAAGTCCATAGAACTTGAGGGAAGAAGGGGAAACACGAGCTGTTTGGTAAAACTCTTCACTCATGGGTGCCATTGAAGAATCATTCGCTGCTGTAAATCCACCATCGTCGTTTGCAATGTATATTCCAGTGCTGCTATATGCCCATTTTTCTCTAAATGCGAAGTGTGCTGGACCGGCCCCACTCGAGTTCTCTTCATATTCATTTCCATCAACTTCAACCGTATTTCCTCCACAATTTATGAATACCGAGTGATCTACAGATAGAAACAACCATAAGAACTTACACATTGAAGGGTAAACTGGTAAATAGGTATTTTAGCAGAAGGCCTTACGTCTACGATTACTGGGGCAAGGGAGCTCTGGACTTAAACACCAATTGTTCCTATCAAATGAAAAGTGTAGGAATTTTCACAATGAGAAATGGAAAAGTTGTCAGTGATAAAAACGACAACACAATAGGGATTTAAAGGAACTCACGAATTGACTACTGAAGTCGAATGGCTGGCAACTAAATTTCTGCAATGATACAAGTTAGTTGAATGGCTTGATCGAAGGATTGACCTCAAATACATATAGGAAATATTTTGTTTTTTTATATATTTATATAACGTAAGAAAACTTACACAGTGGAGAACGTGCAGCCAGAAATGCGGGACTGTGTGAAGTTGTTATATGATAGATCCCTGCAGAAAATTACAATTTAAACACGGCGTTTCATGGTAAAAATAATTCAATGATACAAATAATAATTTAGATTGCTGAGCTTGAAAATAATTCTCACATATTCTGTCTGCTATCCAGGATCCAACCAGGTACCTCTCCAGTTAGTGAATTGTGAGACAAAAACCTACAAGTGAAAAACATGAATTTTTCAACTTGACATTAAATCATTTTTAACTGTGAAAGTAATAACTACAGATTCTGTGGAGAAAACATGTAAATAAGTTTAGAAAGACCATGCAGAATATTTTTTTTAGAAAAATCATCTGAAAGACGCATACATGAAATTTATTTCATTGAGGTCTTGAAGCCAGCTTGGGATTTCTCCACTCAACCTGTTGAAACTGAGGTCGCTGTGCAGAGAAGGAAACACGCCAGATATTAATAATATAAATGAAAAGGGAAATATAAAGTCCGTGAACTGACTAGTAACTAATATGCTAGCAACTGTGGTTGATAATTTCATGCTATCTTGCTAAGATCACTATCTTTCTAATTAGAGTTGGTTGAAGTTGCCAGTAATTGATTTGCATGAGCTCATCATACTGAGAGCAATAAAAGTCTGTAAAAGAACGATGTTTATTCAAATGTAATGGAGGCTATATTTTAATCAGCGAAATAATACAAGTTCAATATAGTGCTTATATTTCAAGGGGTGAAAATGGAAAAAACGAACTTACAAATATTTTAACACAGCCATGTTGCGTAAGTATGATGGAATTGAACCAATAATTGAGCAATTCCTTAAAATCCTGCAAAACAGTGAGTTTGAACATTACAGAACTGATATTCTATCAACAGAGTTTTCTGAGATTCTTCAGATAACAATACGATACTCACAACTCTTGCAAGGCTGTCATGTTTTGCAAATCAGGGAAATTCATGGATGTTCCTTCAACTTCAGATATCCTCCTAATAAAAAAATTAAAAAAAAAGGACTAGTAACCAAACATATTATTTCTAGTATAATTGCAAGTACACACTACTTGACCATATTCTTTATTTTTCTATTTGGTTTTGATAAAATGGAACAACACTTTTACAAAGAGAATATCTAGCTTACAGCCTTGTCATGTTTCTCAACAGGGATATTGTTGCAGGAATAGGACCCTCTAGTGACGTGCCCTGCATGTCTCTGTAACAGGATCAGTAGAAGATATAGTGATTAAGGCACAATGAATTTTTTTGACAATTGTATAAAAATCCAAATGAAGAATGATCCAACTGAAGCATAATCAGACTCACAATTGTGTAAGTTTGGTCCAGTTTCCAATAAAATCAGGTATTTTCCCAGACATTGTGCTCCCATCTATCCTACTGCAAAACAGTATAATAAAAAGTAAGTGCCTTCAGATTTCAACTCATACTCGTGCTAATATCATAGATATGCATTTAAATTTTTTTACTTACAAATCTTTCAAGTTGATAAGATTGCCAAATGTCTCGGGTATCGTTCCATTGAAATTATTTGCAGAAAGCAGGCTGCAGGGAGAAGTGCACATCATTTGAAAATGAAACTATCATTATAACAAACGTAATATTATGATCAGCAATCTTACAGCCTCTCCAAATTGCTCAAACTTCCTAGGTTTGCCGGAAGATTTCCTTCAAGTAGATTATCTTCCAATACCCTAGAGTTCAGATAACAAACAATCAGCATAAATCTACTTTCTTCAGTAGTTAACGCATTTTGCATACTAATTATGACTTACAGATCTTTCAGAGTGGTAATGTCGCCAATTTCAGCTGGGATTGTACCACTGATACGGTTTCCAAGAAGGGACCTGATGTACAAAATGTAATGTGTTAAATATCAATGGATCATCTCCATATTTGAAGGTTGAAAGAATAAGGACAACTTACAATGTGACAACACGAAGCTGGGAAAAGTTTGTAGGAATTGTACCATTGAGGTAATTTCGAGAGAGGTCTCTGGAAAAGAGAACTACAATCAGTCTTCTTTTTGTAAAAAAGCGCAATCAAGTATTCGACTACATTCATTTAACTCCTTCTAGTTTCACGACATCATACCTATTTGCACTAGTGCCAGTTAAAGATCCAAATATTGTGTATCCCACAATTCAAGAAAAGTGAGATTTGAACTTTTGACTCCTTATCATCATAGTCAAACTACAACTTCAGATGACAAAAATTCTAAAACAAGTAATTGGAAATTTCCCTATAAGCAGTGATGTCACAGAATGTTTTTGAAACATGAAATATTGCAATAACAGTGTTTGATGAAAACAAGACACCAAGAAATGTCTTAATGTCTAAATTGCCGTTGGTTTTTGACAAAACAAGTGAACATACAATACCAGCATTCAGTCTATCACTATAGTGGAGTGGCCTGAATACCAAAAGTTGATTCTTACATCTCTTGCAGATATGTAAGATTTACAAATTCCTCAGGCAAAGTTCCAGTCAAATTGAGACCCTTCAACTGGCTGCATGGCCAAAACAGAGATGTTAGATTTAAGAACATGATTGAGAAAACTCACAAGAGCTAGCTCGAAATTATTATCTGCCTCTTTCTCCAGAACTTGAAAGCAGAGAAAAACGAGGTTAATCATGAGAGAATATTGAGGTCAAATTTCATATTAACTATGTAGTAATCTAAAAGCAGCCTTTTACTACATAGAAGCTTCATAGCACAAAGAATAAACCAAATCAATCATATTCAATCGACAAACATAACAACATCTTTACTTAAGCCACTTCAATCATAAAACTTATATATGACTAATGCCTAATGCATGTAAAAATCAGGTGAACTCATAAAATATCTCAGCTTAGAAATAGAACTCATTTATGATTAAACAACTAACCAAAAATCGCATCGTGCATTTCACAACCAATTAGCAGTTGGACATTAAGTAAAGCTTCAAATGCATGATCGCCTCATTCAGTAGTGGCTGTGTAAGAACTTAACATTGCTTCTTGACAGATACAATTTGCTCTTAGGCGAACATAATTATAGCTCAAGTCTTAAAATTTTACAGAGAGTAAGAGCATACATGTGAGTCACATGGCATACAGTTCCGCTATTAAAGGAACAATTGCAAGTCACATTGCTAAATATATCATCAGTCCAGGTCGTGTTAAACGCACTAGCCTCATTGCAAGAACGTTGACTAAGATTCCAGTAAGGGTTAACCAGCTTCAAGGATATTGTTCGAAGAACTTCAACTGCAACCAGAAGAAGTGATTAACACCGCATATATAATGGGAAACATTAGATATATTGCAAAACAACATTTTCCAAGTGTTACCTAGTTTCCTCAATGGACCAATGTCCAAACAACGAAACTTTATAATAAGCAAGTAACATACAAGCTTATTCACACAATCATTAAACTCATTAAAAAAGGCGATAGCTTCTTCAATTATGTAATTCAACCATGGTCACTATTCTGTAATTCTTAATTCTTAATGAAGATAATTAACAACTTTGACTTTCAATTGTACGCGGCGATGATTCCAATTGTACTCAGAGTTGGCCATTGTCCTTGAAAAGTCAAAATATCTCATTCCAAAATACACACCATATCCATCTGTTCACACTTATCTCATTTCAAAAATATACGCACAATATAATAATGTCAATTTATTACAATATGAATAATGTATAGCACAATTATCATAGTTAATGCAATAATATATAGCACAGTTATAGTAATGTACTTTTCTTATCTTGTTGGGGAAGAAATAACACAATACAATCAAAAATTTCCTCTTTACCAGCGATGCTGTAAAAATAGTAAAGATCAACAGGACACCATAATTATGATTTGAAATCAGAAAAGTAAATGCTAAATGTGAATAAATATATCTTCTTTTTTTTCAAAAGGTTGTTCATCATCAATCATCATCAATCCTAATATTAAACATATGAAAACATAACTTAAAAAATGCAAAAAATCAAGCAAAAGATAAGACAGATTCATGTGAGTAGGCATTAAAGAGTTAAAATAATAAATTAAAAAACAAAACCTTCATATTGGACCAATTGATTAAAAGAAATCCTACTATTTTCTGAAATTACAAATTCCAAAATTTATAAAACAAACACAAATATCAAAACAATACTTGTATTTAAAATTTTAAATGCTAAAATTAAAGACTAAATTAAGAAAAAAAATCGTCTCTCCTTGTTTCTAAATTTCATCATAAACACACAGAGAAAGGAAAAATTCTTGAGAAACCTACCTTCCTCTTGAGGGAGAAGTTGAGCAGAAGATGTGAAAAGTAAAGATGCAAAGACACTTGCAAATATGCAGATTTTGAAGAAATTTGCAGTCATTGAAGGCCTTGTTAGAAGAATGAATTCCATTGAAACAAATGGTCGAAAACTATGCATACATAAATATCCGAAAGTACATATATTTATGATCGCAAAAGAAATGGAGTCTGTATATAAGTATAGAACTCAGAAACGAAGAAAAATCTGAAGAAGGAAAGAGAAAGGTAGTTAGATTTAATGGCGGGAGAGATAAAAAATTAAATGTAAAATGAATGATATTTTATAGACGAAAAGAGAGAGAGACGAGAGACAGAGAGATATGCAAATGGGTTTTGAATGAAATAAATAAACCGCTCGAGTACTCGTAGCCGTTGCTGGAAAGCTAACTTCATGTCCGGGCCCAAGCCCACCTTTTTCTAAAATCTCAACGTGGGATAGAGGCGGTTTGGAAAGGTTGAAAGGGTCAGATTTGTCAATTTCGTACAAAACGAAGGAGTTAGTGAAGATATTGTCAAGTTGCGATATTTAGGAGGAGAAAATCCAGATTATGTTACATATGCTATGATTTTTTTATTTTATTTTTCATATTTTTGTTTAATGAAAGCTTATTATGAGGACTGTATTATTTTTATGAGTAAAATCATTTTTATTTGATGAAAGGTTTATATACAATTCCATTATAGAAAGATGATATATGGAACTTGTTGGTTTTATTTTTTTTTAAGTTTATCTGTAACACAAATTACTACTAACATATTTCAAATTACTAATATTTATAGCACATTTGTGTTATTTTTGGTAGCAGTATTACTGATTTGTATTTAAGTTGGTGTCATAAAACTTAGACATTAATTTCTATATCAAATTCACATACTTCCTTCCACCCATAAATATATACATAAATAATTCAATATATAAACGAGTCATTTTTTTTAAAATTCAATATTTAATATTTAGTCAATCAAAAGTTTTTTTTTTTTTTTTTTTTGAGAAAACCATCAAATCTCACAGAAAGCATAGTTTTGGTTTGATTTGTCAAGAGGGCTGAAAATTACTCTCTCTCTCTCTCTCTCTCTCTCTCTCTCTCACACAACATCACATGCACCACTTTTGCCGGATAATATTCCTATATGGACATTATATCAAAAACTACAAAGAAATAATGATAAATACATAAATTAGTCAAAAAAGAAAAAAAGGAACTGAAAATTATTTTTAAAATTTTTTTTTAATAAAACTTGAAAATTTTCAAGCATGATTATTAAAAAAAATCTAAAATTTATCTGAACTTGAAAATGAACTTAAAATTTAAAAATAACCAAAATGAACTTAAAAAATATTTCATAAATTCAAAACAATATTTGAAAATCATTTAAATAAATTTAAAATACCCATGCTATTACCCATTTACCCATTCTCTTATCCAAATAATTGGTGAAAATACAAAACCTGCCAGATTTGAAAATTCAAAAGTGAAACATATCATAATCTAATAATTGAACAAGTTGGCATATAAGTACACACACACAGATTCCAGTCAGAAAATAAATAAATAAAGGGTTGATGGCACTGTTTACCACGTTTCTTTTTATGTTGTATTAAAAATGCCATCAAATATAATAGTATGTATAAAATATCATCAATTATAAAACCATACATTCAACTACCATCAAATATAAAACCAAACCTCAAAATACTACAAAAACAATCAATACCTCAATCATGACTTTTAACTAACTTCCAAAACACATTAATTTCTCCTTTTAGCATTAAATGCAAATCCAAGTCATCCAAGTAATTAAATTAATCTCACATCATTTATTTAATTAGATCCGGATTAAACACAATCTGATCAATATCAGGCCCAACATGCTTCCGTAAAATAAATTCATCCCCTAAAATTCATACCTCTTTTTGACCGCAACAGCACCGGGTGAAATGGTTTGCAAAGCCACCAGCTAGAAAATCACTGCCCCCAGACCTTTTTACGAACAACTCCTCACTGTCCAACTTCAACTCCTTGTGGAAGATGATCTGCAAGTTATCTAGCTCCTTCAGCAACTGTACAGCACAACCTTGGTTCGTTTCCTACACCAGGTGTACAAGGTATTCCTTCCAGGGGACGAACAAATCGTACTAAGAACACATGTTGAAGCAAAAGCCTTCTTTTTATTATAAACTTGGAAATATATTTATTACATAAGTAATCTCCTTTTAGGAGGAGAAAACTTGTTTAGCCTCTCATAGAGGAGGCTTGAAAACCTAAACACATAAACTTGAAAAACTATCTAAGAATACAAAGATGTTTATTACAAAACTAAGGATAGATGTTTTGAAAAAAACTGGGGGGAATGGTCGATGTCTTCAGCTTCCTTCGCTCTGTCTATTTATAGATAGAAATCCGGACGTGAAATTCGGATTTCAAACTCTCTTGAATGAGCTGGCTGGCTGTCTTCAAGTGTGGCCAATCAATGCTCTTTCCTCTTAGTGCCCCGTGACTTAACCATGTGAAGTTGTCGGGGAATCTCTTGCTTTTGACTCAGCCTACCATGTGAGGTTGGTTGGAGAGTCACTTTCTCGTGGTCTATCCCATTTAACTTTGTCGGGAACGCTTTAATAATTTGGTCGTTGTGGTCCCCGGGGATATCGTTTCTTCTGTACTGGACCCTTTTCTTTATTGGCTCCAACTGCCTATTGGTCGGGTTTGGGTCGAAATCATTTCCCAAACTCGGGTTCTTTCTGTTCGGGGCACGCTTGCCAGATCCGATCGATCCATCGTCCAATGTGTGCCATATTGCAGAATTTCCGGTAAGTTTCTTTACTTGTCGGAATCTTGTTTTCCCAGAGGATCTTCCTTTTAGTTTCAAAAAGCTCCTCTGCAAATCCTGTTGTCGATCCAGTCATTATATTCAGCATGAAAGATCCATTGGCTGAATTTTGAAAGACTTTAAATGGGTATTTGACCTTGTCCATTTCTGTAAGACAAGTCCAAAGCCCCCAGGCTCGTCGTGTAGAAGCGTCGTCTTCAGTAAATGCTCCTACCAGTGTCGGGACTTCTTCCGGGGAGGTTGCCTTTATGTATTTTAAGGCATTCCCGTCTGGTCTCCGAAGCTTGATAAAATGAAAGACTTCATAGAAGCCTTTCTTAGCTAGTTCTGGAGCAGCACTGATAAAGTATAGCTCCAAGATGTCTCCTCTGGACAAGTGTGGATTGTTTGCCCAGGTCTCGTAAACTGCTTCCCCAATCCATCTCGGTAACTTTGAGATTTCTGGGAAATCAGGTGAAATGGTATATACCGAAGCTAAAGCTCCAAAGTTATACCATTCTTGAACCTCGTTTGGATGACTTCCAGGTTTCATCCAAACTCTTGGGTATTTCCCGGCTACATCAATGATTGATTTTTCCGGGTTGATCCCTCGTCTTGTTGCCAATTTCTCTCATTGCCTCTGGTATACCTGCATAGGAGAAATCTCGTTAGTGTGAGCTTGAACCTTCGTTTTGCCTGTCTGCGGCCTCAGGTTCAACTCGACCTCTTTAACCCCAGAGGTACTGGGTTGACTTGAAGGCTCGGGTTGTGACACCGGAGCTTCAACATTCGTTACAGGTTGTTCATCCTCAAGGAATGGATCCCCTGTAACACTCGTAGACATGGTATTTGAATCCATAGCCTTCAGGTTAGAGTCCCGATCTCGAAATTCTCATTTTTGCACCGTAGAAGATGCAGCCTGGAGGATAGGCCCATGCAACACAGAGAATAATTGTCTCTGTGCATAGAAGCATGCTCGTATTAGATCAGAAACGGATTCCTGATCAACTCGCTGAAGTCGTCCAGCAACTTCTGCATTGAGACATAATGTCCCAAAAGCTCGTTCGAGACTTTCCAGGTTTTCCCGAACATGTCTCACTCGTTTGAGGACCTCGTCAGCGACGCGTCCTTCCATCTCGTGTTAGGAAATCTACAAGAACATTTTCATGAGATTTCACAATGACAATATCATAATCATAATATTGGCATTCAGCTTGCCATCTAAGTATTCTAGTCTTTTCTGGTTTAGATTCAATTTTATTTTTTAGAATGACTTTAACACTTGAATTATCAATTTTTAGAATAAATTTCTTAGCCAGAAGAAATAAAGGCCATTTTGTGAAAGCCTTTCTGACTGCGAAGAATTCCTTCTTGTTGATATGCCATCGAATTGCTTCTGCATCTGAAAACAGACCGCTACAATATCTGCATGACATTTCTCCGTTTGGTGCGGCCTTTATAAAAACTGCTGCCCACCAAAAATCACTGACATCTGTATATAGAACCAGTTCATCCTCATCCTGCGGAATAGCAAGTTTCGGAAGTTTGCTACAGATTTCTTTAAGTTGCTTAATCCCTTCTCGATGTTCATCTTCCCATTTGAAAATAGCATCTTTCTTGAGTAATGGGCTGAACACCTTCCTGTGATGTGCCAGATTGTTAATGAACATTCCAGCAAAATTGACAACTCCAAGAAAACTTTGAAGTTGCTTCTTGTCTTTGAGATCATCTGGAAATCCCTGTATCTTTTCCACAATGTGGCTTTGTAGGATGATCCCAGTTTCATCGATTTCAATTCCGAGGAATTCAATCTGTCTCGTAGCAATTACTGCCTTCTTTTCCGAAAGCACTAATCATTCCTTATAACAAACATCTGAAAATATTTCCAAATGCTTGAGATGCTCATTCATATTCTTTGATGCGATGAGAATATCATCGATATATACGAACATGAAGTTGAAATAATCTTTAAATAGATTATCCATCTTTCTCTGATATATCTGGGGTGCATTTGCCAATCTCATAGGCATTACGTTCCAGGCATAGTGTTCTTGTGGTGTGGAGAAAGCTGTGAACTTCTTACTTTCTTCCTCCATCTTAATCTGGTATAATCCAGATTTACAATCGAACTTTGAGAATTTCTTGGCACCTTTGATACAGTTAACCAAGTGTTCTTTACTTGGGATGTAGTATCCATCAAACTCCAGAATGTTATTAATCCCTTTGTAATTAATAACAAGTCTAGGTTTACCTCTTTTGATTTCTCCATGATTCCTGACTAGGAACCCCGGACTGCTGTATGGAGAAACTATTGGTGAAATCAACTTAAGGTTCAGATGTTCCTTAAGTATCTTCTGCATATCCTCACGATCATTCTGATTCATAAGGATTGGTTTGAGTCTCACGAACTCATGTTCCTTTCCAGGTTTAACCTTTAAAGATGCTTTGAGCTCGTTCCTATCCCACCATGCCAAAGGATCTTCATTGTAATTTCTTTGGATCCTTTTCTTGAAATCCTCAAGTGATATTTGTTCTTCGATGGTAACCTCACTTGGTGGATTCTCCAATATGGCTTTTCGCAATTCTATAATAGCCTCTGGTGGAACTCGTTCTTCTCCTTGTATTCTGAATGAATACAAAGTATTATCCCATCTTTTGGTATCTTTTTGTTTTGAACCAAATTGTTGAAAGGGTAATAAGGCATTGCCAAATCTTCTTTTATCCGCCATCTTTGAATGTCGAAGTTTAGCTTCATCACCACGCTTGTTGTGAAAATTAATAGACATTTTTCTGTAGAATGCCTCCCGCAGTCTCTGGATAATAATCTTATGATCACATAATGTTGTGAAAATAAGCCTTCTTGTCTCATTTTCCTGTGTAAAACACTTGAATGTTTGTAGGAAATTGTTTCCTAGCAAAACATTTGCCCCTGTATTATGGAAATAGATTGGTGGCGTCTTTACTTTGTACCATGGGATACCGCCAGCGCCTCCGATCATGATCTCTGCTTGTTTGATTCATCTATTAAGGATAAGAATCTTTTTTGAGAAATCTTTTCCTGCAATGGCTGGTAGATCTTCTCCAAAATCTTTAGGAAAGACCTCTTGCTTTGCAGTGCAAATTCCTGCTCCTGAGTCAACATAGGCTGCGAAATACTCAGCCTTGTACTCATCATATATCATTCCGATAGAAATGTATATGGAGAATGGACTAGTGGTCATCTGATTCTGTATCTTTTATCAGCCACTATGAACTCCATTCCATCTTGTAGTCTTTCCCAAGGCTTATGATCCTCAAGAAAGTCGATACCCAGTACTAATTGTTCTAGGACTCTTCCTGCAACTCCCGTAATAGTCAGTTCAATTTCATCCATTTTTAGGCTTCCTTGAAATCTTCCGACTATCGGTTGTTGGAGATAATATAGAACATCACAAGGAAAAATATTATCCTTTTGGGTGATGTCGAATATTACTTCAACTTCTCTCCAGCCTTCTGGACATTTCAGCTCTCCTTGTGTTTTGAATACACCTGGGATTCGCTGAACTGTACTAGGCCTTCTTTCTTCCCAACGATTGCTACTCATCAGTCTATCTTGTTGGAAAGAAATCCTCCTGGTCTCCATTCTGAGGCTTTGACTCTTGTTGAAGACAGGTTGATCTTGGATCTTCATATCGATCTCCTTTATAGTTGGAGACTCGATCATTTCTGGAAGAACCACCGAAGTGAAATCCTCAAATATTCTTGGGACTTCGATAAATTCCTTTCTCAAGAATACCTCTGAATGATGTGTATTCGAGGGAGCATAGGAAATCTTGTATGTGATCGAGTAAAGTCTGTTTCCTTCTTTCATCAAATCTTCTCTTTTGAAATCTTGATGAAGGGTTAAGACTCTGTTGAAGTCTCGATCTCCCAAATTGTATGCAATTCTAGGATAGACATTGAATGCCAGTTTCCCTACATACAAGTTTCCTGTAACCGCTCCAAGGCATGAATCCTTGAGATTGGAGATTCGCTTGTCAAAAATCACAAGATTGAGTGACGAATCTATTCATTCTTTGAATGTTGCCTTAATAATTACTCTTATGGCTCCGATGTGAATCCATGAGAGTGTATTTGCAACTTCTCTTTTAACTTTGCTTTTGATATCCCGAATTTCTTTGTAAGGGATCAACTGCATCTCGATCAAGTTACTTGTGAATTCCATTGGAATAGCAAATTCACCAATAGTAACTCTATGGATAATTTGGTGTTTTCTGTTACGAACCCCAAACTTATCCAGTGCCTTCTCCATTGCTCCGATGGTAAAACCATCATACATCCGAAGCTTTGGATCCTCTTTCATAATCCTCATTAGAGTTTTATGAGAGACTGTTGTGTGAGAGAGGAAACCTGACATATCCTCTCTTGTTGTTTGAAGAATCTCTTCTTCATTCTGATTCTGATGTGGATTCACTTCCATCATCCGAATAGATCTCTTCTTCATAGATGCTTTCATCTGAGGGTAGATCCTCAAATTGATACACCTGTATAAGGTCTTGGTAATAGACAGCTTCTTCGAATTCTGGTGTTGCTTCGAACTGTCTTATACCTTTCTTCTGGTTGTCCGGGCAATCTGTTGAGATATGTCCTCTCACTCCGTAAGTCCAGCAATTACAGTCTTTGAAACTTTCATTAGCTCTGGTTTGAGCTCGCCTGAAAGTTCTTATTCCTGGAGTTCTGCTGGAACTTCCTTGGTTAGAACCTGATGAATAGGTTCTACTCCTGCTTGGTGCTGGTCTTTGCCCTGATTTATAACTTCGGGCCTTTTGTTTTGACCACACTTTTCTAGGTCTCCATGAAGACCTACGACTTCCTCTTTGGTTGCTTTCTCCACGGCGGTATGGATGACTTCTCATCTTTCTCCTTTTATGCCTCCGTGGTTGACCTCCCACTACTGTTGGGATATCATTATCTTCGCAACACAGAGGAACCATTTTATTGATTCTTCGGAGTCTCTTGTAGTTTTTGTAGAGTGCTGCCTGGTGGCACCATTCGGCTAACTTGGCCTTTAAGAAATACATTCTTCTGGCTACAATATCCAAATCGTCTGCATTCTTGTATTCCCTAATGAGCATTTCTCTCCAGGGACTTGGTATCTTCGCAAAGAAAAGTTGCGAAACTTCTGTTTCATCCACATTGGACTTCCATCGGTACTCGGTAAATAGTTTGATATATTCGTCAACATGACAAATATCATGCAACTCGAGGCACTAGAGGGCTTGTTTATATCTTTTTCTTTTCTCCTCTTCTATTCCCTCGAAATAGCCTACACCGATAAAATGGATTTTGAATAATTTTGCCATATTATTGACGATCCCTGTCAATGACTCACCAGCTGTAACATCGTTCCTCATTTCTGGTACTGTCATATCCCATGCGATCTTAGCAGATCCTTCAAGACTCATCTCTAGAAGTAAGATGAATCCTTTTTTTGTAAGGTCAAGGGTTCCTGCTGCCATCCTCATTCCTGATGTCCATTCATCGATAAGGACTTTTCGATTCTTGAAATCTGGAATGTCCAAATTTAGCATTAACCCATACAGATGTATAGGTTCAAGCTGTGTTTTCCCATAAGGCGTATTCATGAGATTTGGCCTTTTGGAACGTGGTCGAGTTCCTACAATAATAGGATCTCCTCTTGTTGTGAAATCTCCAGCGTGCGGCATTGGTTCGTCTATCTGATGTGAACCTGAGCTTTCTGCAACGTTAGGATTTACTGGTGGAGGTGGTCTTTGATGTTGTTCACGTGTAACCAAAGCTGAACCATCTCCTGTGTTCAACTTTAGATCCACGATACCTAATCTTGCGAAGGACTCGGCAAGTTCGTGTAGATCTTCAAGATTGATCTTCTCCATGTCCATCACTTATTAATTTGTGATGGATTTTCCTTTGATGATAGCAACGAGCTTTTCATCTCTGGTCATCGGACGTATAACTTCAGTAGGATTCCCCTTTTGGTGTAAATAGGGAACTGTTCCGAAATCTATACGTTTCCTTCCTCCGGTAAGACTTGGTCTGTCCTCCGCGGTTTTTACTCGTTTTTGAATATCATGAAGGATTTCAATGGTTTCCTTCTGATATTTTATCATCTTCTCCATCTAGTTCTGGATCTGATGGACTTGTGTTGGTAGATGATTATGGCGGTTGCCATAATTTTGCACCGTCTTCTGGATTTCTCTAAGATCTTAAGAGAGCTTAGATGTATCCGGAAAAATCTCGCTCCATCCAGGTTCTCCTTCTGTCATCAATGATTTAGATGAACAATTTCCTGGAGGTTTATCAGTTTATATAACATCAGGTTTACCGAATGGAAACCCCTGTGATATTCCGCTTGTCTACTGCACTGTCTTAAGGTTTCCCTGTCGGCTCCTGCATTCTCTTGTTCAACATATTGATTCTGTCAATAATTGACATTATCTCTATGTTCCTGTTCATGCATCGCCAAAATTTGGCGATATCTCCTGTATGGTAAACATCTTGGACAATTGTCCAGATCCATATTTTCTCGAGAATTTCTCCTCACCAATTGTTAATTACTTAAACATAATAAATATAATATCCAAGTTCATAATAAACCTAGGCTCTGATACCATTTCGGGGTCCGGATTTAACCAAATAAATGTAGGGATATTTTAACCTTTTTTAATTTTAATTCTCCAAAGAAACTTGTACGTGGCATTGTTACTCATCCCAGACCACTGTTGTTTAGACAGTATTGGCACGAGGAAAGTATTCCAGTCTATATACTTATTCTGTAGGAAAATCAATTCTTATATTTTTAATCATGGATTTGAATAAATTAAACATTTTTGGAGAAAATAATTAAATATTTTCAAATAAAACAAAGAAGCATTAATTATCTCATTATTGAACATTTAATGTCTTTATGGTACTTTGGTCCACATATTTAAAAATTGTGGTAGATTTGGGTATAGTTTTATATTTAGTGGTATTTTGTACATACTTTTATATTTTATGGCACTTTCAATCTATCATTATAATTCTTATGGTAATTTGATGTCTTTATCCATAAATAATTATGATGTGGACCCCATAGAAATTAAATGTGTCATCAAGAGTCAAACATGAAGATATGGACTTGTTCTTTGCAATTTCCTAACTTTAGGAGAATTAACTTTTAGTTAGAAAAGAAGTTACTCATTAATCGCCTTTATGTCAGACGAATTAATAGTATTCAACTTTTATGACTAAAGAATGCATGCATGCACGCATCCTATTCATAGTTGAATGATATATGAACTATTTACACGACCTCATTCTAGATCTCATGGATAATTTGACGAGTCATATTCAGTTGGTTAAATTCTAATTAGGTTTAACAGTTAATTTGTTAAATATTAGAGGCGTTTTAATGAGGATGTTTTGCATGCCTAAATATATTTTATAAGATGTTTTAAAGTTTATAAAGTTGTGTAATTGAATTAACACATCAAAATTTTTGTGCACCTAATGCATGCATCTAAGATTCATACATTCGAATTAACCCGACCCGTCATGCATAACCATGCGTCGTCAGGTTTGCGCACAAACTCGCACAAACTGTTCTCTGGTGTCATACATTTATGTCATGTTAGTCATATTTTTTAATAGTGTTAGTAATATATTTTAGTTATATTAGTCATACATTTAGTAATGTTAATTGTACTCTAACATTTTTTTAGACATACATATTAACATTTCATACAATTTAGTTATGTTAGTCATACATTTTAGTTATGTTAGGTTGTACCTTTAAGTTATGTTAGATAGATGTCTTTATATATTACATAAAGATATGACTATGTTAATATAAAAATAGAAGTAATATCACATGAATATATGAGTAATATCACTTAAAGGTATAAATATATGTACAAATTGTGCCGAAATTTGTTTTTTTTTTTACTTAAAGTTTATAAAAAGGTTATGTTATTCGTACATAAATGTATGACTAATATAACATAAATGTATGACTAACATACTATAAAGGTAAGCGCAAAAAAAAAGTTATGATATTTGTATATAAACTTATGATTAATATAATATAAACGTAAGACCAATATATTATAAAAGTCACATCACAAAAAAAGGGCGTGGATCCAGGTCAGTCCTAACCTGACCCGAGCGCACCATGCACCAAGTGCACAAGAGACCAACTCTTGAATTAAATACATAATCTGAAATGAATTAATTTAAAATTCATTTAAATTAGAGTGGATTCTAAATCCACCCATATTACTCAATTAATTCATCAAAAGTGATGGTTTTATATATATATATATATATATATATATATCAATTTAAATATTGTTGATGGATTTACTACTATGAATTTGAAAATTTAATTTCCTCAAATCCTTCCACCAAACACAATCTAAGAATTTTTTTTTACTTAAAGATATAAATTATTAAAGTGTTTGTGTAAATAAAATGATGGAGTTTATAAGATGTTAACTAATATTTAAAATGGTGTAACTTAAATAATTAAATTTGATGGAGTTAATTTATCAATTGACATAAGAACTTATTTTATAAATAAGTTGGAGATATATAAACCAAGAAAAGGGACAAGTGGATCAACCGGCATTGCCTGGATTCGAAGGGTTAATTTCAGATTTAGTAAAATATAATTTATTTATTTATAATTGAAAAATCCAAACTATAATACACATCATAATTAAATTTTAAATCAAAAAATATAAAAAATGGAAAAAGAATTAGAAAAAATTCAATCGACTTCTTCATCGCCATCACCACTCTCTTTTCTCCCTACAACTCCATCGCTGCCGCGCCCCCACCGCCACCTCCGTAGCCACCACCGCCAAATCTCCCACCTCTACCGCCAAAGAAATCTGCAAAAGCCTCCAATCTTTGTTTAGGCAAAGACAAACCAATCTCCAATCTCCCTTCAAACTCCCTGGATTTACACATGGACATTGAATACTTCACTCCATTCATGGATATGACCTCCACCTTCCTAGCCTTTCCCCATCCAAAATCTGCATTTCCCAAATCGAATTTGGGTGAACCTGTAACTCCCACTGATTTGACCCCCTTAAACTTGGCCATCCCCTCAATTCCCCCTTCTTAGAAACCCCTCTCTCAAAACCTTACTAGAAGCATCACCATTGAAACCTGCAGTAGAATTTGGAAATCTAGGGTAAGGGTTATGGTTATTTGGGATTGGACCACCAGATGAGGGCGGCGACAAACTGGAAGTGGACCCATGACGAGGTGAATCGGCGGACGCCGCCGTGCGTGGAGGTGCGCTGGATCTTGGCGCGATACGTCTTCATCAACAGTGACCAAAATCCCTCAAGACCATCTCGATCTTGCTTCTCCTACCCATTGAATCTATCTTGTGTATTGCAATGAGTTGTAAGAAGTTGAAGTGTTTGGCATACTCAGATTCGTTGTGGGAATCAATCTGCAGAAGGGATTGGGGGCAAATCGGCAGTTGAGAGGATTTGAATCAATCTACAGAAGGGATCTTAAAGGATCTACAATGTTTTGATTTATTGATTTGAATTTTTTTTTATTTGGGATTTTTTGATTTTTCTTGATTTTTTTGATTTTTAATTCTAGAAGGTTTTTTTTATTAATTAATTTTGAATTTAATAATTTTTAATAAGTGGGTCCCACCAAAAATACACGGGGCTTCCCGTAATTAATTACAAAATTCCACGTCATATAATCACTAGCCACCTCATCAAATTAAGCCCGAAAAACGTGCAATTTCAGGCCAAATAAGCAATTCGGGCTTAAATTGGACAATAATTGCTAAAATTAAAAACATAAAGTCCTAAATTGCCAGCCCGTGAAACAGAAAGTCCTAAATTGTAAGTCCGAAATAAAAAAAGGGCAAAATTGCCAAACAGCAAACATAATGGCCGAAAAAAATAGTTTACTCATTTAAAAATAATACATGTGATACATTTCAAATAAGCATGTGATACCTTAAGAATATTTATGTGATGCCTTAAACACCTAAACAACAAAAACAAAACTAAACAACATAAAAACATAAAACATTTAACATATAAGAGTACAATCACATATACAGAAACAACCACCTTTTCTTTTTGCATAAAAAAACAAAATCATAACAAATAACTTTTAATATATTTAAGGTAACACATGTAATATATTAAGATAACACATGTGATATTTTAACGACATGAATGGTACGATGGAATAGAATTAGCTGAGAATGGAATGAATTCAAGAATAAAATAATGATGGAAAAGAATGTTATAAAAATAATGATTCATATGATTGGTATCACAAAGTAATATGAAATGAATGAAATAATCATTATAATTATATTTTATGATTGATAACTACAAATGAATTGTATAAATATTAAATCAATCATTATTTGACCAAATTACCTTCCACTATAATTTTATTTAATATCCATATTCAATATATCACTCAAATTTAAATCACTTGGCATGTTTAAATTTAAAAATAACTATTTTTATAGAAAATTAATCATTAATATTAAGGTGTATTATATTTATATATTTTATTTTTCTTATTTTATTATTAGTTTACTATTTTTGTATTATTTACATATTTTTAAAGTAGTCAAATAATAATAATAATAATAGATTTATCATATTTTTTATTAATTATTTTATATGATTTTATATTATTAAAATTATAATCTCTCATTTTATATTATCTAAAAAAAATATTTTAGTTACAATTTATTTATATATTTTATTTAACCTATAATCTATACTAATATTCATTTATTTTATTTGTATGTATTTATATATATATATATATATATATATTTATAGATAAATCTTATATCATAACTAAAATTATTCTCATTACTAAAATTATATTCATATTATCTTTATGTTTTTAAGATTTTTATATTTATTAATGTTACCATAAAGTTCTAGAGAGAGAAGACTCAAAACACCTGAAGAGAACAAACATGAAGAGTTAACTCTGAAGACACTCTCTTAATTGATGACATCTTATGACGATAAAATAAGTTGAAGCGGCATAAAGGTAAATAATGCATTGAAGACTTTTCTTGTCACTGTTAAATTTTGAATTAATTTATTTATTTTCTCATTTGTTGCATTTTGATATTTAAAAGAAAGAAAACTATTAAAGACATACATGATACAACATGTTAGCCATATCGACAACTTATAACTAACATCTTTTACAAATAATCTTCAATTGTGAAAGGAAATCCACATGACTTTAGAGTCTTGTTAATTATAATTAAAAAAAAAAGAAAAGAATAAAGAGTAGATATTAAACTAAAAGAAACTAGGATTGCAATCAGATTAAATCACAAAGTAAACTAACTTTTTTCATATTTTATAAATAATATAAAATAAAGAAATAAGGTAAAATAAAATAAGGAAAGATTGTAGAATCTTGTGTGATTAAATTAAGAAAGGGATTGAGATTAGGGTTAAACTTAATTTGAAACAAAATTTAATTTGCAGAACGACACTTAATTTGAATAGGAAGAAGTAAAATAATCTTCAAAGACATGCCTTTATCTTCAAGGTCTTTGCCTCCGAGATACCCTTTCTTCCAGAGAATAAATAGAATCAAGAGCACGACCACGCATGAAGAGATGGCAATTCCGATAATAGCTCCAACAGATAGCCCTGTACTGATACTATAGTCTACAAGGAACGAGAGAATGTCTCATGATTAGGCACTGATAATTAGAAAAAAAAAAAAAAAAACAAAGGAAGAAAAAACTTACTAGGCGTGATGGCAATTGCAGATATCAAGGGTCCATATACACCTTGAGTAGGAAGTCCCGTTGTCCCCTTCCCTCTCCAGTACAAGTGGATCTCCAGGGTGCTGCCATTTACAAGGACGTCTTTGAAATCTATAAAGATACCTTTTCTAACTCTCTTAGCTATGTCCATTATATTAAAGTCGCTTTTAACCACCTTCCCCTGCAAAGGGCAGCGATGAAGAATACGAGATATTTCATAACAGAATATATGGATCCACTTACTTGAATAGCTATGTCAAATATCCTTCTCCCAAGGCTGCTGAAGTTGGAAGTATCGGTATACATAATTTAAGCAAAATGACGAGCTGTTTGGTAAAACTCTTCACTCTTGGGTGCCATTGAAGAATCATTCGCTGCAGTATATCCACCTTCCTCGTTGTCAAAGTATATTCCAGTGCTGCTATATGCCCATTTTCCTCTAAATTCAAAGTGTGATGGACCGGCCCCACTCAAGTTCTCTTCATATTCATCTCCATCAACTTCAACCGTCTTTCCTCCACAATTTATGAATACCGAGTGATCTACAGATAGAAACGACTATAACAACTTACACACTGAAGGGTAAACTGGTAAATAGGTATACTAGCAGAAGGCCTTACGTCTACGATTACTGGGGCAAGGGAGCTCTGGACTTAAACACCAATTGCTCCTATCAAATGAAAAGTGTAGGAATTTTCACAATGAGAAATGGAAAAGTTGTCAGTGATAAAAACGACAACACAGTAGGGATTTAAAGAAAATTAAAGGCATACTGTGGTTTCATAGAATTATTGAGCCAATAAATTCATCCCTCGAACTTAAGGACTAGTAACTAATATGATCATTTCACGCATGAAGTCCTCTTTTTGGTAAGATCATTACTTTTCAAAGGTTAAGCCTGCAAATATAACTAGATCTTGTAATTGTTTTGCATGAGCTCATATTGAGAGCAAATCAAAAGTCCCTAAAACAACGATGTTTATTCAAATTTAGTGGAACCAAGCATCTTGGAAAAAAAAAAGAATTAACTTTATGGAAGAAAAAAGTGTCTTCGAGGAAAAAAAAAAATTGAAGAGATCATTTTAACCAGTAGAAAATGAATGATTTTAATCTAAAACAAAATGGATAATCAAGTCAAAAACTTTCAAAGTGGCTATATTTTAACCAGAGAATTAATACAAGTCCAACATAATGCTTATATTTCCAGGGGTTAAAATGAGAAAAAAACAAACTTACAGAGTTCTTAAGCCATTCATGTTGACCAAGTATGGTGGAATTGAGCCAATAATTGAGCAATTCCTTAAAACCCTGCAAACACAGTGAGTTTGAACATGACCGAACTGATATTCAATCAACAAAGTTTTCTTGTGAGATTCTTTAAATAACGATACGATACTCACAATCTTTCCAAGGCTGTCATGTTTTTCAAATCAGGGAAATTCATGGATGTTCCTATAACATCAGATATCCTCCTAATACAAAATAAAAAAAGAAGAAGAAGAAGAAGATTGGTAACCAAACATATTATTTCTAGTATAATCACAAGAACACACTATCCGACCATTTTCTTTATTTCCTTTATTTGGTTTTGATAACATGGAACAAAACTTTTACAAAGATAATATCTGGCTTACAACTGTATCATGTTTTTCAACTGGGATATTGTTGCAGGAATAGGACCCTCTAGTGACGTGCCCTGCATGTCTCTGTAACAGGATCAGTAGAAGATGTAGTGATTAAGGCACGATGATTTCTTTTGACAATTGTATAAGTGAAAAAATCAAATGAAGAATGATCCAACTGAAGCATAATCAGACTCACAATTGTGTAAGTTTGGTCCAGTTTCCAATAAAATCAGGTATTTTCCCTGACATTGTGTTCCCATCTATCCTACTGCAAAACAGTATAATAAAGGCATCTAAACTTCACCATGACAAGCAAAAGTAAGTGCCTTCAGATTTCAACTAATACTCGTGCAAATTGTTAGCATTATCCTTGCACTAATCATAGATATAAATTCGAATTTCTTTTACTTACAAATCTTTCAAGTTGATAAGATTGCGAAAGGTCTCGGGTATCGTTCCATTGAAATTATTTGCAGAAAGGCAACTGCAGGAAGAAGTGCATATCATTTGAAGATGAAATTATCATTATAACAAACGTAATATTATGATCAGCAATCTTACAGCCTCTCCAAATTACTCAAACTTCCCAGGTTTTTCGGAAGATTTCCTTCAAGTAGATTATCTTCCAATACCCTAGAGTTCAGATAACAAACAATCAGCATAAATCTACTTTCTTCAGTAGTTAACGTATTTTGCATACTACTTATGACTTGCAGTTCTTTCAGAGTGGTAATGTCACCAATTTCAGCTGGGATTTTACCACTGATACGGTTTCCAAGAATGGCCCTGATGTACAAAATATAATGTGTTCAATATCTATGGATCATCTCCATATTTGAAGGTTTAAACAATAAGGACAACTTACAATATGACAACACGAAGCTGGGAAAAGATTTCGGGAATTGTACCATTGAGGTAATTTCGAGAGAGATCTCTGGAAAAGAGAAGTTCAATCAGTCTTCTAATCGTAAAAAAGCGCAATCAAGTACTACCTCCGTTCCGGCTTAACTTGCCTACTTTGATCGGATACGAAGGTTAAAAAAATGCAGTTGACTCAAGTGAATATGCACTTTTGGATGACATTTTTGTAATAATATGCACATCAAATCAAATTCTATGCACTTTTGAATGACATTTTTATAATAATGTTGAAATATAGGGATATTAATGTAAAAAAATTTTTGTCATTTATGGGCTGACAAGTTAAGTTGGGACAAATCGAAATGACAAGTAGGCAAGTTAAGATGAGACGGAGGGAATATTCACTACATTCATTTAACTCTTTCTAGTTTCACAACATTATACCTATTTCCATCAGTACAAGGTTAAAAATGAAAATATTGTGCATCCACAATTCAAGAAAAGTGAAATTTGAACTGTGACTCCTAATAATCGTAGTCAAACTTTGACAAATGAAAATATTGTGTATCCACAATTCAAGAAAAGTGAAATTTGAACTGTGACTCCTAATAATCGTAGTCAAACTTTGACAAAACAAGTGGACATACTATACCAGCTTTCAGCCTATCACTATAATGGAGTGGCCTGAATAACAAAAGTTGTTTCTTACATCTCTTGCAGATATTTAAGATTTACAAATTCCTCAGGCAAAGTTCCAGTCAAATTGAGACCCTTCAACTGGCTGCATGGCCAAAACAGAGATGTTAGATTTAAGAACATGATTGAGAAAACTCACAGGAGGTAGCTGGAATCTATTATCTGCCTCCTTCTCAAGAACTTGTAAACAGGAAAAAACGAGGTTAATCATGAGAGGATATTGAGGTCAAATTTCATATTTATTATCTAGTAGTCTAAAAGCAGCCTTTTACTACATACAAGCTTCAAAGCACAAAGAATAAACCAAATCAATCATATTCAATCGACAAACATAACATCTTTACTTAAGCCACTTCAATCATAAAACTTATATATGACTAATGCCTAATGCATGTAAAAATCAGGTGAACTCATAAAATATCTCAGCTTATAAATAGAACTCATTTATGATTAAACAACTAACCAAAAATCGCATCGTTCATTCCACAACCATTTAGCAGATTAGTTGGACATTAAGTAAAGCTTCAAATGCATGATCACCTCATTCAGTACTGGCTGTGTAAGAACTTAACATTGCTTCTTGACGGATATAATATGCTCTTAGGCGAACCTAATTATAGCTCAAGTCTTAAAATTTTATGAAGAGAGTAAAGAGCATACATGTGAGTCACATGGCATACAGTGCCGCTATTAAAGGAACAATTGCAAGTCACATGGCTCAATATTTTCTTAGTCCAGGTCGTGTTAAAAGCACTAAACTCATTGCAAGAACGTCGGCTAAGATTCCAGTAAGGATTATGCAGCTTCGAGGATATTGCTTGAAGAACTTCAACTGCAACCAGAAGAAGTGATTAACACCGCATATATAATGGGAAACATTAGACATATTGCAAAACAACATTTTCTATGTGTCACCTAGTTTCCTCAATGGACCAATATCCAAACAACGAAACTTTATAATAAGCAAGTAACATACAAGCTTATTCACACAATCATTAAACTCATAAAAAAAAAGGTGATAGCTTCTCAATTCTGTAATTCTAAATTCTTGGTTCGTAATGAAGATAATTAACAACCATCACTTTTATTTGGGCATTGATGATTCTAATTGTACTCAGAATTGGCCTTTGTTCTTGAAAAGCCAAAGTATCCCATTCCAAAATACACACCACATCCATCTGTTCACAGTTATCTCATTTCAAAAATATATGCACAATTATAATAATCAATCCAATAATATATAGCACAATTATAAGGATGCCCTTTTCATATCTTGTTGGGGGAGAAAAATACAATACAATCGACACAAATTCTCCTATGCACATGGTGCTTGAATCTAAGATATATGCAATCCGAATCGAACCGATCCGGATCCACGATTTTTTTTTTTTTCAGATATTTATCTTGATCTTTATGTACAAATATCATAATATTTGTACATAAATATCATATATTTATACATAAAAGTCACGTTAATACAATATAAAGGTAATAACTTGAAGGAAAAAAAAATCAAAATTGGAAACATGCAGATGTGGGTCAAAACTTGGCCTAAAGCAAAAAAAAAAAAGTCAAAATTGGAAACATGCGGATTTGGGTCAAAACTTGGTCGACCCGAATTGTATATGTACCAAGTGCACACAAGACCAACTCCACAATCAAATATTTCTTTTCTACCAACGATGTTGTAAAAATAGTAAAGATCAACAGAACTCATAATTATATGTTGAAAGAAGGAAAGTAAATGCTATATGTGTTACTGTGTATAAATATATATCCTTTTGTCGGAAAAGGGTAGTAGAAGTGTTCATCCGGTTCAGAAAATTGGAACTAAATCCGAATCGAACCGGGGTCAACGGTTTTCCCGATTTCGATTTGGCTGAAATTGTGAACCGTGGTTTGACGGTTCGGTTTCAGTTCAGGCATATTTTGAACTGTAAACCGGCGACTCAAACTGATGGTTTATATATTTTTATTTAAAAAATTATATTTTATATAAATAATATTATGTATTTATGTTATTTTACACTTTAATTTTAAATTGTATTGATTATTACTATTAATTTGTATTATAAGTTGTAAATTTTTTAGGTTTATGGTTTGTATTTAGTTGTATTTAAATTGTAATTTTTAATTTTTGAAATTGCAACTTATAAGTTGTAATGTAGTATTGTTGTAACTTGTAAATATAAGTTCTATTTTTTAATTTATATCAAATTATTTAGTCAAAAACATTGTTATTTTGTAATATATGAATAATTGTAATATTTATATGCAAATTTAATTTTAAATTTTTTTTAAAATAATTATAAAAAAAAAAAAACAAATCATCCACGGTTTGGTTTAACCCTCCACGATTTTCCGAACCGACAGTTCGAACTATTTGAGCACCTTTAGATAGTAGTTCATCATCAATCATCATGAAACAAAATTTAAAAAAATAAGTAAGCATCAAAGAGTAAAAAAGAGTGTTAAATTTAAGAATTTAAAAAATTTGGACCAATTCTCCATAAGAAATCCTACTATTTTTGAAATTACAAATACACTGATTCGTATTTTTCATACAATAGTTCTTCAATTTGAGAACGTACCTTCCCCTTGAGGGAGAAGTTGAGCAACAGATGTGAAAAGTAAAGATGCAACGACACTTGCAACAATGCAAATGTTGAAGAAATTTGCAGTCCTAGAAGCCCTAGTTTGACAAGTAAATTCCATTGAAACGATTGGTTGCAAATTATGCAGAGATACATATCTGAAAGTACTTATATATATATATATATATATATATATGCTCGCAAATGCAGTAGAAACGAAGAAAATTTTGAAGAATGAAAGAGAAAGGGGTAGCTTGAATTAATGGCGGGCGGAAAATGTATATGTAAAATAAATGATAGGATGGAGACGGGGATACTGTTGGGAGAATATTGACTCAAAATTATTTGTATGAGGAAGACTTAAGAGCAGCTCCAACAAGGAGCTGTTGTAGTGCCAGCCGCCAAATATGATCACCCAGTAGTGAGGTATTTTTGGTGCCAGAGTAAAGACGTGAACATTTCAGCGTCAAGAGTTGGCGCAATATATGTTGGCGCTATTGTTATTATTTATTTATTTTTTTTGGTTATGTTTGTTACAATTTTTAATTATATAAAATTTGAGATAATACACATGTTATTTTTCATTTGAGATTTACTTTACAAGATTATTTATATTAGTAAATAGAAATTTCTGGACACCACACTATAAATTTAAGGGAAGCTCTTTTGTGCCTCGAGACATCATGCCCCCAACCTTATCCACTTTTTTTTTTCTTTTTTATCTTTCTATTTTAAGCTTTCTTCTTCTTTTCTTTTCTTCCTTTTTATTGTCCTGTTCATTATTTATTTATTTTTTTATCTTTTTTTCTCTCTTTCTTCTCAATTTCTTCATATATGATTGGTATTCTTTTTTTTCAATTTTTTCATATGATTGCTATAAATATAAGGTTTTTATTTTTCTAATATTCCAACAAGTTCGTCTCTTTCTAATATGTATAAAAATTTAGGGTTTTTATTTTCCTATAATTTGAATTTTTTTTCTATCTTGCTCTGATTCATAGCAATACACGACAAAATTGATGCAACAAACACTATAATTGATTATTGATTGAATAATATGAATTTACATAAATTTTGGGAAAGAAGATGATAAAAATCGTGTATTTGAAATTTTAAAATTTTAAACTCACATTTGATACATTAAGAACATACAATTGATATCTAAAGAGTATACAAGTGATATCTTTTATTAAATGAACAACTAATTCATTAAAAGTAAATATATAACACCTTATACTATAAACATTAATACATTAAAGATAAATATGTAATACCTTAAAGGTGCATATGTAATACTTTATACTATAAGCATTAATACCTTAAATTCTGTAATCCATGCCTATTCTGTAATTCTACATTCTTGGTTCTTAATGAAGATAATTAACAACCATCACTTTTATTTAGGCATTGATGATTCTAATTGTACTCAGAATTGGCCTTTGTTCTTGAAAAGCCAAAGTATCCCATTCCACAATACACACCACATCCATCTGTTCACAGTTATCTCATTTTAAAAAATATGTGCACAATTATAATAATCAATCCAATAATATATAGCACAGTTATAATGATGTCCTTTTCATATCTTGTTGGGGAAGAAATAATACAATACAATCAACACAAATTCTCCTATGTACTTAGTGCATGAATCTAAGATCAATGCAATCCAGGTCGATCGGATCCGAATCTATGAATTTTTTTTTTTTCATATTTTTATCTTGACCTTTAATATTCTGACATTTATATATAAATATCATAATATTTGTACATAAATGTCACATATTTATACATAAATGTCACACTAATACAATATAAAGATAATAACTTGAAGCAAAAAAAAAGTCAAAATTGGAAACATGCGGATCTGGATCAAAACTTGATCGACCCGAATTGCATGTGCACCAAGTGCACACAAGACTAACTCTACAATCAAATATTTCTTTTCTAACAATGATATTGTAAAAATAGTAAAGATCAATGGAACACCATAATTATATGTTGAAAGAAGGAAAGTAAATGCTATATGTGTCACTGTGTATAAATATATCATCATTTTATCGGCAAATGGTAGTAGAGGTGTTCATCCGATTTGGAAAATCGGAACCAAATCTTTTTTCTTTAATTTATATTTTATATAAATAATATTATGTATTTATATTATTTTACTATTTAATTTTAAATTGTATTGATTATTACTATTAATTTGTATTATAAGTTGTAATTTTTTTAGGTTTGTATTTAATTGTATTTAAATTGTAATTTCTAATTTTTTAAATTGTAATTTATAAGTTGTAATGTAGTATTGTTGTAACTTGTAATTGTAAGTTCTATTTTTTAATTTATATCAAATTATTTACACAAAAAATATTGTTATCTTGTAATATATTAATAATTGTAATATTTATATGCAAATATAATTTTTTTTTTAAATGGTTCAAACCGGCGGTTCGAACCGAAACAAAAATCTCCACAATTTGATTTCGGTTTGATCCTCCATAGTTTTCCAAACCGACAGTCAAACCGTTTGAGCACCTCTAAATGATAGTTCTTCAAAAAGTAAATATCAAAGAGTTAAAAAGAGTGTTAAATTTAAGAATTTAAAAAAATTGGACCAATTCTCCATAAGAAATCCTACTATTTTTGAAATTACAAATACACTGATTCGTATTTTTCATACAATAGTTCTTCAATTTGAGAAATGTACCTTCCCCTTGAGGGAGAAGTTGAGCAACAGATGTGAAAAGTAAAGATGCAACGACATTTTCAACAATACAAATATTGAAGAAATTTGCAGTCCTAGAAGCCCTAGTTGAAGACTAAGGGTATGTTTGGTATGCAATTTTTTATACCAAGCAATGAAAAGAGAATAGAAAATGAGTGTTTGGTACACATATTTGATTTTTGCTACAATACTTTACTAAGAAATTAAAGATATGACTTTCATTTCTCAAGTTTTTCTAAGGAATGACTTTCATTCCACAACTCTATTTTTTAAAATAATAATAATAATAATAATAATAATAATAATAATAAAGTTGATTACATTCTTAAAGAATTTTGGTAAATCAAATAACACAAATTTAAAGAGAATATTCATTACATTTCTCACTACTATCATTATTATTCATTTTTTCATTCTTTGAAACATACCAAGTGCCCCATAAATTCCATTGAAACGATTGGTTGCAAATTATGCAGAGATACATATCTGAAAGTACTTATATACATATATATATATATATATATATATATATATATATATATGTGTGCTCGCAAATAAATCATGCAGTAGAAACGACATAAACGAGGAAAATTTTTAAGAATGAAAGAGAAAGGGGGTAGCTTGAATTAATGGCAGGAGGAAAATGCATATGTAAAATGAATGATATGATGGAGACGGGGATACTGTCGGAAGAAGATGGACTCAAAATTATTTGTATGTGGAAGACTTAGAAGAGGAAGTCAATATAATATATATTTTGTATTTTAAAATCACTTGTGATTTACTTTACAAGATTATTTATATTAGCAAATAGAAATTTCTGGATACCCCACTATAAATTTAAGGGAATTGCCAACACCATGCCCCCAACCTTATCCATTCTTTTTTTTTCTTTTTTCTCTTTCTATTGTAAGTTTCCTTCTTCTTTTTTTACTTCCTTTTTATTGCCCATTTTTCTTCTTCTTTTTCTCTCTCTTCTTTCTCAAATTTTTCATATGATTGTTATTCTTTCTTTTTAATTTCTTCATATAATTGCTACAAATTTAAGATTTTTATTTTTCTCAATGTTTTCATATGATTGTTATTATTCCTTTTCATTTTTTTCATATGATTGCTACAAATTTAAGGTTTTTATTTTTCTAATATTCCAACAAGTTCATCTCTTTCTAATATGTATAAAAATCTAGGATTTTTTTTTTCTATAATTTGAATTTTTTTCTATCTTACTGTAATTCTTTGCAATATACGACAAAATTGATGCAACAAACATTATAATTGATTATTGATTGGTAATATGAATTTACATATATTTTGGCAAAAAAGATGTTAAAATTTGCGTATTTGAAATTTTAAAATTTTAAATTTACATCTGATACATTAAGAACATACAATTGATATTTAAAGAGTATACAAAGTGATACCTAAAGTGTATATATACAGGTAATATTTTTCATTGAATGAACAACTAATACATTAAGAGTAAATATATACTCCCTCCGTCCCGGAAAACTCTTCACACTAATTTGGGCACAGTTTTTAAGAAAAAAATAATATTTGTTTTATGATTGAGGGTATAAGGGTCAATTGTGTGAGAAAAAGATAAAAAGTAATAAAGTGTTGAGAGAGAAAAAGTAATGACATTGTGTGTAAATAAGTGTGTATTGGGAGGGTAATAGTTGTGATAAAATTTGTCATTTTTGGGTGTGCAAAGTATTTGAGGACAGATTAAAAAGGAAAGTGTGGGGACGGAGGGAGTAACACCTTATACTATAAGCATTAATACATTAAAGATAATTATGTAATACCTTAAATGTGCATATGTAATATTTTATATTATTAGCATTAATACTAGTGGTGCCCCCGGTTCGGCAAAAACCGGAACCGGGCCGGTTCAAACCGACGATCAACGGTTCGGGGAACCGTTGACCCGGGTCCGGTTCCAAACCGGAACAGTAAACCGGTTTCAGCCGATTCGGTTTCGGTTTGCATTTTCTGAAATCGTGAACCGGTGGTTCCGGTGAATTTTTTTTTTTTAATTTTTGGACGAATGAGATAGTGCCACATGTCCACTGGAGCTCCGGTGAAAAGTAGCCGTTGTCGCCGGAGTCCGGCGAAAAAGAGTCGTTGCTGCCGGAACCGGGCCGAACCGGCCTGTATTTTTTTTAAAAATGTGACCGTTGGACACGTGTCACGCCAGGATCACTCAACCGTTGGAGATCAACGGTCAAGATTTGAGGACCGTTGTGAACCGACGGTTAACCAGCGGTTGAACCGGCGGTCGAACCAGCAGTTCCGGTGAATTTTTTTTTCTATAAATACCCCCCTCCCCCCATTCATTCCTCACACCATTCCATTACTTCTCTCTCAATTCTCAAGTTGCAATTCAATTTTCAATTCTAAAGTTTCAATTCTTAAGTTTTTTTTTCAATTCTCAAGTTCCGATTCAATCGAAAATGTCTCGAAGAGGTTCTTCTTCCGCCGGTTCTTCTCACCGAGGAAAGACACCGATGCCTCCACCACGAGATGTTGAAGTCGATGATCTTATTGATCAATACACTCCCCACTCTCATTGGAGTGAGGAGTATGCCAATTTGGAGGAGGCTCTCGGACCTTTGACCGCCGCCGACTTTGCCGAAGTGGAGGAGGAACAGGAGCAGCCGGAGGCCCATCCAACTCAAGAGAGTGACACACGTAGCCGAACCACTTCGACACTTCGAAGTGATATTTTCTCCATACATTTTAAAAAGGAGAAAATATCAAATTCGAACGTGGACTTCACAGTGACGTGCAACTACTATGGAAAGAGCCACAAATTCAAGGCCGGAGGGGGCTACAAAACGTTCAACAACCACATCATCAAGAAGCATCCGGATAACATGGGTAATGACCGCTCTCAAACCCATCTTCCTTGACAAAATGCCGGTTTCAGTGGGGAAACCGGAGGTAACGACCCCAACTTCCTTCATAAATTTAGTCAATTAACTCATAGAAAAGGAATAGGCGAATTGATTGCTAAAAAATATCTTCTTTTTCAATTTCCAACTGACGATGATTATGAAGAATTTACTTGTGAAGTTTTTCAACCCGCTAGTAAAAGAATATCTAGGAATACCGTTACACGTGACATAGAAAAAATTGTAGGTGAATATAAATATGCTTTAATTGGAGAACTAAAAAATTTAACACAACGAGTATCTATTTGTTGTGATGTGTGGAAAGATCCTTACGGAAACCATGATTATTTAGGAGTAACGTGCCATTGGATAGATGATGCATGGAACGTGCAAAAACGATTAATTGTCTATGTCGAATTTGATGAAAAACATAGTTCCGTAGCAATTGTTAGAAAAATAATAAAAATTGTTAATGATTATGATATAGTTACAAAAATATTTTCAATTGGTTATGATAATGACGCTCCTAACACCGCTAGTATACCCACATTAATGGAATTTTTTAGGCCTCCAATAGATGGTAAACTTTTTCATATTCGTTGTGTACCCCATTGTTTGAATTTGTGTGTACAAGATGGTTTAACCGTTTTGCATGATAAAATTAAACCTATTACGGATGCAATTCATGAAATTGCTAAATCAACACAATGGCATAAAAAATGGGCAAGATTTTGTAAAAATAATGGAATGGAAGTTAAGAAATTTATATTGGACGTAAAACATAGATGGAATTCAACTTATTATATGCTTCAAGATTCTTATAATTATAAAGAATTGCTAATTAAATTTTATAAAGAAAACCCACATGAATTGATATATTTGAATAACAACTCTTGGAATGTATGCATTAATTTAATTCAACTTTTAAAATTTTTTGAAGAAGCCATTAGAGAATTAAGTGGCACTTATTATCCTACTTCTCCATTAGCCTTAGATCATTGTGTTAAAATTGCTTTAATTTTGAATGAATATTGTGCATGTCCTATTATAGGTGACACTATTATAGCAATTAAAGCAAAATGGTTAAAATATTTTCACGAACTTCCCGATATATTTTTAATAGCTAAATTATTAGATCCTAGGATTAGAGAAGATGGTCTAATGGAATTATTACGCATGTATTATAGTGCTTTGTTCCCTCATTTTTTGTTATCCGATTATGATGCAGTTGACTATGTTCCAAATTATGTAGAAGTTGCAGCTAGAGCTAAAAAGTATTTGTATGATTTATTTAAAGAATATAAAACCTCATTAGGGGATGATTGTGGGGATAATTTAGGTGCTCAAAATGTAGGTGGTAGTAGTAGTTCTTCACATAATCCATATAATGTTAGTGGTCTTAATGCATTTTATGATTTTTATGATAACCGAACACAAAAATGAGCTAGGGGGTCTAATCCCACACAAGAATTAGATACATATTTAAGTTGTACACTTGAATTTATTTGTTTTGAAAACTCTGTGGATCTTTTGAAGTGGTGGTCAAAGAAAATCAATACTTATCCTATTTTAAGTCATATTGCAAAAGGAGATTTTTGCAAGTCCCGCCTCCAACGTTTCCGTCGAGTGCGCCTTCTCCAAAGGACAACATATGTTGAATCCAAAAAGGGCAAGATTGACTATAGAGAATGTTCAAAACATTACTCTACTTGAAGATTGGCTTCGAGCAAAGAAACGTCAATAACATCTAGATTTATCCGTCTTTGATGATGATGGCCCCGACGAGTATGGCTACGATTCCAACACATTCTCCTCCACCGGAACTAATGGGTAAGTTTGAGGTAAAAGAACTACGTGAGCTTTGATTAACTAATTCAATTTAGGGATACGTAGGCAATTTCATTCTAACTTTCAAACTTAGGATGAAACTCAAGTTCTTTCATTTTTTCTTTTTTTACTTCTCTTACTTGTAATGAGCAAAGAATGTTGTGTAGTAGATGGTGTGTCTCAAAGAAAGGAGGAGATAATAAGATGTGTCTTAGATGCACGTCTTATTATGTCCTTCTTTCTTTGAAACACATCATCTACCACACAACATTCTTTGCTCATTATAATTAAGAGAAGTAAGAAATAAGAACTATGTGGGCTTTGATTCTCCAATTCAATTTAGGGATACGTAGACAATTTTATTCTAAGTTTAATATTCACTTTCAAACTTAGAATGAAACTCAAGCTCTTTCATTTTTTTTCCTCTTTCAATTTGTAATTTGTAAGTTGTAATTTTTTAAAATTCAAACTTAGAAGTTTGTTGTTTGTAAGTTGTAATTTTTTTTAATTCAACCACCGAGTATTCGTTATTTGTAAGTTGTGATTTTTTTTAATTCAAACTTAGTGTTTTATACTTTGTAAGTTGTAAATTTTGGATATTTATACAAAGTTGTATATTTTTTAACATATAAATACATTGTTAAAAAAAAAACTGGAAAACCGAAACCGAACATACCCCGGTTCGGTTCCGGTTAGACCCCCGTCGGTTCGGAACCGGAACCGGCGGTTTAACCGAACCGGGCACCACTAATTAATACCTTAAAGGTAATTATGTAATATCTTAAAGGTGCATATCTAATATTTTATACTATAAACATTAATACCTTAAAGGTAAATATGTAATACCTTAAATGTGTGCATATATAATATTTATAAAATAAGGATCAATACATTAAATGTAAATATATAATACTTTAAAGATACATATCTAAGGGCACTCACATTAATGGATTATTAGCACACCATTTTAGTGTGGGACCCACATGCCAACACACTAATTAAAAACATCTATTTTTTTTAAAAATACACATCTACATCAATTTAACAAAAAATTACATCAATTTAACACAAATACAATCATTACATGTAGGTCTCATTATCCATTAATTTTTATTCTATTATTTTTATCCACTAATATACATTCAATCCAATCATTAGCTAATAATTAAAAAGGGGACAAGAATACTATTCTTACATCTTAACACACTTATACTTACACAAAAACACACTTAAAAACATCACCACATTAATTAATACCACACATGTTTTAATTAATAACACCTCAAAATGAATTGGTGCGGGTGCCCTAATACCTTATACTATAAACATTAATACCTTAAAAGTAAATATATAATACCTTAAATATGTGCATATATAATATCTTATAGGCCAAATAGTCTAAAAAATCCAAACCTTTATGGATTTTTACGATTTTGGCTGATTCTTTTAACTTTGTTAATTTATTCATGAATTTGTAAATTAGTTGTAATTTTAGCCAATTCTAAAATTTAGTCAAAATAAGATGACGTGTCACCTATATGATGTCACGTCTGCACAACATCATCTACCTAACCTAGATCCTCTTGACCTTATCACTGCTACAGGAATTCCAGTTCTCAATCAATATCCTAGAAATATTGGCTCTCAAATCCATTGGAGGTAACTAGTAAGACTATGCAGAAGAAGCCAAGAAATTGCCCCAGCCACCGACAGACCACCGTGAAATCCATCGACAGTAACTGGTAAGATCGCTCTCCGTGAAATCCGAACGTATCAGAACTCCACGAAACTTTTGATTTGCGATCTTTCTATCCAAAGACTTGCTCGTGAGATACCACATGAATTTAACACTGATCTAAGGTTTCAAAGCTCCGCCACATCGACGCTTCAGAAGGTTGCAGAGGCTTATCTCATTGGATTGTTTAGGGATCTCTTTATTTTATTTTATTTCCAAAACAAGTGGTTTAAAATTATATAATTTCTTCAACAAAGCAGTTTTCCCCCTTTCAAATAATCCCTTGATATGTGAGGCAAAATAGCTGTTTTGACTTTGGATAAGTGAGATTTTCAATTGATCCACTGATTTTTTATCACAAAAAAAATGGGGGAAAAAAAGATATGTTGGTCTGCTTTACATTTCGAGATTGTTATTTGTTAGTGGTGGAGAGGTATTTTCAATGTATAAAAACAAAAGTAGAAATCAAATTAGATAATTATGTTAGATGATGTGTCATATAATTCTGCTTACTTGTCTGCCATGTTATTTATAAATCACTTAATTTTGACTGATATTTAGAATTGCCTAAAATTACAACTAATTTATAAAATCATGGATAAATTGACAAAATTAAAAGAATTGGCTAAAATAGCAAAAACAAGTAAATGTTGGGATTTTTTTTGGCTATTTGGTCTATCTTATATAATAAACATTAATATCTTTAAAGTAAGTATGTAATACCTTAAAAGTGCATATGTAATACCTTATACTATTAACTTTAATACTTTAAAGGTAAATATATAATACATTAAGAAATTACAATTGATACTCTAAGAGTATACAACTGATACCTCAAGAGTATATGACTAATTTTCTGCAAATCATGATGTCATATTATTTGAAATAATTGATTTTCAATGTCTTAAAATTATTGTGATAAATTGTAATTTGAAATAAATTATCATAATCTATGAACATGAGTAGAAGAGAAAAGGAAGGAGAAAAAAAACCACATAAATAATTCCATCATGATTTGAAGAAGAATAAGAAAAAGAAGAAGAATGTATAATAAAAAAGATAGATTGAGATGAAGTAAGGATAAAAGACTTAAAAAAAAAAAAAACCGTGAAAGAGAAGAAAAAAAAAAGGTTAATCATGAGAGGATATACAGGTCAAATTTCATATTTATTATCTAATAATCTAAAAGTAGCCTTTTACTACAAACGTGCTTCAAAGTACAAAGAATAAACCAAATTAGTCATATGTAATCGATAAACATAAAACATCTTTAGTGAAGCCACTTAAATCATAGAACTTATACATGAGTAATGACTAATGCCTAATGCATATAAAAATCAGGTGAACTCATAAAATATATGTCAGCTTAGAATTTGAACTTAATTTCACAGCCAATTAACAGATTAGTTCTCATTCAGTAGTGGCTGTGTAAGAATTTAACATTGCTTCTTGACAGATACAAGTGGAGCAAATTATATGCTCTAGGAGAAGTTAATTATAGCTCAAGTCTTAAAATTTTAGGAAGAGAGTAAGAGCATACATGTGAGTCACATGGCTGAATATGGTGTCAGTCAAGGTCCTGTTAAATGAAGTAGCCTCATTGCAAGAACGTCGGCTAAGTTTCCAGTAGGGTTATGTAGCTTTGAGGATATTGTCTGTACAACATGCACTGATTAACACCACATATATAATGGGAAACATTAGACATATTGCAAAACAACATTTTCTAAGTGTTACCCAGTTTCCTCCATGGACCAACGTCCAAACAACGAAACTTTATAATAAGCAAGCAACATACAAGCTTATTCACACAATCATTAAACTCATTAAAAAAAGGTGATAGCTTCTTCAATTCTGTAATTCTTAATGAAGATAATCAACTACTTTGACTTGTATTTACGCGATGATGATTCTAATTGTACTCAGAATTGGCCTTTGTTCTTGAAAAGCCAAAATACCTCATTCCAAAATACACACCACATCCATCTTTTCACAGTTATCTCATTTCAAAAATATACGCACAAAAATTATAATAATCAATCCAATAATATAGAGCACAGTTATAATGATGTCCTTTTCCTATCTTGTCGTGGAAGAAATAATACAAAACATTTAAAATTGTCTTCTCTACCAGCGATGCTGTAAAAATAGCAAAGATCAATAGAACACCATAATTATATGTTGAAATGACGAAAGTAAATGCTAAACGTGTATAAATATATCTTCCTTTTGTGCCGGAAAATGGTAGTTCATCATCAATCATCATGAAGCGAAATAAAAAAAAAAAAATACACTGACTTGTAATTTCCATACAATAGTTCTTCAATTTGAGAAACGTACCTTCCTCTTGAGGGAGAAGTTGAGCAGCAGATGCGAAAAGTAATGATGCAAAGACACTTGCAAATATGCAAATTTTGAAGAAATTTGCAGTCTTAGAAGCCCTGTTTGAAGAATAGATTCCATTGAAACGATTGGTTGCAAATTATTCAGAGATGCATATATATCTGAAAGTACTTATATATATATATGCTCGCAAAGAAATTATGCAGTTGAAACTACAGAAACGAAGATAATTTTGAAAAATGAAAGAGAAAGGGGTAGTTTGAATTAATGGCGGGAGGAAAATGTAGTTGTAAAATGAATGATATGTTAGAAAGGAAAAGAAAGATGCAGACGGAGATGACAGCCGATATGTTATAGACGAAAAGAAAGATGGAGATGTTATAGACAATCCAGTATGAAATCTTTCAATTTACTTCTACTTATACTCTGATCCAATAAATATTATATTATTCTTAGGGTTAATTTAGAAAACAACTTAAATTATTGAATTTTTTCTTTTCTAACCTAAATCTTTTTTTTTTTTTTAATCAGATTGCAATTGAAATTATTATAATTTATCAAATTGCAATTTCCGACAAAAACGTGAACACGTGAACCGTTTGCTAAAAATATAAGGGTATTTTTGTAATCTTATAATTTAAGGTGACCCTTATCTGAAGTCAACGTGTGTGTCGTGTGTTTACGTTTTTGTCGAAAAATATTTCAAAAGTTGTAATTTGATAAATTCTTGTAGTTCAGGTTGCAATTTGATAAAAAAAAAAAAAAGTTTAGGTTAGAAAATGAAAAAAAAACCAATAGTTTAGGTTGTTTTTTGCATTTAACTCGTATTCTTACTTATGTTATTTTTATTTAATATTTAGAGTTAAAAATATTTTTCCATCTGAACTATACATGATTTTATATTTTTTGTATAAACTTTAAAATGTTGCATTTTGACGCATGAACTTTAAATTTGATACATTTTACTGTATTTGTCAAAATTCTAGTCATTTAATTTAGGACACTTGTAAGGTTATGATTTATTCAATACCGTAAAAATTATCAAATTTAAAGTCCATATCGCAAAGTGAAACATTTCAAAATTTTATACAAAAAAAAAGTGTAAAATCACGTATAGTTTGGATGTGAAAATGTTTTTAACCTTAAAATCTATTTATACCATCGTATTCGTTCTGAACCCAATTACTACTATCTGTATATTATCTGTACCAACTCAATACTTGATTACAACGGCAAATCTAGTCTTGAGACATGGGGTACCACTATACCTCCAGTTTGAAAATATTGATAATATTAGTTATGCATTTAAAAAAGACATAATAGTAAAAAAAATCATAACTTTTTCAAAAATTGTAAAATAATCCCCACTTTTCGAATTTTGTAAGAAAAAAAAATCACGATCTTCATTGGTTGTTGCAATTTAAACAGTATTTATAATTTTCAATGATTGGAGAACATGTTATAATATCCTAAATTAAGATATAATTTATGTATAATACCCTAGATTAAGCCCAACACCCAAGTCATGCTAAGGATAGTTGAAGTGTTGACACCTCATCAAGATACCAACACATGGCAAGGGAGAGGACACATAGCCTAAGTAGAGTGTATTAACTCACTCTCTCCCTCTTCCCTCAGGGCATCTCCAATCCAATTGATAAACCCAAAAACAAGGTTTTTCTATATCACATCATTGTCACCTCAAAAGTAAAAATACATATTCCCAATTTCACCACTTCTATCTAAACCCCCCATCTCCCAACAACCTAAACCCATTCCCAAGGTTTTTATCTCCCCTCCATGTCATCCTCTACCTCCCCATTGGGGATGCCCTCAAGGACTCCTCTCTCTCTCTCTATTTCTTAGTTTTTCTTTTTCTTCTTCTCTGTTTCAGACGAAGTCGAACCGACAACCTCCGCCACCAGTTTTCCGGCGAAAAGGTTCGCCCTTGGACACTGGGACCGACGGCGCGGTGCCGCCGCCGCGTCTCTCTCTCTCTCTCTCACTTTCCCCTGACCTCTCTGTTTTTTTTTTCGAATTTCTTTTCCCCCTTTTTGATTCTCCTCCACCGTCGCCGTCGATCGAAGTGAGGATGAATGAGGTGGAGGCGCCGCTGACCGCGGCGCCACTGTTTGGATTTATATATATATATATATATATATATATATATATATATATATATATATATATATATATATATGTGTGTGTGTATGGATGTGTGTTGAGTGTTGTAATTGTAGTGTAATTGGTGAGTATAGTTGAGGGGTTTGGTTGAGGGAGGAGGGGCGCCGCCGGGAGTGGCGGCGCCGGTGATGGAAAAACAGGGTGGTGCCGCAGGTGACGGCACCGATAAATCTGGTTGTATGTATATATATATATGTATGACTGTGTGTGTGTGATGTACTATATATATATATATATATATATGTGTGTGTGTGTGTGTGTGTGTTTGATTAGAGTGTTGGTATGTTGTTATGGTGGTGATGATGGCGGGGCCGCCGCCGGCTGGTGGCCGCCGGCGAAGCGGCGGCAGATGGAGGAGGGGAAACGGGGCAGTGGCGCAGAAGAAAATGGGGGGAAAGGGGAAGGGGCTGGGTTGTAATTTAAGGTAGTTTAGGGGCTAAATTGTAAACCCCTAACTTTTGATTAATTCCATAATGACCTTAAACCTTTGGAAAATTATGATTTAACCCCAGAACTTTTTAATATGCTCAGAAACCCATGAACTTCAGAAAATATTACATTTTGATCCAAAAAATGCTGAAAATGGTTAACTTAACCCCTAGGGTCTCCATCTTTCACCCAAAGATTCAAACGAGATCCTATTTTCAACTCAAGCCTTGAATTCAGTTCCGAGAAATATTATTTAGTAACTAAAATAAGATTTGTGTGTCTTGTAGGAGACACAAACGAGGAACTTCACTAACATCGAGTGCGTAGTAGCTTCGTTAGGAGATCATTATTAGAGGTGGGGTAACTTCTACGTTTTCTTTTATGCATCTTTTACGATTTAAAGTGCAATCTAAATCTTTTATGATTTAAAGTGCAATCTAAATCTTTTGAAATGTATGTTTCTGACCAACGCGGTGTATGTGTGGTAATTTACCCGCTTTCAAAGTTAAGCTTTTACGTGAATTCGATGAAAAGTGATGTGCTTATGTGAAGCGTACGTGAAATTTATATGAAATACGTATTACATGCTTGATGAAACGTGAACGAATATGTGTAATTGACAACGTGTACGAATGTGTTAATGGTTCATGAAATGCTTACATGGCGGCTAAGACCTGCAATTGTTTACATGGCGGCTAAGACCCACGATTCTCTGAAATGACTATGTTTGTATTTATTTTGTTTTCCATTTTAGTTATCTTTTGATTGCTCACAAGTCTCAACCCACTGAGTGTCTTCATGCACTCACCCCCTTTATGTCAAAAATGTTTTCAACTTGAGAAATTTTTTAGCGTGATGCGCGGGCGGTGGATGCTGGTAGCCGATGTTCTAAAGGTTGTAAAAGAATTTTATTCACAGTGTTTTGTCTTATGAATTTTAAGAAAAATATAATTCTTTGTTATTCTTAATTTTGTTATATTTTAATTTCTAAAAATGGTGAATTTTTGTACGTAACGCCTTAGTCAAAGATTTCCTTTATAAAAAAGAAACAGGGCGTTACACATGTCTTCGACAAACATGTTATGTCGCATGTCACATCAGATGCCACATAATTTCCAACAAAAAAAAATTTTGAAGTTCAAATTGCAAAATAAATCACCACATTTTCAAAATTTGCAATTTAATCCTAATTTTTTTGTATATTTAACAAAATAGACACAACTTATATTCATTATTGCAATTTAAACTACGAGTTCATTCATTAGTGATCTAAGTTCACGTGTCCAAGTAGGGACTCAAGAGAGTGCAATAATGACTTTAATTAATTGGTGTTTTTAAGGGTTATATGTGTAGCATTTTGCCAATATATAGTATTTTTTTGCTTAAATTTTTTTTTGTTGAACAAACTTGATTTTGAGCTCCAGTGACTAGACTTCGCTGCCCTTTTAGAACATATATGTAGTAATTGATGAATCCAATTCTCTCATATCAAATGATGCAAGAAAATTTTCTATTGTAACTATGCAATTATGTATTTGCAAATATAGGATTCTAATTTTTTTTAAAAGTATAAATTTTCAATGATCAACAATAAAAGAACGATTTTGTAAAAGGTTTTAATTGAAAGTTGTGATTTATTTATTCTCAAATTAAAGAAAGATGTTTAAATTATGATATACTTGAAATGACATCGTTTCGATGTAAATAAATTTGTGATGTCTCACATATTTATTTGGACACATGAACTTAGATCACCAATAATAAACTTGTAATTCGAATTGCAACAATGAATGAAGGTTGTATCTTTTTTTTGCTAATAATACAAAAGGTTAGGATTAAATTGCAATTTTTGAAAAGGTGGATTTATTTTGCAATTTGACCTTCAAGTTTATTTTTGTTGGGAATTAGGTGACATCCGATGTGGCATGTTTGCCGGACACATGGACCCCGATCGTCAGAAATTATATATGGTCTAAATTGCAACAACGAATAAAAGTCGTGATATTTTTAACAAAATTCAAAAAATGGGGATTAATTTGCAGTTTTTTAAAAAAGTCGTAATTTTTTTTGCAATTACACCTTTAAAAAATTAATACTCCTTTTACTTATAAATTAGAATTTTTTTATTATTATGATTAAATAAAAAACATTAAAATATTTTATTTGGGAAATGATAATCATAATTTGAGAATTGGCACGCAACACAGACAAATTTTAAGCGTTATTTTTTCCCACATATTGTCTATCAAAATTTTCACATTATTGATGTTCATTGTTTGATTTGATTATTGGATTAGTTCATCAATGAGTTGGTTCAATGTTGCATGATAAATTAGAGTAAGCGTTTTCTGTGTGTGGAGATAGTTGATTAATTTTGTGATAAATTTGTTGGTAATTCTTTTTGAAGTTGTTGTGGTTGATATTGTAACTATGAATTTGTTATAGAATTTAAGTTATTTATTTTTATATGATTATGTTTTTATTATTTGCTATTAATTCAATTAGGAAATGAGAAATGATATTTTTAAATGAAGTTAAAAGTAGGATAATGAGGGGAAAAAAAGACTCAAAATTATTTGCTCAACAAACTTAATTAATGTAACTTGTAATTGTAACTTCTACTTGAATTTTACGTAATATCTTATTTATTTGTATCTTTTGGTTGTATGACTTTTAATTAATATTAAACAATGTTTATGTACGATTTTTTTTTCTACTATCTATTGATTGCACCCCATTTTCAAAATTCTTAATCTGACACTACCTAATTACTACCTATAATTTTTTTTATGTGAATTTAAACGGGTAAATATAACAACTAGTATTTTAAGAGGAAACGATATCCATTTTGAAATTATATGAAACCAAACAACAACAATGCATGCAAAAAGAATTATGAAATCAAGAATTTCTTAAGAATACATAAGAAATACCAAAGAGTTCACTAATACAAATATTAATCATGAAAAATGGTTAACATAGCTCGAAAAACAACCGCACAAATCCCATTTTTCTAGAAATACTCTATTATATAATACTCATATGCACTTTTATATTAAAAGAAACATATAAATTTAAAAAAAAAAAAAAAAACATAAGAACATAATTTCTAAGGATGCGGCTATCCGCATCCTAGGAATTACTAAACACACCCAATTCTTAGTGTTACTGTACATTTCATTTGTATACAGTAACACTAGAAATGGGGTGTGTTTAGTAATTTTTGGGGTACGGATAGCCGCACCCAATTTCTAATAATGTCATACTTTAATTAAAAGAAAATTAACTTTATCGTATATTTTTGTTATATATGCTTATAATCTATTATTGGAAAGCTGTTTAAATATATATTAATATGGAACTAATTTATTCTAGCAAAATATTTAAGATTATGGAAGAAAAATAATCAAAAAGTTTAATTTTTTTTGGAAAAATTTGGAATGTGAATGACTATTACCTTTTATGATAAAAAAGATAGTGTGTGTGTATATATATATATTATTAGAGTACTAATAATATTTTAACTAAATTAGATATAGCGAGTTTTTTTAATTATGACTCTAATTAAATTAAATTATATAAGGAGGATTAAAATAGATGAAAAATGAACAAAAGTTAAAATTATTCACTTTTATAGTTGTAATAATAAAATCTGTGGTTTTCTCACTTGTAATGAAGATATATTGGCTTTTCACATATGTCACATAATTCATGAAATCATCACATACATCTCCCTTTTCCTATGTAGAACTGTATACAGGAAGAGGAATAAACTTACATAGTTCCAGCAATTCGCGTGCTAATATGGGTGTTCTCTTCTTCATCAAGCTTAGCCAAACCGAAATCAGATATCTTAGCATTTAAATCTTTATCCAGAAGAACATTGGTAGCCTTTATGTCTCTATGGACAATTTTCAACCTCGATTCCTCGTGGAGATATGCAAGCCCTCTCGCTATTCCTATGCATATCCTCTGTCTCGTTGCCCAGTTAAGGTTCAATCTTTGTTCCTCACGACCTAAACAAAGAAACGAGCAGATATAAGATCAACAGGGATATAATAGTAACAGATTCTAAGAGGTAAGTATGATAATAGTTTGCATTTACCGAAAAGTGCTCGAGCAAGACAATTGTTCTCCAGATACTCATAGATCAGAAGCAACTGGTTTCCTTCGATACAACAGCCGAAAAGCTTGACAAGGTTGGGATGTAGCAAGGCAGATATCATGCCTATCTCATTGACAAATTCTCGATTTCCTTGTTTCGACTTAGCAGATAGCTGCTTAACTGCAATTATTGTGCCATCGGACAGAGTACCCTAAAACACGGAGAAGTTAAGCAACTCGTCTTTTTTTCTCCGTTCATCAAAATTGGGTGTCTGAATGAACAAAGAAGCATGCATGTATTTACTTACCTTGTAGACGGGGCCAAATCCTCCTTCACCGATCTTATTAGAATTATCGAAGTTATTTGTAGCAGCTTTGATCTGTCTTAGAGTAAAGTAACCAGTTTGTAGATCAAGTGCTCGAAGTTCTGTATCAAGAAGATCAAAAGTTGTTAGTAACCAAGGTATAATAGTTGAAACTGCAAACACATCCAATAGAAAGACAAAAGATACTACCTACGATTCCAAAATAATTGTCCTTCTAGAGTTTTTATCATAGGTTAAGAAACATAAAAATTGGACAAAAATGCCCTTAAACAATATCAATCTCTCCCCACCGATTCCTAAATTAACATGAGATGAAATAATATAAAAGAAAGAAATAAGGTAGAATAAAATAAGGAAAAATTATAGAATCTTGTGTGAATAAAATTTCAAAGAGATTAAATAGGTAAACAAAATTAGGAAATCTTTTAGAGATTGGGAGTAGGGGTAAACTCGTAATTTTCTTGGCAAAATAGTTACCGACATTCAATTTGAAACAAAATTTAACCGCCGGAACGACACTTAGTTTAAATCAGAAAGAGTAGAATTAGCTGCAAAGACTTGCCTTTATCTTCAAGATCTTTGCCTCCTAGATACCCTTTCTTCCAGAGAATAAATAGAGTCAAGAGCACGACCACGCATGAAGAGATGACAATTCCGATAATAGCTCCAACAGATAGCCCTGTTCTGATACTATAGTCTACAAGAAACGAGAGAGCATCTCATGATTAGGCACTGATCAAAAGGAATGTGGGATTAAAAAAAAAAAACCGAAGAAAATACTTACTAGGTGTGATGGCAATTGCAGATATCAACGGTCCATATACACCTCGATCAGGAATTGCCGTTGTACCCTTCCCTGTCCAGTACAAGTGGATGTCCAAGGTGCTACCATTTACAAAGGCAGTGAAATTTTTAATGATACCTTTTCTAACACCGTTAGCTTCCTCCGCTATATTAAAGTCTCTTAAAACCACCTTCCCCTGCAATGGGTGATGAACATTGGATGTGAGAATACGAGAAAGATGATAACAAAATATAATCTGGCAAATTATGAAACCACTTACTTGAATAGCTACATCAAATATCCTTCTCCCAAGGCTGCTAAAGTTGGCAGTATCAGAAAACATAATTTCAGCAAAATGAAGACGCACATTGTAGCTACCTTGGCGCAAGCAAAGTCCATAGAACTTGAGGGAAGAAGGGGAAACACGAGCTGTTTGGTAAAACTCTTCACTCTTGGGTGCCATTGAAGAATCATTCGCTGCAGTATATTTACCATTTTCCTTTGCAATGTATGTTCCAGTGCTGCTATATGCCCAATTTTCTTTAGATGATGCAAAGTGTGATGGACCGTCCCCACTCGAGTTGTCTTCATATACATTTCCATCAACTTCAACCGTATTTCCTCCACAATTTATGAATACCGAGTGATCTACAGATGGAAACGACCATAAGAACTTACACATTGAAGGGTAAACTGGTAAATAGGTATACTAGCAGAAGGCCTTACATCTACGATTACTGGGGCAAGGGAGCTCTGGACTTAAACACCAATTGTTCCTATCAAATAAAAAGTGTAGGAATTTTCACAATGAGAAATGGAAAAGTTGTCAGTGATAAAAACGACAACACAATAGGGATTTAAAGGAACTCACGAATTGATTACTGAAGTCGGATGGCTGGCAACTAAATTTCTGCAATGATACAAGTTAGTTGAGTGGCTTGATCAAAGGATTGACCTCAAATACATATGGGAAATATTTCTTTTTTAAATATTTATATAACGTAAGAAGACTTACACGGTGGAGGACGGGCAGCGAGAAATGCGGGACCCTGTGAAGTTGTTATATGATAGATCCCTGCAGAAAATTACAATTTCAACACGACGTTTCATGGTAAAAATAATTCAATGATACAAATAATAATTTAGATTGCTGAGCTTGAAAATAATTCTCACATGTTCTCTTTGCTATCCAGGATCCAACCAGGTACCTCTCCAGTTAGTGAATTGTGAGACAAAAACCTACAAGTGAAAAACATGAATTTTTCAACTCGACATTAAATCATTTTTAACTGTGAAAGTAATAACTACAGATTCTGTGGAGAAAACATGTAAATAAGTTTAGAAAGATCATGCAGAATATTTTTTTAGAAAAATCATCTGAAAGACGCATACATGAAAGATAAGTTTCTGAGGTCTTGAAGCCCTTTTGGGATTTCTCCACTCAACCTGTTGAAACTGAGGTCGCTGTGCAGAGAAGGAAACATGCCAGATATTAATAATATAAATGAAAAAGGAAATATAAAGTCCGCGAACTTAAAGACTAGTAACTAATATGCTAGCAACTGTGGTTGATAATTTCACGCTATCTTGCTAAGATCGTTATCTTTCTAATTAGAGTTGGTTGAAGTTGCCAGTAATTGATTTCCATGAGCTCATCATACTGAGAGCAATAAAAGTCCGTAAAAGAACGATGTTTATTCAAATGTAATGGAACCAAGAATCTTGGAACAAAAAGAATAAACTTATGGAAGAAAAATGTGTCTTAGAAGAAAAAAAATGGAAGAGATCATTTTAACGAGTAGAAAATGAATTATTTTAATCTAAAACAAAAATAGATAATCAAGTCAAACACTTTATAAGTGGCTATATGTTAACCAGAGAATTAATACAAGTCCAACATAATGCTTATATTTCCAGGGGTGAAAATGAGAAAAAAGACAAACTTACAGAGTTTTTAAGTCAATCATTTTGACCAAGTATGGTGGAATTGAACCATTAATTGAGCAATTCCTTAAAATCCTGCAAAAGAGTGAGTTGAACATTACAGAACTGATATTCTATCAACTGAGTTTTCTGAGATTCTTCAGATAACGATACGATACTCACAACTCTTTCAAGACTGTCATGTTTTGCAAATTAGGGAAATTCATGGATGTTCCTTCAACTTCAGATATCCTCCTAAGAAAAAAAAAGGATTAGTAACCAAACATATTATTACTAGTATAATTGCAAGTACACACTACTAGACCATATTCTTTATTTCTCTATTTGGTTTTGACAAAATGGAACAACACTTTTACAAAGAGAACATCTAGCTTACAGATTTCTCATGTTTCTCAACAGGGATATTTTTGCAGGAATAGGACCCTCTAGTGACGTGCCCTGCATGTCTCTGTAACAGGATCAGTAGAAGATATAGTGATTAAGGCACAATGATTTTCTTTTTGACAATTGTATAAGTAAATAAAAATCCAAATGAAGAATGATCCAACTGAAGCATAATCAGACTCACAATTGTGTAAGTTTGGTCCAGTTTCCAATAAAATCAGGTATTTTCCCAGACATTGTGCTCCCATCTATCCTACTGCAAAACAGTATAATAAAAAGTAAGTGCCTTCAGATTTCAACTCATACTCGTGCTAATATCATAGATATGCATTTGAATTTTTTTACTTACAAATCTTTCAAGTTGATAAGTTTGCCAAATGTCTCGGGTATCGTTCCATTGAAATTATTTGCAGAAAGCAGGCTGCAGGGAGAATTGCACATCATTTGAAAATGAAACTATCATTATAACAAACGTAATATTATGATCAGCAATCTTACAGCCTCTCCATATTGCTCAAACTTCCTAGGTTTGCCGGAAGATTTCCTTCAAGTAGATTATCTTCCAATACCCTAGAGTTCAGATAACAACAAACAATCAGCATAAATCTACTTTCTTCAGTAGTTAACGCATTTTGCATACTAATTATGACTTACAGATCTTTCAGAGTGGTAATGTCGCCAATTTCAGCTGGGATTGTACCACTGATACGGTTTCCAAGAAGGGACCTGATGTACAAAATGTAATGTGTTAAATATCAATGGATCATCTCCATATTTGAAGGTTGAAAGAATAAGGACAACTTACAATGTGACAACACGAAGCTGGGAAAAGATTGTAGGAATTGTACCATTGAGGTAATTTCGAGAGAGGTCTCTGGAAAAGAGAACTACAATCAGTCTTCTTTTTGTAAAAAAGCGCAATCAAGTATTCGACTACATTCATTTAACTCCTTCTAGTTTCACGACATCATACCTATTTGCACTAGTGCCAGTTAAAGATCCAAATATTGTGTATCCCACAATTCAAGAAAAGTGAGATTTGAACTTTTGACTCCTTATCATCATAGTCAAACTACAACTTCAGATGACAAAAATTCTAAACAAGTAATTGGAAATTTCCCTATAAGCAGTGATGTCACAGAATGTTTTTGAAACATGAAATATTGCAATAACAGTGTTTGATGAAAAGAAGACACCAAGAAATGTCTTAATGTCTAAATTGCTGTTGGTTTTTGACAAAACAAGTGAACATACAATACCAGCATTCAGTCTATCACTATAATGGAGTGGCCTGAATACAAAAAGTTGATTCTTACATCTCTTGCAGATATGTAAGATTTACAAATTCCTCAGGCAAAGTTCCAGTCAAATTGAGACCCTTCAACTGGCTGCATGGCCAAAACAGAGATGTTAGATTTAAGAACATGATTGAGAAAACTCACAAGAGCTAGCTCGAAACTATTATCTGCCTCTTTCTCCAGAACTTGTAAGCAGAGAAAAACGAGGTTAATCATGAGAGGATATTGAGGTCAAATTTCATATTAACTATCTAGTAATCTAAAAGCAGCCTTTTACTACATAGAAGCTTCATAGCACAAAGAATAAACCAAATTAATCATATTCAATCGATAAAGATAAACATCTTTAGTTAAGCCACTTAAATCATAGAACTTATATATGACTAATGCCTAATGTCTATAAAAATCAGGTGAACTCGTATAATATCTCAGCTTAGAATTTGAACTTATTTATGATTAAATAACGAACCAAAAATCTCATTGTGTATTCCCCAACCAATTAGCAGATTAGTTGGACACTAAGTGAAGCTTCAAATGCATGATCGCCTCATTCAGTAGTGGCTGTGTAAGAACTTAACATTGCTTCTTAACAGATATAATTTGCTCTTAGGCGAACTTAATAATACATCAAGTCTTAAAATTTTACGAAGAGAGTAAGAGCATACATGTGAGTCACATGGCATACAGTGCTGCTATTAAAGGAACAATTGCAAGCCACACCGCTATATATTTTATCAGTCCAGGTCTTGTTAAACGCACTATCCTCATTGCAAGAACGTCGGCTAAGAAGATTCCAGTAAGGATTATGCAGCTTCGAGGATATTGCTTGAAGAACTTCAACTGCAACCAGAAGAAGTGATTAACACCGCATATATAATGGGAAACATTAGACATATTACAAAACAACATTTTCCAAGTGTTACCCAGTTTCCTCAATGGACCAATGTCCAAACAACGAAACTTTATAATAAGCAAGTAACATACAAGCTTATTCACACAATCATTAAACTCATTAAAAAAGGCGATAGCTTCTTCAATTATGTAATTCAACCATGGTCACTAATCTGTAATTCTTAATTCTTAATGAAGATAATTAACAACTTTGACTTTCAATTGTACGCGGCGATGATTCCAATTGTACTCAGAGATGGCCATTGTCCTTGAAAAGTCAAAATATCTCATTCCAAAATACACACCATGTCCATCTGTTCACACTTATCTCATTTCAAAAATATAAGCACAATATAATAATGTCAATTTATTACAATATTAATAATATATAGCACAATTATCATAGTCAATGCAATAATATATAGCACAGTTATAGTAATGTACTTTTCTTATCTTGTTGGGGAAGAAATAACACAATACAATAAAAAATTTACTCTTTACCAGCGATGCTGTAAAAATAGTAAAGATCAACAGGACACCATAATTATAAGTTGAAATCAGAAAAGTAAATGCTAAATGTGAATAAATATATCTCCTTTTTTTCTCAAAAGGTAGTTCATCATCAATCATCATCAATCCTAATATTAAACATATGAAAATATAAATAAAAAAATGCAAAAAATCAAGCAAAAGATAAGACAGATTCATGTGAGTAGGCATTAAAGAGTTAAAATAATAAATTAAAAAACAAAACCTTCATATTGGACCAATTGATTAAAAGAAATCCTACAATTTTCTGAAATTACAAATTCCAAAATTTATAAAACAAACACAAATATCAAAACAATACTTGTATTTAAAATTTTAAATGCTAAAATTAAAGACTAAATTAAGAAAAAAAAAAATCGTTTCTCCTTGTTTCTAAATTTCATCATAAACACACAGAGAAAGGAAAAATTCTTGAGAAACGTACCTTCCTCTTGAGGGAGAAGTTGAGCAGAAGATGTGAAAAGTAAAGATGCAAAGACACTTGCAAAAATGCAGACTTTGAAGAAATTTGCAGTCATTGAAGGCCTTGTCAGAAGAATGAATTCCATTGAAACAAATGGTCGAAAACTATGCATACATAAATATCCGAAAGTACATATATTTATGCTCGCAAAAGAAATGGAGTCTTTATATAAGTATAGAACTCAGAAATGAAGAAAAATCTGAAGAAGGAAAGAGAAAGGTAGTTAGATTTAATGGCGGGAGAGAAAAAAATTTGAGGGTGGACTAAAGACACCACGTCAACTTCAAAGGGCACCACCCTTTTTCTTTTTTTTTTAATTTCAATTTTATCCTTAAGGTTTGTTCAACTAATTTCGTTTGGTCATTATGACCGAACATGCTTCTATATGTTCGGTCATGTTGGCCGAACATTTTTCTATGTGTTCAGTCAACTAGGCCGAACGAAATTGTTCGGGTTCAATCGTTTTTTTACATTTTTTCCTTTGATTTTCACACGATTTTCACACATTTAACAAATCCGTAAAATGTTTGTTATTATTTAACATTATATTCTTCAAAAAAAAAGATTTAACATAAAAAAAATACAAAAAAATCGATCAAACCCAACCGCAGTCACCTGTCATCGCGCGCGCCCGAGGTGACGGTGGGCGTCGAACGCACGCACGCACAACGTGTGACAGGAGAGGATAGGCGTCCGGCGCCACGCGCACGAGGACGAGGGCGCGCACGACGGGTGATGGGAGCGTTGTGTGCGCACGAGGACGGATGCGCTGTGCGCGCGGGGACAGGCGACGGGTGCGTTGTTCGGCCACCATGACCGAACATATAGAAGCATGTTCGGTCATAATGACCGAACGGAAGTAGTTGCACAAACTCTAAGGGTAAAATTAGTTTTTTTTTTTTTTTTTTTTTTTAAGTGAGGTGCATAGTAGTTGATGTGGTGTTTTAGTTCCACCCAAAAATTAAATGTAAAATGAATGATATTTTTACAAATGGGTTTTGAATGAAATAAATAAGGTTGAAAGGGTCAAATTTGTCAAATTCGTACAAAACGGAGTTAGTGAAGATATTGTCAAGTTGCGATATTTAGGAGGAGAAAATCCAGATTATGTTACATATGCTATGATTTTTTTTTTTTTTTTCATATTTTTGTTTAATGAAAGCTTATTATGAGGACTGTATTATTTTTATGAGTAAAATCATTTTTATTTGATGAAAGGTGTATACAATTCCATCATAGAAAGATGATATATGGAACTTGTTGGTTTTATTTTTTTTAAGTTTATCCGTAACACAAATTCACAAAAACTTCTGTGCACCGGGTGTATAGATCTAAGATCCATGCAATCCGGGTCGATCCGACCCGGATCCGTGAATTTCTTTTTTTTTTTTTCCACATTTTTGTCTTGACCTTTATGTTATAAATGTGTGACATTTACGTTATAAATATGTGACATTTATGTACAACTATCCCTACTTTTATGCACTGTAACTTAGGAAAAAAATGAAGATTTTCAACACAATTTGTACTATGTACCTTTATGTGATATCAATGTGATATGTATGTTATATTATGTCATATTTATGTACAAATATTCTGACATTTATGCACCTTTATATATATTATATAAAAGTCAGAATATTTGTACATAAAAGTGACATAATATAACATAAAAGTCGTATTGATATCACATAAATGTGTACAGTTTAAATTATGTTGAAAATTTTCATTTTTTTTCTAAGTTACAGTACATAAAAGTCATGATAGTTGTACATAAATGTCACGCATTTATAACATAAAAGTCACACTAATACAACATAAAAGGCATAACCTGAAACAAAAAATAAAACAAAAAAAAAACTTAATTAAAAAACATGCGGATCCGGGCCAAAATTGGGTCGACCCGGATTGCATGTACACCAAGTGCACACAAGACCAACTCACACAAATTACTACTAACATATTTCGAATTACTAATATTTTATAGCACATTTGTGTTATTTTTGGTAGCGGTATTACTGATTTGTATTTAAGTTGGTTTCATAAAATTTAGACATTAATTTCTATATCAAATTCACATACTTCCTTCCACACATAAATATATACATAAATAATTCAATATATAAACGAGTCATTTTTTTAAAATTCAATATTTAATATTTAGTCAATCAAAAGAAAGTTTTTTTTTTTTTTTTTTTTTTTTTTGAGAAAACCATCAATCTCACATAAAGCATAGTTTTGGTTTGATTTGTCAAGTGGGCTGAAATTACTGACACACACACACACATATATATAACATCACATGCACCACTTTTGCCGGATAATATTCCTATATGGACATTATATCAAAAACTACAAAGAAATAATGATAAATACATAAATTAGTCAAAAAAAAAAAAAAAGGAACTGAAAATTATTTAAATAAATAATTTTTTTTAATAAAACTTGAAAATTTTCAACCATGATAATTATAAAAAATCTAAAATTTATCTGAACTTAAAATATAAAAATAACCAAAATGAACTTATAAAATATTTCATAAATTCAAAACAATATTTGAAAATCATTTAAATAAATTTAAAATACTAGAAAATTGTTGACTTAGTTTTGATGGAAGATTAAATCAACCTAACATTAAGCAATAAATGATCAATATATAGCCATGGAAATTTAGTCATTTAGAAAGGAGCCCATGCTATTACCCATTTACCCTCTCTCTTATCCAAATAATTGGTGAAAATACAAAACCAGCCAGATTTGAAAATTCAGAAGTGAAACATATCATAATCTAATAATTCAACAAGTTGGAATATATGGACAGACACAGATTCCAGTCAGAAAATAAATAAATAATTATGGTGTGGACCCCATAGAAATTAAATGTGTCATCAAGAGTCAAACATGAAGATATGGACTTGTTCCTTGCAATTTCCTAACTTTTGATAAGTATTTAGGAGAATTAACTTTTAGTTAGAAAAGAAGTTACTCATCAATCGCCTTTATGTCGACTAATTAATACTACCTCCGTCCCGACTTATTTTGTCTACTTTGACCGACACGGATCCTAAGAAAATATAGTTGACTGTTAGTTGGATGTGTAAGTTTATGTTTTTTTCACTTTAATTAGAAAAGTAGGCAAAATAAGTTGGGACAAGGAAAAGTGGAAAGTAGGCATAATAAGGTGGGACGAAGGGAGTAGTATTCAACTTTTATGACTAAAGAATGCATGCATGCACATATCCTATTCATAGTTGAATGATATATGAACTATTTACACGACCTCATTCTAGATCTCATGGATAATTTGACGAGTCATATTCAGTTGGTTAAATTCTAATTAGGTTTAAAAGTTAATTTGTTAAATATTAGAGGCGTCTTAATGAGGATGTTTTGCATGCCTAAATAATTTGGGCTTGTATATTTTAAAAGATGTTTTAAAGTTTATAAAGTTAGTGTAATTGAATTAACACATCAAAAATTACGTGCATCTAGTGCATGCATCTAAGATCCATACACTCGGATGCGTTGTCAGGTCTGCACACAAACTCGCACAAACTGTTTTCAGGTGTCATACATTTATGTCATGTTAGTCATACATTTTAGTTATATTAGTCATACATTTAGTAATGTTAATTGTACCCCAACATTCTTTTTAGACATACATATTAACATTTCATATCATTTAGTTATGTTAGTCATATATTTTAGTTATGTTAGTTGTACCTTTAAGTTATGTTAGATAGATGTACGGACACATGTCCACGGTTTGTGAACCGCCTGTTCGGCGGTTCGGCTAACCGCGGAGGCGAACCGGAACCGAACTGTGGTGGTCACGGTTTTGGTTTCGGTTCCGAACCGTGGTGGTCACGGTTTTGGTTTCGGTTCCGAACCGCCGGTTAAACCAGAACCGGCGGTTCGGTTTCCGGTTTTTTCAAATTTTTTTTTTTTTGCAAAAATTGTTTAATAGTCCATAAATTCGAAAGAAAATGAAATTCACGAAAAAATGAGGAAAAGAAACGTAAATTGAGTGAAAATCATAGCAATACTTTATAATAATGGTCTTTATTTAGAATTTGATTATTAATTAGAGCATTTAGAATGTGGCAAAAATATGGTTATAATCACTTAATTATAATTTACAACCAATGCATAATGTATGAATAAATATTAAATTCGAAAAAGAAGTTATTAGATATATTACAACTTTATAAACTCATCTTTACATTAATAAAATACAATTATTACAACTATTTACAAGTACAAGTAAAACATTACAAATGTACAATTTACAACTTCAATTTTTTTAAAAATTACAATAAAACATATTACAAATTACAATTATATGATTGAAGAAGAGAAAAAAAATTGAAAGAGCTTGAGTTTCATTCTAAGATTGAAAATATAACTTCCAAACTTAGAATGAAATTGCCTACGTAACCTTGTCAAAATGAAGGAATCAAAGCTCACGTAGCTCTAACTCACCGAAACTTACCTTCTCTCGTCGATGTTGGTTCCGGCGGAGGAGGACGTGTTTGAATCGTATCCGTAGAGGTCATCTCCATCGGAGTCTAAGTTCCAGAGATTGAGATCTTGTTGACGGTTGCTTGCTCTCACCCAATCTTCAAGTAGAGTAATGTTTTGTACATTCTCTTTCGTCAATTTCGATCTTCTTGGATTCAACATGTGTCCTCTTTTGGAGAAAGCATGTTCGACCGCAACGGTTGAGGCGGGACATGCAAAAACTTCTTTAACAATAGTGGTTAGTATAGGATAAGTGGTGATCCTTCTTGACCACCACTTAAATAAATCTATAGGATTTTCAAATACGATTTGTTCAAATGTGGCACCTAAATAATTATTTAATTCTTGACAAGGGTTACTACCTCTAGGTCTTTTTTGTGTTCTAACATCATAAAAATTATAAAATTTACTAAGTGCTTGAGTCGGTTGAAAACTAGATGATTGACTACTACCTCCTACATTTTGATCACTTATATCATAACTACAATCATCACCTAACAATTGTTTATATTCTTTAAACAAATTATATAAATTTTTCTTAGTTCTACTTACAACATCACTAGGGATAGGAATATAATCACATAAATCATAATCATTTAATACCATATTTGGAAACAATGCATTATAATATAAATTTAGCAATTCTTCTAATCCATCTTCTCTAATCTTAGAATCTAATAACTTAGCACATAAAAAAACATCGGTATTTCATGAAAATATTTTAACCATTTTGTTTTCATTACTAAGACGGTTGATCCTAAAATTGGACATGTTGCATATGAATTTAAAATTAGAGCAATTTTAACACAATTATCTATAGCTATAGGAGAAGTAGGATAATAACAACCACTTAATTCTCTAGTGGCCTCTTCAAATACTTTTAAAAATTGAATTAAATTAAAACATGCATCCCATGAAGCTTCAAATAAAATAACATCATCATTTGGATTTTCTAAATAAAATTCACATAGCATTGATCTATATTCATACGAATCTTGAAGCATATAAAAAGTAGAATTCCAACAATGTTTAACATCAATTATAAATTTTTTAACTTCAACACCATTTCTTTTACAAAATCTTACCCATTTTTTATGCAATACCGTAGACCTAGCAATTTCATAAATTGCTAGTTTAATAGGTTTAATATATTTATCTAATGATTCTAAACCATCTTGAACACATAAATTTAAGCAATGACACATACAACGAATATGAAAAAAATTGGCCTCAATCGGAGGTTGACAAAATTCAATCAAGTAAGGTAAAACCGTCGTATTATTACTAGCATATCAAATCCTATCGAAAATACTTTTCTTACAATACCGTAATCATTTAAAACATATCGAATTTTATGTGCAATGTGTTGTGCCCAATGTTTAATATCAAAATCAATATAAGCAATTAAACGTTTTTACACATTCCATGCATCATCAATCCAATGACAAGTAATTCCTATATAATCATGTGTTTTATAAGGATCCTTCCAACAATCACTACATATAGAAACTTTTTGTTTTAAAATTTTTAAATCTTCAATTAATTTATATTTATATTCTAATACGGTTTTTTCTATATCCCTAGTAACGGTATTTCTAGAGCTTTTTCTACTTATCGGATTCAAATATTTACTAGTGAATTTTTCATAAGCATCATCGGTTGGAAAATTAAATGGAAGATGTTTTTCGGCTATGAATTCAACTACGCCTCTCCTAGTATTTAATTGACTAAATTTAAAAGTAACTTCATCCATACCTCCACCTTGAGAAGATCCGGTAAATCCCCGGAGTTGCGTTTGCCCAAGCCCCACCTTGTCAGGATGCTTTTTGATCACATGGTTGGAGAAAGTCCCGTAGCCTTCTCCATGCTTGAACTTGTAAACCTTCGAACAATGGTTGCACGTCACATTGTAGTCGGTGGCGCTATTCGGCACTTTCTCCTTCTTAAAATGGAAGGAGAAAATGTCACTCCGAAGGGTAGAATGTTGTCGATGAGTAGTGGTTTGTGTTGTGTTCCCACTCTCTTGCGTTTCTCTCCTTGGCACCTCTTCTTCTTCGGCAAAGGCAGCGACGGTGTTAGAGCCCAACATCGCCTCCATATCTTCTTGATTACATTGATACGAATCAATATAATCAAGATCATCATCGTCGTGGAGAGATTGTGGTGGCGGCATCAGACTCTTTCCCTTCCCATGAGACGAACCAACGGATGAAGAAGCTCTTCGAGATATATTTTTTTTGGAATGGAAATGAAATAGAATTGAAATCGAATTGGAAATAGAAGAACTACAAAAACTAAAATCGAGAAACTTGAAATTGTGAGCTTTAGAGAATAGAAATTATAGAATTGAGAGAGAGATTGATGTAGAAATCAAAGGGTAGAATAGGAGTATTTATAGATGTGGAATGAAAAATTAAAAAAAAAATTGGGATCGGCCGGTTCAAACCGGCGGTTCGGGCCGGTTCGAACCGGCGGTTCGGATGATCTTGGTCATTGATCATCAACGGTCGTGTGATCACGACCGTTGATTTCAAATTGTTGCGCAAATCATCGGTTCGGGGCTGGTTCGAACTAGCCAGTGTTCTGAACCGATTTGCAATGGCTATTTTGGCTCAGACGACTCTTTAATTTGAGTCGTTGATCCTCAAATGGCTCTTTAATCTTGGCCTTACACGTGGCATTTCTCATTAAAAAAAAGGGTAAACCGGCGGTTTGGAAATATTGAAACCGGAACCGGACCGGTGGTTCCGAACCGGCCGGTTCCCGGTTTTTAAAACTGGTTGAGCACGTGTAGATCATGTACCTTTATATATTACATAAATGTATGACTATGTTGATATAAAGATATAAGTAATATCACATAAATATATGAGTAATATCACTTAAAGGTATATATGTACAAATTGTGCCGAAATTGCTTTTTTTTTACTTAAAGTATTATATAAAGATTATTTTATTTGTACATAAATGTATGACTAACATACTATAAATGTAAGCGCAAGAAAAAAGTTATGATATGTGTACATAGATGTATGATTAATATAACATAAATGTAAGACTAATATATTATAAAAGTCACATCACAAAAAAAGAACGTGGATCCGGGTCGGTCCGGACCTGACTCGAGCGCACCATGCACCAGTGCACAAGAGACCAACTCTTGAATTAAATACAAAATCTGAAATGAATTAATTTAAATTAGAGTGGATTCTAAATCCACCCATATTACTCAAAAGTTAATTCATCAAAATGAAAGTGATGGTTTCATATATATATATATATCAATTTAAATATTGTTGATGGATTTACTACTATGAATTTCAAAATTTAATTTCCTCAAATCCTTTCACCAAACACAATCTAAGAATTTTTTTATCTTAAAAAAAAAAAATTATTAAAGTGTTTGTGTAAATAAAATGATGGAGTTTATATGATGTTAACTAATATTTAAAATGGTGTAACTTACATAATTAAATTTGATGGAGTTAATTTATCAATTGATATAAGAACTTATTTTATAAATAAGTTGGAGATATATAAACCAAGAAAAGGGACAAGTGGATCAACTGGCATTGCCTGGATTTGAAGGGTTAATTTCAGATTTAGTAAAATATCATTTATTTATTTTTAATTGAAAAATCCAAACTAACAACTGCTAATTTGTGTGATTCTACCTAGGATACCTGCCACTATATAGATAGTGTAAGAAATCAACTTGTAGGAGCCAAAAACTTAAAATCAGTATTGGTAATTAATTGGGTGTTACAAAAAATCAAATCTTATTGTTGTAATTTTATCAAACTCTCTTAAAGAACTAATGAGCTCTTAAAAGTATGCTTATAATTAGATCAATCAAACACCATCCGAAACATGAATACAATCGTATAAGGTTCCAAATATATGTGTATATATTAAAATTTAAAATATACGTATGAAACATATATGTTTATAATTTTGGAATACACAATATTTATTTGAAAACCCTAAAAAAGAAAATTCTGAAATCTCAGTAACAAAATCTTAAGTTGAACAAATAGTATCATTTTAACTCAAGTTTATAAATTATAGTAATAATGACATTCTAATTAATTATCTATAATTAAAAGTCTTTTCGTAGATTTTTTCAAAAAAGAAAAACTTAATATTTTTTTCATGAAGATCTTGATTAAAACAACAACCTAATTTATTGCTAATTAACATAAATTAATTTAATCAAAAAAAAAAAAAAGACTTCTCGCAATGTCGTCAAGAATATATGATGGAAAATGGAATCTCCTTTCCAATAGCAATACAGTACTTAATGCATAAAGACTCGAAATGTTTTCTAATAATTTAACTTTATATTTATTCATTTATTAAAATTAAAATGCCGCCTCATATTTTTACTTGCTTAGAAGTCATTTCTATAAAATATAATACTCATTATAGAGTGATATTTTATAGAAATATCTAATTGAAGTATTTTTTTAGAATAAAATCCTAACCTTTTTTTTTTTTTTTTTTTTGTGGTTTGATGAATAATTTAATTTATAATTTATAAATGTAATTAATTGAGACTGGTAAAATTTAAATCACATGAACTTGTTTTCAAGAAATCACTTAATAACGTGATTTTATTTTATTTTTTTATTTTTATAAATAGATGTCCTCATCATCTTTATTGCAGTTTTCCTGGAAGGTGAATCGGAAGAAGTTACTCTTTTAATTTCTTCACGTAGTCAAAATAGTAATTCCATGCACGTTTTATTTGATTGTTCAATGTTACAATTTTTCTAAGATTAATTAGTAATGTTACCTCTTTTGACTTGTATGTATATAAAAGATTACTATAAATATATATAAAGTGATGCTATTAATATATATATATATATATATAAATATATGTATGCATATATATATTTATAATATATATTTTATATATGTGTTATAATAATATTGATATCAGAGATGAAATATTATTCATAATGAAATCAAGCAATATAATATACTGTACCCTATTTTTTCTTTAAGCATATTCCTTAAATCAGAATTGTGCCATAAATAAAAAAAGTTACACCTATCTGTATTCGATAATATTATGATTAGACGTTGCCAGATTAATTAATTTAACAAGTTAGGACAAAATTGAATTTGAAAAACGATGTCGTGCGACAGTGGTTTTATTGACGCGAACAAAAGATAGGTAGAATATTATTTTTCATAGTTTTGTTTATTTTTTATTCAAGTTAGTTAGGCGTAGAAATTTAAAAGTTAAAAGTATTACATTTATTCGTAGACAAATTAACGGTTTTCTTTGAATAACTACAAGTTGATTGGATATCGAGATAATATTTATTTGTGAGGTCATAAACATAATAGTAATATATGTGTAAGTATTAGTTTTGTGACAAAAAGTATTATGTCTATCCATAATTGAAATGCCAATTATTTTTAATAACTACAGCCTGATTGAATATTGAGGTTCTTTAATTACGGACTGATATAATATTGAGTGTTTTAAGAGCTAATATCATATTGAGATTGTATTTATTTCCAAGTTCATAAAAATATTACTATTGGAATTAATAATCGGACCCATGTCAATGGATCGTCCAAGTGGGTTGATCGTATGCCACACGAAATATATTATAAAGTATAGGAGTTAAAGTGTAAATAAGAAGTGTTGGGAGTAATTGGATAACTCCCTTTTTAATAATTGTAATTTGTAGAAAAGTAACACACGCAAAATGTAGAATACGAATTCTGTAGAATCGTACCGTGACACAACCATCAATACAATACTTCTCATATACATTAAATATATCATTTGAATTGTTATACGTGATGAATTTTTCAGGTGATTTTCATACGAATATAGAAGTAGAAAAAATATTAAGATGGGTTGCGATTTCAACCGTGTAGAAGATACTATTATTCTGTTGGGAATGGTAACACATAACTATATCCTTCAATTACTAATACATGTATAGGTATTATTTTTAACATGAAATTTCTGAGTTTGGAAAACAAAACTTGTAATTTGCATTTATATTAGCAAGTACTTTTGAAACGTAACGAATAACTTTTATGAATAAGTTTTTGTTTTGTTAATACTTGCAAATATTCTATTAGTTTGTAGTTATTTTATTTATGTATAAAAATAATTTTTAGTTGTAAAACTAATCTTTATACATTCATGAGATCATACACAATTGTTTTCATCCCATTATTAATCAATTAATAATATTATTATTATAAATTATGTGTAATTAATTGTGGGTTCCATAAAAAAAAAGGGAGGGATTAAAAGCACCCCATCAACTTTTAAGCACACCCCATATTTAAAAATACAAAAGTAAATAGATACTTAAAGACTAAGATACCCTCCTCCACACACATGTGAAATAATTCCCCCCCCCCCCTCATTTTAAACCCTAACTTTTCAAATTTTCATTTTCCCCCGTTTTGTGAAGAAAAACTACAATGAATAACGGATATACATTTAGAACAAAAAAATGTTAGATTTCACATACATTTTTAATGGTTTTAAATAGTATATGTTTCATTTTTGTAAGTTCAAAAAAATTCTGCAGAAATTACGCGTTTGATTCACGTAGACTGGACAAATCAACACTCCTTCGACCACCGATAGCCAAACAAAATATAACACCCCATTAAAATAAATAAGGAGTTATGTCTTCATTTGTTTGTTTATTAAATAAAGATATGCATGGGTGGGTTAGTCACCACCCTTAACATGCAACATGACATATGGCATTTTCTCTCACTTCACTCTATGTGGGCAACTCATCTAACCTATAGTATGATTCATCATGCCAAGTTAATGCGTAGCAAGAATTGGAAAAGAGGAAGTCAAACACACAATGTCCTCCATCTTTCTCTCAATCTCTCCCTCGCTCACGTATTCTCTCCCTCTCAGTCACCCTCTCGCGGTTTCTCTCCCTTCGTCCTAGTCCTACAAATTATTCTCTTTCTCTCTCTCAATCCAAGCTCCACCGCCAGCTATCTTCATTGACGGAAAAGCTTGGCCGTTGTCGCCCATTTCTGGCAAGTAACCAATGCAAATCGTAGCTTTCGACGAGCCCGTCACGGGTACGGGCTCGGTTCGGCCTCCGGTGCCACCGCCGTCATTTATGGGCGGCGTAAAAAGGAGGCGCTGATCGAGGACCCCTCTAGTCCCCTAAACATGTAGCAGATTTCTCCTGAGACGCCATTTATCCGAGATGGGGGTAATTTCCTGTATTACGTATATGTTTCTTTGATTAGTTAACGTGAAATTATTTGTTTACATGAAACGTATAAGTTTGTTTAACGAAGATTGCATTTTATGTGTTACTACGAAGTGCGAATGAATGTGAGTTATATGAAATGTGAATCAATGTGTTTACAAAAATGTTTTTCAAGGCGGTTAAGAACCGCACCAAGGTGGTTAAGAACCACACCAAGACGGCTAAGAACCACACCAAGGTGGCTAAGAACCACACCAAGGTGGCTAAGAACCACAAAAATGTTTTCCACGGCGGCTCAAAACCGTATTTTTCAAAAGCGGCTTAGAACCGCATTTATGTGTTATTGAGTGAAATGTTTATGTTTTCCTCAATGTTATTGATTGCTCATGAATCCCACCCCACTAAGTATCTTCATGCACCCACCCCTTTTATGTTTAAAATGTTTTCAGTTTAAGGAATTCTTAAGAGTGAAGCGTGAGCAATGGATGTTAGTAGCTGATGTTGCAAAGGAATTTTATTTACGATATTTTTATTTTATGAAAATTTTTAATACATAATTATTTTTAATTTCGTTTATATTTATAGTTCTTAAAATGGTGAATTTTGTACGTAACGCCTTAGTTAAAAATTTCCTTTATTAAAAAGAAACGGGACGTTACACAAAAAGAGGTATCTGTACAACAGAGAGTGTTCGGCGGCCTTGGCCGAACATACCGCATAGTGTTCGGTCACCATAACCGAACAAGAAGATCTATGTTCGGTCAATGTACTCGAACGAGACCCATTTCGGTGGCAGACCAGAGTCGAACACTACGCGCGAAATTTTTAAGATTTCAGGTGAAAATATTGAACAATACTCGATAATTCTGTAAAATTTTGGAAAAAAGATGGAGTGTGCTTAGTATAAAAGAACTGAACAAGAAATGGAAGGGAGAAATCGAATAAGAGGATGAATCTTTCGTTTTGGACGATGGAGAGAAGAGAAGAAAATGATTCATATCTTTTATTTATTTATTTATTTTAACCACAAAGGATATAATTGGGAAAAGATGTGGTGTGCTTAGAAATTTATTGAATTGTAAATCGCATAAATGGGGTCTACTTAGTAGATGGGGTGGGGTGTGATTAGTAGAAGTTGATGAGTGTCTTTGGTCCCTCCCAAAAAAATTAGCCTGTACATTAGTCATCATTTTTGTCAGTTTCTGTTCAACTTTCAATTTAAATTTTCTTTTTCACTTTCTTTCTTTGACTTTGCCAGCTATTGGGAAAATTCTTTTTAATCGTTCTTCTCTCTTCTGTGTTTGGTAGTTAAATTTTTCATTTGCATTTTTTTTAAATGCTACATGTTCAGATTGTGAATAAATACTTTTATTTAAATTGAATACTTTAAATTTATTTTAGGTGAATAATTACTTAAATATATTGATATGATTGTATATATTTAAAAAAAATCTTGTTTTTTCCTATTAATTTTCTCAATTCATACTTAAAAAAAAAAGAGTTTAAATATATAGTATAGTTTTTAGTATGTATAGTTTCTAATTGTATAAATTCATCAATAAAAAATAACTAATACACATTTTTTTAAATGTATACTATTTAGAAAAAATAATTAAATAGGTAATATAGTTTAAATAACAAATTATTTTAAAATTGTAAATAAAAATTATTTATATTTATTGATGTAAAATATAATGAAAGATTAGCCGATGGGTAAAAGACTCACACGTAATGATTATTAATATTAAATTGAATATGAATGTGTGTTAATAAATTGAGGATGTGTCACGAGGGATCCATATTAATGAATATTAGTAACACTTATTATTGTGGATGTTTTTACTAATAATTTTAGTGATTGATTATGCTGGTCTACGAATTGTTCATGTTGATCAGCGTTGACAAACATTAACCCGAGTTAGTTAGACTTTGGCTGAGCCATATGAGTTTTTTTTTCCACATAAGAGCATCTCCTTGTAATTTGTGTTCAAATTATATATGTTCTCAACACTTATTCTTATGTGATCTGTCTATTCGGTTGGAACGCTCAATTTCGATTCTGAACCAACGATTTTGAAAAATCATGGGAGATCAAGCTGAAGTCGAACTATGGAGTTCACATTTTTGGTTCTGATTTATAACACCGGCTCCAGCAGTTATATATGTATAATTTTATTTTTAAGTTTTCATAAAGTTTTTTATTTAAATTCATATAAATAATAAAATCACTTTTAAAACCATCTCCAACACTGTAATATTTTATATAAATTTGATGATTTTTCTTTTTCAACAGTGCGCTAGATGATTGTCAAATCATCTCAACCACTCCTTTTGCGCTACATTTACATCAAGACAAATTTTGAGTTACTTTTTTTTTCTTTTCTTTTTCTTTTTTTGTTCATTTTATTTTATTTTTTCTTTCAATTTTTATTTATTTTCTTATCTTTACCTTTTGTTTCTTTTATATTTTGGGCGTTATTAAAGGTTATAAATTTGTGATAAATTTCATTCAAAAATTTTGTTGTCAATAGTGAATATTAATAAGTATATGATAATAAATTGCTAAAAAGAGTTAATACTAAAGAATATTATCGAATATTCATTTTTAGTGGAAAATAGTGTAGGCTAGTGAAGATCAATGACATTTTTTACATTAAAATAGTGCAAAATTCACTGCTAACTAGTGTTCAATCAGTGCTGAAGATGATCTTATATACAAAATAACAATTTTGTTTGAGTTAACAATATGATTATAAATTTAAAACTAGAATGTACATGTACAAGTTACAACAATGCAACTTACAAGTTACAACTTTAAAAATTAGAAACTATAATTTAATACAATGAAATACAAACCACAAACCTAAAAAATAATGACAACTTGCAATACAAATTAAAAGAAAAATCAATACAACTTAAAATTAAAGAGAAAAATAACACAATATCATTTGTATATAAACCGACGGTTGAAACCAAGGGTGGACCTATGTACATGGGGAGGGTGGCCTTCCCCCCCCCCCCCCCATTTTTTAAAAATTATCTTTTTACCCCTTAAATTTGTTTTTCTTTATGCTTCAATATATACTTTTTACATTCATCAATTTTTTTATTATAAGTGGCCTCCCTCAACTTTTGTTCCTGGTTCTGTCCCTGGTTGAAACCCCTACAATTCAAAAAATCTGCACACCGGAATCGAATCATATTAGTATAGTTTACGATTAACCGAATCATTGACCCGATTCCGTTTCAATTTTCAGGATCATTTGGACACCTCTATATGAGTGTATTTCCTACTGAGTGAAGAGAGAGAGAGAAATGGAGAGGAGAGTGAAAGATTAGGTTGAATAGGTGATGAACATGGTCAATAGTCAACTTGAAAGACAAGTATTTTAAAAAGTCCATGTGCATTTAGAAGCATGTGTCAGTTGGCAAACAAGAGGAGAGGAAGTATTACAGCTAGCTATGTACATATCTTTATTTACCGTACATCGCCCACAGTCAGGAGTCCTTCTCTTTTCTTTTCTCTTTTTTTAAATAAAAACTAATTTCTTTCCATTTTTTATATTTTAAATCCTACTTGAATTTTCTAAAACTAGGTTCGTAAATCTAAACATGGATCATGCAAGCCGCTCAGGCATTAGGGCCCCACCAAATTGTTTGACTTAAAACTTATTTTATATCAGTAAACGCCCATATATTTGCAGAAAATAATATCTTCTCTGAAAAATATTGCAACTTGCTAGTCTTCCTTACTTAGTATAGTATCTGCAATTATTTCTACACAACTCGTTATCGCACACCCACCTTCTCATTAACTCTCTCTCTCTCTCTCTCTCTCTTATCTTTGGTATATACTTGAGGAAATGTGGTATCACCATTCTTGATATTTCTTCTTCTTTCTTCTTAATTGATGCAAATATGATGCCATTTTTAAGGGTTGTAGCATTCATTTGGTTTGTGGGCTTGGCTTATGGAGCAGCTGTTTTGCCTCCTGATGAATGTATTTATAGCTATTTTAATTTTTTGAATGTTTTTTATAAGTAGCAAATAATATTGATTTATTTATTCTTTTGGGTTGAATTCAGTGGAATCATTGAGGGTGATAGCAAAGAGTATAGGGAAAAAGGACTGGAATTTCGAAGTGGATCCATGCAGCGGGTTATCGGGTTGGGTGAATCCGAACCCGGTTAAAGGATATGAAAATGCAGTAACCTGCAATTGCACCTTTGCCAATAATACCATTTGCCATGTTGTTAGCATGTGAGTTTTTCTTATTTACTCTTCTAATTTCCCTTAATTAGTTCAAGCTTAATTGGATCTCACTATTTTGGCTTTTTTACAAATCGACTCTAAATAATCGAGGTTAGAACTCTTCATATCATGTTGTCTCACAAAGTTATATTCAAGAAATGGTTTTTATACAGGTGTTTTCACATAGATTAAAAAAAGATATAAAAACTAATCTACATCTATAATTATTGTAGAGGTTTTTTCTCTTTCTTCTTAATAATATATATTTTTTAATTTGGTAGAGGTAAATGATGTATTTTTTTTGTAGATTATTGGTAAATATATCTTGAAATCTTATAATAACACATTTTTTGGGACAATTTTATAATAACACTTTTTTTGGGACAATTTTTTTTTTTGCTAAAATGACATTTATTTGAATGAGGGTGTTAACTTTTCCTGAATTATTAATAGGCCACGAATCATCAGAAATTAATTATTTGCTCACTTAAAAGATATATATATATATATATATATATATATATTTATATTTATATACTTTTCAGCTTTTTTTTTAATAGGAATATAGTTTTTACCCTATTTTAGACATTATTGTAATTTACTCGGGAAAAGAGAAGGAAAACGAAGACAATTAACATGTGGGTGGTGGGCCGATGGGAAATTGGATAATTCTTTTATATTCATTTTATTAGATTTAATTTTGTCCCCCCACTCTTTATCTCAAAAAAAGAAAAAAAGATTATTATAATATAATGAAATCTTTGGACGAAGTAGGTAGGAACTAGGAAGGGATGCCAACGTTTGTAGATTATATATCACATTTTAATTTTCAACTTTTCATTAGTTACTTCTCTTAGTTTAAGCGGATTGATTATTGAGATTAATCTACTTGAAATTACTTATTCAATCAATGTTGTAATTAAGTTTTTAGGTTAGAAATGAAATGGTGACAAGACGTAAAATCGACAGCTAACCACTCTGATGGATAATGACTTGTAAAGAATATGAGTAATTGACTTGTAAAAAATAATTTGAATAATGAATAATGAAGTTCGTTCATATTATTTTCATGACACTGTGTCATATAAGTTTTTCTATTTTTTTTATATCTTTTAATTATTGAAGAGAAATCTTTAATATTGGACGAGAGAAAACTCAAGTAATCTAAGATTAAATAGGGTTGCAACCCACACCAATAACGTGAGGCTTAAAGGCAAGGACATTACTTGTATGTATAACATAAATGCATGTAGGTAATTAACTGAATCTACTGGATATTATATATATATATATATATATATAATCTAAAAATATATTTCAAAAATGAAACTTGTAAAAAATGGTGCGTGAATTGAACTGTTATTTAAAAAAATCGATAATTTGTATAATTAGAAAATATTAATCAATCATTGACAAGCTTTAATTTTAATATAGAAAAATAGCTAAAATTTTGGTAAGTGGATTGAATTCAAATTAGTTTTTTGTTATTTTTTTTATACACACACAGTAGCATAATAAAAATAATACTATATGAATACTTCAAAAAAACATTAAATTATTAACTGTAAAATATTACAAATCTAACAAAAAAAATTAAAGAAAAAGTGTTTATTCAAATTTAATGGAACCAAGCATCTTGGAACAAAAAGAATTAACTTTATGGAAGAAAAAAGTGTCTTCGAGGAAAAAAAGAAATTGAAGAGATCATTTTAACCAGTAGAAAATGAATGATTTTAATCTCAAACAAAATGGATAATCAAGTCAAAAACTTTCAAAGTGGCTATATTTTAACCAGAGAATTAATACAAGTCCAACATTATGCTTATATTTCCAGGGGTTAAAATGAGAAAAAAACAAACTTACAGAGTTCTTAAGTCATTCATGTTGACCAAGTATGGTGGAATTGAACCAATAATTGAGCAATTCCTTAAAACCCTGCAAACACAGTGAGTTTGAATATGACCGAACTGATATTCAATCAACAAAGTTTTCTTGTGAGATTCTTTAAATAACAATACGATACTCACAATCTTTCCAAGGCTGTCATGTGTTGCAAATCAGGGAAATTCATGGATGTTCCTATAACATCAGATATCCTCCTAATACTAAAAAATAAAAGAAAGAAGATTGGTAACCAAACATATTATTTCTAGTATAATCACAAGAACACACTATCCGACCATTTTCTTTATTTCCTTTATTTGGTTTTGATAACATGGAACAAAACTTTTACAAAGATAATATCTGGCTTACAACTGTATCATGTTTTTCAACTGGGATATTGTTGCAGGAATAGGACCCTCTAGTGACGTGCCCTGCATGTCTCTGTAACAGGATCAGTAGAAGATGTAGTGATTAAGGCACGATGATTTCTTTTGACAATTGTATAAGTGAAAAAATCAAATGAAGAATGATCCAACTGAAGCATAATCAGACTCACAATTGTGTAAGTTTGGTCCAGTTTCCAATAAAATCAGGTATTTTCCCTGACATTGTGTTCCCATCTATCCTACTGCAAAACAGTATAATAAAGGCATCTAAACTTCACCATGACAAGCAAAAGTAAGTGCCTTCAGATTTCAACTAATACTCGTGCAAATTGTTAGCATTATCCTTGCACTAATCATAGATATAAATTCGAATTTCTTTTACTTACAAATCTTTCAAGTTGATAAGATTGCGAAAGGTCTCGGGTATCGTTCCATTGAAATTATTTGCAGAAAGGCAACTGCAGGAAGAAGTGCATATCATTTGAAGATGAAATTATCATTATAACAAACGTAATATTATGATCAGCAATCTTACAGCCTCTCCAAATTACTCAAACTTCCCAGGTTTTTCGGAAGATTTCCTTCAAGTAGATTATCTTCCAATACCCTAGAGTTCAGATAACAAACAATCAGCATAAATCTACTTTCTTCAGTAGTTAACGTATTTTGCATACTACTTATGACTTGCAGTTCTTTCAGAGTGGTAATGTCACCAATTTCAGCTGGGATTTTACCACTGATACGGTTTCCAAGAATGGCCCTGATGTACAAAATATAATGTGTTCAATATCTATGGATCATCTCCATATTTGAAGGTTTAAACAATAAGGACAACTTACAATATGACAACACGAAGCTGGGAAAAGATTTCGGGAATTGTACCATTGAGGTAATTTCGAGAGAGATCTCTGGAAAAGAGAAGTTCAATCAGTCTTCTAATCGTAAAAAAGCGCAATCAAGTATTCACTACATTCATTTAACTCTTTCTAGTTTCACAACATTATACCTATTTGCATCAGTACCAGTTAAAGATCCAAATATTGTGTATCCACAATTCAAGAAAAGTGAAATTTGAACTGTGACTCCTTACAATCATAGTCAAACTACAATTTCAGATGATAAAAGTTCAAAAACCAGTAATTGGAAATTTCCCTATAAGCAGTAATGTCGTAGAATTTTTTTGAAACATGAAATATTGCAGTGTTTGATGAAAGCAAGAAACCAAGAAATGTCTTAATGTCTAAATTGCCGTTGGTTTTTGACAAAACAAGTGAACATACAATACCAGCATTCAGTCTATCACTATAATGGAGTGGCCTGAATACCAAAAGTTGTTTCTTACATCTCTTGCAGATATGTAAGCATTACAAATTCCTCAGGCAAAGTTCCAGTCAAATTGAGACCCTTCAACTGGCTGCATGGCCAAAACAGAGATGTTAGATTTAAGAACATGATTGAGAAAACTCACAGGAGGTAGCTGGAAACTATTATCTGCCTCCTTCTCAAGAACTTGTAAACAGAAAAAAACGAGGTTAATCATGAGAGGATATTGAGGTCAAATTTCATATTTATTATCTAGTAGTCTAAAAGCAGCCGTTTACTACATACAAGCTTCAAAGCACAAAGAAAAAACCAAATCAATCATATTCAATCGACAAACATAACATCTTTACTTAAGCCACTTCAATCATAAAACTTATATATGACTAATGCCTAATGCATGTAAAAATCAGGTGAACTCATAAAATATCTCAGCTTAGAAATAGAACTCATTTATGATTAAACAACTAACCGAAAATCGCATCATGCATTTCACAAGCAATTAGCAGATTGGTTGGACATTAAGTAAAGCTTCAAATGCATGATCGCCTCATTCGGTAGTGGTTGTGTAAGAACTTAACATTGCTTCTTGACAGATACAATTTGCTCTTAGGCGAACTTAATTATAGCTCAAGTCTTAAAATTTTACGAAGAGAGTAAGAGCATACATGTGAGTCACATGGCATACAGTGCTGCTATTAAAGGAACAATTGCAAGTCACATTGCTCAATATTTTCTTAGTCCAGGTCGTGTTAAAAGCACTAGACTAATTGCAAGAACGTCGGCTAAGAAGATTCCAGTAAGGATTATGCAGCTTCGAGGATATTGTTTGAAGAACTTCAACTGCAACCAGAAGAAGTGATTAACACCGCATATATAATGGGAAACATTAGACATGTTGCAAAACAACATTTTCTATGTGTTACCTAGTTTCCTCAATGGACCAATATCCAAACAACGAAACTTTATAATAAGCAAGTAACATACAAGCTTATTCACACAATCATTAAACTCATAAAAAAAGGTGATAGCTTCTTCAATTCTGTAATTCTACCATGATGGCTATTCTGTAATTCTAAAGTCTTGGTTCTTAATGAAGACAATTAACAACTATCACTTTTATTTAGGCATTGATGATTCTAATTGTACTCAGAATTGGCCTTTGTTCTTGAAAAGCCAAAGTATCCCATTCCAAAATACACACCACATCCATCTGTTCACAGTTATCTCATTTAAAAAATATATGCACAATTATAATAATCAATCCAATAATATATAGCACAGTTATAATGATGTCCTTTTCATATCTTGTTGGGGAAGAAATAATACAATACAATCAACACAAATTCTCCTATGCACCTGGTGCATGGATCTAGATCCATGCAATCCGGGTCGACCAAACCCGAATCTGCGAATTTTTTTTTCTTCACATTTTTATCTTGACCTTTAATATTCTGACATTTATGTACAAATGTCATAATATTTATACATAAATGTCACACATTTATACATAAAGGTCACGTTAATACAACATAATGGTAACAACCTGAAGCAAAAAAAAAAAAAAAAAGTCAAAATTGAAAACACGTGGATCCAACTTGGTCGACCCGGATTGCATATACACCAAGTGCACACAAGACCAACTCTACAATCAAATATTTTTTTCTACCAGCGATGCTGTAAAAATAGTAAAGATCAACAGAACACCATAATTATATGTTGAAAGAAGGAAAGTAAATGCTATATGTGTTACTGTGTATAAATATATCATCTTTTTGTTGGCAAATGGTAGTAGAGGTGTTCATCTTTGGAAAATCGGAACCAAATCCAAACCGAATCGGGGTCAACGGTTGACCCCTGTTCGGAAAACCGTTAACCCGGTTTCGGTTCCAAACCGAATGGAACCGAAACTGCTACCAAGGTTCGACGGTTCGGACATATTTCGAATTGTAAACCGGCGGTTTATCTATTTTTTTAAAAAAAATTATATTTTATATAAATAATATTATGTATTTATGTTATTTTACTCTTTAATTTTAAGTTGTATTGATTATTACTATTAATTTGTGTTATAAGTCGTAATCTTTTTAGGTTTATGGTTTGTATTTGGTTGTATTTAAATTGTAATTTCTAATTTTTTAAATTGTAACTTATAAGTTGTAATGTAGTATTGTTGTAACTTGTAAATATAAGTTCTATTTTAAATTTATATCAAATTATTTACTCAAAAAATATTGTTATTTTGTAATATATGAATAATTGTAATACAAATTTAATTTTTTTAAAATTTAAAAAATTTAAAAAAAAAAAAAAGAAAACAAATCTTCCAAACCGACCGTTCAAACCGAAACCGGTCGTTTACAAACCAAAACCGAAACCGAAATCTCCACGGTTCGATTCCGGTTTGGCCCTCCACGGTTTTCCGAACCGGTGGTTTGAGCACCTCTAAATGGTAGTTCATCATCAATCGTCATGAAGAAAAGAAAAAAAGTAAGCATCAAAGAGTAAAAAAGAGTGTCAAATTTAAGAATTTAAAAAAATTGGACCAATTCTCCATAAGAAATCCTACTATTTTTGAAATTACAAATACACTGATTCGTATTTTTCATACAATAGTCTTCAATTTGAGAAATGTACCTTCCCCTTGAGGGAGAAGTTGAGCAACAGATGTGAAAAGTAAAGATGCAACAGACACTTGCAACAATGCAAATATTGAAGAAATTTGCAGTCCTAGAAGCCCTAGTTTGAAGAGTAAATTCCATTGAAATGATAGGTTGCAAATTATGCAGAGATACATATCTGAAAGTACTTATATATATATATATGCATGCTCGCAAAGAAATTATGCAGTTGAAATGACAGAAACGAAGAAAAATTTGAAGAATGAAAGAGAAAGGGAGGAAACTGTATATGTAAAATGAATGATATGATGGAGACGGGGATACTGTTGGAAGAAGATGGACTCAAAATTATTTGTATGAAGAAGACTTAGAAGACGAAGTCAATATAATATATGGGTCCGACCGCCCTTCAAAAATTTCTAAACACATTTCATTTTTAAAAAAAATGATTTAAAAAATATAAAAATTAGTAAAATTTCAATTTTCCCTTTATGAATTAAAAGAAAAACTAAAAATTGCTCCATACTTTATACTATAAACATTAATATTTTAAAGGTAAATATGTAATACCTTAAAAGTGCATATGTAATACTTTATACTATAAACATTAATATCTTAAAGATAATTATGTAATACCTTAAATATGCATATCTAATACCTTATACTATAAGCATTAATACCTTAAAGGTAAATATGTAATACTTTAAATGTGTGCATATATAATACTTATACAATAAGAATCAATACTTTAAAGGTATATATGTAATACCTTATACAATAAACATTATTATCTTAAAAGTAAGTATGTAATACCTTAAAAGTGCATATGTAATACATTATACTATTAACATTAATACTTTAAAAGTAAATATGTAATACATTAAAAACTTACATCTATTAAGAGTATACAACTAATACCTTAAAAAAATTAACTTTATCGTATAATTTTGTTATATATGCTTATAATCTATTATTGAAAAACTCTTTAAATATATATTAATACGGAACTAATTTATTTTAAGATGCAAAATATTTAAGATTATGGAAATAATCAAAAACTTTATTTTTTTTGGAAGAATTAGGAATGTGAATGACTATTACCTTTTATGATCAAAAAGATAAAGTGTGTGTATATATATATATATTATTACTAATAATATTTTAACTATTTTAACTAAATTAGATATAGAAAGATATAGCGAATTTTTTTAATTATGACTCTAATTATAATTATATAAAGAGGATTAAAATAGATGAAAAATGAACAAAACTTAAAATTATTCATACTTTTATAGTTGTAATAATAAAAGATAACGGATGTATGATGTTCTTATAATACACTTTTACACAAACCAATAAAAAATATGAATCTCTTCTCTACCTTTCCCATAATATTACATAAACAACTCATCATATCTACAACAATGATCAGATCTACAAAACTAATACAATCTGCATCAACAAACCAATCAATCAATCTAAACTAAACATCTAGAAGAAGCTTACTTGTGGAAGAATGATCCCCACTTTCATCTTTAGTACTAGAGAGAGAGACTGAGGAATCTATCCAGGGTCCATCCATGGAAACACCTCTGTGCTCCCTACCATCTCGAGATAATGCTGATACACGAGTTTGGCTATCATGTGAGAGAATTTCAAAGGCTTTGAATCTCATTTCATCGTCCACTGTACCACGTTTAATGAGGGGTGCTTGAACGGGAATTTTGCCTTCAAGCATGCTCACCACCGAAGACATGGAGGGCCTAAGAGTCGGAGAGGGGTTAGCGCACAACAACGCTAAGTTTAACATCCGCATTACCTCTTTCTTGTTGTAGTCTGAACCAAGAGTCGGATCCACGAGATCTAGAAGGTTTCCTTGCTCGTGTAGGACGTAAGCCTTCACGTTTCGTAGAGGAAAAAAAAAGATTATAATCCATTTAAAAGCCGAAAAAAATATGATTGATTTCCAACGAAGAAAAACACAAACGTGTTCCAATATTTAAATTCCAAAAAAGACATGACTTGGTTGTGTTTGGATAAAGTGATTTGAAATCTAGAATTTTAAATGAATGGATTTCATTTGCAAATTGAAGTGTAGTGGATTTTCAATGTAAGAAATCAAGAATGTCCGGATGCCAGGTCATTTAAAAAAAAAATTTGTATCACTACGACATGACAGTCATGTGGCTAATGGACAGACATCTTGTATTTCTAACCATCAGGAAATTCACCCATTCTTCGATTTGCAAACCAAAAAGTAATGCATTTTTTTGCAATTACCATATAGTATGAAAAATTCTTTAGGTAAACATTGTGCTCTTTTGGCAATTAACCGGATAAAATAATGCAAGTTATAGAACACTAGCAAATGCATGTAGTAAAAGAAGATTACCCAATCAAGAAGGTAAACAAACTCTTCTTTTGGCCTGTAATTCGTGTTGCTTTTGCCACTGACAATTTCTAGTGCAACAATTCCGAAACTGTAGACATCTGCTTTGTCTGTTAAATAGCCCCTCATAGCATACTCAGGTGCCATGTAACCTCTGAAAAAACAACCAAGGAAGAAAGGAAAAAAAAAAAAAAAGATCATTATTAGTGAATTCATCTTTTTCAATGAAAATCTGTGGTTTTCTCACTTGTAATGAACATATATTGGCTTTCCACATAATTCATGAAATCATCACATACATCTCCCTTTTCCTATGTAGAACTGTATACAGGAAGAGGAATAAACTTACATAGTTCCAGCAATTCGCGTGCTAATATGGGTGTTCTCTTCTTCATCAAGCTTAGCCAAACCGAAATCAGATATCTTAGCATTTAAATCTTTATCCAGAAGAACATTGGTAGCCTTTATGTCTCTATGGACAATTTTCAACCTCGATTCCTCGTGGAGATATGCAAGCCCTCTCGCTATTCCTATGCATATCCTCTGTCCGTTGCCCAGTTAAGGTTCAATCTTTGTTCCTCACGACCTAAACAAAGAAACGAGCAGATATAAGATCAACAGAGATATAATAGTAACAGATTCTAAGAGGTAAGTATGATAATAGTTTGCATTTACCGAAAAGTGCTCGAGCAAGACAATTGTTCTCCAGATACTCATAGATCAGAAGCAACTGGTTTCCTTCGATACAACAGCCGAAAAGCTTGACAAGGTTGGGATGTAGCAAGGCAGATATCATGCCTATCTCATTGACAAATTCTCGATTTCCTTGTTTCGACTTAGCAGATAGCTGCTTAACTGCAATTATTGTGCCATCGGACAGAGTACCCTAAAACACGGAGAAGTTAAGCAACTCATCTTTTTTTCTCCGTTCATCAAAATTGGGTGTCTGAATGAACAAAGAAGCATGCATGTATTTACTTACCTTGTAGACGGGGCCAAATCCTCCTTCACCGATCTTATTAGAATTATCGAAGTTATTTGTAGCAGCTTTGATCTGTCTTAGAGTAAAGTAACCAGTTTGTAGATCTAGTGCTCGAAGTTCTGTATCAAGAAGATCAAAAGTTGTTAGTAACCAAGGTATAATAGTTGAAACTGCAAACACATCCAATAGATAGACAAAAGATACTACCTACGATTCCAAAATAATTGTCGTTCTAGAGTTTTTATCATAGGTTAAGAAACATAAAAATTGGACAAAAATGCCCTTAAGCAATATCAATCTCTCCCCACCGATTCCTAAATTAACATGAGATGAAATAATATAAAAGAAAGAAATAAGGTAGAATAAAATAAGGAAAGATTATAGAATCTTGTGTGAATAAAATTTCAAAGAGATTAAATAGGTAAACAAAATTAGGAAATCTTTTAGAGATTGGGAGTAGGGGTAAACTTGTAATTTTCTTGGACAAATAGTTACCGACATTCAATTTGAAACAAAATTTAACCGCCGGAACGACACTTAGTTTAAATCAGAAAGAGTAGAATTAGCTGCAAAGACTTGCCTTTATCTTCAAGATCTTTGCCTCCTAGATACCCTTTCTTCCAGAGAATAAATAGAATCAAGAGCACGACCACGCATGAAGAGATGACAATTCCGATAATAGCTCCAACAGATAGCCCTGTACTGATACTATAGTCTACAAGAAACGAGAGACCATCTCATGATTAGGCACTGATCAAAAGGAATGTGGAATTAAAAAAAAAACCGAAGAAAATACTTACTAGGTGTGATGGCAATTGCAGATATCAACGGTCCATATACACCTCGATCAGGAATTGCCGTTGTACCCTTCCCTGTCCAGTACAAGTGGATGTCCAAGGTGCTACCATTTACAAAGGCAGTGAAATTTTTAATGATACCTTTTCTAACACCGTTAGCTTCCTCCGCTATATTAAAGTCTCTTAAAACCACCTTCCCCTGCAATGGGTGATGAACATTGGATGTGAGAATACGAGAAAGATGATAACAAAATATAATCTAGCAAATTATGAAACCACTTACTTGAATAGCTATATCAAATATCCTTCTCCCAAGACTGCTAAAGTTGGCAGTATCAGAAAACATAATTTCAGCAAAATGAAGCCGCACATTGTAGCTACCTTGGCGCAAGCAAAGTCCATAGAACTTGAGGGAAGAAGGGGAAACACGAGCTGTTTGGTAAAACTCTTCACTCATGGGTGCCATTGAAGAATCATTCGCTGCAGTATATGCACCATTGTCGTTTGCAATGTATGTTCCAGTGCTGCTATATGCCCATTTATCTCTAGATGCAAAGTGTGAAGGACCGGCCCCACTTGAGTTCTCTTCATATTCATTTCCATCAACTTCAACCGTACTTCCTCCATTATCTTTCTAACTAGAGTTGGTTGAAGTTGCCAGTAATTGATTTGCATTAGCTCATCATACTGAGAGCAATAAAAGTCCGTAAAAGAACGATGTTTATTCAAATGTAATGGAACCAAGAATCTTGGAACAAAAAGAATAAACTTATGGAATAAAAACGTGTCTTGGAAGAAAAAAAATGGAATAGATCATTTTAACGAGTAGAAAATGAATTATTTTAATCTAAAACAAAAATGGATAATCAAGTCAAACACTTTCTAAGTGGCTATATTTTAATCAGCAAAATAATACAAGTTCAATATAGTGCTTATATTTCAAAGAGTGAAAATGGAAAAAACGAACTTACAAATATTTTAAGGTAGCCATGTTGCGTAAGTATGATGGAATTGAACCAATAATTGAGCAATTCCTTAAAATCCTGCAAAACAGTGAGTTTGAACATTACGGAACTGATATTCTATCAACAGAGTTTTCTGAGATTCTTCACATAACGATACGATACTCACAACTCTTGCAAGGCTGTCATGCTTTGCAAATCAGGGAAATTCATGGATGTTCCTTCAACTTCAGATATCCTCCTAATAAAAAAAAAAAGATTAGTAACCAAACATATTATTTCTAGTATAATTGCAAATACACACTACTCGACCATATTCTTTATTTCTCTATTTGGTTTTGATAAAATGGAACAACACTTTTACAAAGAGAATATCTAGCTTACAGCTTTGTCATGTTTCTCAACAGGGATATTGTTGCAGGAATAGGACCCTCTAGTGACGTGCCCTGCATGTCTCTGTAACAGGATCAGTAGAAGATATAGTGATTAAGGCACAATGATTTTTTTTTGACAATTGTATAAGTAAAATAAAAATCCAAATGTAGAATGATCCAACTGAAGCATAATCAGACTCACAATTGTGTAAGTTTGGTCCAGTTTCCAATAAAATCAGGTATTTTCCCAGACATTGTGCTCCCATCTATCCTACTGCAAAACAGTATAATAAAAAGTAAGTGCCTTCAGATTTCAACTCATACTCGTGCTAATATCATAGATATGCATTTGAATTTTTTTACTTACAAATCTTCCAAGTTGATAAGATTGCCAAATGTCTCGGGTATCGTTCCATTGAAATTATTTGCAGAAAGCAGGCTGCAGGGAGAAGTGCACATCATTTGAAAATGAAACTATCATTATAACAAACGTAATATTATGATCAGCAATCTTACAGCCTCTCCAAATTGCTCAAACTTCCTAGGTTTGCCGGAAGATTTCCTTCAAGTAGATTATCTTCCAAATTCCTAGAGTTCAGATAACAACAAACAATCAGCATAAATCTACTTTCTTCAGTAGTTAACGTATTTTGCATACTAATTATGACTTACAGATCTTTCAGAGTGGTAATGTCGCCAATTTCAGCTGGGATTGTACCACTGATACGGTTTCCAAGAAGGGACCTGATGTACAAAATATAATGTGTTAAATATCAATGGATCATCTCCATATTTGAAGGTTGAAAGAATAAGGACCACTTACAATGTGACAACACGAAGCTGGGAAAAGATTGTAGGAATTGTACCATTAAGGTAATTTCGAGAGAGGTCTCTGGAAAAGAGAACTACAATCAGTCTTCTTTTGCACAACATCATACCTATTTGCACTAGTGCCAGTTAAAGATCCAAATATTGTGTATCCCACAATTCAAGAAAAGTGAGATTTGAACTTTGACTCCTTATCATCATAGTCAAACTACAACTTCAGATGACAAAAATTCTAAAACAAGTAATTGGAAATTTCCCTATAAGCAGTGATGTCACAGAATGTTTTTGAAACATGAAATATTGCATTAACAGTGTTTGATGAAAAGAAGACACCAAGAAATGTCTTAATGTCTAAATTGCTGTTGGTTTTTGACAAAACAAGTGAACATACAATACCAGCATTCAGTCTATCACTATAATGGAGTGGCCTGAATACAAAAAGTTGATTCTTACATCTCTTGCAGATATGTAAGATTTACAAATTCCTCAGGCAAAGTTCCAGTCAAATTGAGACCCTTCAACTGGCTGCATGGCCAAAACAGAGATGTTAGATTTAAGAACATGATTGAGAAAACTCACAAGAGCTAGCTCGAAACTATTATCTGCCTCTTTCTCCAGAACTTGTAAGCAGAGAAAAACGAGGTTAATCATGAGAGGATATTGAGGTCAAATTTCATATTAACTATCTAGTAATCTAAAAGCAGCCTTTTACTACATAGAAGCTTCATAGCACAAAGAATAAACCAAATTAATCATATTCAATCGATAAAGATAAACATCTTTAGTTAAGCCACTTAAATCATAGAACTTATATATGACTAATGCCTAATGTCTATAAAAATCAGGTGAACTCGTATAATATCTCAGCTTAGAATTTGAACTTATTTATGATTAAATAACGAACCAAAAATCTCATTGTGTATTCCCCAACCAATTAGCAGATTAGTTGGACACTAAGTGAAGCTTCAAATGCATGATCGCCTCATTCAGTAGTGGCTGTGTAAGAACTTAACATTGCTTCTTAACAGATATAATTTGCTCTTAGGCGAACTTAATAATACATCAAGTCTTAAAATTTTACGAAGAGAGTAAGAGCATACATGTGAGTCACATGGCATACAGCGCTACTATTAAAGGAACAATTGCAAGCGACACCGCTATATATTTTATCAGTCCAGGTCGTGTTAAACGCACTAGCCTCATTGCAAGAACGTTGACTAAGATTCCAGTAAGGGTTATCCAGCTTCAAGGATATTGTTCGAAGAACTTCAACTGCAACCAGAAGTGATTAACACCGCATTTATAATGGGAAACATTAGAAATATTGCAAAACAACATTTTCCAAGTGTTACCTAGTTTCCTCAATGGACCAATGTCCAAACAACGAAACTTTATAATAAGCAAGTAAACTCATTAAAAAAGGTGATGGCTTCTTCAATTATGTAATTCAACCATGGTCACTATTCTGTAATTATTAATTCTTAATGAAGATAATTAACAACTTTGACTTTCAATTGTACGAGGCGATGATTCCAATTGTACTCAGAGTTGGCCATTGTCCTTGAAAAGTCAAAATATCTCATTCCAAAATACACACCAAATCCATCTGTTCACACTTGTCTCATTTCAAAAATATACGCACAATATAATAATGTCAATTTATTACAATATTAATAATATATAGCACAATTATCATAGTCAATGCAATAATGTATAGCACAGTTATAGTAATGTACTTTTCTTATCTTGTTGGGGAAGAAATAACACAATACAATCAAAAATTTCCTCTTTACCAGCGATGCTGTAAAAATAGTAAAGATCAACAGGACACCATAATTATAAGTTGAAATCAGAAAAGTAAATGCTAAATGTGAATAAATAGATCTCCTTTTTTCTCAAAAGGTAGTTCATCATCAATCCTAATATTAAACATATGAAAATATAAATAAAAAAATGCAAAAAAATCAAGCAAAAGATAAGAGTCATAAGACAGATTCATGTGAGTAGGCATTAAAGAGTTAAAATAATAAATTAAAAAACAAAACCTTCATATTGGACCAATTGATTAAAAGAAACCCTACTATTTCTGAACTTACAAATTCCAAAATTTATAAAACAAACACAAATATCAAAACAATACTTGTATTTAAAATTTTAAATGCTAAAATTAAAGACTAAATTAAGAAGAAAAAAAATCGTTTCTCCTTGTTTCTAAATTTCATCATAAACACACAGAGAAAGGAAAAATTCTTGAGAAACGTACCTTCCTCTTGAGGGAGAAGTTGAGCAGAAGATGTGAAAAGTAAAGATGCAAAGACACTTGCAAAAATGCAGATTTTGAAGAAATTTGCAGTCATTGAAGGCCTTGTTGGAAGAATGAATTCCATTGAAACAAATGGTCGAAAACTGTGCATACATAAATATCCGAAAGTACATATATTTATGCTCGCAAAAGAAATGTAGTCTGTATAGAACTCAGAAACGAAGAAAAATCTGAAGAAGGAAAGAGAAAGGTAGTTAGATTTAATGGCGGGAGAGAAAAAAAAATTAAATGTAAAATGAATGATATTTTATAGACGAAAAGAGAGAAAGATGAGAGACATAGAGATATGCAAATGGGTTTTGAATGAAATAAATAAGGTTGAAAGGGTCAGATTTGTCAATTTCGTACAAAACGAAGGAGTTAGTGAAGATATTGTCAAGTCGCGATATTTAGGAGGAGAAAATCCAGATTATGTTACATGTTCGATGTATCTCCTAAAAATCGAACTGAAGTCAAAGTTAATGTATCTGAAGTCTGAAGAAACAAGCTGTTCGATCGCCTTTTGATCGAACTAAGGAAGCGCGAACCAATGCAGTTGTGAAGTACGATGACGAACTAAATTAGTTATATGATATGATGATAAACTGGTATGCGGCGAAGCTAAATGAACTGATTTACAACCCTATGATCGAACTTACGAAAGAGGAACTGATTCAGCTCGAAGTTATAACGGCGAACTGATTAATAGGGAAAATGACGAACAGATTTTAAACCTAACTAACCGCTATTTTAGCAGAACTGTTAGTCCATATTCCATATTTTGTGGGATGAATCTCAACCAACTCGTATTCCAGGGAGTCTATATATACCTCTTGTGTTCATTCTTTATTTTTTCCTTATGCACACATATATTCAAAATACACACACGCACAATTGCAAAAAGAACACACAAATATTCTCTTCTTTTTTCTGACTTGAGCGTCGGAGTCCCATTGCCGAGAATCCCTCCTGGTGTTTGTTTTGCAGGTCTTTGGATTCAAGATTACAAGTTTTTGGATCGGGAAACCAGAGAATCGAATCGGAGCAACATCAAGGTTCAAGATCTCGAGTTTTAGGGTTGAAGAACCGGAGCTTTGGATTGGAGCAATATCAATTGGCGCCGTCTGTGGGAAAACAATCTGAGTTTTAAGACGTTGAAGATAACAGACATGGTGAATACCGGAGGATTAAGAAGAAGGATGGAAGTCGGTGATTCATCTAGAAGACATGAAAATCGAGAGGGTGACCGGAGTCCTACCCTGGTGGATCCCTCTCGTACCATCACTTTAACGCCGGAGGAACTGGCAGATTTGATGGAGGCAACTGTTCAGAAGGCTATGGGGAAACAAAGAGTTGAGTCACAGCAAGATAATGTGGATGCCCATCGGGGAGAAAAAAACAAGTGATTATAGGTCACGAACGGATGAGAGGGAAAACCAGTTTGATCACTCTCGGGGACAGAAACAAGGCCACGATGAATTATCGGAAACGGTTAACGAGCTGAAAAGAGAATTGAAAGAAGTTCAGCGTAATATCCGACGAGTTCCGAAGGGTTTAAGGGGGAATCCCTTTTCGGAGGAAGTGATGAAAGACGAATTACCGGCATCTTTTCGACCGGTGAATTTTGATTACGATGGTACTGCTGATCCGTGGGATCATTTGTGACGATTTGAAAATACCGCTCTCTTACACCGATATTCAGATGGCATCAAGTGCAGGGTGTTCGCTACTACCCTCACCAAGGCTGCTCAGACCTGGTTCAGCCAACTGACTGATGGAACTATTCATGACTTCAAACAATTATCAGAGTTATTCTTACATCAGTTCGCCAGTGCCAGAAGACAGCGGCGATCTACTCAAACTCTGTTCGGGGTAAAACAGAAAGGGGATGAGACGTTGAGAGAGTACGTTAAAAGGTTTACAGATGCGACCCGTGAAGCTCCTGAGGCTTCAGATGACTTAATAGTCAACGCCTTTATACAGGGTTTGAAAGAGGGCGACCTTCATACCTCTCTGGTTAAGAAGATGCCAAATAATTTCGATGATTTATTGCAGAGATCCACCAAGTATATCAACCTAGATGAGATAGTTCGGATTAAGAAAGACGAGAGCTCCAGCCGAGCTAATAAGTCACAGGAACAGGAGTCTACAAGGAGGAAGGAGATGGGAGAGTCTCGAGCAAAGTTCACACTCCCACCATTACGAGATACCAGGGTAGGGAGGAGATATGACCAGTACACGCCATTGACTGTTCTCCCCGAACAAGTGCTGATGGAGATAGGGAACTTGCCCCAATTGAGATGGCCAGCGACCCGAAGCCCAAGTCCCAAGAAACAGTCCACCTTTGGAAATGACAAGCTCTGTCGCTTTCATAATGAATATGGACATGGTACCAATGAATGCTCGCATCTGAAAGACGAACTGGAAAGGCTGATTAGGGAGAACAGACTCGCTCGGTATGTTCGTTGAACAGGTACGAACTGATAAATGATGAAGCGAGACGGACAGGTTTGAATTCAATACTTGAAATGTCACACTTCTGTATGGTGCTTGCTACTCTTTTCAATTTCTCTTACCTTAATAAAATGAGAAATATTCACTCTCCTAATAAAATGAGAAATATTCACTCTCCGTGGATGTAGGCTAATTTAGCTGAACTACGTTAAATCGTTGTGTTTTTTCTTTTCTGTTTGATTTCGTATGATTGCTGTTATGCTTGCTGATTAAGTGAACTGAGTCCTGATTAAGCGAACTACAACATTCCCTCGGAATGTAAACACTCCCTCGGAGTTTCCTGATTAAGCGAACTACAACATTCCCTCGGAATGTCTTGATTAAGAGAACTACAACATTCCCTCGAAATGTAAACACTCACTCGGAGTGTCCTGATTAAGCGAACTACAACATTCCCTCGGAATGTCCACTCCCTCGGAGTATCCTGATTAAGCGAACCAACACATTCCCTCGGAATGTCCTGATTAAGTGAACTACAACATTCCCTCGGAATGTACACTCCCTCGGAGTATCCTGATTAAGCGAACCAACACATTCCCTCGGAATGTCCTGATTAAGCGAACTAACACATTCCCTCGGAATGTCCTGGTTAAGCGAACCAACACATTCCCTCGGAATGTACTGATTAAGTGAAGTATGACATTTTAAACGAACCAAAAACATTCCCTCGAAACGTATTGATTAAACGAACTGAAACATTCCTCGGAATGTGCTGATTGAGTGAACTGATAAGTTACTTATATATCCTATGGTTCAATAGTTTATTGATAAAGTTTTAATGATTTAAGTACCTTATACTTACAACCAAATAGATATACATGATTGGAAAAAGTCGTAATAGGAAGTTTGATAGATTGTTCGCAATAAGACACGAAGCATTTCTAGACAAAAAAATATATAAGAAAATTTTACAAACTATCAGCAGACGGTTCCTCGGAAGGAGCCGGGAGGACTGACAGATCAACAGTGGAGGTCGGCGGTACAGGGAGATCGAACATCTCTTCGGGCAGATCTGTGGCACCTTCGATTGGAAAAGGATTCGAGCTAGAACTTTGGCGCTCAGGAAGAACCTCCGAAATAGCTTGTTCTAAATATTCTTCCCACCAAACCGCGTCAACTGGTTCGTTCGGATTTCCCTGCCAGCCGGGAGGACTAGAGAAGGATTGCATTAACTTTTGACCTAGTTCGGAGAGACGAAACTGAAATTGAGATTCCGGCAGCACTTGACCGGTCTCTTGTTGATATTGTTTAAGACTCTCGTCACCTGCTCCTGGCATAAGCGAACTGCCTCTAGAAAATAGGCTTCGGTCATCGGAGCAGCCTTGGAGAGAAAAATGACAGAGTTCCAAATCTGATGGAAGATCATGTCACGATAGACGGTGGCAATCAGCGTCATCTCCGGGCTCCGAGCAAATCGATGATAACCTTCAATTGATCCAGCTTGATAACCCTGTCTTCTCATCTCCTCCCCGAACTGAGCCTTCAAACTCTTTTCCTGCTCCAGTTCCTCTCGAAGCCTTCGGTTCTCTGCCTCCACTGCGAGAAGAGTTGTCTACTTCTCCATGGCAAAATTCTCTTTCTGTAGCAACAGCTCATCATTTTTCAAACCATCTGAGCGGGCTACTGCTAGATCGACTTCGCATTGTTCCAGCAGAGCAGTTAGCTTGTCGGTCTTCTTAGCATGAATAGATAGATCACTTTCCAGCGTCTTTTTCTCATCCATGACCTCCTTTAACTTGGCGTAGCTTTTCCGAGTCTCGGCTCGCCGGCGAAGGGTTTTCTTAGCATAGTCCTCGAAAATTGTTTTGGCATGAACAAGACGAGTTAGATTCTTTTTCACTTCTTTCTCCTCGGGATCGAGTTCATCCTCGCCACTTTCCACCGCGCCTTCCTCCATCACTGCCAGCTCGTTCGCAGCTGCTTCTTCGGTTCGCTGCTTCTTTCACCTCGAACTATGTGAGGAAGAAACCCCCATTTTCTTAGCAGAGGTTACTGCAGCCTGATCCTCATGAACCTCTATTATTAAATCAATAGGTTCAGAAGGCGCGCTTGTAGCAGGAAGTGGGTTAGGTTGGATTTTTTAGGAAGACTGAATGGCAGTTGTGGGAGAAACGGGCCCCAAACTCTCTAGGAGAACCCCCGCCTCCTCCTGTAGGATGTTCTCCGTTGAGCCAGACGTCTTGCTAGCCAATTTAGCAAGACGAGCTTCCTCAGTCTACTTATAGGTCGCAGCCAAGTCAGGATCTACGCCATGCTGGGGGGAAAAAGGAGTTCGTTCTTCGGTAGGAACCTCGGCAACAAAACTGAAAAATTGATGCATCAACTTGTCTATAAAAAAGAATAATATAGTCAAGATACAATTCGACACAATAGTATGAATTAACGTGAGAAAGTACAAGAATTAAATAATAACTTAAATTGAATCCGGTGGGGGTTTGGCTGTTCGGATAAAACCCCTAAAAAGACAGCAAGGACTCGCAGGAGCTTAACCTCACTATGTCGAACCACCCATTTGTGAAAATTTTATTCAGAAGAGAAATTTGGGAATCGATTTGAGGAGGATGATCTAGTTGGGCAGAAATTCGTTGGTTCGCGAATAAAACAATAGTATTTCTCCGAAGAACTGACTTTCTCGTCCCCGGGATATAGAAAAGAAGCTCGTCTCTCGCCTCTACGAGGGCTTAAATAGAAGCGGAAAGGGTTCGTATGCTTTAATACAAAGCAAGATTGGAATCGCTCAGAAGATGGTTCGACCCCCATCCATTTGCAAACCATATAAAAAGAAACTATATAACTTATGGAATTTGGGTGTAATTGGTTCGGGCATACACCAAATGCCAAACCAATCTCAAGAAAGAATGGATGAATATGAGGAACTAGTCCTAGGGTTACATGCTTAAAAAACCAAGTCTGATGGCCAGCGGGAGCTCTATGGGGCCTATCATCAGAGTTAGGAATTACAACCGAATAACCACCCACCAGGAAGGAACTAAGTAATATGGTATAAGTATGAGTGGCTCTAGTGGAAGAAAATACGGTGTCTACAGATTTCTTTCGGGGTTTTTTGGGGAAATTGGAGGTTTTCCTTTGTGGTGAAAATGGAGAATCAGGGTTCATGGGTCTGGAATCAGAATGTAGAGAGAATTGGTCAAAACCTTCTTCTGAGTCACTCTCATCCCTAAGACGAATTAAACGATGGGAAGATGCCATTAAAATATAAGGACTGAGAAAAAGAAGATTGGTACTTGGGAGTTGAAAGATTCTAGAGATTGGGAAGAAAGTCCGATGTTGATAATAGGTCTACAGTGATTCCTCTGGTGAAGGGATTTTGCAGCGTTTCTGCAAAAGGATTTCTGGGATGATAAAAGTGATATATATAGGGAGAAGATGATGATTAGCATGGAAGATAACGATTGATGTTTGGGGGGGAAAAATTGAAAAGTCGCTTCTTTTGGCCTTTGGATGCAACGAAATCTGACGATGGAAAACGAAAAGACGCTAAGCGGGAAACATGCTTCGCCAAGTGTCGATTAGATGGGACTGAAGCGGCTGAAGAGACGTTTCGCCTTGGAAAGGCGCGTTAAGTGTTCGGCTAATACAGTGGAGAACTACTTTAGTGCGTGTAAACACGCACTTCGAAGGGGGGGAGTACTTGATATGGTTGAACTAAGTCGAACCGAGTCCTTCTCCTAGAAACCGAACTGAAGTCAAAGTCAATGTATCTGAAGTCTGAAGAAACAAGTTGTTCGACCGCCTTTGGATCAAACTAAGGAAGCGCGAACCAATGCAGTTGTGAAGTACGATGACGAACTAAATTAGTTATAGGATACGATGATAAACTGGTATGCGGTGAAGCTAAACGAACTGATTTACAACCCTATGATCGAACTTACGAAAGAGGAACTGATTCAGCTCGGAGTTATAACGGTGAACTGATTAACAGGGAAAGTGACGAACAGATTTTGAACCTAACTAACCGTTATTTCAGCGGAACTGTTAGTCCATATTGCATATTTTGTGGGATGAATCTCAACCAACTCGTATTCCAGGGAGTCTATATATACCTCTTGTGTTCATTCTTTATTTTTTCCTTATGCACATATATATTCAAAATACACACACGCACAATTGCAAAAAGAACACACAAATATTCTCTTTTTTTTCTGACTTGAACGTCGGAGTCCCATCGCCGGGAATCCCTCCCGGTGTTTGTTTTGCAGGTCTTTGGGTTCAAGATTACAAGTTTTTGGATCGGGAAACCGGAGAATCGAATCGGAGCAACATCAAGGTTCAAGATCTCGAGTTTTTGGGTTGAAGAACCGGAGCTTTGGATTGGAGCAATATCAATGAGGACTGTATTATTTTTATGAGTAAGATCATTTTTATTTGATGAAAGGTGTATACAATTCCATTATAGAAAGATGATATATGGAACTTGTTGGTTTTATTTTTTTAAAGTTTCTGTAACACAAATTACTACTAACATATTTCGAGTTACTAATATTTTATAGCACATTTGTGTTATTTTTGGTAGCAGTATTACTGATTTGTATTTAAGTAGGTTTCATAAAACTTAGACATTAATTTCTATATCAAATTCACATACTTCCTTCCACACATAAATATATACATAAATAATTCAATATATAAACGAGTCATTTTTTTTAAATTCAATATTTAATATTTAGTCAATCAAAAGTTTTTTTTTTTTTTTTGGAGAAAACCATCAAATCTCACAGAAAGCATAGTTTTGGTTTGATTTGTCAAGAGGGCTGAAAATTACTCTCTCTCTCTCTCACACACACACATATAACATCACATGCACCACTTTTGCCGGACAATATTCCTATATGGACATTATATCAAAAACTACAAAGAAATAATGATAAATACATAAATTAGTCAAAAAAGAAAAAAAGTAACTGAAAATTATTTTAAATTTTTTTTTTTTAATAAAACTTGAAAATTTTCAAGCATGATAATTAAAAAATATCTAAAATTTATCTGAACTTGAAAATGAACTTAAATTTTAAAAATAACCAAAATGAACTTAAAAAATATTTCATAAATTCAAAACAATATTTGAAAATCATTTAAATAAAGTTAAAATACCCATGCTATTACCCATTTACCCATTCTCTTATCCAAATAATTGGTGAAAATACAAAACCTGCCAGATTTGAAAATTCAAAAGTGAAACAATCATAATCTAATAATTGAACAAGTGGCATATATGTACACACTGTCACACACACAGATTCCAGTCAGAAAATAAATAAATAATTATGATGTGGACCCCATAGAAATTAAATGTGTCATCAAGAGTCAAACATGAAGATATGGACTTGTTCTTTGCAATTTCCTAACTTTAGGAGAATTAACTTTTAGTTAGAAAAGAAGTTACTCATTAATCGCCTTTATGTCAGACGAATTAATAGTATTCAACTTTTATGACTAAAGAATGCATGCATGCACGCATCCTATTCATAGTTGAATGATATATGAACTATTTACACGACCTCATTCTAGATCTCATGGATAATTTGACGAGTCATATTCAGTTGGTTAAATTCTAATTAGGTTTAACAGTTAATTTGTTAAATATTAGAGGCGTTTTAATGAGGATGTTTTGCATGCCTAAATATATTTTATAAGATGTTTTAAAGGTTATAAAATTGTGTAATTGAATTAACACATCAAAATTTTTGTGCACCTAATGCATGCATCTAAAATTCATACATTCGGATTTACCCGACCCGTCATGCATAACCATATATGCGTCGTCAGGTTTGCGCACAAACTCGCACAAACTGTTCCCTGGTGTCATACATTTATGTCATGTTAGTCATATCTTTTAATAGTATTAGTAATATATTTTAGTTATATTAGTCATACATTTAGTAATGTTAATTGTACCCTAACATTTTTTTAGACATACATATTAAGTACATTTCATATCATTTAGTTATGTTAGTCATACATTTTAGTTATGTTAGGTTGTACCTTTAAGTTATGTTAGATAGATGGCTTTATATATTAAATAAAGATATGACTATGTTAATATAAAGATAGAAGTAATATCACATGAATATATGAGTAATATCACTTAAAGGTATAAATATATGTACAAATTGTGCCGAATTTTTTTTTTTTTTACTTAAAGTTTATAAAAAGGTTATGTTATTCGTACATATATGTATGACTAATATAACATAAATGTATGACTAACATACTATAAAGGTAAGCGCAAAAAAAAAAGTTATAATATTTGTATATAAACTTATGATTAATATAACATAAAGGTAAGACCAATATATTATAAAAGTCACATCACAAAAAAAGGGCGTGGATCCAGGTCAGTCCTGACCTGACCCGAGCACACCATGCACCAAGTGCACAAGAGACCAACTCTTGAATTAAATACATAATTTGAAATGAATTAATTTAAAATTCATTTAAATTAGAGTGGATTCTAAATCCACCCATATTGCTTAATTAATTCATCAAAAGTGATGGTTTCATATATATATATATATATATATATATATATATATATATATATATATATCAATTTAAATATTGTTGATGGATTTACTACTATGAATTTGAAAATTTAATTTCCTCAAATCCTTCCACCAAACACAATCTAAGAAATTTTTTTATCTTAAAGATATAAATTATTAAAGTGTTTGTGTAAATAAAATGATGGAGTTTATAAGATGTTAACTAATATTCAAAATGGCGTAACTTAAATAATTAAATTTGATGGAGTTAATTTATCAATTGACATAAGAACTTATTTTATAAATAAGTTGGAGATATATAAACCAAGAAAAGGGACAAGTGGATCAACCGGCATTGCCTGGATTTGAAGGGTTAATTTCAGATTTAGTAAAATATAATTTATTTATTTTTAATTGAAAAATCCAAACTAACAACAACTAATTTGTGTGATTCTACCTAGGATACCTGCCACTATATAGATAGTGTAAGAAATCAACTTGTAGTCGCCAAAACTTAAAATCAATATTGGTAATTAATTGGGTGTTGCAAAAAATCAAATCTTATTGTTGTAATTTTATCAAACTCTCTTAAAGAACTAATGAGCTCTTAAAAGTATGCTTATAATTAGATCAATCAAACACCATCCGAAACATGAAAACAATCGTATAAGGTTCCAAATATATGTGTATATATTAAAATTTAAAATATACGTATGAAACATATATGTTTATAATTTTGGAATACACAATATTTATTTAAAAACCCTAAAAAAGAAAATTCTGAAATCTCAGTAACAAAATCTTAAGTTGAACAAATGGTATCATTTTAACTCAAGTTTAATTCTAGTAATAATGACATTCTAATTAATTATCTATAATTAAAAGTCTTTTCGTAGATTTTTTCAAAAAAGAAAAACTTAATATTTTTTCATGAAGATCTTGATTAAAACAGCAACCTAATTTATTGCTACTTAACATAAATTAATTTAATCAAAAAAAAAAAGACTTCTCGCAATGACGTCAAGAATATATGATGGAAAATGGAATCTCCTTTCCAATAGCAATACAGTACTTAATGCATAAAGATTAAAGACTCGAAATGTTTTCTAATAATTTAACTTTATATTTATTCATTTATTAAAATTAAAATGCCGCCTCATATTTTTACTTGCTTAGAAGTCATTTCTATAAAATATAATACTCATTATAGAGTGATATTTTATAGAAATATCTAATTGAAGTTATTTTTTAGAATAAAATCCTAACCTCTTCTTTTTTTTTTTTTTTTTGTGGTTTGATGAATAATTTAATTTATAATTTATAAATGTAATTAATTGAGACTGGTAAAATTTAAATCACATGAACTTGTTTTCAAGAAATCACTTAATAACGTGATTTTATTTTATTTTTTATTTTTATAAATAGATGTCCTCATCATCTTTATTGCAGTTTTCCTGGAAGGTGAATCGGAAGAAGTAACTCCACGCACGTTTTATTTGATTGTTCAATGTTACAATTTTTTTTAAGATTAATTAGTAATGTTACCTCTTTTGACTTGTATGTATATAAAATATTACTATAAATATATATAAAGTGATGCTATTAATATATATATATATATATATGTATGTATATATATTTATAATATATATTTTATATATGTGTTATAATAATATTGATATCGGAGATGAAATATTATTCATAATGAAATCGAGCAATATAATATACTGTACCCTATTTTTTCTTTAAGCATTTTCCTTAAATCAGAATTGTGCCATAAATAAAAAAAGTTACGCCTATCTGTATTCGATAATATTATGATTAGATATAAGTACGTTGCCAGATTAATTAATTTAACAAGTTAGGACAAAATTGAATTTGAAAAACGATGTCGTGCGACAGTGGTTTTATTGACGTGAACAAAAAGATAGGTAGAATATTATTTTTCATAGTTTTGTTTATTTTTTATTTTTACTTCAAGTTAGTTAGGCGTAGAAATTTAAAAGTTAAAAAGTATTACATTTATTCGTAGACAAATTAACGGTTTTCTTTGCATAACTACAAGTTGATTGGATATCGAGATGATATTTATTTGTGAGGTCATAAACATAATAATAATATATGTATAAGTATTAGTTTTGTGACAAAAAATATTACGTCTATCCATAATTGAAATGTCAATTATTTTTAATAACTATAGCCTGATTGAATATTGAGGTTCTTTAATTACGGACTGATATAATATTGAGTGTTTTAAGAGCTAATATCATATTGAGATTGTATTTATTTCCAAGTTCATAAAAATATTACTATTGGAATTAATAATCGGATCCGTGTAAATGGATCATCCAGGTGGGTTGGTCGTATTCCACACGAAATATATTATGAAGTATAGGAGTTAAAGTATAAATAAGAAGTGTTGGGAGTAATTGGATAACTCCCTCTTTAATAATTGTAATTTTGTAGAAAAGTAACACACGCATAATGTAGAATACGAATTCTGCAGAGAATCGTACCATGACACAACCACAAATATAGTACTTCTCATATACATTAAATATATCATTTGAATTGTTACACGTGGTGAAATTTTCAGGTGATTTTCATACAAATATAGGAGTAGAAAAAATATTAAGATAGGTTGCGACCTCAACCGTGTAGAAGATAATATTATTCTGCTGGGAATGGTAGCCCATAACCATATCCTTCAATTACTAATACATGTATAGGTATTATTTTTAACATGAAATTTCTGAGTTTGGAAAACAAGACTTGTAATTTGCATTTATATTAGCAAGTGCTTTTGAAGCGTAACGAATAACTTTTATGAATAAGTTTTTGTTTCGTTAATACTTGCAAATATTCTATTAGTTTGTTGTTATTTTATTTATGTATAAAAATAGTATTTTTAGTTGTAAAACTAATATTTATACATTCGTCAGTTCATACACAATTGTTGCCTTTCATCCCATTATCAATCAATTAATATTATTATTATTATAAATTATGTGTAATTAATTGTGGGTTCCATAAAAAAAAGGAGGGATTAAAATCACCCATCAACTTCTAAACACACCCTATATTTAAAAATACAAAAGTAAATACATACTTAAAGATTAAGATACCCTCCATACACATGTGAAATAATTCGTCCCATTTTAAAACCCAACTTTTCAAAATTTCATTTTCCCCCCATTTTGCGAAGAAAAACTACAATGAATAATGGATATACATTTAAAACAAAAAATGTTAGATTTCACATGCATGGTTTTAAATAGTATATGTTTCATTTTTGTAAGTTCAAAAAATTTCTGCAGAAATTACGCGTTCGATTCACATAGGCTGAAGAAATCAACACTCATTCGGCTACCGATAGTCGAACAAAAAGAGGTATGTGTACAACAGAGAGTGATAGTGCGGCCTTGGCCAAACATACCGCAGTGTTCGGTCGCCATAACCGAACAAAAAGATCTATGTTCGGCTAATGTAGCCGAACAAGACCCATTTCGGCGGCAGACTAGAGCCGAACACTACGCTTGAAATTTTTAAGATTTCAGGTGAAAATATTGAATAATACTCGATAATTCTGCAAAATTTTGGAAAAAAAGATGGAGTGTGCTTAGTAGAATAAAAGAATTGAATAAGAAATGGAAGGGAGAAATCAAATAAGAGGATGAATCTTTTGTTTTGGACGATGGAGAGAAGAGAAAAAAGTGATTCATACCTTTCAGTTTTTTTTTTTTTTTAACCACAAAAGATATAATTAGAAAAAGATGAGGTGTACTTAGAAATTTAGGGTGCATTTGGATTGGGGGTTTAGGTTGGTTTCGGATTACTATCCAACCTAAACCCCCGTTTGGTTTGGGGGTTTAAAACTTGAATTACAATCCGGGCCTGGTTTTATCCATGTGATTAGGTTGAATTAAGGGGTGTTTTATAAACCCCCAATTTTGGTGGGTTTAAATAATCCAAATAGTAACTTAGGATTTTGGACCAAAATGTCCTTACTTTTTGCATATATATATATATATATATATATATATATATAAATATATTAAAAATTTAATATATATATATAATTAAATTTCTAGATATTATATATAGATAGATAATTAAATTATTTTTTAATCTTTTAATATATATATATATATATAAAATTAAATTTTGGGATATTAAATTATATATATAATTAAACTATTTTTTAATCTTATAATATATATATATTTAAATTTTCGAATATTATATATATATTAAATTATTAAATTATTAAAAAAATAATTTAATATATATATATATATATAATTAAATTTTCGAATATTATATATAATTAAAATATTTTTTAATCTTTTAATATATATATATAATTACATTTTTGGATATTATATATATATATAATTATTTTTAATCTTCTAATATATATATAATTAAAATTTTGGATATTATATATATAATAAATTATTTTTTAATCTTTTAATATATATACAATTAAATTTTTGGATATTAAATTTTATATATATATTAAATTATATTTAATCTTGTAATTATATATAATTAAATTTTGGGATATTAAATTATATATATATAATTAAGTTATTTTTTAACCTTTATATATATATATATATATATATATATATATAAATTTACGGATATTATATATATATATATTAAATTATTAAAAAATAATTTAATATATATATAATTAAATTTTAGGATATTATATATATAATTAAATTTTTGGATATTATATATATTAAATTATTTTTTAATCTTCTAATATATATACAATTAAATTTTTGGATATTATATATATAATTAAATTATTTTTTAATCTTATATATATATATTAAATTATTAAAAAATAATTTAATATATATATATAATTAAATTTTCGAATATTATATATATAATTAAAATAGGTTTTAATCTTTTAATATATATATAATTAAATTTTTTGATATTATATATATATAAAATTATTTTTTAATCTTTTAATATATATACAATTAAATTTTTGGATATTAATTTATATATATATATATTAAATTATTTTTTAATCTTTTAATATATATATATATATATAATTAAATTTTGGAATATGAAATTATATATATATATAATTAAATTATTTTTTTAATCTTCTAATATATATATATATAATTAAATTTTGCGATATTAAATTATATATATTAAATTTGAATTGAGAAAAGAAAGGAAACTCTAATTAGGGGCATTTTGGGAATTTCACATGTTATATATTATCTAACTTACAAACCAAACACATACAACTATAAGCTAACCCAATCTAACCATTCAAACCAAACACAAAATATATAAATAACCTAACCTAAACCAACATACCAAACACTCAAAAAAAGTACTATTTTACCTTTGATGAACAGTAAATTATCACATTTTTAGCCAATATGCTATAAACCCATCCTTCAAACCAAACGAGCCCTTATTGAATTGTAAATCACGAGTGTACAGTGTACTTAATAGATGAGATGTGCTTAGAAGAAGTTGATGGGTGACTATAAGTCCTGCCAGCCCCACCCGAGTCTCAACCATCCGTCAGTCCTGCCAGCCCCACCCAAGCCTCCCTACAAAAATTATCATCATTTTTGTCAGTTTCTGTTCAACTTGCAATTTAAAATTTCTTTTCCACTTTCTTTCTTTGACTTTGCTAGCTATTGGGAAATTTCTTTTTAATCGTTCTTTTCTCTTCTGTGTTTGGCAGTTAAATTTTTCATTTGCATTTTTTTTAAATGCTACATGTTCAGATTTTGAATAAATACTTTTATTTAAATTGAATACTTTAAATTTACTTTAGGTGAATAATTATTTAAATATATTGATATGATTGTATATATTAAAAAAAATCTTGTTTTTTCCTATTAATTCCCTCAATTCATACTTAAAAAAAAGAGTTTAAATATATAGTATAGTTTTTAGTATGTATAGTTTCTAATTGTATAAATTCATCAATAAAAAATAACCAACACACATTTTTTTTAAATATATACTATTTAGAAAAATAATTAAATAGGTAATACAGTTTAAATAACAAATTATTTTAAAATTGTAAATAAAAATTATTTATATTTATTGATGTAAAACATAATGAAAGATTAGACAATGGGTAAAAGACTCATACATAATGATTATTAATGTTAAAATAAATATGAATGTGTGTTAATAAATTGAGGATGTGTCACGAGGGATGCATATTAATGAATATTAGTAAAACTCATTATTGTGGATCTTGTTACTAATAATTTTAGTGATTGATTATGCTGGTCTACGAATTGTTCATGTTGATCAGTGTTGACAAACATTAACCCGAGTTAGTTAGACTTTGGCTGAGCTATATGAGCTTCTGTTTTCCACATAAGAGCATCTCCTTTGTAATTTGTGTTCAAATTATATATGTTGTCAACACTTATTCTTATGTGATCTGTCAATCCGGTTGGAACGCTCAATTTCGACTCTGAACCAACGATTTTGGAAAATCACGGGAGATCAAGCTGAACTCGAACTCGAACCATTGGAGTTCACAGTTTTGGTTCTGATTTATAACACCGGCTCCAACAGTTATATATGTATAATTTTATTTTTAAGTTTTCATAAAGTTTTTTATTTAAATTTACATATAAATAATAAAATCACTTTTAAAACCATCTCCAACACTGTAGAACTTCATATAAATTTGATGATTTTTTTTTTCAACAGTGCGCTAGATGATTGCCAAATCATCTCAACCGCTCTTTTTGCGCTACATTTACATCAAGACAAATTTTGAGCTACCTTTTTTTTTTCTTTTCTTTTTCTTTTTTTGTTTATTTTGTTTTATTTTTTCTTTCAATTTTTATTTATTTTCTTATCTTTACCTTTTGTTTCCTTTAAATTTTGGGCGTTATTAAAGGTTATAAATTTATGATAAATTTCATTCAAAATTTTTGTTATCAATAGTGAATATTAATAAGTATATGATAATAAATTGCTAAAAAGAGTTAATACTAAAGAATATTATTGAATATTCATTTTTAGTGGAAAATAGTGTAGGCTAGTGGAAATCAATGACAATTTTTACATTAAAATAGTGCAAAATTCACTGCTAACTAGTGTTCAATCAATGCTGAAGATGATCTTATATACAAAATAACAATTTTATTTGAATTAACAATATGATTATAAATTTAAAACTAGAATGTACATGCACAAGTTAAAATTTACGGGTTACAAGTTACAACAATGCAACTTACAAGTTACAACTTTAAAAATTAGAAACTATAATTTAATACAATGAAATACAAACCACAAAACTAAAAAATAATGACAACTTGCAATACAAATTAAAAGAAAAATCAATACAATTTAAAGTTAAAGAGTAAAATAACACACTATCATTTGTATATAAACCGACGGTTGAAACCCCTACAATTCAAAAAATCTGCACACCGGAATCAAATCATATTAGTATAGTTTACGGTTAACCGAATCGTAGACCCCGATTCTGTTTCAATTTTTGGGATCATTTGGACACCTCTATATGAGTGTATTTCCTACAGAGTGAAGAGAGGGAGAGAAATGGAGAGGAGAGAGAAAGATTAGGTTGAATAGGTGATGAACATGGTCAATAGTCAACTTGAAAGACAAGTATTTTAAAAAGTCCATGTGCATTTAGAAGCATGTGAACCAGTTGGCAAACAAGAGGAGAGGAAGTATTACAGCTAGCTATGTACATATCTTTATTTACCGTACATCGCAGTCAAGAGTCCTTCTCTTTTCTTTTCTCTTTTTTTTCTTAAATAAAAACTAATTTCTTTCCATTTTTTATATTTTAAATCCTACTTGAATTTTCTAAAACTAGGTTCGTAAATCTAAACATGGATCATGCAAGCTGCTCAGGCATTAGGGCCCCACCAAATTGTTTGACTTAGAACTTATTTATATCAGTAAACGCCCATATATTTGCAGAAAATAATATCTTCTCTGAAAAATATTGCAACTTGCTAGTCTTCCTTAGTATAGTATCTGCAATTATTTCTACACAACTCGTTATCGCACACCCACCTTCTCTCTCTCTCTCTCTCTCTCTCTCTCTCTCTCTCTCATCTTTGGTATATACTTAAGGAAATGTGGTATCACCATTCTTGATATTTCTTCTTCTTTCTTCTTAATTGATGCAAATATGATGCCATTTTCAAGGGTTATAGCATTCATTTGGTTTGTGGGCTTGGCTTATGGAGCAGCTGTTTTGCCTCCTGATGAATGTATTTATAGCTATTTTAATTTTTTTGAATTTTTTTTATAAGTGGCAAATAATATTGATTTATTTATTCTTTTGGGGTGAATTCAGTGGAATCATTGAGGGTGATAGCAAAGAGTATAGGGAAAAAGGACTGGAATTTCGAAGTGGATCCATGCAGCGGGTTATCGGGTTGGGTGAATCCGAACCCGGTTAGAGGATATGAAAATGCAGTAACCTGCAATTGCACCTTTGCCAATAATACCATTTGCCATGTTGTTAGCATGTGAGTTTTTCTTATTTACTCTTCTAATTTCCCTGAATTAATTCAAGCTTGATTGGATCTCATTATTTTGGCTTTTTTACAAATCGACTCTAAATAATCGAGGTTAAGAACTCTTCATGTCATGTTGTCTCACAAAATTATATTCGAGAAATGGGCTATAGGTGTTTTCACATAGATTAAAAAAAGATATAAAAACTAATCTACGTCTATAATTATTGTAGAAGCTTTTTCTCTTTCCTCTTAATAATATATATTTTTTAATTTGGTAGAAATAAATGATGTATTTTTTGTAGATTATTGATAAATATATCTTGAAATTTTATAATAACACTTTTTTTGGGACAATATCTTTTTTACTAAATGACATTTATTTTAAAACGAGGGAGCTAAGTTTCCTGAATTATTAATAAGCCACAAATCATCAGAAATTAATTAGTTTGCTCGCTTAAAAGATATATATATATATATATATATATATATATATATATATATACTTTTCAGCTTTTTTTTAATAGGAATATAGTTTTTACTCTATTTTAGACTTTATTGTAATTTACTCGGGAAAAGAAAAGGAAAACGAAGACAATTAACATGTGGGTGGTGGGCCGGCCGATGGGAAATTGGATAATTCTTTTATATTCATTTTATTAGATTTAATTTTGTCCCCCCACTCTTTATCTCAAAAAAAAGAAAAAAAGATTATTATAATATAATGAAATCTTTGGACGAAGTAGGTAGGAACTAGGAAGGGATGCCAACGTTTGTAGATTATGTTGAAACAGTCGAACTAGCTTATATATCACATTTTAATTTTCACCTTTTCATTAGTTACTTCTCTTAGTTTAAACGGATTGATAATTGAGATTAATCTACTTGAAATTACTTATTCAAACAATATTGTAATTAAGTTTTTAGGTTAGAAATGAAATGGTGACAAGACGTAAAATTGACAGCTAACTAGGGGTGAGCATGGCTCGGTTCGGCTCGGTTTTAAGCCAAAACTGAAACCGAACTGAATTAATCAGTTTTTCGATTTTCAGAAACCGTATCTGTCCGATTTTAGACGGTTCGGTTTTTCGGTTTTCATATTCAGTTTTTCGGGTTTTCGGTTCGTATATATAATACTAGTAAATAAATTTGAAATTTATCATCAATCAAGATATTAAACAAAAAATTGGGTCACTCAACATTCAAAATTATAATCAATTGTCATTGAAAATTGGGACAATAATTCTTACCATTAACATGATTGTTACTAGAGAACATACATCAACATGAAAATGAAGAAACAAATCAGGAACACGATGGGCATAGGGATTCAAGAGTCATAAGAAACAAGCACGAATCATTTTCCCAATTGTGAGAAGCTAAGTTGATTATGGATATGCTTCAGCTGGATATGCCTTTTGTAAATTAAAACACACATCTTTGAGATAGACATTCCTTACCAATTTGAGACATCTTTGTAAAAACACATCAGATAGACAATCTGATATCAATCTCCTCACCAAAGCTCCAACTTCATAATATGAAAAAAAAAAAAAAAAAAATGAATTCCCAATTCTAGAAATGTAATAACAGTGGTAAAAAAAATTGAAGAGTTGTATCAAAATAATATATATATATATATATCAAAATGTTAGATAGTTAGAAACATAACTTATTTTTTTTAAATATATATATAATATAATTTATCTCAATTAAAATAAATAAATAAATAAATAAATAAATAAATAAATATATATATATATAAAATATAATTCGGTTCGGTTTTTTCGGCACAGTATGTAGCCAAGAAACCAAACACTTACCAAAAAAATCGGTTTTTTAAAAATAGCAAACCGTATCGGTTTTTCGGTTTCGGTTCTTTTTTTTTTGGCCCGATTTTTTTGGGTTTTCGGTTTCGTTTCGGGTTTTTCGGTTTTTTTGCTCACCCCTACAGCTAACCACTCGAATGGATAATGACTTGTAAAAAATATGAGTAATTGACTTATAAAAAATAGTTTGAATAATGGATAATGAAGTTCCCTCTCATATTATTTTCATGACACTGTGTTATATAAATTTTTCTATATAATGTTTTTTTTTTTTTTATATCTTTTAATTATTGAAGAGAATCTTTAATATTGGACGAGAGAGAACTCAAGTAATCTAAGATTAAATAAGGTTGCAACCCACACCAATAACGTGAGGCTTAAAGGCAAGGACATTACTTGTATGTATAACATAAATGCATGTAGGTAATTAACTGAATCTACTGGATCTGGATATCATTATTTTTCCAATATTGTTTCACTATGCACGATCAGAGTTATCTTCAAAGTTAATAGTCTAATTTAAACTTCTTTTAAATCTATATATAATCTAAAAATATATTTCAAAAATGAAAATTGTAAAAAATGGTGCGTGAATTGAACTGTTATTTAAAAAAATCGATAATTTGTATAATTAGAAAATATCAATCAATCATTGACCAGCTTTACAAAATAATATAGAAAAATAGCTAAATATTTGGTAAGTGGATTGAATTCTAATTAGATTTTTGTTATTATTTTTTTTTTATACACACACAGGAGCATAATAGAAATAATATATGAATACTTCAAAAAAACATTAAATTATTTACTGTAAAATATTACAAATCTAACAAAAAAAATTAAAAAATAATACCTATTTAAAAAAAGATTCAGATGATTTAATAGAATTTCATAATTTTATTTATTATATTTTCTAAAAATAACAACTTATGTATTACATGACTCGTATGTTGGTAAGTTGTATTTACAAATGATATTATCCTACACACCACAAACACTAATATATAAAATTTAATATGAGATGAAATATTAATGAATGATATACTGATTAATGATTATTATTAATGATTAACAAATATTACTATCATCTCATTTAATATTTTAATATTATAAATTAATTAATATATCTATTATCTTTGTCCCTGAATATTACATAATTTTTCAACATTAATAATTTTAGAAATGAATATAAATAGAAGAATTTTTTTTACAAGAACAAAAAGTGAAGTCTCATGATTAGTTTTAAATAAAAAAATAATAAGTAAACAAAATTTAATTTTTGGAAGAATAAATCGTTATATAACATGATATTTGATGCATGTATATAGAGATTATAATTTTAAATTATTTTATTATTATTATGCAAGAAATAAGAATGATGCATGTATGTAGAAGTTTTAATTTTAAATTATTATTATTATTATTATTATTATTATTATATTGACGAATTTTTAATTTATTACTATGTAAGAAATAAGAGGGTTTTGATATAGAAATTTATCTTAATTAAGAGCTAATTTAGTGTAATTAAATATTGACACATGTATGATTAGGATTAATTGATATTAGGAGGGAAAAAATTGAACTACATGTGAAATGATTTCTCTTTTTACTATATATTAAAGATGTTGGTTGTATTGTATCTGAACATAATTAAATGTGACATTTCAATATCAGAACTTTCTTTTAATGATAGTTAAGTGCTACAATTTGGTAGTATTAGACATTTAAATGATTTTTTATATTTACAAACAGAATTCTGAAAGCACAGAATCTCAATGGCTCAGTCCCACCAGAGCTTGTTCGGCTTCCTTTCCTACAAGAGATGTAAGTTTCTCTCTATTATGAATAAATGCCTTATAAACACAATATTTATGCAAAAATATCATTTATTCTAATTTTTTTACAAAAGTATCATTTATGATTGTAAGTATATTCACAAGCAACCTTGCACATAGATGATCATATTAGTATTTGTTTATAAAATTAAGGGTTAATTGTCTATAATATCATAACATCTTCTTAAATTTCGACCAAACTTTTCTATATTAGTAAAATAGCGCAACCTATAGGTGCAATTTTGATAATTTTCAAATTTTCAATGTTTTTTCCTTTGTTAATTAAACTGTCGTACACATTCAAAGTAAGTTTTCTTATATTGACCGCTTAAGATGGCAGGACAGTTTAGTCAAAAAAATTTGAAAAATCAGATTATGTTATTTTTACTAATATTAAACAGTTTGATTAAACTTATAATTTAGAAAAAGATCGTAATTTTATCAGCAATTAATTCTGAAATTAATATGAATAACATTTTTGCGATCATATTTGAGTGACATTTTTATTTTATAATTACATCATTCCATCTTCCTAGTTAACTAATTTAACTGTTAAGTTTCGAATTTCATCTGATTTAACACAGTGATCTGACTCGGAATTATCTCAACGGCACCATACCTCCGGAATGGGGTTCCATGAAGCTTGTAAACATGTACGCAATCTCTCTCTCTCTCTCTCTCTCTCTCTCTCTCTCTATATATATATATATATATATATATATATAAATGCATGTGTGTCTATAATTGATTTGATTAATGTTGTCTTAATGCAGTTCTCTCCTTGCAAATCGTGTATCTGGTTCGCTTCCAAAAGAACTAGCCAACATCACTACCCTTCAACAGCTGTACAATTTTCTCTGCTGCCAATTAATTGTGTTTTATTTGGTTAATGATGTTGAAGTATTTCTGATTTAGGGTTTTAATAATTGACATTTTTCCCCCAAAAATTGAAGGGTTTTGGAATACAATCAGTTGACTGGAACTATACCTCTAGAGTTTGGGAATCTTCCTCAAATAGAAAGATTGTAAGGCTCCTTAATTATTACTTCTGTAATTCTTTCGGTTGGATATATTCATAATTATCTGCACTTTTTTCTTCTTAAACGGTGTTGAATTATTATTTTTTAATAAATATTTTCTCTAATTTCATTTATGTGAAGGCTATTTACCTCAAACAATTTAACTGGGGAGTTACCCCCAAGTCTAGCAAAATTGACTACATTGACAGATTTGTGAGTATTTTCTCATTTTGTTCTGTTTCTTTAAAGTGATTTTTACTTCTTGTAATCAGTTTTTTTTTTCTTTTTTTAAATGTGACATATTTAAATGACATTATATGCAGTCGTATTAGTGATAACAACTTCAGAGGAAGCATACCGAATTTTATCCAGAACTGGACAGATATCGGAAAATTGTAAGGGGTTGATCGATGTTTGATGTTTTAGTATTTCCACGATCTTGTTATAGCCCTTTGACGTTCTTTGGTTTTCATCAATGCTGAATTTCAATCTTGACTATGTCAGAGCAATTCAGGCTAGTGGTTTGAGTGGGCCGATCCCTCCTGGTATTGCTTCGTTAACCAAATTGACTGACCTGTGAGTATATGTCATGATGTGTATTATAGTCCCGTTTAAGTGGAAACACTTCTAATGATTTACATCTATTCTTGTGATTCTAACTGTGTAGGAGAATCAGTGACTTGAATGGGAATCAATCAGCTTTTCCATCTGTTGGTAACATGAGAAAGCTGAAGATTCTGTGAGTATCACTTTAATATTGGTTGTTTTTTTGTTTTACAATAATTCCTGGCTTTTGTGTGAATGAATCTTGTTATGCAGGATATTGAGGAGTTGCAATATCGTCGGGGAGCTGCCAAGTGATATTGGAACAATTACAGGATTGAAAACCTTGTTAGTAGACCTCTTCTTTCTACTTATTTTTTCTATAAAACCTCACAATCATGTTGATATTTAACTAAACATTGAGTGTTATACCACCTTTGATCATTCAAAGGTTACAGTCTTATTTGGATGTTTGATTAGTCTTCCGCAATACTTGGCAGTACCGCTACATGGCATCATTTACATGTGAAATGAAATAAATGATCCATATGTTCATTGACAATGTCATAATGTAATTTGTTTTTGCATTTCTTGTGCAGAGATCTGAGTTTCAACAGATTAACGGGACCAATTCCTGACAGCTTTACTGGTCTATCAAACACGGACTTCCTGTAAGAATTTCAACTAGCAACCTTTAGTAGCGTTTCCATTAGACTGGTTATGGTTTAGACTAATCAAATATCTAAATTAGCAAGCATAAAACAAGTTGAAATGAAGAGCAACGGAGTGACATACAGAAAAGTTGAACCTCTAACGCAGTTCATCAGTCAAATCATTACCAAAATAAAAAAGGCACAGAAGTCAATTTTAACTGTTTGAAAAGTGACAAAAAGTTCAAAATGAAAACTTATGCCATTTTGGGAAATGACGTTGACACCTTGCATGTTATAATCCTTCAGAGTCCTCTAGTTTGCTTGCTTTTATAATATTTCTCTGGTGTCTTCTATATCACTTTTGGTGATTGCTTTTATAATTGTGAAATTTACAGTTAGCCTACCATCACTTAATTCTACTCGTCATCTCAGAGTTAAATATGAAAATTGAATATTCTTGTAATGTGAATTTAAAGGGATTCATTAATAACTGCTTAGCTTGTGTGATATCATAACATTGAACAAAATTATTGCCAAGTTTAACTTTAACAACTTTCGGCAGTAAAAGAAACTGTTGAGATTGCTAATTCAAGATTTTCATTTTCCAGCTATCTAACTGGGAATTCCCTAAATGGGCCAGTTCCTGATTGGATGCTAAAAGATGGAGACAACATGTAAGGCTCTTTTCAATTTTCTCTGTGCATCTATTACATCACACAAGGCCACGACACATTGTTTTCTTTAGTCCCACTCACTATTGTTATAAAATGATGTTTTCATGCTCAAACTCATCGACATGTTTCAATTTGGATGCAGAGACTTATCTTACAACAACCTCACATCCAGTAGTTCCGTATCAAGTTGTCAGCCTCGTAAGCTGTGAGATTATTAACACTTTACCTTTAAGTTAATCTTGTCTTTGAATATCCTAATCTGACTTAAATATCACCAATTCTTACCAGAAACTTGTTTGCCAGCTCGAAAGGAAATACTTCGTGAGTTTCTGGCTTACTTTTTTGTACATTTTCAAATTCACAGCTTCTTTTTCATATGAATCTGACTTGTTTGTACATGACAGTGGTACTGTTTCCTGCTTACGAAGCAATTGTGATCGAAGTAAGTGATGATTCAATTACGTAATCTAGAAATCGACTTCTCATGTATTTCCAATTAATATATTTTCTTGTTTTTGTCTTAGAGTACTACTCTCTCCGCATAAACTGTGGAGGTGGAGGAGAAGTTGACGATAAAGGATCAACATATGATGATGATTCGAATTCTGGCGGACCTTCAGTTTTTTGGCAGAGTAAGACAAACTGGGGATTCAGCAGCACGGGTCACTTCTTGGATGATGACCGGCCCTCAGACTCGTTCACCTTGAAAAACACCTCAAGCATTTCAGGGCAGAATCCCAAGCTGTACATGGATGCTCGCCTTTCTCCCATCTCGTTGACCTACTATGGATTTTGCATGATAAATGGAAATTACACAGTAAACCTTCACTTTGCTGAGATAATGTTTACTAATGACACAACATCTAGCAGCTTAGGAAGGCGTATATTTGATGTTTACATTCAGGTACTTATCTAAACCCCTTTAATTGACACATATTGATGTTGATACATTCTCTTTTAAATGATGACTTACTCTAAAGAAATAGTTCGGTCAATTGTACTTCATCTTTCTATCACCATTTTTTTTAATGGTTATAAAAACAAATTATTTCAGGGAATACTGGTGCTGAAGGATTTCAACATTGAAAATGAAGCAGGTGGAGTTAACAAGGGAGTTGTAAAAAACTTCACTGCAGTAGTTACTGATAATAACTTGGAAATCCGCTTTTATTGGGCTGGAAAAGGGACGAATGGTATTCCCTTTAGAGGAGTATACGGTCCTCTTATTTCAGCTATATCAGTGGATCCTAGTAAGTCACAATTCTTGATTATGACCTGAGATTTTGTGTCATTGTTTCATGCTTTAGTGGAAAACTTCAAATATGTTTCTTTAGTTCACTAAGATCTTATTGCAGCTTTCAGCATTTTACGTACTGAACAACAACCAATAAAGAAATTATGTTAGTGGTTCTCTAATCCTTTTCCCTCTCTGAAAATTTGTTCAGATTTTACGCCTCCCGCGGAAGGTGGAAAAAGCATTTCTACAGGGGCTGTAGTTGGTATAGTTATGGGAGTTCTTTTTGCTGTCTTTTTGGTTCTGGGTGTTCTTTGGTGGATGGGCTGTTTGAAACGCAAAGACTCAATGCACAATGGTAATGACACCTTTACTTTTCATTTGTGCAAATCTTATAATGCGTTATCATTAAGTAAGTGGTCTTTGATTTAAATCTCTGTTTTTGCAGATTTGAAGGGTCTCGACCTTCATACAGGATCATTTACCCTAAGACAACTTAAAGCTGCTACGAACAATTTTGATCCTGCTAATAAGATTGGAGAAGGTGGTTTTGGTCCAGTGTACAAGGTAACTTAAACGACAAATATTAAACTATTTATACCTTGTTGCTGGCTTCTGATTTTGGTTCAATGTTATTTCTTGTTTGAAGGGTGTTTTATTAGATGGTACCATCATTGCTGTAAAGCAGCTTTCTTCGAAATCAAAGCAAGGAAACCGAGAATTTGTGAATGAAATAGGCATGATTTCTGCTTTACAACATCCTCATCTTGTTAAGCTGTATGGATGCTGCATTGAAAGCAACCAGTTGTTGCTCGTCTACGAGTACTTGGAAAATAATAGCCTTGCTCGTGCATTATTTGGTAACCTTTACAACAAATCTCATCTGAGAATATTCTGCACAATCTATGTTTCTCCAATTTGTACTAATGTATCAAGCGAAATGTTTGCAGGTCCGGAAGAACATCAAGTGAATTTGGATTGGCCAACGAGGCACAAAATCTGCATTGGTATAGCAAGAGGTCTGGCTTACCTCCATGAAGAATCAAGACTAAAGATTGTCCATCGTGATATCAAGGCCACAAACGTGCTTCTTGATAAAAATCTCTTCCCTAAAATATCTGATTTCGGACTTGCCAAGCTTGATGAAGAGGATAATACTCATATAAGCACCCGTGTTGCAGGAACTTTGTGAGCAATCTTTCCTATCTTCATATTTTAATAAGAAAATCAAACATAGCATGGATACATGATTATTGACATAATACGATTTTGCAGTGGATACATGGCGCCTGAATATGCCATGCGTGGCTATTTGACGGACAAAGCAGATGTATACAGCTTTGGAGTTGTTCTTCTGGAAGTTATCAGTGGAAGGAGCAACACTAGCATGAAGACAAAGGATGAATGCTTTTATCTTCTTGATTGGGTAACTTATTAGCATCAAATAAAACCCGAAAAAATGGTATATTCTATGTTCACATAATCATTGAACAAGTTCATTCATTTTCTTCTCTTAGGCCAACTCATTGAAGAAGCAAGGAACTTTAATGGAGCTAGTCGATGTGAGGCTAGAAAGCTTCAACAAAGAAGAAGTAATGACGGCTATCAATGTGGCGCTCGCCTGCACAGACGCTATAGCTGCAGAAAGGCCAAGTATGTCGGGAGTGGTGAGCATGCTCGAGGGCAAAACTGGTATTCAACACTTTGGTTCGGATTCAAGTGTCTCGGTTGATAAGATGAACCATAAGGAAATGGCGAGGACGGAGTATGACGAACATGGACAGAGTATATCGATGGATGGACCATGGACCGCCTCATCAGCATCCACGGCTGATCTATACCCGATCAAAATGGATACTGATTACTGGGAGAAGAGAGATCTGTAAATGCAACTTCTTTTGTACACTCTTTTCTCCTCTTCAAATTTGTATACTATTTTGTGTTCTTATTTTTGAATAAGGCATTTTCATATTCCTCACAGTAAATGTCACAGACTTGACCTGTTTCTTTGTGTAAACAGACTCAATCCAAGTGATTTTTATTTTTCGTTTATTTATTTGTGTATATAATTGTCGGAATAATCACGATCATTACTTTGATTGCAATTTTAAGCAAATTTTGGAGTAATTGTAAACAAGCATGATATTACATATACTGTGCGATTCCAATCACGGGACATATTTTGAATTGATCACTCTTGACGTGTTCGGAAAACTCAACATGTCAGTTGCTAGTATGAAGATAAATCATTTTATTTATACTAGAACAAGTGACAGATCTGGGCAATTTATGAGAGTATATAAACTTAGATGTTCTGTGAACACAGAGAAAAAGCTTGGAGAAAGAGGAACCACAACTCTTATGACTGAAGGCTCTCAAGAGGAAGACATAAATTCTTTAAGAGACAATGATAACTTGTATATCTTTTGAGTGCAATTCAAATCTGTTGATTAGAAGTGTGGATGAATATGATGTAGTATCATTATTCTAATTTTCAATGCTATGTCTTACACTCTTACTTCTGAATTGTATAAATGTATATAAGTATGTGAATATGATACTTTGAAGTCATTGTGAGACAAATGGCAAACCATAGAGATCAGTTGATACCACGAGTGTCGAGCATGTCAAGTACTGCAAAAGCAGCTTTCTGAAAATGATCTTTCTCTTCTTGTAACTCAATCTTCCTCTGAAGCACGGAATCTTTGGACTTCTCAATCTCTTCGGTTATGGCAGCAGAGTTCTGATCAATTTCGCTGTGAAGTTTTACATGGAAAATAGGTGAACTTAGAACACACTAAAGAACAACTACAATAAAGTTTTACTTGTTTACAACAGTACATGAATCTAGATATCTGAATGGAGTCGAAGTGAAGAGACACGCAACAATTATATCATATAAATATGAATGAGTTTAAGCATGTTGCCCATCACAACTTGCACGTTCTGAGAGAGTTCTGCTCATCTCACAAATGATACAACCAATTAGGCATCATAATCCATTGGTGATAAATACATAAAACTGATAAGGTTTTCAATATGTTATGTTAATGGAAACAAATATATGGCTTTTTCTTTCCTTTTTTTGACCTGATGGTGAGATATTTTGCATCACATACATGATTAGCCTTTATAATATATCAAAGGGCCAATGGTCCAATATACAGATCCGAAATCAGAAACCAAAATAAGAAGCATTTGATGTTTCATATTTAGATTATTCTACAGAAATTAGATTCAAAGGGTGCACAAAGTAATACTACTAGGAAAACAATAAATGGTAAAAATTCTTAAATTTATCACCACTGAGTTTCATAATTTTAAATTTTCTGCTGTCCACATACACACCATTAACTGATGTTAAGGACTTCAAAATGATTAGCATAACAATCTCACAAATATCAAATCCACTTAGATCGAATTCGAATTTACTTCACCAAGTATCAAATATCTTCTACAACGACTAGCACTAATGAAGAGAGATATCAGCAGGCCAAAACTTATCAGAAGTTAGTTGATCATCAAGCATCAAAACCGCATCAATAAGATAGCATATGCCGACTGAGCATAAACCAGTACAATTATGTAATGCAGAAGATAACTAACAGAAAAGTAACGATGAAGATCTAATTTTAAAAACCATACATAATCGGTTTTGAAATGAAATTGATAATCGATCTAGAAGAATACCTTAACTTAGTGATGAAATTAAAGGAACAAAAAAGAAACAATTGTTTAGCAAAATCATTACCGTAAATGAGAGTGGAGAATTGAGAGTCGGCGTCGGATGGAACAGCAACGAGCTCCGCGCCTGTTGGCGGTGGTGACGACGCCATACTTTGATCGATGCTGAGATGAATTTAAATTTGTTTTCGTTTGGATTTTTCAGCATTTATACCGTTTCTTGGGCTATTTGTAATTACCGAAACTTTTTGGGGGGCTAATAAAGCTCCTTTTCAAGCTGGTTCGGGTTTCTCTAAAGCTAATTTTTTTTTTTTTTTTTTGTCTATTTTTTAGTGATTTACATGTGAAATATTACACCTCATGCCATGTTATTAAGTGTCCGTAAAAAACCCTCAAATTCAAAGTCATGTACAACACACATTAATTTTTTTTTTTTGGTGAAAATTGAAATTTCTGGCAGAAAAAAAAAAAGAAAAAAAAGACAAGAATCGAGCAATCATTTAAATTGTGAGACTAAACTAAAAATACAAAAACTCATGTACAACTGTCGTACTGTGCGACAGTTACATTTACAGTAGAAAAGGACATACTTATGACTGTAAAAGACATACTTGAATAGCTCATGCTCTTATTGTAAAAAAACATACTTATAAAATACATATTTATAGCTGAAAAACACATATTTATACTTTGTAAAAGATATGCTTGAATCTTATCGTAAGAGATAATTGAAAAATAGATAATTGTGGGCTATTTGCAAAGAAAATCCAGAGTTATGAGACCAAATTAGTTATCCCCTATTACATTCATTACAATTATATATATATTTTCCGAACCCAATAGATTTCATAAGAATTTAATGTTGTCCAAGTACATGGACAATGTTCGATTGTTCAAATGAATATGCATCTTTATAACTATTTTATGGTTGTAAGTATATGTTTTTCATTTATAAATATGCGTTTTTATTATTGTCGCGCATGGTTGATCGTGTTCTGAAACATGACTGTGTACAATTCTATCGCACGTGAGATGATCTAGGCAAGAACTACTCATGTTTTTAATTGTTTGAGTTGCTTGTACTGATCACACTTTATTTATTTTGAAAATTATCAATTTACAAATCGTAATCATCACCGTTCATAATTTTCTTCTTCATCATTAAGCCATTGCATGATTTAAGAATTTTGTTGCCATCTTTAAATACATAAACTTGTAATATAGTTATGGAGTTAATGGGACTCGTTTCCCGAAAGGCCCAACCTCGATCCATAACCAAATTATAAAAATCGAACTACATAAATATTGATCCTATTTATATATAACTAATTTGTTTGTAACAAATTACAAAAATATGATGAAATAAAAAATGATAACAACTCAAGACTCATGCATGTTTTATTTCAAGTAAAAAACACATAACAACTTGCAAGACCATTGAGTTTTTGGTCTCATAATTATTACAATTTTCAATTTAATCCTGTAATTTAATTGAATCTATCCAACTTCAATTCAATTTTATTCGGAAAATTTGAATGTTGCCAGAAATGTCACGTACATGTGAAATTTTTGTTGGGATTTTGATTTTGACATTACACCTAAGAATTTGACACGTAACATTTGCTGGTAAAATTCGTCAAAATTGAACTGAAATCTGATAAATTCTTAAATTATGAGACTAAATTAAAATTTGTGATAATTATGAGGCCATAATTGGAACACCATAATTGCGGGACCAAAAAACATTTTTAACCATTCAAATCGATTTATAAATCATCCCAAAATTTCTGCAAATTAACCATGCAAGAAAGTAAAGATATCATATCCACTTGCCATTCTTCCAATCTTGATGAAGTCTCAGATAATCCTTTGTAAACAAACACTCATACCCTATTTTCTCGAAGTAGACACAATACATATCTCTGAACTTGCCTTTAACCCTCCCCACCCACCACCCCCCCTCGTCGAACGCATCAACGACGTCGTTTACCCTGTACTCCGCCGCCCTAACCATGGCCGGCCTTGGGCGGAGCTCGGCGCCGGAGACCACCTCCCTCAGCCCCATAATCATAGTAGCGCTGTACTGGATGACGTAAGCACTCTTCCCTGCATCAGCCATCACCATCCCCCCATAGTAGGATCCCACGAACCCTTCTTCCTTGCTGACAACTTCCACCAGATCTCCACGGCGGAACTGCGGAGGCGAACGGCGGGGCCGCGGCGGTGGCGGCGACTGGAGATATTCTTGAATGTTTTCTTGACTGGTTTGCATGGTTTCTTAAGGATGCGTTGTGTGCAAGTTCGTTTCTACGTTAAAAGAGATATATATATATATATATATATATATATATATATATATATATATATATATAAAGAGAGAGGGAGACATAATTTGGATACGATGAAATGTAGCCGTTGGATGCATCAATGGTTATGTTTCCATGTTTATTTCGGATTGTATTAGGTAAATATTTTCCTAAGTAGATTAGAACTCTCTTTCTTAAAGGATTGTTTCCTTATTTACTTTGGATTAATCATGTAAATATGAATAGAACTCGCACTAGATCTCTTCTTTGCGATTCCGAATGATCGGGAAGGTAATTTTAATAAAAACTCTTTTATACAGAATATATATATATATATATATATATATATATATATATATATATATATATATATATAATTTATTATCCAAATTGCTCGGTAAATTAGGAACTTGATAATTTAGGAGTTTGACAATTAAGATAAATAAAATTTTTGGGCTGACAATTTATGACTTTCACTTTTTAAAAATTTGAAAATTTTGTCCTATTTAAGTTTGAGTCGTTCAATTGATCTAAAATCCGAACTGGATCCTTTATTCTAAGTTGATGTTTCATCTTGTATTAAATTATTTTTAATTCATGTCATATGTAAATGAGTGATATCATCTTTTACATTTAGCGTGGTGGTTATTTGGAATATCAGATGAAACACCAATTTAAAATATAGAATTTTGTGTAGCTAAAATCACACGCACGTGAACCTTGATTTCCGACTTTGTACCTCATTTTCGCAAATAATTAAAGAATTAATCCAATGTGAGACAAATTGATTAATCACACGCACGTGAACCTTGATTTCCGACTTTGTACCACTTCATAAATATTTTTCTTAAATTAAATAATTTTAAAATTCTGAATTTTTACAATGGTAGAAAAAAACCGTTGTGTTTAGTGTTGTAATAAACCTAATATCCGCACAAAGACAACGGTATCAAAATCCGTTGTCCCAACCATTGTCGTTGTGCGAAAAAATCCGCACAAAGACAATGGTACTTAAAAACTGTTGTCGTTGAGCGTATTTTTTCGCACAACGACAACGGTAATCCGCAAAAGTGTTGTAATTATCACATACCACAACAGAAAATGCTAAAACCGTTGTAAATCTTGTGTTGTTGTTATGCATATTTCTTGTAGTGCTCCAACATATTATATATATATATAATTTTATATAAATTAATAAAATTATTTATGCCAATACAGAAATATAAAATTAAAATAGAGGTTGAGATGATGATTCATGAGACTGATTTATTGAGCGGCAAACAATGAGGCATTATTTATTATTTATTCATCACCATCTTACTATATAATTAAAGAGACGTACATAAATACCCAGAGACAGACAGAAAGGTGCTAGTGCTCTGCTGCTTTCTCTCTCTAACCATTTTATTCTGCAAAAAATTAAGAGAGAGAGATGAGGTTGTGGGCAGTGGTGGTGGTGGTGATTGTTATAAGCTTATCAAAATCAAATGCAGAGCAAAATTCATGTGATGTATTTGAAGGAAGATGGGTCAGAGACTTATCTTCACCATCATATCCTCCCTACAACTCTTCATCCTGTCCCTTCATTCAGAAAGAGTTCAACTGCCAGAGGAATGGCCGCTTCGACGACTTGTACCTTAAGTACAACTGGCAACCACATTCCTGCAACTTATCAAGGTCATTTTTGCTCTTCTCTCTCTTTTTTTTTTTTTCTTCATAATTTGCATTCACAAAAATGCTATCAAATGAAGAGAAGATGAAGTAAATCAAGCTTTTCATTCTAAGCAGTAAAAAGTAAACTGTAAAATTATGCATATTCGGTTTGTACAGCACAAAGATAAAATTTAGTGTGACGAGAGTGGGCCCACACTACAGAATGGAATCTCTAGAAAATTTTGAAAAAATTGTTCTTTTTTTTTTTTTTTGTAAAAAATTATAAAACCATTTCATAATATAATTTAATGAAATTAACTCTAATAGTCTACAATCCAAGGATCAAATTTTCATAAATATGATGATTATTAATATTTTGGAACATTAGTTGTTAATTGACTTATTTCATAAAATTTGCTTTACCATTTACCACTGGCATTTGGCAATTGTGATTTTACAGTTGGCATTGATTTCTAGAATTTATTAATTTTGCATCTAACAGTATTGTCACCCTTTATTTCATTTAAAACTTTTGTCTGTTTGTTCTTTTTTTTTTTTTTTTTTTTTTTTTTCTAGAAAAAGTTGTTCAAATCCATTGACACTTCTAGTTTTAGGGAAGGAGTTTGAATTTTTTTACCTCGTTCGAACTTCGAAGAGTACACTATGTAGTATATACACATTCGATATAAATCCCAACTTCCATTTATATTCAAATATACACATAAATTTTTTTAATTAAAAGTTAATACCAAGGTTAATTTATATAGTTTATTGGGTATGATTTTTTTGAAACTATATCATTAATATCATTTTATAAAATGAATTAACTCAACACAGTCCACAAAATGAATTTAGATTATAGATAATGAGGTTCTGTATTATGACTTTTTTTTTTTAAATGATAGGAGTATAATTTTTATATAGTTTATAAGACTTTGAAGATTGTAAAAGTTAGATCAAAACCTCTTAACAATTTATGTATAAATAGTAAAACAAATGTTAATACGTAAAAGTAAGCACCCATCTTAGATAGATAGGTAACCATTTTCCTCATTAGAATATTGCTTCTTATATTGAATGAATGTATTCGTTCTAATTTCCCTAAAAATGAAAAAAAAATAAAAAAAATAAAGAGATTGTTAGTTCAAGAAATTGTGTGACATTCTGACATGGAATCTATGTATTGTCATTAAAAGGTGGGAAAATAATTAAATATATTATCAACACTCACGGGATTGCATCACCATGTGATTAGCCAAGTATAATTGACGCCTAACCAAACATTTTCGAATCACTTACTCATGTGCACAAGGTGCAACAATTCTGTTATATTATATGAGTGATACTGTTATATTAATATAACAGTATCATTCATATAATATAACAGTATTACTTCATACAATATAACAGTATCACTCATATAATATAACAGTATTACTTCATATAAAACAGTATCACTCGTATAATATAACAGTATCACTCATATAATATAACAGTATTGTTGTGCACAGATTTGGATCCGTGCACCTTGTGCACAAAAGTTTTTGCCTTTGAAAAATGTCGATCTTTAAATTAGAGATTTTTTTATACATACGAATTTTTTTCCTTTCATTTTTAAATTATTTTTAAGTATTTGCTAAAACCTTTTTCTATGCCCATCTAATAAAAGTGCTAGAAAAGACTCTTATATAAATGTCACATATTTGCTCCTTTTTTTTTTAAGGGAAAGAAAACCATCTTATATTTTACACATTTGAGACTCACTTTTTTTTTTTTTTTTTTAAATCTAAAATTTCAAAACACAGTAGATATATAATTTTTTTATGATTTTTAATCTTTTAAGTTTTTCTTAATTTTTTATTCTCATTTCATTACTTGATTGCTCTAGATTAATTAATTAATATATACTGGAAGAATATGATTCTGGTGCAATTGTTTCAAAATTTAATTATGTGAGATGAGTCATTTAATAATTTATAATCTATAATTCACATTTAATTAATTTTTAAAAATAAATTTGATTTATGAGTATTGTAATTTTCATTTCACATAGTTATAATTCATATTGATGTCTCATATGAATGAATATTCGTAATATTGGAAATGGTATAATATTAATGTAACGATGAATGTTGCATCAATTATTAGAACACTATAGCTCGCTATTTTAAGCCTTTTACGCAGACCTATTGGATTTAATATTTAGCTGCTATTGAATATATACATATTGTTAGGTTTGAATATCTTTCAATGGCGATCTCGATATAATTTGCCCTTATTTAATTTGCAACAATTATTAGTTTTTGATGACTGAACCATATTAATTTCACTCACTTAATAAGATGTAAATATTTTTGTTAAAAGAAAATTAATTATTCAGGTGAGCTCGAGTCAATTTTACTATTATGTTTGAATTTTGTAGAAATGTTGGACCATATATACAAGTCTTATATATATATATATATATATATATATATATATATACAAGTCTTAATATTGATACTGAAATTCAATTTTTTTTTAAAAATATAATATAGTTTATGCCCCACAAGATGGGACATAATGATTAGTGGACGAACTTTTCACATTTTGTAAAGTGAAGATGGCAAAAACTTTACAATAAAATATAGGTTAATTAAAAATTGTTATTTCACTTTATGTAAATCATTAGTTTTATTATGTAAATTTCAAATTTAATACAGTTATGATTTGTTTGATATTATAAAATACATTAAATTTTAAGTTTGCATAATAAAATTTATACAAAAAATGTTAAATCAGGTATAAGATAGATGAGAAAATACTTTTACTCTAAAATATACTCCTTATATTTTAGTTAATTTGTTCTAAAAATCAATGATTTAATAAATGAAGATATACACAACATTTTTATAGACCGACCAATTATTAAGGTGACCGATGATTTTGTTGGAGCAAATAAAAAAAAAAGGGAAACGGTAGTCTTTCCAATGTAGGGAGAAGGTTAAACTTCTTCTATATGCACATGTGGTAATATTTTATATTGAATATTCAATATGTTTCATATGCAACTATTTCATGAATTTTGTGAGATAGATCACCATGATTTATAATTTTAAGTATTATTTAAAGTCTATCTCATGCAATTATATATACATATATATATATATATGTATGTATGTATGTATGAAACAATTTTCTTTAATTTTTTTTAATCAATTTTAAAGTTAATTAAGTTGTTCAAACGTAAGCATCACAAGGTTTGTTTCGCAAACTTAACATTGTTTTAGGTATAAATCAAAATGGCCTCATTGAAATATACTACCCCCAATTGAGAAAAGCCTCTTTTTTATAAATGTAAAATAAAAATGAAAGATACTATAAAATACCCTTTTGATAAGTGAGACATATTTGTGCAGATTTGATGGTGTTGAGTTCTTGAAAAGATTTAAAGGGAAAAGCATAATGTTTGTAGGTGATTCCCTTAGCCGAAACCAATGGGAATCCCTCGTATGTATGCTTTACACGGCCGGGCCCGCAACTAGCTACGTTCAAACCTCGTCCGGTGAGGTTTCCATCTTCACGTTTAAGGTTAGTATGTTATCTTCACTTTTTATATTTAAATATATGTATAAATGAATGATAGATATTACTATCTGATCGAATAATTTAAGTTTTATACGCAATTGGTTTAGTTCACGTAACTTGTCTCGATCAATCTAATGGACATCAAGAATTTGAAACAAAAAAAATGACACCTCCTTGCTATATATGTTACATCATGAGTGCAGAGATTATATGTCATGCTTTAAGAAACTATGTGACCCTTCAACAAACTTTTTTTGTTTTCTTGCGATATATGTTTGATTTTTTTTTTTAATTTTTTTTTTTTTTTTAAACTTTTAAGTGCATGATTGATTAATAGTTGAAAATTTTAGAAAATACGTACACTTTTAATATAAGACATTGATTTGTTTTCCTGAAAAAAAACAGTTGATAACGGTCACATCTAATGGAATTATTTTGTGATCTTGAGAGTAATATCACAGCCATAACACCTTTACCAAATGTTTATGATGCCTTTCTTTCCAATTCCAAGAGGCCAAAACTTCAAAATGGCAATAAAAAAAAATTGTAATTTCGATTTAACAAAAACTTTACCAAACTAATCCTTTTCTTTTGGTGGATAAAAAACTAATATATGATAGTTGATCTCACAGATATAATCATTTAAGATGGAGTTTCCCACTACCAATAAATCAGACTAATTTTCACAAATTCATATGTCAATCATAAGTTATGAATTGTGTGTTGCGGGGTCTACAAAATTAAATCTGTCCAACGAATTTACAAAAGTCCTATTCCTGTTTCCTTTTTATCTTAAAGAAAAACGAATTAATTAATCATATGTTGATTGAATAGGATTATGGAGTTAAGGTGATGCTTGATCACACGGTATATTTGGTAGACATAGTGGGAGAAGCAAAGGGACGAATATTGAAGTTGGATTCAATAGAAGGTGGGAAACGTTGGAAGGGGATTGATATGCTCATCTTCAATACTTGGCATTGGTGGAATCGTCGAGGAAATACACAACCGTAAGTCCCTTTTTTTTTTTTTTCAAGCAATTTTTCATAATTTATTAATGTCAAAGAATGAACGCCTCAAAAATATAAAATCAATCTCTCAAGTAGAGGTGTAAATGAATTGAGTTGAGTCGAGTACTGTCAGATTTAAATTTGAATTCAATTACAAAACTCGAGACCCAAACACGAACTTAACCTTCTTTGTTTTTCACTTAAATATTATTAGGATTGAATAATAGTAGAACCACCATTTTGTATTACAAAATTTTAAACTCATGTAGAAATTAAATTTGTAAAAGTTTGTGATTTTGTTTTTTATTTTTCCACTAATCCTTTAAATTATAGCAAATCTTGTCCGAATTTCACTTTAAAATTAAAACCTTATCAGAAATTTCATGTCAATTCGGTGAACTTGACTTTTTGGGACAAGTTTAATTTCATGGTTGTCCACTTCCACATCTACATCTACTAAAATTGATCTGAAAAATCAATATCCCTAAAGTGACATGGAATTTTCTACAATTCCATGAAATTGAACAAAATTGACTACAATTTAAAATTGTTAGGCTGATAGATCTGTTTCCATCACACCCTTAGAGAAAATCATAAATAATATATATATATATATATATATATATATATATATATATATATATATTTTAAGATAATCATAAATAAAGTTGAAAAATTAATGAATGTGCAGATGGGATTATATAGAAGTAGGAGGGCAGCTATACAAGGACATGGACCGAGTTGTAGCTTTCGAGAAAGCGCTAAACACATGGGCCACATGGGTTGACAACAACATTCACCCTTCCAACACCAAGGTTTTCTTCCAAGGAATATCTCCTTCTCATTACAAGTAAGTTCTTTTCTATTTTTTTTTTTTTTGAACCACTATGATGAAACACTATAAGAAAAGGAAAAATACAAATATTATGAGTCCTCAACCTTAATAATCATTGAAAATTCGCACAAAAATTTATATGAGATTGTTTCACGATTATAATTTTGTAGACACAAGCTCATTACATGCCACTTAAAATTGTTTTACTGGTCAATCTCTATTCTGTGAGTTATGGATTGATCGAGACTCATGAAATTAATTAGATTCGTGAAACAATCTTACATGAGTTTGTTCTAGAAATTGCTACTCATCATCCTATTATTAATTTTCTCTATAGAAACAAAAAAATTGTCCACAATTTTCAAGTTTCGTTTCACTTAGAGACTGCGATTTTTAATTTAGACCAGACTATTTTTCGTCTCACACCTTATATATATAATAAATTAATTTTGGTCCTACAACTTTGACATTATCATAGTGGGAGTTCATGGAACGAACCGAGAGCGAAATCATGCGTCGGACAGAAAGAGCCGGTGGGAGGGTCGACGTATCCGGGAGGGTTGCCCCCGGCGTTAGCCGTGTTGAAGAATGTGTTGAGCAAAATGAAAACACGAGTGCAATTGTTGGATGTTACAAATCTTTCATTGCTTAGAAAAGATGGACATCCTTCCATTTATGGGCTTCCAGGCATGGATTGTAGCCATTGGTGTTTACCAGGGGTCCCTGATACTTGGAATATTATTCTTTACAACCTCATTCTTTAAATTTTGACTATTCATTCAACATTATAAATTGGAAAACATGGAGTTCATTGGAGAATAGGAAGGTTGAGAAGATCATACATTACGTATTTTGATGTGATATTTATCTTACAATAGAATAAAATATATAGTACTATTCTTGTACTTCCTTTTGGAGCTGCAAATGCATCGAGTTGAATAGAATGTATAGTACAATTGCTTGATTATGTTTGAAATGTTATCGTGTTTTCAAAATTATGTTTGATTTATTTGATAGTTTATTGAGTTGAGCTTTAGCTTGAATGAGTTATAATCGAGCCATCAAGAGTTGAATTTGAGTAGTTTGATTTTCTTATACTAATTATTTTTTTAAATTTTTTTTAAGTAATCAAAGTTGAGCTCGAGTCATGTTTCTTGTACTTATTATTATTTATATTATTTATAAACTGATCTCAATTGAGTTTTTAATATTCACTATGGAGCCCTTTAGTTTTCAAATGATATGTCACACATTATTTATTGAGTAGGATTTCTGTGAAATAATTGTCTCATGGATTTAATATCATGTGATGAGTTAAACTCACAATCCATAATTCATAAATTAAAAATTAATTTATAAAAATGAATTTGAATTATGAAAAGTGACATACTGTCTCATAGAATTTTATCTGTGAAAACATCCCATATACATTTTATTCTCTTATTTATTTAATTTTTTTGCTTAAAAGAGAGAATACTTGTGAATTTATACACAATGTATGGACCCTGGGCTGGCGTGAAAGACCAGCACCCAGAACCTGGCCTACAAGAACAAGGGCCCAAAACTAAATATTTTTTTGTAAATTAGATTGAGACATTAGAAGTCCAACTTATTTAAATTGGATGGATTAGTTGTGAATTTCTTTAATAATTTCAAATTTATATACATTTTTTTTATAAATTATTTAAAATTAATAACAATATAACTTGTCCGAATTTAATGTGGATTTGTGAAAGAATTTCCACTTCATTGTTTTGTCAAGTGTTTGAAATCTTCTTTTTTTGTCCTCGCTGGTATTTAATAAATATAATTAAAATTTAAGGGAATTTATTATTTTTATCAATTATTATGAAATTAAATATGTAATAATAAAAATATAGGAATAATCTTATAAGTATAATTTTTCACAAAGATAACCTTATAATATAAAATAAAAATGTATAATTTTCTATGAACATTTAAATATAATTTGGAGGGGGGGGGGGGGGGGAGGATGTTAACAATGGTAAAGAGTGATTATGTAATTTTGAAATGAATAAATTTATATTGAGTGGATTTAAAATATCCATTAGTGTTTTTTTTTTTTTTTTTGAACAAATCTCTTGGATGTGGATTCAAAATTCAAAGAACCAAATCCTTCAATCGAACTAAAATAATTTATATTAATATTAAGTGTTACAAATATGCCACATGAAATAGGCGAATAACAAATTAAACAATATGATCAAAATGTGATAGCAAGCATATAACAGAGAAGGATTAAATTAATTATCATAGTATAGTGCAGAAATGATGACAAAAATATATGAAAGTATGCAAGGCTTTTATCACAAGTATGAATGAGCAAGTCTAGCTGGTCATAATGCTACTGCCAGAACAATTATCTTAATGCCAAAGCAATTTAAATTTTATTGGTCGATATTACCCCTTACTTCAAACACAAATATCCTTTCACAATCTTTTCACTAAATGAACCATACATGCAGCTTCGATCGATATGCTTGGAATATAATATTTTTCTTCTCAAATTCCTTTCACAAAATATATATTGTTCTAATTGGGAGAAAAAAGAAAAATCAACTTTAATTATGGTCTTGCAAATTTAACACAAAATTGTAATCTTTACAATATTAATAGGTACAAAAACTTTATATTTCGTTGCAATACAATTAGAAAACTAATAATTAAAACTTGTTCGAGTATATCATATATATAATCTGAGTTCTACATTTTACTTGGACATTCTGAAATGCTTTCATTGAATCTTTTACCGATTGTTGAAATAGCATAAGTTAGCAAAGTTAATTTGCATTTTATTTTCCAAAATTTGAAAGTCCACGTCTTAATAACAAGTTGATTTAGATTTTTAGTTTTTGCAATAAAATCCAAATATAATAATAATAAATCTTATTTTTTGTAATTATGTGTGAATATTTTTCCCCTAATAATGTATTCCTTGTAAATTGTAATCATGGATATATTAGGTAGATAGGGTCCAAACAAATTGTCTTTCCCTCTAAGACACTTCATTTCAACATCAGTGCTCTAAAGTCTAACCAACACTCTTTCCTCATATATATATGAGACATATTTTGTGTTACATTTCTCTTCATAAATCTCATTAGCTAAAAATGGCACATTCATCTCTCAACCTCTTTACGAAAACATTTCTACTATTCATCTTATGGTTTCAAGTATCATCCTGCATCGATGTGGGATGCGATTTCTTCCAAGGCAGTTGGATATACGACAATGCAAGCGATCCTCTGTACGACGCATCAATGTGTTGGTTTATCGAAAAACAATTTGATTGTATTGGAAATGGAAGGCCTGATAAGCTCTACCTCAACTATAGATGGAGGCCTAATGGATGTGAACTTCCCAAGTATGTATTCATATAATAATATCTACTTAATTAACTTCTTCAATTATATATATTCAAGATTGATCCTCAAATAAATAAATAAATATGTGCAGATTTAATGTGCAAGATTTGTTGAGGAGGTTTAAAGGGAAGAAAATAATGTTCGTAGGGGATTCTCTTAGCCTAAACCAATGGCAATCACTAACATGCATCTTGCATGCATCACTTCCACAATCAAACTTCACCTTGAACAAGATTGGTGATGTCTCCACATTTTATATACAGGTTCGGAATTATATTCATGAGATGACACACTCGTATAAGTTTTATTTTTACTAATATATTATGATGGTTGATTTGGTCTTTAATTAAAATTTCTAAATTGTATACACTCAAGGGAATATATATAATTTTTGTTGCAGGATTATAACATTTCATTAATGTTGTCTCGAAATGCATTTTTGGTTGATCTGGTTATTGGAAAGAAGGGGAGAATTTTGAAGTTGGATTCAATAAAAAATGGGAATTCATGGAAAGGGTTTGATATGCTTATATTCAATACATGGCACTGGTGGCTTCACAAGGGAAATCAAAAACCGTAAGTTGTTTAATTCATTTAATTATGCATCCAAGTAAAATAATCAAGTATAACTGTCCCTTTTTTTTTTTTTTTTTTCCCGAAGAAGACAATTGTTCATCTTTTAATTTGTACAAGAATGAATTTAGCCACTTAATTAAAAAGATTAAACTACACTTACAAATTTAAATTCTACAGTGCAGACACAATGCAAGTGTCATGTGATGCTTGAGACATAAATAAATGTAGGAGAGAGAAATTTTATTTCTTAAAGATATACTATATCTTAGTAGTATTAATTTAGGCACGTAGTAAAGTGGGTAGATGAATTCATTAATCTTGAACTTATCAGTGTTATTATTTTAAGTTATGATGCATGGTTGTTGAAATTGGATTGCAGGTGGGACTACATTCAAGAAGGTGATAAACTTTATAGAGATATGGATCGGTTGACAGCCTTCACCCATGGATTAAAAACTTGGTCCAAATGGATTGATTCTAACATTAATCCATCCAAAACTATGCTTTTCTTTCAGGGCATCTCTCCTACTCATTACAAGTAACTCTCTCTCTCTGTCTCTCTGTCTCTCTCTCTCTCTCTATATATATATATATATATATATATATATATATATATATATACACGTGTGTGTGTGTGTGTGTGTGTGGTGATTGATAAGTTTTATTAAGCAACCACTTTTGGGCTTTTTAAAGCATAAATGACTTGTAAAAATACGAAAGCAGTTGTTGCTAGTAATTAAATGTTTGCTATATACATTCAATACACGGCAAACATGGACAACATGCATAGTAAAACATCCTAATCCTCTTGACATTGTATGGTTCAAATTATATTTTAAACTCACTGCTATATATATAAATTCATGTTATTTGTACATAAAAAAATTTGTGCAACTGTTGCATAAACCTTAAGTCCATGCATTCTGGTCGATCTGGCCCGCCACCGCGCCTAAGTGGGTGCACCCAAACCCATCCAAACTCGCTCCTAAATGATATACATTTATGTTATATTAGTCATATCTTTATGTTATATTAGTCATACTTTTTAGGGTTTTAGCTGTACCATAACATTTTTTTAAACAACCATTAATACATTTCATACATTTTAGTTATGTTAGTCATACATTTTAGTTAAGTTAGTTGTACTTTTATATATTACATAAATATATGATTACCTTGATATAAAAGTATGGCTAATATCACATAAATGTATGAGTAATACCACATAAATGTATATATGTACAAATTGTGCCGAAAGTTAAAGTATTAGATAAATGTATGATATTTGTACATAAATGTAGGACTAATATAATATAAATGTATAACTAATGCAACATAAAGATTAGGGCACCAAAAAAAAAAAAAAAAATGTATCCAACCCAGTGCATGGATCCATGGACCAATTGCACAAGAGACTTACTCTTTCTATAAATAGAAAAAAATTTGGTTCAAATGACAATTTAATCAGAAATTGTTATTTTCCGATAATTAATCATTGTTAGAGTTCTAAGTAAGTGTTTTAAGGTCTTTTAATTTTTTATTTTATACATGAACTTAAATTTATATGGCCTTTTGATTCATGAACTCTTGTTGAATAAAATTGAAGATTAATATCACATTACATCTTCATTTTTTTTTAAAATATTTCATATTATATTTCAAAATAATCATTAATTAGAGGGTTAATTGTCGAAAAAATCACACAACATTTACTCGTATTAACATTTTAGCGAAATTTTGCACTATTGGTAAAAAAACATAGTTTTATATATGTAGTATGTTTTTTTGGCATTGATCAGTTCTTTAACCACATTCAGGCTGCTGGACACATTAGCATTTTTGTTCGTTCAAAAATTAACGAGATTGAAAAATATACTACATATATAATTAAGATTATGTTTTGACCAATAATGAAAATTTTGGTTAAAATGTCAATTTGAATGAATGTTGTAATTTTTTCTTCAACTAAACTTTAATTATATGTTGCTCAATCAATTTATCATATATTTATACTATGATATTTTATTGAGATCCCCTTACATAAAATCTTAACTTCTTATTTTAAGATGAAATAAAATCTTATTTTTAAAATATTACCAACACATGAGGAGCTCACACAAACACCTCCTAATATTTTTAAAGTATTTTTTATAAGTTTCTTCAAATTTGATCATTGAAATTACACAATTGTCATTACTAACATCGAATAAAGTCCTCCATCTTATTTATCCAAATATTTTAACAACATATTTTAAAAATAAGATAAAATATGTTACATGCTCTTTTAAACACTCAAGTTTAGGCGAAGATAAAGAATAATGTACAGTACTTTCGATTATTACAATCTCAGAGTATATATACATTTACTTGTGCAGTAGTGCTGAGTGGAATGCACAAAGAGGGGGAACATGCAATGGAGAAACTCAGGCAATGAGTGGGTCGGCGTACCCAGGCGGAGCGCCGGCGGCGGTGGCGGCGGTGAAGAGCGTGCTGGGCAACATGACGACGGCGGTGCGGTTGCTGGATGTGACAACGCTGTCGGAGTTGAGGAAAGATGGGCATCCATCCATTTATGGGTTTGGAGGGCAAAAAGGGAATGATTGCAGCCATTGGTGCCTTGCTGGTGTGCCTGATACTTGGAATCACTTACTTTATGCTATTCTAATTACCAATGCTAAATCTAAAATTTAGTTTTTCTTCCCCTGAAATAATTATATAATTATTTTTTTGCACTTTATAGTTTTTTTTTTTTAATTTTTGTGTGGAATTGTGATTCTTGGGAGTGGTCCACATTTTTGGAGTAGGAATGATATATAAAAGTGGAAAAGTTACATTATTTTGTTTTCAATTATAATATAATTTAGAACGTTTACGTCATATATCATGGACATTTTGGACTCCATTTGTTGACATGAAACCTGAAATTTTGTATATATCATTATCAACTGTCCACGTGGAAAATAGTTGCAGCCTGTTGTTTCACTCGTCGACAAAATATCATTACGGTCTCAAACTCCCAAAAACATGAAATGATCTCTGATAACTCTTAAGCAAAATATATGAAATTTAAGACAAAACACTTATCTTTTGAAGCCCATTTCAAATCAAAACCAATTCAAAGAATTAAGCTCGAATTGCAATTTTTTTTTTTTTAATGAAATATCAAGTGTGAAATCAAAAGAAAAGAAAACAATTGAACAACCAAACATCAATAGTAACATAAATTAATTATGCTGAAATGTTGCATGTTGATTAGAAACTATTTAATTAAGTAAAATTGGAAGAATCATGCCCACACAAATTCATGATCAGAAAATTGGGATTAATTTTTTTTTTTTTTTTTTTTTTGAATACATGTTTTGCGAAATTAAGTTTGAAGATTCAAACTTGATTCTTCGAATTGGTTGAGGAATATAAATGGCCTTGGAAAAATAAATGTTTTGGCATGTTTCATATATTATGATTAAGAATTAGAGATTTCATCTTTTTAGAGCCTCTGAATTTCAATTATAAATTCGCTTTGATTGTTGAAATATAATCGTCTTGATTTGTTTCTTACAATTTTAGTTTTGAAACCAATATATATATATATATATATTAACCCGAGGTAGTACAAATGTACAACTCTATATTTCGCTACAATGCAATACAAATTACACGAAAATGTTAAATCAACTATATTATATATAGGAGGAGCATAGTAGCACAATCTTCTTAATTGTCAATAAATACATCTCATCCGAAAGTCAGAAAAATAAAATTGTTTTCGTGTGGCCTAACTTAAAGTTGACTAGTTTTTTCATTTAATTAAATAGCAACGAATGCTATTATTTGAGGAGTCAATTTTTTCTGAGACAACAATTCATGAGATGGACTCCATTGATAGGAGTGCTTAGTTAGAGTCTTTTAACTCTCACTTTCCAACATAAAAGAGTTGATGTTCGAATAAGTTACCAATTTAAGCTCGTTACACAGATTAGCATCTTAAGCTCGTTACTAATTTACTTTAAATACAAGTTGTTCGAATAAGACTTAAGATAAGGTCCTAAATATAACTTTGTTTTTGTTGTGAAATTATTTCTATCCAATTTTATCATAGAACTTTGTCAAGATATCTCTTTTATTACTTACATTATATCATGAAATGGACCTCATGGTATAATTTATTTATATTACAGAGTGTAAGGTCTGTCGAAAAATGTTTGGAATATCTCATCATATTAAGGACATTTTGTTATTTATCTTCTGAAAATATAATTGCTACATTAGTATTTATTAAAGTTGTACCATCATCCCTAATTTTAAATTATTCCTTTAATTAATATTGTGATTAGACTAATGAAGCATTAAGTGAAGAAATTGCAATTTGTTCCATGTGCTCCATACCGTTGGAGCTCCTTTTCTTCCCCAAACCGAACTATACTTTTGAAATAAAAAATGGCAACTCTTCTCTCAACTCCTCCCACTCTCTCCCCACTTTCTCTCTCCAATTTCGCCAAACCCATATCCAAAACCCTCATTTTCCCCTCAAAATCAACCCCCAAATCCCCAATCTTGAAGACAAGAAGCTCATCCCAAATCCGAGCATCGACGAGGGATTTTGATCTAGGTTTTGTGCAACAAGGCATTGAGCTGATCAAGTCATCGCCGCCGACGTGGGAATCAGCTCTCCTCACCAACGCAGTCATCTTTCTATTGGGCTCACCAATTATTGCCTCTGGTTTGTCTCTCTCAGGCGTTGTTGCAGCTTTCTTGCTTGGAACCCTCGCATGGCGCGCTTTTGGCTCTTCTGGGTATCTTATTGTGGCCGCCTACTTTGTCATTGTGAGCCTGATATTCGAATTGGGGTCTTTTTTACCATGTGTTTATGTGCTTGCATGAGTTCTTGAATTTGCTCTTACATTAGAGAATGAGAAAATTGCAAATTTAGGACATTATATTCATATCATTCATCAATGAACTTTTTAATTTGAGCGATTTTAGGACAGGAATGAAAATTTCGATTTCGAAAGCTAAATTTTAGCGAATTTTGTAATTTAATCAAAATTTCGCAAATCTTTATCCTTGTTTTAGGACAAAAACATGAAATCAAGAATTTGGGGTCCAATCGTTATGAAATTTGGCCCGAAATTTGTGATATCGGTTTTTTTTTTTCCTAAAATCGCCTAAATTGAAAAGTTAGTGTCCTAATGTCGGGGCCTGGAAAATTAATGTCCGTCATTAGTGAATGGCCGTAAGATAGTGTCCTAAATTTTCAATTTCCCCTTGGAGAAATGAGTTGAGATTGATTCAGTCATCTTGTGCACTTGAATCTATGTGTTTAATTAGTTGTTTATTTAGGGATCTTGGCAAAGTTATCAAATTGGCTGAAAGTGTAGATGGTAGAGATTTTGTTTCCTCTTTGCTAGAGCTTGGAGGTGGTTAGGTAATAAGGTAATGATTGCAGGGGACTGCGGTTACGAAGGTGAAAATGGCTGAGAAGGAAGCTCAAGGTGTTGCTGAGAAAATGAAAGGAAGAAGAGGACCAGGGAGTGTGATTGGATCAAGTGCTGCTGGCTGTGTTTGTGCTCTCCTCTCCATCTATGGTGTCGGTGGAGGGGCTCTCACTCGCCTATGGAAACTCGGGTTTGTCGCCAGCTTCTGCACTAAACTCAGTGACACGGTCTCGAGTGAGATAGGGAAAGCGTTTGGCCGAACAACGTTAGTATTGCTCTTCCTTTGATTTGTATTCCAGCTATTCCTTTGAAGTTCTTCGAATTCATGTATTTTATCTGTTATTCTGATTGTAGTTATTTAGTGACAACATTCAAGATAGTACCAAGGGGGACCGAAGGGGCTGTTAGTGTCGAGGGAACGTTTGCTGGAATTCTAGCTTCGGTTCTTCTTGCTTCTGTTGGCTGTCTTCTTGGTCAGGTAAATATTTTCTTTCCCATGTTGCAAGAATCAACAAATCAATATTCAATGACTTCAATCGGATATGCCACTTAGGAAATCGTTATCTTATTCCAACTCTAAATTTGCAACTGACGAAGAATTGAATTACATGTGAACAGATAGATGTAGCCCAAGTCATCATATGTGTGATTGCTTCCCAGATTGCTAATCTTGGAGAGAGTATTATAGGTGCTGTATTCCAAGAGAAACAAGGATTTCAATGGGTTAGTTTTCTTCTTTAGTTTCTCAATTACCCACTTTTTCATGCATTCTTATAATACTTATCTATTACATCTTTTACAAAATCCTTTTACCCTTATAATTCTTTATTTTCAGCTTAACAATGATGTTGTTAATGTCATCAATATATCCATGGGTAGCATTTTGGCAGTCCTTATGCAGCAATTAGTACTCCAAAGCACATAGGAATAGCTACTTATGATTGAATTCTAGTTTGATGATGATGCTGGATAATCTACAAACATTCGTTCACACAATAAGAAGAAACGAGAGAGTAAAGGATGCAGCCATGACAATCAGGTTCTCCTTTTTGGCTCTCTGACTTGATTGAAAGTTTTAAGCTTCCCCCAGATAGAGTAGAGCTACTATGGTGCTTTAAATTCTTGTCGGATTAGGTTAATCTATTGGTTGAGAGCACAACACGACTTAATACTTCAATAGCATGAAGCTTCTACCTTCATCCCTTGTACGTTGTAGTATTCAATGAACCAAGAAAGAATACCAGTCAAGATAATGAAAACTTGGTTTTAGTTTACTTGTTTTTGTTTAAACTTTTTGTTATCAAGATAATGAGAACTTCTTCACTCTATAAAAGCTGATTGTGTTCCAATGCTTCATGAAATGAGAATGGTTTACACCATCCAACAACTGATTTATGCACTGATTTAGCATTGTCATTAACAAGATTTGAGACTCTAGAAGAAATATGACTAATTCTACACGTTTGTGTAATACATGAAACCAGCGTTTGTGAAACCAGATTGGTGATCGAATCGACCTTGTTAGCAATTTACAATCCAAACGATTAAATAAATTTAACAGTATTCTATTCAAATTTTATCATATTATATATTATAATATTAAAGTTTTGCACGACAACCTTGAATACGATATGGAAGTCTTTTTTTATAATATTAAAAAGCTTGCTTCTTTTTATGCCCAATAAGAAGAGAAGGTAAAACAAGGTGACACCCATTATCATTGTAACATCCCAGGTTTTAGAATTTTTAATAAAAAAGAAATGCTATCACTCAAGGGGTGTGTTTGTTTTGATGGATGAGTTAGTTAAAATTGATATGATAATGATGGGTTAGTATTGTTCATAAAGTTGTGATTTGATATTTTTTGTATGTTTGGTTTGAGTGTTAAATACTAGGATAAATGTAATATATATGTTTGGATTGAGTGTTTGTGTTTTTTCATTTGGGTTAACTTATGATTGGTTCATGGATTTGTTTAACATATATTTTAGAATGACCATTTTACCCTCAATTTTTAATTCATTTTCATGTAAATACAATTTGTGGTAATAAATTCAAGAACATTTATGTCTTTTCAAACTGTGGTATTGTAGCATATAGTGTGGGATAAGTTAACCCACCAAATATAGTGGGTTAGTTTAACCCATGAGTTATCCTCCACAAGTCCAAATTTAAAATCGGGCCTCAACTATATTCGGGTTGGTAACCCCACAAACATGAATTTGGGGTAATTTAAAACACCGAAACCCATATACCAAACACACCCAAAGAGTTTTTATGTACAAAGCTGAAAAATAGAATGTTTTTTCTTTAAAAAGTCTAAATCAGAAAATTTATGAATAAAAATTTCATGAATGTACAGAAGAAAAATATCTCAAACTTCAGCAATGAGCTAGTCAAAATAATTTCTAATAACCCATAAACAAGGAAAAGTCTTTTATAAAATAAAAAAGGAACCAAAATTAAAAAGTCTTATTGGCACTAGCCACCACATATCTACTCGTTCCATGTCTAGGAATTTTATTCTGAAAATATGGATTTTATGATCGGGTGAGCAAACAACTAGCTTAGTGGAGACATACTTATTAAAAAAAAAAAATGTATAAATATGAGAATATATTACTACTTCAGTAATATTATAAATATAATCTATCATTTTCGAGAAGAGACCACTTCAATAAATTGGAAAGTCTATTTTATTAGTTTATAACTTGTTTTAATCCCAACAGCTCCTTTTCATCTTATTCTTCAAGGTTTTTCTCTCCTTTCTCCTCCATCCTACACCGTGGGAGGATAGGGGAGGCACCTCTTTTGCTCTTTCCTTTTTCTTATTTTTTTCGTTGTTTTTCTCTCCTATTTGGGTTTAGGTTTCTCTCCCCTTCAATGAGTGTTGATTTCTCCCCTTCGTGGGAGTGTTTTCTTCCCTCAATGGAAGTTTGTTTCTTCCCTTCATGGAAGTGGGTTTCTGTGCTTCAATCGAGGATCGACTCTTTGTTCAAGACTAAATCTATAGTTGCAGTGAAGGTTTTTGGGTGAGAGTTGTTTTCCACATCTCTTGTTGTTCGGATTGGTTTTGAATAAAATCGAGCTTTCATCAGAATCAGTCTTTGAAGCAGCAAATGGCTCTTTCTGAGTCTCCATAGATAGTGCGAGCAGTCACTACCCTATTTAGAATTTTTACCCTTTGTTGTTGTTTTTCTTTTTCTATTTCTCTATTCCTTTGGAATGCTGTTGGGAATCTGTCAATTGTTATATTTTGTAACTTTGCGTTTATCCTATTATCAACGAAGTTATAAGTTTATTGATAAAAAAAGTTTTAAAATAACGTCATATGTATAATATATATATATTGCATTTTGTTTCAATGAATATTTGTTTAAATTGTAAAATTCTGAATCTCCAAAACTCGAACTAATCTGTATACATGAATCTTCGAAGAAACTGAACAAAATTAACAGAGCAATTCCAAAGAATAATTTTTTGTTTTCACCTAAATTCTTTGAATTTTGAAGTAATTTCGAAGATTCTTCAATCCTCAAATTGCTCAATCCGTGCTCACCCCTAATTCATATTACAACTTAAAAAATATAAAACTAACCTAATGAGACATTATAAAGTGTCATAAATATTAAGTATGAAAATGAATAACCTTAATAAGACATTTGAAATTGTAATAAAAAAATAACCCAAGTAGACATTTGTATGGAAGCATTACATAATGCCTCAATATTTTCAACAGAAAAGTGGTATTAGATTGGATAAATTTCATAACGAGATCCAATTTTTAGATTAATTCTCAATTTTAGATCTAGATTTTAAAGTTTCTCAATAAGGGGGTCAATTTAATTTTTTTCTCAATTTAAGACTTGAAAATTAGATTGAATTTTCAATTAGTAAATTACAATTTTGGTTCTTAACACATATGATACCTCCACCAAGTTTTCGTCCACATTTAACGAAAGTTACACCAACTCTAATATTTTGAGGGGAAATTAACGTCTTTTTTCTTTTTCCCCACCACAACCCCCTATTTTCTTCTTAAAAGTATAAAGATGTTTTCAACCCACAAATATAGAAAAACATTGTTTTACCTATTATTTTAATAGTATTGTGATATTTTAGATGAAGGATAGCTTAAAAAGGACCACAAACAATGTGAAAGTATTAGAAACATATGGTTAAAAAAGGTTTTTTTATTTTTTTATTTTTTATATCACGAGTGACAAAAGTCAAAGGTCCATAAAAAAGAGAGCAAATTAATAGTGTGTTTTGTAATAAATTATGCTTGTATTTAATTTAGTAATTGCGGTAGAATTTTGTAATGGTAAAAGTGAGAAGTGTTTGAAATAAAAGTGATTGTCTACATTAAAAATGATATTCAAGTGTCTTGTTAAAAATTAGATAGAAATCGATATTCTGATTATATCATATTTTGTGTGGTTGAAAAATATTTGAATATTTATAATATTGTCATAAGCAGCTAGAAGCAACCCTTAATTAGCTTTTGAATTTTTTATTTTAGTGGATTGAATTTAAGTAGATCACCAAAAAAACGCATCTAAATTCTTGATATTCTACATTTTTTAGCACCACCACCATCCCCAAGTGTTGTTCCATATAAAATTGGGAATCCCAGTTGTTTAAAGAATAAAACTCTAAACAAAATAAATCCATAAAATAAGTAACCCATCAAATTAAAGATAAAATTTGGAATATCACATAATTATATCAATAAGATAATTTTATTTAAGTTTTCATATTGTTCCATATATGAAATGAAATCCTATACTCTGAAAGACAAAAGTTGTAGTATTTGTACTTTTCATTCCTTTTCCTGTTAGTTAATAATCTCCACCTGCCAAAACATGAAAACTTCAAAGTACAACAGAATCAAACAAAGAGCAAATTTGTTAAAAAAAAGATCCCATCTGGTAAGATGATTATCTCAAACCTGATCACTATGTAATACCATTGTCACATATACAGGGACAGGTGGTCTTACCTGGCCCTTGACCGGCCGAGAATCTCACTTTGCTTTAAACATAAATGGTCTCAGGACATAACTAGCTTACAACAACTATATTTACATATGAAAGTAATAAACGAACAAGCAGCCAAACAACTAACAAATGAGACAAAACCATGTAGAGCTAATGATAGAAAAAGTAAAAAGCACTCATCAGCATCGTCTGCGACGCTTGGAGCCACCGCTGTGTGAGTGGTGGTAGTGGTAGTGGTCTGAGTTCTGCAAGGGCAACGAGATTATATCGGGCACAAAGACAGAAGAGTCTGATAGGTTCTGTGAAACCTCGGGCCAATAAAGGCCGGATGCTGTGGGAGGAGATGAAATCTCGGGCACTGCCCAAAATGTATCCACGCCTTGTCTCATACAGTCGTCGCCCTCTAGCTCTGCATCAGCAACTCGTAGAATCGAGGAACAATCTGGATCTCCTAATCCACAATCTCCCTGCAAAAAATTTCAAGACAAATTTTTAAGTGGTGATGAGCTTGGTATTGGATTGTCTCGTTCAAACCAATCTCTGTTTTCTGTTCATAATATCAGCAATGCACATAGAGAATGTAAATTATCGTTGATGTATGAGAATATAAAATAGAACATAATTTATAATATAAAATCCGGACTGATGACTCACTAGACCTACTTATTAAAAAAAGAATGTTTTCTTCCGACTAAATGTCTATATAGTGCAACACTCATATAGATGCACGCCCGAGTTGAAGATTTGGGGGATGGGGGACAAAATATATAGGAAATAAAACAATAGGAAAAATGTATTAACTACCTTAAGAAAAGGTAAAGTAAACTTTAACCCCTAAGCCATTATATCTCTACACTCTAATTTAAACCTTTAATTCAATTGACACTTAACAATATATTATTATTTTCCACATTTTAGGTAGAGATGATCAAATTGACACTTGTTGGGAGTGGAGAATGTGCAGAGGTGGAAGAGGGATGGTTCGGTCAATTACTTCAAATATCCGATAATGTTCCTCTAAATCATTGACATTATCTTTATCGATTGATGTGAGTTGCAAAGATAAAAGAGTGGATTAGAAAATTATTGACACAACAAACAAACAACAAACAAACGACACTATTAGGCCTATTTTGAACGAAGTATGGAGATGAAGAGATACCTTGGACGGGCTCTGATTCATGAAATCATAGTTTTGATTGAAATCACCACCAAGTTCAAGAAATTCATCTATATGCCATTGTGAGATACTTCCCGTTGCAGAACCTCCTCCAGTGAAAGGAGGCTTTTGTGATGATAAATCCTCCCATCGACTAGCTTGTTCAGCCATATTTTTACTAGATTGACTAGTTGAGAACCCTTGGGTGGTCCTTTTTGGAAGAGGAGGAGGATCTTGCCCTGGACTTCTCTCATCCGAACTAGAATGTGTTTTCCCTGTGGACGATGACGGAGCAGCTTCCGTACCTTCGAGGCCTACTTTAACACCAGTAAGCAAGAACCTCTGATGCGTAGAAACCAACGAATTCACAGTGTGTATGGAAACATCACATACACTCATATAAACTCACGCTCAAGTTGAAGATTTGGGGGGATGGGAGACAAAATATATAGCAAATAAAACAATACGAAAAATATATTAACTACCTTAAGAAATTAACCCCTAAACCATTCTATCTCTACACTCTAATTTAAACCTTTAATTCAGACACTTAACAATACATTATTATTTTCCACATTTTTTGTAGAGATGATTAAATCGACACTTGTTGGGAGTGGAGAATGTGCCGAGGTGGAGGAGGGATGGATTGTCGTTCGATCAATTACTTCAAATATCCGATAATGTTCCTCTAAATCATTGACATTATCTTTATCGATTGATGTGAGTTGCAAAGGTAAAAGAGTGGATTACAAAATCATTGACACAACAAACAAACGACACTATTAGGTCTATTTTGAACGAAGTATGGAGATGAAGAGATGGTACCTTGGACGGGCTCTGATTCATGAAATCATAGTTTTGATTGAAATCACCACCAAGTTCAAGAAATTCATCTATATGCCATTTTGAGATACTTCCCATTGCAGAACCTCCTCCAGTGAAAGTTGGCTTTTGTGATGATAAATCCACGCCTCGACTAGCTTGTTCAGCCACACTTTTACTAGATTGACCAGTCGAGAGCCCTTGGATGGTCCTTTTTGGAAGAGGAGGATGATCTTGCCCTGGCCTTCTCTCATCCGAACTAGAATGCGTTTTTCCTGTGGACGATGACAGAGCAGCTTCCGTACCTTCGAGACCTACTTTAACACCGGTAAGCAAGAACCTCTGATGCATAGAAACCAACGAATTCACAGTGTGTATGGAAACATCACATTTTCTGCAGAGTAGAGCTCGGTCCTCCAGGCAAAAGAAATACCCCACCGTTTCCTGCATACATTGTTATCCTTGTATCAAAAATTAGCCATCAAATGGAACATAGGAATGCTAATCACACATAATTGAGCCCATTAATCTCACACTCTAGAAAGATAATGAATTGATCACACTAAGTTGTTGATAGACAAGAATGAAACAAAATAAAGAGATTCCTATATTAAAAGAGAAAAATAAAATAGAATAAAAAAGTTAATTAATAATGCTTTAACATACTTGTGATTGGTCACATCATTTCCCATTAGAAGTTCCAAATTAATTTAAAGTTCTATTTGGATATAGTGTTTTGAAATCCAGGAACTGAAATCCACTTATATTATTAAAAAAATTAGTTCAAAATGAAAATAATGGATTTTAAATACACATCTAATCCAAACATTATCGATGAATTTATATTAGGAATCTTAATCTCTCCTCAAACCCCTTCATCTAAATGAAACATAGTAAATATATACAATCAAACTTAATATAACAAAACTTTCTTTCAAATACATTCTACTACTAACCAAGCCTCAAAAGAGGATAAACTAATTTTATTTTTAACAATAACATTCCAAAATACAAATGATCTGCAGTGAGGGAAGCATAAAACCAGCTCAGACACAGCCACCACCACCGAGCATTAAAATAATATCAAAAACACTCACCACAACACTATATCCACACAAACAAAATATCACACATTAGATATTTATAAGATATTTATATCGTTGATATATCGACAATATATCGAAAATAATCGATAATTTATCGTTATCGGTAAAAAGTGTGTTATTTCGTGTGATATCGCCGATAAATCAGCGATATATCAGAGATATACCGACGATATATCGGCTGTACAAATATCGGTGCAATTTCTGATTTTTTTTATTCTTTTTAATATATCAATGGAAGAGTAATTTATTGTTTGAATCAAGATGACATCAATCTTATTCATTTCAACCTCATATATCATAACATTTATATAATAGTTTATCTCTATATTTGTGATAAACATATCATTTTATTTGAAATTTAAGTTCAATACATGTATTAATGTTAGTTATAATATTCTGTAAACTACTTAGATATATTTTTCAATTTTTTACAAATTTTCCATATTTAAAAAAATGTCCGATATTTCCAATGAAATCAATATATCCGTCGATATTCCAAAAAAATCAAGGTATCAATATTTTTATCGATACCGATATTTTCATCATTGCCACCAACTTTCAAATCAAGTATTTCAATTAATTTGCTATCCCCAAATTAATTAAACGTTACCAGCAGCTGAGTTATAAAAAATAAATTCAAAAATTGCAAAACAAGAACATAATTTCCAATACCAAAGAAACACAGAGTTTTTTGTTCACGGAACCCACCTTATCAAACAACTCAAATCCCAATAAACCAAAAAAAAAATCTCTAAAAATTTTAAAAAAAACCTGGCAAATATCACACTTAGGCAGGGAAGAGGAATTGGAGAGTGGGACCGCGTGTGTTTACTAGCAAGCTTATTAGCAGCATGCACTTTCTGATCGCAGGCCAAGCAGAGCGCCGCCTCGTCGGCGCAACATAGCACGGTGGCCTCCGCAGTCTCACATGCGTTGCACTGAATCTTCATCGCTACTCCTCTCAACTCAAAAACCAATACTGTTATTCCAAGCTAAGGAGAGCACAGTTTGTGAAAGGAGGAGGTGAGAGGAGAGATCATGCTACGGGGTTTAAGAAAGAGTCGTAAATCCTGTTAGGGTGGGTGGGTAGCCTATGGGTTTTTTTATTTATTATTATTAATTTTATATATATATATATATATATATATATATATATTCAAGAATATTCTTTTAATGGATTATTGTTGTGTAAGATAATATTTTAGTTTGTGGGTTTGATATTGGGAATGATGAAAATGGGAGGGGGATTGTGGTAAGGCGATTAGAAACGTGTCGTGTGGGAATGAGTGAGGGTCTGAGCTGTACGTTGGAAATTGGGAGACGAACTCTGCCTCGCACGTGCCTTTCTTTGTCCTTTTTCTTTTGTGTAGAAAGTTTCTTTTTGGATTTTTATTTTTATTTTATTTTACTTTTTCTTAGGAGATCTATCCCTATCTATAGAAAACTGTCGAATGTGGTTAATTAGCACTATTGATAAAAATATTTGGAATTATTGTAGATATCGTTTCGATATTTCCATTTTCTCAGGTGATAGATACAAATATGGATTGTAATGATATTTTTTATTTTTTCTCGTTAACGGTATAGAAACTATAAATTTCGTCAAAATATCGATAAAATATCCGATTTTGATATCTATGTATAAATTGTAGGAAAATCAATTTAGTAAAACATATGTGGAATAACGGAATTTAGCAGTAGAATATCGAAGAAATATCAAATATCGTTATTTCCGTAAAATTAAGATACTAATTTCCATCCAAATCGAAAGTTTCATCTTTGATTAGCATTATTCAATTCATTAGCTCGACAAATTTAGAGTAATATTAACTAGTCATGAGAATATTTTTAAATTTTGGATTCCACATGGTTGTCAGCAAGGATGAAAAGATCGCGAAATTTCTCTAAAATTCATATAAAAATTATAATACGCAGTTTTTTTTCGTCAAAATATCGGCAATATATTGGGAAATATTGGTAAAATGTCGATATGGTGAGAGTCTTTATAAAATTGCGGTATATCGCCGATATATCAGCGATATATCGTTTTTGCAAATATCGGTGATTCTTTTTTTGATTTTTAATTTTTTTTTATGTTTTTTTATTAATTTATTGAGTGGAGCCACTTAAACACATCATTTATTAAAATTGAGATAGGATTTCTTATCCAAAAATTAGTCATTTCATGGATTTTTTTAATTGTAATATAATTAAAATAATTTTTTTGATTTAAATTTTATAATATACATAACATTTGTTAGAGTTAACAAATCAAAATAAGTGTTTGAATTACAAAATATAAATTAATATGAATTAAATATTAGAACTTATAATTTACAAGTTGCAACTTTAGAAATTACAATATTTATAATACAAATTACAAAGTATAAAATATAAAATATAAAATATAAAGTATAAGCAAGCTGCAAAAAAAGTTACGACTTACAACATACAATACAAATTATGAATTAAAAAAAAAAGTTGAAGTTAAACAATATAATTTACAAAATTATTTTTATTCATCAATATTGTTTGAATCAAGATGACATGTCATCTTATTCATTTGAACCTCATAGGAGTTCAAGCTATTACTAGTCCATGTATTAATTTTGTACAAAATTTGTCATGTTATTATAACAGACAACGTTTATATAATAATAGTTTATCTCTATATTTGTTGTAAACATATCATTTTATTTGGAATTTAAGTTTAATATATGTATTAATGTTAGTTATAATATTCTCTAAACTACTAGATATATTTTTCAAATTTTTATAAAGTTTCCATATTTTTTTAAAAAATGTTTGATATTTCCACCGAAATCGATATATCCGTCGATATTTCCGTAAAATTAAGGTACCGATATTTTTACTGATACCGATATTTTCATCTTTGGTTGTCAGAGAAATGTGAAGAAACTGCTCAACTTTAAAAAAAAATGAAAAAAAAGTATTTATATTTCTCAACTTTCAAAAATGAAAAAAAAAATATTTATATTTCTCCAGGGTTGGGATGGATCTCGTGTCGGTTCAGGTGCATAAAATTTTTTGTCCACATATAAGCGGCTCCAAAATGTATTCAGAATGTATTTTGTAGTTGAAATTAGGTTTTGAAAAAATAATTTCATTATAATTAGGACAATTTAGTTTGTAAACTTTCATGTAATGTTTGTAGCTTGCATGACATAAAAAAATTCTTTAACAAAATTCATTTATTCAATTATAAGAATAGCATTCATTTATAATCTAATAACATGTGAAATTGGAAAAAAAAAATCCTCTCTAAATTTTGAAAAAAATACTAAAATTTATTGATTCAATAATAAGAATATCCTCACTATACCCTAAAAAATTCTTTAACAAAATTAATTGATTCAATTATAATAATATCATTTAATTTCTTTAATAAAATTCATTAATCCAATTATAAGAATATTATTATCGACAATCAAAATTCATTGAATTATAAGGGTATCATTATCGACACTTAGATAAAGAAAAATCCTAACTTTTATTCTTGCAAATCCTCAAGCAAATAAACTAAAACCCTATTTATACTAAGTATGCCCTAAGAAAAACTTAATTGCAAAACTAGTTCTCAAAAGAAAAATATAGTATAAATAAATGTTATAATAGAAATGTCTCCAATATTTAGTCTAGTGTATATTTAAAAACTAAAAATATCAAAATAAATAATTTTGATATTTATATATATTCTATAAAAGTATATTTATCTTATCTATCAATATTGGGAAGATTAATATTTGAAATATTAAGGATATCGATATTTCTCAATATTTATCATTAGATATTAGTTATAACGATGGATATTATTGAAAATATTTATTTTTGAACATTCTACATATATTCAAGAAAACTATATTTATCCAGTAGTTTAAAATTCTTGTTAACTATAAGAAACAAATTGTAATGTTTGTAGTCTTTTGGAAATCAATTATTTGTTTGAGAATTCCTAAGCAACCGTTTTATTTTGATAATGATAGCTAATAAATAATATGGATCCATTTTATAAAATCACATTTCAAATTTAAATCCTAATGTAAATAATTTAGACAAAATGTAGTAAAGGACAATCACACATTTTATTTGTATAAAAAATTATATAATTGAAAAAATCATATAATAAATATAGCATATCAGTAATATTTATGTGAAAAAATATTTTACAAAGGTATTTTAAATTATCTAAAAATAAACAAATAAAAATTGTATAAGTGAATAACTCTTATGAGAAAATTGTTGCACAAAAAATATATAATTTGCTAATTATTTTATGTAATATGATTAATACCCTAAAACAACCCAATTCATCAATTTTATTAATTGGTCAATAAGAATAGAAGGGATCGATCCACAAGTCAGAAGTCAAATTTACCTTAAAAGTAAATTTTACTACAGTAAAAATATGGTGTATTAATGAAATCCTAAATTATAATTCGTGAAAATTTGATTACATTCAAGTGGTCAACAAACAATGAATACAAACCAATGCATGCTATCATCAATGTTACATTTTTAGGTTGTTTTGAACATGTCGTTGGTTCAGAATGACATCGATGAATCTAATATGGGTAACAAAGTCTCGAGATTTGTTGAAAATTATAGAGAAGGAGACGTAGTACAAAAAACAAAGATTTCTTGAGCTAGATATTTATGTTTAAATGCATTGTTGCGATTAAAGGTTGGACTTTTGCAATTTCTTTAAATGGACACTTCTGCAATAATTAAAATGAATGAAAAGTTAGGACTTGCAGAATTTCAATTGCAATTCCTTGCAAAAAGGTCTATCAATCCAGACAAGCTCGTTGGTTCTTTGAATGAAATCATTCAAAAATCAAGGATGATCAAATTTTTAAGGCCATTAAATCTATGGAGAAGTGCTTGAAACATGAATTTTCGAGTGTCTAACAAGAAGCTTCGACTTATTTGAAAGATTGTGAACCAAATAATCGATGTTACACTTATGAGATGTAAGCTATCATTCTTTGACATGACATAAAATGGCTCTGATCTGAATAGGTACATTGTTTTGCGTTTAGGAAGATGATTCATACATTATTTCATAGGTTTTTTTTCAGGTAAATTATTAGGATTAATCAAAGACTTCCATGGAAATGTGGAATAAGTAACTTATAAAAATGTGGGGAAGTGAATGGTTGGAGAAGCTTACTTTTAATCCGAAACTTTTATGAATAAAAGTATAGGGATGCCTCATAAAGAGGATTTTTGAATGAGGTGTTTTTTTTTTTTTTTAATATAAAATTCAATAAATGGTAGCTTTTATGTTCATATGTTGCATTTATGTTTCTAAGGATAGAAAAGGTGTAGATGAGTCCATAGTCAAGTTGGAAATATTATCCTTCATAATTTTTTGAATTATTATTGAGAATTGTCATACAACTCATTTGATTATCAATTGAGATGAGTTTGAACGAGTCTAAGTTTTAGATTTTATTAAACCTAAAATATTTTCAAGTTTACTTTTGATGTTTATTGAACATACTTTAAATAAGTTGATTTTTGGTGAATGATTTGAAGGTGAGATATTGAATAGATTTGGTTTGATTCTCAATCTTATGGATATATTGATATGCTATATTGACTGTGAAATAATAAGATATTTGTAAGGGGTGTAATTATAAATGCAACATTATATTTTGAGGTTTGATAAATCCAAGATTTTCCAAAGGTTTTCTAGGAAAATTTTAAAGCCATAAATCTCAAATCAATCTCGTGCAACGCACGACATTCACTAGTAAATCAAAAGAAAATATTCTGACTCTTTGTCTCTATCTTACGAAATCTTCTATTTCACCCTTTTTTTAATCTTTTTTTTAACAGAGCAATTCCAAAGAATAATTTATTGTTTTCTCCTAAATTCTTTGAATTTTGAAGTAATTTCGAAAATTCTCCAATTCTCAAATTGCTCCGTGCTCACCCCTAATTCATATTACAACTTAAAAAATATAAAACTAACCTAATGAGACATTATAAAGTGTCATAAATATTAAGTACGCAAATGAATAACCTTAATAAGACATTTGAAATTGTAATAAAAAAATAACCCAAGTAGACATTTGTATGGAATACATAATGCCTTAATATTTTCAACAAAAAAGTGGTATTAGATTGGATAAATTTTATAATGAGACCCAATTTCTAGATTAGTTCTCAATTTTAAAGTTTCTCAATAAGAGGGTCAATTTAACTTTTTTCTCAATTTAAGACTTGAAAATTAGATTGAATTTTCAATTAGTAAATTACAATTTTGGTTCTTAACACATGTTGACGTCGGATTTTGTAGAGCATAAAATCCTAGTCTAACACCCAAAAATATCGATCTGGTTCAAAAAGTACGAACCGAATAAAGAGTATAAAAATCGAATAAAGTAAGAAAATACTGCACCCGGTGCCTACTCGAGCAAATTTTTTCGGCTTGTTCTGGTCGAGCAAATTTTTTCGGCTTGTTCTGGTCGGACAGAACGCTTTTTATATAAAATTGAGAGTAAAAGAGCTCTCAAATTGCTTGAATACAATGATTTTGGAATCTGGAATTCCCCCATTTGAATGATAACTGAGGCCCTATTTATAGACTAAATGTAATTATTTGAAACTTGGTAATTAAGACTTAAATCCCCCAATTTTAGGCTCTAGATAAGGAAAAATTTGGTAAAAATCTATCTAAATCGGATATAATTTGATCTTGATTTGTTTCCTTACTTGAAGACTCCTTGAAATAAACTAAATCTTTCCTGCTCTTTTTGTGATGATGGCCTCGATTCCTGGTCTTCTACTTGATTTCTAGAAATGCCTTAAGTAATAAAACTTCTGGACCACACTGACTACAATACCTAAATTTGGATCAATCGCGAGCTCACCCTAGCAGCCGAAGTGGGCTAGCCTAGGACTAGGCTTGGCCCTGGTCAGCTCGAGTCGGCTCGGCCCTGTTCTGGTCTCCACCTAGGCCGGTTTTGGCCTTCTAATCTTCTAGTCGGTTCTGGTCTCCACCTAGGCCGGGTCTGACCTGGTCTTCTCTCAAGCCGGTTCTGGCCTTCTGGGTTTCTGATCTTCTGGCCGGCCCGACTCTGGCCTTCTGGTCTTCTGGCCCGCCCAGCTCTCTGGGTTTCTGATCTTCTGGCCGGTCCGGCTCTGGCCTTCTGGCTAGCCCGGCTCTGGCCTTCTGGTCTTTTGGCCGGCCCGGCTCTTTGGTTTCTGATCTTTTGGCCAGTCCGACTTTGGCCTTCTGGTCTACTGGCTAGTTCGGCTCTGGCCTTCTCTAAAACCGGTTCTGATCTCCACTTGGGCCGGACCCTAGGCCAGATTGGTTTGGTGGGGCCCAACAACACATATGATACCTCCACCAAGTTTTCATCCACATTTAACGAAAGTTACACCAACCCTAATATTTTGAGGGGAAATTGACGTCTTTTTTCTTTTTCCCCACCACAACCCCCTATTTTCTTTTTAAAAGTATAAAGATGTTTTCAACCCACAAATATAGAAAAACATTTTTTTACCTTTTATTTTAGTAGTAATGTGATATTTTAGATGAAGGATAGCTTAAAAAGAAGGACCACAAACAATGTGAAAGTATTAGAAACATTTATTTCCACGTTCACGTATCTTCGCGATTACACACAGAAAGGCTTATTCTTACAAAAAAACAAAAATGAAGTGGCACATTGTAGGCTAACAAGCAGCATACATAACAGACATCCTAAGTACAGTCGACACTTCAGCCATAGCATCAATGGCCTAAGTGTATGATAAACTTATGCATCTTTCAATGTTCCAGCAATGTCGATGACAAATCGATACTTAACATCAGCTTTCTCCAGTCTTTCCATAGCTTCATTTATATACTCCATTGGAATCACCTCAACATCAGCTGTGATCTTGTGTTTTGCAGCAAAATCCATCATTTCTTGCGTTTCTTTCATCCCCCCAATACCACTCCCTGCCACCATCTTTCTCCCTGTTTTCATTCACTCCAATCAGCACAAAACGGATACAAACAATCACACGTAAAATGCATGATAATTGATGAATGATGGATTACCTGAAAGTAAAGGAAAAACAGGCAACTCGAGAGGCTTTGGTATCACACCAAGAAGTATGAGCTTTCCATTAGGCTTCAAGAGGTTAAGCAATGGCTGAACCGAATGATGAGCAGAGACCGTGTCCAATATTCCATCCATGGTGCCAGCTGCTGCCTGCAAATATTCCACAACATTCAATGCATTTTTCAAACATTTCTAACATAACATACCACACAAAATGGGTACAAACAATTACCAGCATCTGGTCTTGATCATGGCTAACCAAAAACGAATCAATGCCAAGATTCTTGATCGCCTCCTCTTTCTTATTGGGTGCTCTACTAATCACTGTCACATTAGCCCCAAAAGCCTTGGCAAACTTCACAGCCACATGGCCTAGCCCACCTAGGCCAACCACACCCAAGTGAAGCCCAGGCTTGTCGAGCCCATAGTATCTCATAGGGCTATAGGTTGTGATCCCGGCACAGAGAAGAGGACAACCGGCATCAAGAGGCATGTTTTCAGGCCAACGAACAATGAAATGCTCGTCGCAAACCATGGTATCCGAGTAGCCTCCATAGGTGGGGGTTCCATCAAAGTATGTGCTTCTATACGTAAGAACCATTTTGGAGCAATAATTCTCAAGATCAACGGCACAACAATCGCACGAACGACATGACCCGGCCATGCACCCTACCCCGACTTTGTCCCCAATTTTAACCCTAGTCACCTTGCTCCCCACCTCTGTAACAACCCCAGCAATCTCATGCCTACACCATCATTCAATCAAGTGTGTTTGAGAAGATAACATCAACAATGCAAACAACATTGATTTATTACAAAACACTGAAATCAATTGACGATATAATCTCATTGAATCGAAAAACATACCCTGGAAGAACAGGGTAGGTAACTTTTCCTGTTTCATTTTTGACGCTGTGAAGATCAGAGTGACACACACCACAATACAGAATCGTCAATCTCACGTCTTTCTCCCCAGTTGCCCTTCAAAATTAGGGCAAAATTAATCGCATAATTCAACACTAGGTAGAGCAAATTAAACGTTATCAAATGTTTGTCAAAACACACTAGGACTGCAAATTGGAGCCAATTTCGAATCCGAAAACGAAATAACAAATTCATAACAATTGACTGCAGATTGAAATGCGTAGTTTATAAATACCTTCTGGAAAAATGGAAAGGAGAGAGAGTGCCAGAATTGTCTCTGGCAGCATATCCAAAGGCCTTGATCGGGTGCATGTCTTCTGGTGCTTTCACCATTTTTAAGAAGCTCAGAAGGTGGAGCAAAGCAAAGCAAGAGTGTTGATAATACTACGTAGTAGTAATGGCAGTGTGGAGATAGCAGAAAAAGGACGCAGAGGAGAATTATACTGTTTTGGATGAAGAAATGCGTGGGAACTGAGGTTATATAGACGAAAATGCAACGCCATTGATGACGTCAGAAGGGTAGGATTGGAATAAGGAACTTTATATTATCGATACTCCGGTTTTTCGCACGAATCGCGTGCACCATAGTGCTTTTCTTTCTTTTGTCTTTTTTGAGTTACAATTGTATCGAGAACTACTCAGTATGATACTAATACTATGATATCATTTACATTTATATTTAAATGAGATAATACAAGAGTTACACAATAGATTCGAAAAAAATTGAATTCGGAAAAAAAATTGAATTGAACTCGAGCTATTCAAGTAGCTTTCGATCTCAAGTTCGAGTATATTAATACTTGACACAACAAGCTTGCGAGCCTAATCAAACATAATCGAGTATATGTTTAATTTTCATTTCCAAATTTTTTATAAATATATTTTAGGCAGTAAGTTGAGTCGAGTTAAGTTCGAACTTATCGAGTTATTTATGGAGTCGAACTCTAGCATTGAAAAAACAAGTTCGATCAATTTCGAGTCAAACTCGAGTTTCGAGTTTTAAAACAGAGCTCGAGCCTGTCAATACTCAACTCCTTTACATCTCTATATGTACATATCATTAATGGATTTTTTTTTCTTTAGATAAACACTGTCTGAATGCTAGCAAAATAAATAAACAAAGGTGAAAGACTACCAAACTTGGTCATTTACCAAGGAAAAGAAATGTTCAATTCAAATTTCATTACGTTTATTTGAGTTGTTGTCAATCATACAATTCTAGATATTTATTAATAACAAAGACTAGATTCAAACTATATGCTGTAAATAGAAAATTCTAATTCTAGATAACAAAATATGGGACAAGTCTGGATTTTGATGCTTTGAGTTGACGTAGATGTTAGGAACATGAAGAGTAAATATATCTATAAAAATTTCTCTTAATAACATATGGTTAAAAAATGTTTTTTTATTTTTTTATTTTTTATATCATGAGTGACTAAAGTCAAAGGTCCATAAAAAAGAGAGAAAATTAATAGTGTGTTTTGCAAAAAAATTATGCTTGTATTTAATTTAGTAATTGCGGTAGAATTTTGTAATGGTAAAAGTGAGAAGTGTTTGAAATAAAAGTGATTGTCTATATTAAAAATGATATTCAAGTGTCTTATTAAAAATTAGATAGAAATCGATATTCTGATTATATCATATTTTGTGTGGTTGAAAATTATTTGAATATTTATAATATTGTCATAAGCAGCTAGAAGCAACCCTTAATTAGTTTATGAATTTTTTATTTTAGTGGGTTGAATTTAAGTTGATCACCCATCAAAACACCACAAAATGATTATTTGAAACTAAAAATTGGAGCAAAAGCTGTGAAAGCTTTTGTAAACACTCTCTAAATTACTTAGTATTAGTAATTTTTCTGGATGAGGAATAATGGGCCTTATATAATAGAGGATTTAATAATAAAATTTTCTGGATGACTTTTGTAAACACTCTCTAAATTGTACTTCGTATTAGTAATTTTTCTGGACGAGGAATCATGGGCCTTATATAATAGAGGATTCAATAATAAATTTTTCTGTACAAGGAATCATGGCCTTGTATAATAGAGGATTCAATAATAAATTTTTCTGTACGAGGAATCATGGCCTTATATAATAGAGGATTCAATAATAAATTTTTGAGGATTCAATAATAAATTTTTCTATACGAGGAATCATGGGCCTTATATAATAGAAGATTCAATAATAAATTTTTCTGGATGGGGAATCATGGGTCTTATATAATAGAGGATTCAATAATAAATAAACGCACTAAGAAAATATTGTATCCACAACCATGCATGAAAATATCCGAAAATATCTTCGATATTTTCTCGATATTTCCATTTTTTTACGTGAACAGGTAAAAAAATGAGAAATTTTGTTAAAATATCGGTAAAATATTGGCGAAATATCAATTTTAATATCGGTGATTTCATCCTACAATTTATAAGAAAATAGGTGAAATATCGGGAAATATCCGAGAAATTTTGTTCAAATATCGGTAAAATATCGGCAAATATCAGTTTTAATATCAGTGACTTCATCCTACAGTTTGTAGGAAAATAGGAGAAATATCTGGAAATATCGATTTCAATATTGGTGACTTCATGGTACAATTTGTAAAAAAATAGGTGAAATATCGGAAAAATATTGATTAAATATCAATAAATATCGGTATTGATTTCGATATCGGTGGTTTCATGGTATAATTTATATGAAAATTCGTGAAATATCATGGAAATATTGGTGGAATGTCGTAGATATCGTTAAATATCAAAAAAAATATTGATAACTGATACTGATATTTCCATGATATTTCCGTAAAATTATGATATCGATACTTCCATCAAAACCGAATTTTTCATCATTGTTCACAACACAAACACATCTAAATTCTTGATATTCTACATTTTTTTAGCACCACCACCTTCCTAGCTCCATATAAAATTGGGAATCCAGTTGTTTAAAGAATAAAATTCTTAACAAAATAATACATATAATGAGTAACCCATCAAATTAAAGATAAAAATTGGATTATCACAAAATTATATCAATAAGACAATCTTATATCAATAAGACAATTATATATGAAATGAAATCCTATACTCTGAAAAAAAAGAGGTGTAGTATTTGTATTTTCCCTTTTTTTTTTCCTATTAGTTAATAATCTTCACGCCAAAACATGAAAATTTCAAAGTACAACAGAATCAAATAAAGAGCAAATTGTTAAAAAGAAGATCCCATCTTGTAATATGATTATCTCAAACCTAATCACTATGTAATACCATTGTCACATGTACAGGGAGTCTTACCTGGCCCTTGATCGGCTGAGAATCTAGCTTTGCTTTAAACATAAATGGTCTCGAGACATAACCAGCTTACAACAACTATACTTATATATGAAAGCCATAAACGAACAAGCAACCAAACAACTAACAAATAAGACAAGTAATACCATTGTCACATATATAGGGAGTCTTACCTGGCCCTTGATCGGCTGAGAATCTAGCTTTGCTTTAAACATAAATGGTCTCGAGACATAACCAGTTTACAACAACTATAATTACATATGAAAGCAATAAACGAACAAGCAACCAAACAACTAACAAATAAGACAAAACCATGCAGAGTTGATGATAGAAAAAGTAAAGAGCACTCATCAGCATCGTCTGCGATGCTTGGAGCCATCGCCGTGTAAGTGGTGGTGGTAGTGGTCTGAGTTCTGCAAGGGCAATGAGATTATATCGGGCACAAAGATAGAAGAGTTTAATAGGTTCTGCGAAACATGGGCCAATAAAGGCCAGATGCTGTGGGAGGAGAGGGAATCTCGGGCACTGCCCAAAATGTGTCCGGGCCCTGTGTCATACAGTCGTCGCCCTCTAGCTCCGCATTAGCAACTCGTAGAATCGAGGAATAATCTGGATCTCCCAATCCACAATCTGCCTGTAAAAAATTCAAGATAAATTTTTAAGTGGTGATGAGCTTGGTATTGGATTGTCTCGTTCAATCATAACATCACCAATGCACATAGAGAATGTAAATTATCGTCAATGTATGAGAATATAAAATAGAACATAATTTATGATATAAAATATGAACTGTTTTCTTCCGACTAAATGTCTATATAATGCAATACTCATATAAACTCACGCTCGAGTTGAAGATTTGGGGGATAGGGGACAAAATATATAGGAAATAAAACAATACGAAAAATATATTAACTACCTTAACAAAAGGTAAAGTAGACTTTAACCCCTAAACCATTATATCTCTACACTCTAATTTAAACCTTTAATTCAGACACTTGACAATATATTATTATTTTCCACATTTTTTGTAGAGATGATTAAATCGACACTTGTTGGGAGTGGAGAATGTGCCGGGTGGAAGAGGAATGGATTGTCGTTCGGTTAATTACTTCAAATATCCGATGATGTTCCTCTAAATCTAACATTATCTTTATCGATTGATGTGAGTTGCAAAGGTAAAATAGTGGATTAGAAAATCATTGACACAACAATCAAACAGACACTATTAGGCCTATTTTGAACGAAGTATGGAGATGAAGAGATGGTACCTTGGACGGGCTCTGATTCATGAAATCATAGTTTTGATTGAAATCACCACCAAGTTCAAGAAATTCATCTATATGCCATTGTGAGATACTTCCCGTTGTAGAACCTCCTCCAGTGAAAGGTGACTTTTGTGATGATAAATCCGCGCCTCGACTAGCTTGTTCAGCCATACTTTTACTAGATTGACCAGTTGAGAACCCTTGGGTGGTCCTTTTTGGAAGAGGAGGAGGATATTGCCCTGGCCTTCTCTCATCCGAACTAGGATGTGTTTTCCCCGTGGACGATGACGGAGCAGCTTCCGTACCTTCGAGGCCTACTTTAACCCCGGTAAGCAAGAACCTTTGATGCGTAGAAACCAACGAATTCACAGTGTGTATGGAAACATCGCATCTTCTGCAGAGTAGAGCTCGGTCCTCTAGGCAAAAGAAATACCCCACCGTTTCCTGCATACATTGTTATCCTTGTATCAAGGATTATCCATCAAATGGAACATAGGAATGCTAATTACACAAATTTGAGCACATTAATATCACACTGGAAAGATAGTGAATTGGTCAAAATAGTCATACCACCAACTTCCAAATTAAATCAAGTAATTCAATTAATTTGCTATCCCCAAATTAATTGAACAATACCAGCAACTGGGTTATAAAAAATAAATTAAAAAATTGCAAAACAAGCACAGAATTTCCAATACCAAAGAAATACAGAATTTTTTGTTCACAGAACACACACTCACATCCCAATAAACCAAAAAAAAATCTCAAAAAAAAAAACCTGGCAAAAAAAATCTCAAAAAATAAAAAAAAAACTGCTACAAAAATCTCAAAAAATTAAAAAAAAAAAAAAGAAAGAAAACCTGGCAAATATCACACTTAGGCATCTGGGAGGAGGAGTTGGAGAGTGGGACCCGCTGGTGTTTACTAGCAAGCTTATTAGCAGCATGCACTTTCTGATCACAGGCCCAGCAGAGCGCCACCTCGTCGGCACAACATAGCATTGTGGCCTCCGCTGCCTCACATGCATTGCACTGAATCTTCATCACTACTCCTCTCAACTTAAAAACCAATATTGTTATTCCAAGTTAAGAAGAGCATGAAGATCGTGAAAGGAGGAGGTGAGAGGAGAGAGATCATGCTACGAGTAGTAGAGGGGTTTAAGAAAGAGTCGTAAATCCTGTTGGGGTGGGTGGGTATCGGGGTTATGGGGTTTATTTATTTATTATTATTAGTTATATATATATATATATATATATATATATATATATATATTCAAGAATATTCTTGTAATGGATTATTGTTGTGTAAGATAATATTTTGGTTTTGTAGGTTTGATATTGGGAATGATGAAAATGGGAGGGGATTGTGATAAGCGGTTAGAAACGTGTCGATGTGTGGGAGTGAGTGAGGACTGAGCTGTACGTTGGAAATTTGGGAGACGAACCCTGCGTAGCACGTTGCCATTCTTTGCTTTCTTTGTCCCTTTTCTTTTGTGTAGAAAGTTTTTTTTTTTTGGATTTTTATTTTTATTTTATTTTTCCTAGAAGATCTATTTGGGAGACGAACTCAGCCTCGCACAAAATGCTTTCTTTATCCTTTTTCTTTTGTGTAGAAAGTTTTTTTTTGAATTTTTATTTTTATTTTTCCTAGGAGATTTCTATATATATATATAGAAAACTGTCGAATGTGGTTAATTAGCACTATTGATAAAAATATTCGAAATTATCGTAGATATCTTTTCGATATTTCCTTTTTTTCAGGTGATAAATATCATTTTCTCAGGTGTATCATTTTCTCGGGTGATAAGTATAAATATGGATTGTAATGATATTTTTTATTTTTTTTCGTTAACGATATAGAAACTAGAAATTTCGTTAAAATATCGATAAATTAATATCGATTTTGATATTTGTACAAATGGTAGGAACATCAGTTCAGGAAAACATATGTGGAATAACGGGAATTTATTAGTAGAATATCGAAGAAATATCTATATCGATATTTCCCTAAAATTAAGATACTGATATTTCCATCCAAATCGAAATTTTGATCTTTGACTAGCATTATTCAATTCATTAGATCAACAAATTCAGAGTAATATTAACCGGTCATGAGAATTGTTAGGGTAATCGATTTGGAAACTGACCAGAATTGTAATTCAACACTAAAAACCAGTTCGAACACCTCGAACTTGTATGAATGAATGAAGAAACAACAGAAAATGATAAACAACCAAGAACACAACAATTAACATGGTTCGGCTTGCCTACATCCACGGAGAAATCAATCACTCTAATCACAGAATCAAGATCAATTAGCCACTACTGACTGATGTGTAGCTTTCCAACTGATCGCTATGCCGAACAGAGTAAATACATATCCTGTAAGTGATTTCCTTGAATCTACATTTGACGCATAATCCGCATCCACATAACCAACTAAAGGATTTAACGTATTAGGCGATCTCTTGAATAACAAACCATGTTCCATAGTTTCATTCAAGTATTTCATCACTCCATTTGTTACCTCCCAATGAGCAATACCTGGATTTGTCATATATCTACTAATTAAACTCATTGATTGAGCTAAATCTGGCCAAATACACACCATGACATACATAATACTCCCTACTGCATTCGAGTAAGGAACCTTTCTCATTTGATCTGCTTCTCTTTGATCTTTGGGACACTGGTCTTTGGACAATCTAACATGTTGTCCAACTGGAATCGAAGTTCTCTTCGACTGATTCATTTGATACTTTACCAAAACCTTCTTAAGATAAGTACTAAGATCCAAAAACACTTCACCATGATCTATGTTCCTCCTGATATTTATACCTAACATTCTTTTGGCTTCACCTAAACCCTTCATCTCAAATTCAGAATTAAGCAAACATTTGATATGATTCAAATTTGAAATAGAAGTGCTAGCAATTAGCATATCATCAACATATAACAGTAGGTAGGTGTAAGAGGTGTTAGTTTCATGCTTAAAATAAACACATTGATCATATTTACTTTTAATGAAATTAGTCTTTTTCATATAGTCATCAAACCTGAGATACCATTGTCTTGGACTTTGTTTGAGACCATACAAAGATTTCTTCAATAAGTGTTCACTAATTCCTTTTAGCTCATCCCGCAAGTGTACGGTGTAGGATGTAGAAGTGGTGAGTAAGGTCGATCCCACAAAGACGGTATATCTAGGCACTAACTAACTACTTAAATTCAGTTCTCAAATTTATCTAGGAAAATCAACTCTCATCAATTGCAGATCAACTCAATGGAAAAGTAAATAAGCAGATAAATTCACTAAAGAATAACAGACATCTAAAACGGGTTTTAGGACATGCTTTCATCTAATTCTCATCAAAACATTACTTTAACCAATTCAAGTTCATTAATCAATCATCCTATATGAGCAATCACATATATCGAATTAACAGCTCTCCCGAGTTAGTTAACCAGTTGATTATTATGCCACCAGAGGTATCCCTACTCAATCTGATTGAAACACAACAACTCCCAAAAGTACCTAGAATTAATCTCTCATCACATAAATTCCTTAATCTCCCGATCTAAGTCTTTTTATATGTCATGTGTTTATTCTTCCACAATTAAATCTCATCTCCCGAATTTTGATCTAATTACTAAAACATGCTCAATTATTGGCCACATAATCAAACAAAAAATCAAATCATAAACACACAAATAGGATAAACGATCATGAACATTGAATTGAAATTAAAGATCCATCAAGATTCGAATTAAATTACTAACAAGCCCTAGAAACCCTAGAAAATTAGCTAGACATGATTATAAACAAACTCATAGACAAGGTTAGAATTATCATATATACTAATATTCAATAAGGGAAGAAAAGAATAAAAACTCTATTAACGACGATCTCGCGATCCCTCGATCTATTGAATTCTTCTTCAAATCCTCTCGATGTCTCTTAGACTCTTGTGTTTTTCTCTCTTAAATCTCTCTCTCTGTCTCTCTCTATCTTGTTGAGTATTTATAGTGCTTTTGGAGTCTTCCAAGTGAAGTAAAAGGTCAAAATACGCCAAGAAACCCAAAATATCATGTTTCATGTTCATCCGGGCACGGTCGTGCTACACGGCACGGTCGACTATGCCCCACCAATGTATACTGGTGCACGGTCGTGCTACACGGCACGATCGGGTCCCACGACACGGTCGCGGTCGGGTCCCACAACACTATCGCGCCCTGTCATCCAGCAGTCTCTGCGATCTCATATTTCAACTTCTATTCTTCTTCGTTTTTCTACGATTCCTTCCTTAATCATCAATTACACTTGAAACTTGTACTTTTCTCATCAAAATCATGAAACTAAGCGCAAACCCGTCAAATGTAACTTATACAATATAACATAAAAAATCACCATAAAAACGTATCTAAACATATTCAAATGAATACATAAACATACGCAAAAATATATAAAAAACGACACTTATCAATAAGCAAACTTTTTTATCTTTGTTCTCCACATTCAAACCTTCTGGTATAGTCATGAATATCTTCTCTTTTAGTTCTCTACGTAGAAATGCAGTGGTAACATCTAATTGGTGAAGTTCCATGTCGAACTGAGCCACCATTACAAGTAGCATTCTGATAGAACAGTGTCTCACTACAGGAGAATATATTTCAGTGTAATCTATTCCTTCTTTTTGAGTGAATCCCCTTGCTACGAGCCTAGCTTTGTATCTGATCTTATCACCCTTGAAAGCTTCAACTTTCTTCTTGAATATCCACCTACAACTAATAAGTTTATGATTTGTAGGTTTATCAACAATTTTCCAGGTTGAATTCTTGTTTAATGAATTCATTTCGTCCTGAATTGCAATCTTCTACTTTTCTCTTTGCTTGCAGTTCATGGCTTCAGTGTAGTTGCTCGTTTCATGAAACTCTACTTCTTGAGTTGCAATCAAAGCAAAAGAAACATTATTAGCATTGAACCTCGAAGGTGGTTTGATATTCCTTTTTGATCGATCTCTGACTAATTGGTAGTTTGCGAATTCATGTTCTTCATCAGAAACTCCTTCGCTTGAATCTCCTTGTTCCCCTTCAGTGTTTTGACCGAACTGAGTATCCTGGTTATTTTGAATATCTTTATTGATATTGGAATGCTCCACCTCAAGCTCTAACCTGTCATTCTCATCAATACACTGTAGATTAGATTCAATTTTATATAAAGGCATTTTAAACTCATCAAACACCACATCTCTACTGATTATGCACTTGAGATGATCCTTTTCATAAAACCATAACTTGTAGCCTTTAACTCCTTTAGGATAGCTGAGAAAAACACATTTCAAGGCTCTTGGCTCCAGTTTGTCTTGTTTAATGTGAGCATAAGCCTGGCAGCCGAACACCTTTAGGCTCGTATAGTTCGCAACCTTGACAGTCCATTTCTCTTGAGGTGTTTTGAACTCTATGGCTGATGACGGACTCCTATTGATAAGATATACTGTTGTGGTGGCAGCTTCTCCCCGGAAACTCTTCTGCAAGCCCGAACTTGATAGCATACATTTGACTTTGTCAAGAATAGTTCGGTTCATTCGCTCAGCTAGTTCGTTTTGCTGAGATGTGTTCGGGACTGATCTGTGCCTTGTAATGCCTTTATCCCTACAAAAAGAATTAAACTGTTCGGAAACAAATTCCAAACCATTGTCAGTTCGTAGACACTTGAGTTTTTTCCCACTGGAGTTCTCCACCTCACTCAGTCATTCCTTGAACTTGATGAAGGTCTTATCTTTATTCTTTAGAATCACTATCCACATTTTCCTTGAGAAATCATCTATCAAAGATAAAAAATATCAACCTCCATTCCTTGTATGAACCTTGGCAGGTCCCCATAGATTTGAGTGAACATACTCAAGCGGTTCCTTGGTTGAATGAGTTCCAGTATTAAATTTAATCCTCTTTGTTTTTCCAAGAATACAATGCTCACACAGATCCAAAGTAGTAATCTTGTCTTTACCGAACACTGATTGCTTGCTGAGTTCTTGAAGTCCCGTAATGCTCATATGTCTGAGTCTTCTATGCCATAAAAGAGTTTTATCCATTTCCTTTACAGATTGAACTTCTCCAGTAGCAACACATCTTTCTAGGTAGTAGAGTTCGTTCCTCTTGTGACCTCTAAGCACTGTTTTGGAATCTTTCGTAACCTCCATCAATCCTCCTTGTGCTTGCAACTGTAGCCTTGAGAGTCAAGCATACCTAAGGATATAAGGTTCATCTTCAATTATGGTACAAATCTAACATTAGTGAGAACTCTCACTACTCCGTCGAACATCCTTAGACGAATATATCCAATTCCTTTGATCTTGCAGGTTTTGTTGTTCCCCAACATTACGGCTCATTCATCTTTCAATCTTAGATCGTTGAACCAATGTTTTATATGACTCATGTGAAATGAACAACCTGAGTCTAGGATCCAACTATTAGTAATATCTTGAGTAGTGATTACAAGTACCTCAGCAGATTCATATCCATTAGTCGAAGTGGTTGCCTCTCCAGTCTGATTGGCTTGCTTTCCATTGTTATTCCCCTTATCAGATTGAAGCTTCTTATACTTGAAACAATCCTTCTTGAAATGTCCAGGTTTATGACAATTGAAACACCTTTGACCTTCAATATCATCATTTGATTCCTGACTTTGAGTGGCACCTTTCTTGGATTGAGGTTTAGATCCCTTCTTGTTTTGAGTTTTCTTCTGAGACTTGTGTTTGGCCACCAAACCTTCAGCTCCTCCTATTGGCTTCAGATCTGAATCCTTAGAGAGCTCTTTAGTCTTTAATGATGTGATAACTTGTTCCAAGGTTATCGAATGTTGCCTACCATAGAGAACTGAATCACAGAAGTTCTCGAACGTTTTTGGGTAGTGCTGACACGTTATCATAGATTTAGTACGATTATTATCATAGATTTAGTATAATTATTGCATAGTGCTGACACGTTATCATAGATTTAGTACGATGACATCATCATAGCCAATATTGCGCATTATCTGGGAATCGAACTCGGGTGGCAATGAAATACTCTTAACTACTAAACCACTGATGTTTTATGTAATAATATCCTATATGCATTTCTTTTATTCAATACCTAAAATATTATTGAAGAATCACAATATTATTCGTATTTTTAATATATTTTAAAAGGTTATATATATATATATAATTGGAAGATTATTGACTAATTAATATGTTTAGTAATGTTTAATCTAATTTCATTTTAAGACAATTAGAAAATATACTAGTGCATATTTTTAATATATTTTATAAAAATACTATTTTTTAAAATTATGAGTTTGTTCATATAAGATAATATTAATGCAAATAATATAAAATAACATCATAAAATAATTAAACTTTTCAAATTTAATTTAATTAAAAAACAATTAATATTATCACATATTTTTTGTTAATTTTTATAAAGTACCATTACTTATTAATATAAGTCATTGATTTCCAATTTTGATATATTACTGTATTTAACTCGATTTCAATGGCCAACATATGAATGTTCAAAACCCAAAATGTTAATACACTCACGATACAAAATATAAATATGACTCAATTAAAATATTATTCTTTACTTTAATTTGTCGGACTATTTGTCATATTGCATACGTACATAGATTTATTTACATATATTTTTACGTACATATATTTATTCTATACCTAAAATATTATTGAAGAATCACAATATTATTTGTATTTTTAATATATTTTAAAAGGTTAACAATATATATATATATATTATATATATATATATATATATAATTGGAAGATTAATGACTAATTAATATGTTTAGTAATGTTTAATTTAAAATGAATTTTAAAACAATTATAAAATATATTAGTGTATATTTTTAATATATTTTATAAAAATACTATTTTTATAAAACTATGAGTTTGTTATATAAGATAATATTAATGCAAATAATATAAGATAAGATCATAAAATAATTAAACTTTTCAAATTTAATTTAATTAAAAAATAATTAATATTATGAAAAGGTGCACAATTAACACAACACATAAAAAAAATGTTGCATAATGGGTTGTCTATTAACGAAAAGGTACACTGAAAGACAACGCATAAAGAGCGTTGCATAAAAGAGTTGTCTTTTTAAAAAAAAATCCGCTGAAAGACAACCCTTTGAAAAAAATGTTACATAAAAGGGTTGTCTTTTTTTTTTTTTAAAAATCCGCTGAAAGACAACCCTTTGAAAAAAGCGTTGCACAAAAGGGTTGTCTTTTTTTTTAAAAATCCACTGAAAGACGACCCTTTGAAAAAATCGTTGCACAAAAGGGTTGTTTTTTTTTTTTTTTTAATTCCGCTAAAAGACAACCGTATGTAAAAAGCTTGTCTTTCTCATTATTTGCATTGTCTTTCAGTCCATTTTTTGAAAAAAAGACAACACTCTTCGGAAAAAGGGTTGTTAGTTTCAAAAAGACAACACAAATTCATAAAAAAGGTTGTGTTTGATGGGTTGTTGTTGACCATTTTTCTTGTAGTGATTTCTAGGCATCAAAGAAGATTATGTGAGGGGTAAGAGCATATATAAGTAATTTTGAGAGAGAGAGAGAGATGAGTCAATTCCCGATTGATGAAATTTGTGCTTGAACTCCAAAGAGGGTGGAGCGTGTCAGCATAGATGGAGAAGGAGTGACGTCAATGAGGATCGTGGTGGCCTAAGGGAAGAGAGTGATTTTTTAGAAAATTTAGACTTGAGTGGAGATATTTAAGCCACTGATATCCTGTAAAATAAAAAATTTAGAATACAAAATAAAATTTCTTTAGAAGCCAAATAAGAATTATGAGAAAAAGGGTTAAGAGGAATAATATGGAGATGATATTTCCATGATTTGAAACATTTGCATGAAAGGGGAAAAATAGATGGGTTTAGCAATGAAGAAGAAGGGGAAGATAAAAAGTCAATTTTATCCTTATAAAATCATGTGACATGCAAATGACCGAGTTTCAGTAGGAAAAAATGACATGACAATCGGAATTACTGTTTTTTATAAAATCCGTGTACTTAATATAGTAAAATGAAAATATTTATAAATGATATAATAAAGTGCAAATCACATATAATTGATATGATTTTTCGTTTTTTACCCTGTGGGGGATGTAAAAGAAAAAAATGTATAAAATGAATAACAATAATTGAGTGCAATTTTTAAATAATATCCATGACTTAGTTGTAGGTGGATATACATACAAATCAAGCTCAATTGTATTATTGCGCAAAGCCCAAAATATGAATATTTTCAAAAGTCTAGTCTAAACCAATTTTCAAAAGTGAAACTTCATTAAAATTGTTTTTTTTTTCTTTTGAAATTAAAATTGTTAAATGTGTAATCTGAGCCGAGTCATCATAAACTAAAGTTTAGCGCCACCCCCCCCCCCCCCCCCTCTCTCTATATATATGTTTTCCCGCCATGACTGTCCTCAACTCTCCAACGGCTAGGAAAATTTGTCGACGATAGGGTTTGGTCGTAGTATATTTCAATTTCTGCCAGCTTTCGAGAAGTTGCTTCTACTCAGTGACCCTAGCACTTCGGATTTCGCACTGCGTCTCCATTTCTATTCGCGAAGTTGAAAGCGATTTGAGTTTTGCCGATACTGACTTCATTGTTCGATTCCTGCTCAATCGACGACTGTAATTTGATTTGATTTTTTTCCTTTTCTGGAGGATTTCCGAAATTTAGGTAACGTGCTCATCATATTTTAGAGTTTCTAAGTTTTCTATTGTTACACTTGGGGAATTTGTGGAATGCGTGTTAATTTGATTGCTTGTGTTGCTGATTTCTTCGAAAATAGAGGTTTCAATTGAGCAATGTGCTCGAGAAATTTGGAGTTTATGCATTTCTCTAGATTTTGTTTCAATATTTCTCGGCCACAACTACTATTAAGCATATCAATGCTTTGCTGTTTGATTTCCTTTTTGTTTTCCTTTGTTATCAGAAAGTTCAATTTGGCTTACCTCTGTTTATAGCAACTAATTTTTTATGATCTGTAATTTTGTTAATTTGGATCTTGAAGAGTACAGAAAAACTGTTGGAATATTTGATATGGAATCATCACTGTTCTGCATTCTTTACTGACCTCTACTACATTACGTGATTTTATCATTTGTTTCTATGTTTATGGTTGTAGTCCAGCAATTCTAGGTGATTACAGGAAAAATAATGAATAAGATGATGAATTGCATTTTACTTTTTGATGATTTTTCTAGTTTTCATGGCATGATATTTTCTTTATCTTGCTTTGATATACTGGGATTTGTGATTATTGTGTGGTAAAGTATGCAACTTGTGCTTCCACATCCAAAGAATTAGCTTAATCTAGTATTCTAATTGATGGTGGATCCATCTAATAAGTAGTGTTCCATTATCCAGCATTATATGCTTAAATCAATCAGTGCATTTTCCTCTAAGTCATTTGTAATGAAAAGTATCAGGTCTTATTTTGCAATTACATTATCAGAGTTCCATTTATAAGACTAAGTGACTGGATATTGTTGCAAAATATTAGGTGGTAGAATTCTCGGTTTTATGTTTATTTAACTGCCTTTTCCTCAATATTATAAAGCTCTGAGTACTAGAAGAAAATGATTTCTGGGAAGAATTATCTGTTGAGTTTTTGGGTACAACTTTCAGGTTTTAATAAAATCCAAATTCTAATGTAAAAGTTATTTGGACGCCAAAATGAGATGCAATGCTTGCTGGAGGGAATTGGAAGGGCGAGCTGTCACCACCACCTGTGGTCACCTTTTGTGTATCCAATATGCATTAACAGTTTCAAAACTCCTTTATTTTATACTTTTTCAAATTCTTCATGTTTGGTGTATTTTGTTGGTTTCCTTAAATGACTTGTGAAGGCCCTGAAGATGCCAGTAAGATTCTCAGTAATGATGGAGCATGCCCCATTTGTGATCAAGTGCTCTCTAAAAGGTAATGATGTGCATATATACAAGTGTAAGTTGTTTTTTTTTGCCTTACGCTAGTAAATTTCCGGAGAACTTCCAAAATTATAAAAAACTTCAGGAGCAGTAGAAAGAGATAAGGTTAATCTTTTATAAAATTTTAGACCATAAGCATTGTGTGATTAATCAAAATTTATTACCCATTTGCCTAGATGAAAGTTGAAGTCAATTTTACAATCTTTAATTTGTGTGTGACTAGCTTGTCCAATGTAGTGTACTTTTTTTAGTTGTCTGTAAATGTATACAGTTTTACTTGGTTTTAAATGTCATCCTTTTTCTTCTCAGTCTTATGAAACCAGTGGACATCAATCCAAATGATGAATGGGTTAATGTAAGGAAACTCTCCTAGAAAAGTACTATGCCTCTGAAGCAGTTTCTCCTCAATCCCCTCGGTCCCCCTTTCTGAATATAAATATTATCTACAATACACTCGCATAAGCTTTTTTTCTTTTTGTTTTTTCACATACTATGTTGCTCTCCTGCAGATGGTCATGGCTGGAGTATCTCCTCAGTTATGTATCCTTAACAAGTCAATTCTTATGCTCTATTTTATTATCTAGAATTGGCTTTTAATGTTGTCTAGGATATCAAAATTTAGTGAAAGCTTGTGAACATAACTCCTCAAAACTGTGTATATTTGGTTTTCCCTTAATGGTCCTAGCAATGAAAAGTGCATATAGAAGTGTAATGTTTTATATTACGCAAAAGGAGTTGGAAATGCAAGCTAAGATGAATAAGATAGTGGCTCAGTGCCGTCAGAAGTGTGAGGCAATGCAGGAGAAGTTTACGGAGAAAATGGAGCAGGTATATACTGCATACCAGAAAACAGGCAAGAGGTGCCAGATGTTGGAACAAGAGATGGAGAATTTGTCCAAAGATAAACAAGAGCTGCAAGAAAAGTTTTCAGAAAAATGCAGGTTTGTTAATCCCACTCCTTTTCTTTAATATCCTTGCAGTCATTTTTAGATATCCATTGAAGTGGTCATCAGGGATCTTATTACTATACCCCCAGGCAGAAGAGGAAACTTGATGAAATGTATGATGAAGCAAGAAATGAAATTGAGTCACTGAAGCGATCAGCAATTCAACCGGCCAACCATTTCTTCACAAGACCAGAGCCTGATTTGTTCTCAAATCCAACCAGAAGGCTGGATAATCGAGATTCTATTAGAAAAGGTAAGCCTGTGTTTAGTTTCTGAGAGCTTTCAATTAATTCATTATCCATAAGATATCTACAATCCCATTTGTCTACATACATACACTGGATTTAAGCTCATCTTCACCAAACACTGAAATATAAACCAATGTCTAATTCTTGTTCGTATTTTTCCAAAAAGTACTAGTCATCTTATTCCTTGCAGATTGGTGTGTTCTCACTCCTGATACTCCAGGACCAAGAGACGACATGTGGTCAACACGAAACAACAGTTCTAACTCTACATTTGATATGGGTGGTGGTGGCTCACCTGCAAAACAATCGGCTGTTCCCACTGACACAGGGAATAATCGAGGGGCAACTGGTCACCCTTCGTTTGGTGTTGGAGCTGGCTCAGGTAACCCTTCAATGACTCTTAGAAACCTTATCCTTTCACCAATAAAGAGGCCTCAGCTCTCTCGTAATCGACCTCATTTGTTCATGTAAGGCAGAAAGTATCACAAAAGTTTTAACTACTACTACTACTATATCCGGTAAAAACCTCATAATCATGTTTTCCCAATTAGGATATAGGCACAGAAAAATTGCATGCATTCAAAGACTCTGGATAGATTTACTCTGATGTAAGATATGTCTTTACTCTTTTTGTGTCAACAAAGGTATGTAATAATTGAGATAGCCTGTGATTTCAATCGTTAAATGTTGATATTGATACATCATTGGTATCATCTGTAGGTTTATTTACTGTTGATTATCCTTGTGCATGGTAAAATTACTGGGATATCTAAATGAACAAAACTCTTGCTTGGGGAGGCATTGTGAAATCAAGGACTGTTGTTTCTTCCTTAGACGAAAGCAATGCTTTCTTCGTAAAAAAATAAAATAAAAGAGGTGATATTTCAGTATAAATGAGAAATGGTGATCAATAAAAGGTTGTATCTTTGTTAGTTGATTTTTTTTTTTTAATAAATAAAATGATGTCTTTTAAAGAATATTTGTTTTTTTTTTAAGGCTGTATCTTAGTTGGTCGGTTTGCCCTTGAGGATATCCTCCTAGCAAAGTTATCATTTCTGTTTCGGTAATCATTTTGGATTCATTATTGGAACGAATTGTAATATTAGAAAATATATTTATTATATTGTTCAAGACTTTAAGTCATAAATACCAAAATATACTTAAAATTAAATCTGATCATATATCCATTATTCATCAAATTCATGAAATACATGAATTTTTTTTAAAAATTTTTTCACTTTTTTGAACTTTGGAGTTAGGATTTAGGATTATACATTGATCAGAGAAAATAAAGACTAAAAATGTGAGATGAAGGGGTGTTTGGCTAAGCTTATTTTTAGAGCTTATAAGCTCTTCCATCTTATAAGATGTAAAATTTTAGTTAGAAATAAGTTGTTGAAGTTTTTGATAAATAAGATGGTGGAGTTTATAAGATGTTAATAATGATATTTGTGTTAAATGATCAAAGTTGAAGGTGTTTTAAAAAAATAAACTCTTTTTAAAAATAAGTTGGGATTCCTTAACTTTTCAAAAAAGCTCCTAAAATAAAATCTTATTTTTCAAATTTTGCCAAACACTTTTGAGGAGCTTATAAACTCTTTTGAGGAGCTTATAAACTCTTAACATCTTATAAGCTCTTAACACCCTCTAATTTTGGTAATTTCAGTCTTATTGAACTGAGATAAATAAGTACGATTTTTTTCTCCTCAATTTTCAAATCCGAGATTAATATCTTGACCATTTTATTAAGTTCGGTTCTTTCATGCCATTTCGTCCGTTTCAAAAGGAATAATTGAGATTTTGGCTAAAATTAAATGAAAAACATTTTATTTTAATTTATCCATACATAAGATATGACAAGTGCAAACACGTTATATTATAAAGACATTACAGTTTTCATCTAACAACTAATTTTAAACAAAAATATATTTATTCATTCATTACGTGATAACAATTCTGGTGACAAATACACTTTCAACTGTGGAGCCCTGGAAGATAGTTCTATTGAATCTCCAAGCTGAACCTTATGAACAACGTGTGAACCATCAACATAGAGGATCCCCTCTCTACAAAACCAAGATATATCCATTGTTTCGTTTAATTTCACAAAACCGTGCATAAACTGTGAAGTAGTCCCTGGAGAAATAGGCTCCCTTACCATGTACTGGAGCTCTCTGGATAAAATGGGCATCGTGGTTCCACCACCTGAGTGCATTGCAGCAGTTGATCCAGCAGCTGTCGAGACTCTGAGGCCACTCGATCTGCAGTGAAGTAAAGAGGAGAAAGGCTCCCCATCTTTCTTGATCCTATTAATGCAAGAATATCAGTTTAAACAGAAAGTGGCACGTACACGTGTGTGTTATTTTGAAAACTAGAGTAGTCTTTCTACCTGAATGAGAACCGAGAAACTGTTGCAGGGCATGGATGCGCCAGTAGAATATCATTTAGAGCACAAGTTGATATCGGCTTTGAGTTTACACTAATGGCCATCCTTGCTAATTCAGATGGTTTAGAGCGATTCTCGAGTATATCATCGAGCATCTAGGGAAGAAAAAGAAAAATAAAACAGAGATTATTTATGCTGGGAACTGATACTTTTCTCCAAAGAGTGGCAATAGTATTCCGATAAGGGTATGCCTAGTTCTTTGCATGATTAATAAACTACAGAGTTGGCCTGAAAAATTCTGTAGGAAAGTTTTTGCAATAAGAAATGCCATGCTATCTCAGAATAACTGCATCAATGAGAACACTCAACTATATGTTTGTGTTTATTAGATTAAAAGCATATTCAAGGTGATTTGGGTAATTCTGAGTTCTTGTTGACATAAATGACAAGGTACTACAAAGATAACAGGATAAACAGAAGAATGGCCGACTCAGGAAAGACTCTACAATGTCACATGTTACTTTTACAGTCCATTAAGAATAATTCCAATGAAGAACATGAAGGGAAGCTACTAGAAGACTTTGAGTCACCTGTTTATGTCCTGGGATAGCAAAGAAAATTCACATTTAGCTAACAGCTACATCTAGTGAATGAAAGGTCAAACCTTGCAATTTCTGAAAATGGATGGATATAGAATTTTTTGTAAACAAAATTAGGGATCTCAAAAACCGCAAGCTGATTCATTTAAAAAGTGCAAATGGGTCTCTAGACCATGAGAATATGAGATGTGCAAATTTAATTTTCTAGCATAGTTCTGTTACTTTAATTAAACATCAAGAACTTATTATTTGATCAAAGCCATACTGTTGAAAACCATATAAATCACCAGAAAGCAGCCAGAGCATTTCAATGATATAAAATGATCTAAGTGGAATGAACCTGTTCGAAGTTGTTGGCAGTAGCAGCACAAAGATAGCCAGTGCTCCTTGTAGCATCAAATTCTTCACTGAGTTCTGCCACCTAAATAATCATCATAATTACTTTGTCATACCAACAGTTGAAGTTAAAAAAGAGATGATGATGATGATGACAATGATGATGAATTAAAGCAATGAAAGAAGGAAGTTACTTCTTCTGGTCGTGTGGGATCAGAGTTTACTCCAAGAACTGGGATTGAGCCATCCATTAAATGGCTAGCTTGTAATAGTGTGCCATCACCACCAACTGTAATGACCAGATCTACATCATGGATAGGCTTAGATAGATCACTACGGAAAATAGCTTTCCAGTCAATGAGTTTTTTGTTCAAAATGTTCTGGCACAAGTTAATGGCATTTTTGTGAGCCAACGTCCTGTTGTATAAATATCTTAATACCTGCAAGTTATCAGGATATGAAAATTAATGTTATCCAATAATCACACATTATACATGGAAGGAAGCCTTTGAGGCATTAAATTGTGCCTACAAAGTTAATGTCATCCATTTAAATAACTTATTTTTTGTTTAAACAATAACCTCCAAAACTCATCTAGGCGTTCCAATATCAAACACCTTGAAGAAACGGATAATACATAAATGAGCCCCACCAACTTCTCTCACATGGCCAAGTTCTTTAACAATAACCCCTTGTAACACCCGACTAAAATACATACCAAAACTAATATCGTAACACATGATTTTATTCATCTGTTAATGTAGTGAAATACTCATTTCATGTCAACTCAAGGTAGAAAAGTGTTAGTTTTACAACTAGCTATAGCATGCTTTCTATATGAAACAAGTTGGAATCAGGGGGCCATAATTGTTCAAGTTGATTACAATGTGAAAATAGCCATATGGACAGTATAATATAAAATCGAAAAAGAAAGAATCCGAGGCGATTGTTTTACATTCTACAAAGGATCAGTGGATCAAACACCAATGATCCTTTGCTCATGCAGATTCTTCCAACAGCAAAAACTCTTCATACTTTCTTCACAATATTTGCCAAATAAATAGACAAGCTTCAATGCCAAACCCTACTCAGCATCACTACTTATCCAAAACTTTCTTCTACTAAACCTAAATAATATCTATCAATATAACAAACCAAACCAAATAGGTACATGGATTTTCTTCTTCCACACCATCCTCCAAAGCCAATTTGCATCTAATTAAAAAATCAAAACAGTCTTTTCAATAACCTAATTCCATGGGAATTTGGGTTCCACTGCATAAGCCAAGCTACAGCAATTAATTCCCCCAAAAATTACACCAAATTGCTAAACCTAAGTGCAGTGCAGTTTAATAAATTGGAAAAATAACAAAGTTCATGAATCGCAAATATTATTATCCAATTGATACCTTATGGCGATTGGAGGAGGAGGTAATGTGAAGACCGGATTGATGAGAAGGGTAGACATCAAATGGCTTCAACAGCAGCAGCAATCTCTTCCGGACCATGGATTGGATTGGGTGCAAATGGATCCCATTAATGGCGGATCCTCCGTTTTGGTGAGAATGGGGTAATGCCCGACCCTGTTTTTGGTAGGATTGGAAATTTTATTACAAAACCCAATTTAATATTAATTCTCAATTTTAGATTTAAAATTTGAAATTTTTAATTTTATTTCTCAGTTTAAGATTAGAAATTAGATTGAGTACTATGTTCAAGACAAAATTTTGATTTGATTTTCTCTGTTTCTTTTTGTTTTTACTTTTATTTATAGATTAATCTATATTTCAATATATATTTGTATTTTGGATAAATTGAGATAAATTGGTACGCTTTGGAAACGATCTTCATTGACTTGTCTTAATTTATAAAGTATAAATACATATTGAAATATAAATAAATCTATAAATATAAAAAAAATTGTCTTTTAAATGAGAAATCAATCTAATTTGAATCTTTAAATTAAAAAATAAAGTTAAATCGAACCCATTACATTACTAAAAAATTAAAATTAAAAACTAATTTATTTGTTATGAAATGAGCAGCACTCTTGTACACCGGGGCACGGATATTAGATCAGTGCTCCTAACCAACCCACCAACCCAGTGACCCCCTCCCCTCCTTCTCTCTTTAGCAACCACCACTTTTCTTCTTCTTCCTTCTCCTCTTTACGTCGTTTTCTTCTCTATTTTTTCCTTTTTATTCAAATTATTATTTGTGTTAGTGAACTGGATATGTTTCTTGATGGAGTTTTGGATGAATTCGAATCGATTGAAGATTATTTCTTTGAAGATGTGTTGAATTCGACAAATCGTGTGGATAATTTAAGTTGTGGAATGGAGGAGTTTTTTTTTCAACTTTGATGGGAAAAAGAAATCAATATATATGTATATGGAGTTCTTAAATTCTTTGTTTTACTAATAAATGACACTCACTTCTTGTTGGAATTATGATGTGTTGTTCTTTAATTGCATTGTTGTTAATAGCCTTGTTTTCTTGATGATATTGTAAATTTAATTTCATGAAATTAGTTGCAGAAAATTCGCATTTGAAATTTTAAGATTTTAAATTTACAGTCTACAGTATATTAATACCTTAAGAGTATATAAGTGGTACCTAAAGAGTATATAAATTATACCTTAAGTGTATGCAACTAATATATTTCATTGAATAAACAACAAATACCTTAAAACTAAATATGTAATATAAGCATCAATACCTTAAATATTAATACGTAATACCTTAAAGGTGCATATGTAATATCTTATACTATAAGCATTAATACCTTAAAGATAAATATGTAATACTTTAAAGGTGCATATGCAATCTTTATTATATATATAAAAGTATGACCACATGTGCCACATGTCAAATCTACATTTTTTTCACATTAATTTCTTTTTTTTTTATAAAGTAAATCTTTAATAAAGGGAATTTTAAAGCTAATTAATATGTCTAATTAATATATCAAATATAATGTTAATACTAAACATTACTAAATAATATGAGTTTTAGTATAGTTATTAAAATAGTACATGCTAGACTTCAAGTCTAAAAATCATTTATATTTGAAATTTGTTAGTTTAAAATTTTTTGAGAAAAATATAAATAAATAAAAAATGAAAAACTAAAATAAAGGTGGGTTGATTAAAAACAATTATTTTCAATCTTTTGAAACTTATTAATTCATATAATTGAATAACTTTTGTGAATATGCGTTTTCAAATTGACTATGAATTTAAAAAAAAAATTAATTTTCAAATTAATTTCAAATAACTATCAATAAACTAGTGAAGAATTGTATATGAAAAAATGGAAATTATCGATTTCTCAATTTTGTGAACAACTCTTCTTGATGTGAAATAAATTTCAAAATTTATTCTTAAAGTAATTGATTTAACTTAAATTTAATGTATTAATTTTAATAAAAGAAGAGATGTGTGGAAGTTTAAACTAATTGATTTTTCTTAAATTTCATATATTAATTTCAATGTTAAAACTACTTATGCTAAGAAATTAAAATTACTTTTACTGAGATTATGGCCCATCTTTATGTTAAAAAAATAAAATTATTTTCATTGAAATTCAAACATCTCAGGACCTAAGTTATAAATGAAGGTAGCGAATCGTTGAGCCAGCTTTATACGTTGAACTTATATTTGCAAAAGTATATATACATATGCAGAGACAGACCGAAAGGAGGGCCAAAATAATAATAAATAGTACTCCCTCCGTCCCGCTCAGATTTGCACGTAGGGACGGGCACGGAGGTTAAGAAAAAACTATTTTTGGGCACGGAGCTCAAGAAAAAGCTGTTTTTGTAGTGTTAAAATTGAATAGTAAAGGACAATTTTGTAAATTTTATTTGCCATTTTTGGAGTGTGCAAATCTGAATGGAACGGACGAAGACGGAAAGTGTGCAAATTTGAGCGGGACGGAGGGAGTATTTATTATTGCATGAATCTAGAATCTATGCACCTGGTGTACACAAGTTTTTGTAATATTTTTATGCGTATCAGATCATACTTTTTGGTTCCATCACTTCAAAACAATGTTTATTTGAGAAATTGTAATTCGACAGGTAATACTTATATTCTCATAATGTAATACTTTTTGGTGTATCATGTAATACTTTTATTTGTATCATGTAATATTTTCATAAGTATTATGCAATACACATAAAATTGTTATATGATACATAATATTAAGTTAATTTTATTTTTAGTGTTGCCTTAATACAAATATCCGAAACTAATTCCGTTAATTTTGAAATCAGTTTTAATCTTGTAATTGAAAAATTGTTCAATTTCAATCATTTTCCACCAAAATTTCTAAAGTCCGACAGATTTTCGTACGAGAGTCTCATTAATTTTAGGGTGCGTGTGTCTCATATGCAAAAAATTTGTTGGGGTCCATAAATTCCTAAGGAAAAAGGACTAATATTGGGTAAAAATGAATCAAAGCCCAAAAATACTACATTATAAATATAAAAAATATTACTTATCATATGAGTTGACTTTGTGTCCATCTTGACATCAACCTATATTGACTAACTGTTGATCGACATAACGTAGACCCGACTTGTCTCACAAAATGAGATGCGAGATTGTTGTACATAAGACCTACTCTATCTTTAAAGTTTTTCCATAGTGTTGTTTTAGACGAGACTCTATTTAAAAAGAATAAGACTCTTGTGAGATATGTCAGATGGGTACGTAATGAGACTCTATCTTACAGATGTTATCTGTGAGACCGACTCATAAATTTATATAATTTAAAAAATTAAATATCCTATCTCTATTAGGTGTGTGTATATATATAATGCATGATCTACAACGTCATTGTATATGAGATTCAAGATATAATAGGAACACATAGAATGGTCCCCATTCTATTGTTCATAGCCCTAACATGATGCCCAGACTAATGTATTGACTTAACCAATAATCTAAGTTCGTTGTCACATTAAACAAAGAATTTGATGTTAAACTTATTACGATTTGAGTTGAGAATTCAAAAAAATTGAGATCGGTTAAGGTTGTTTCGATTATTATATGTCTTGATTGGAAATGATATTCGTTTTCTTGAAAACGAATATTATCAAATATCAACTGGGAATTTGTCTTTTGCTTCATTTCATCATTATCAACTATTCTTCAGAATTGTTTTGTATTTTTCCAGAAAATATTCCTGTCGGATTCTTATGTAACAATCAGGGCGTTGTTAGATTAATATGGGACACCAATCAAAAATAACAATTAATTTCTCTGAATTACGCCTAGTATGAATCTACATATCACCTTAAACAGCTGAATTATGTAGATAAAGATTAATAAAAGATAATTTGATTATTAGAAGTACACTAATTATATATAAAATGTACACTGATAAGTAACTTGGAAACACAGTCTTCGGTCTTTGTTCAGTTATATCTATAATAAAACATTACCCTAAACTAGTTTTGAACATGATTTCTAATTACAAATGTCAGTTTTACCCGTAGAATAGGATTATGCGTGGGTAATCTCATAAATGAGTAGGGTATTACCTGATATTTAAGGTAACATAGATAGGGTCTTACCCCCATTAAATTATATTAGGGTACGGTAGTGTGTTAGTTTAGCATTCTACTCGTTTACCCTACCCGATTACCCAACCTTATTACACATTATATACTTATATATATTAATATATTTTTTAATATATAATTGTATGACATACATATATAGTATTACATTTTATTATTCAATTTTGATTTATATAAATAAGGTTAAAATGTTTTTTTGTCTCATAATTACGGCGTCTTCCGACTTTTGTCACATAACTATCACGATTTCAATCTAATTCCACAATTTAAGAATATATTCGATTTCAATTCATTTTTGTCCGAAAAGTTTGAATTTTTTCGGAAAATATTGCATGTCAAATTCTTATTAGGATTTCGATTTTGACATTCCACCAATAAGGATCGACATAATATTTTCTGGTGAAATTCGTCAAAATTGGACTGAAATTGGACACATTCTTAAATTATGGGACTAAATTAAAAATCGTGATAATTATGAAATAAAAATCAGAAAACACCATAATTATGAGATCAAAAATGATTTTAACCCATATAAACATTCTACTATTTGACAATTTAAATTGTTATTTTTATTCTGTTGTTGTGGGAGATATTGAGTTAAGTTATCAATGACCACATTCAAATATTATTTTATGTAATTTTTTCTCCTTTTCTTATATTAGGTTTGAATTTTTTTTTTCCGTGTTAATATTGTTGAAATTAATTTGTGATTATTAATGAAGTTCATATTTATTTCCTTGAAAAAAATGCTTTTTATGGGGTGGATGGGGAAAGTCGGATATATTTACCATGTAAAATACTAAGTAAATGGATAATCTGTTTATCTATGGATGCCCGTTTACACATTGGGTATTACTCATACCCTACCTAATACAAATAATTGAATAATAAAATAGGGAATAAAAATGATATTTTAGATGCGGGTAGGGTGCAGGCTTACTCATAACTTAGTGTACCCATTTACATCCCTATTTATGAGATATAACTAAAAAAAATGAATTTTAACTCAATTGTAAGCATTAGTTCCTCAGGCTCATACAAGGTCGGGTTTGGACTTGCTATGTGGGCCATAGACCTTTCTATGATTTAACTATATATTATATAAATCAAGCCCCGCTAATCTATCCACGTGACATATTAATGTGTCCCACCATTGATATATTAAAATTTAATAAAATTATTAACTTCACATCTCATATTTTAAAGAGATACAATATATATATATATATATATTTGCCGTTAGCATATTAAGACATGTCCACGACAAAAATTTGAACATTATTTTATATAAATCATAACCTGATATTTCATGGGTTAAAAAAAAAAAAAAAAAAAAAAACCTCATGTTTCATATGACAAACCTATATATTTTTCTTTTTAATTAATTTTTTCTAATGTACATGTTTTTGATTCTCAATTTTAATTAATTCATCCAAACATTATTTTGATAAATAATATATCATTTCAAAATATGAATCTATTTTCATCTTTATCATTCAAAAAATGAGACTCCATTTAAATAAGGACCAAAATGACAAAATTTCTCCAACATCTCTTTCCAAAATCTAATTTCTTTTTCCTCTCTTTAATTCCTAGACATACCCCCCCTTGGCTAATTAATTTTACTATTCCTTGTCTGTTTAACTTCAGGATTTGATCGATTACGACACAACCATTAAGGCATGTTAATGAACAGTGTATCATGACACCTTTATAAAGATCTGTCCAAAAGTCAACTCAATATTATTGTACTTAATCATCATGCATGTACTAATTATATGCTTGGCAACAACCAGCAGATCTACTGAACAAATCAGGCACATGTGAAGAAACTTTTTGCAATTTGGAGGTAGGGTTTTGGCACACAGGAACGGATCTAGAATTTTGTTTTAAAAAGATAATTTTTTTTCTTATAATTATAAAGTAGATTGAGATTAAAATTTATATAGTAGATAATTTTTTACGATGTTAAGGGATGAACTCTTATAAATTAATGACATAAATGAAAAATAGCAGAAAAAGTTACATATGAAATGAATTTTTTTAAAGTGTAAGGGGCCCCCTAAATCCATTATTGACACATGAATATTCAAACGTCACATTTAGTGTTTCATTTTATATTTTCATTTTGTATTTCATAATAATTATTTTGTATTTCATAATAACTATTAAATGTACATAAATTAAAGACAATAAGATAATAAAATAGAACAGTAGATGTAATTGAAGATTTCATTTCAGGATTTTCATGCTATTAAATATTTAATTAACATGGTTTTCATCAGCTCATACTGCCTTTTAATTTTTGCCAGATGTATGATATGTTTAAAATGTTGATATTGGCCACTTGAAGTTTATCGTTTTTTTTTTTAAGAACACAAATTGGTACTTTTTAAATGCATGGAATTTTCATTAAAGTTAAAACATGAACATATGGACCACTATGCATTTTAAAATTAAGTAGGCCGACCTTTTCATTAAATTTAATTACGACTTTCTCGTCATGGTATTGACTTTGTAAGATTTACCCTTCTGAATTTATATATATATATATATATATATATATATATATATATATATATATATATATATATATATATCACCTTCATGTAAAGACATAAAAATCCTATATTTCTCTTTATTTTTTACAAGGAGGACAATATGATTTATCGGGTTATAAAAATTACTAACTCTAATAATCCAATGAACATCCTCCAAGCACATTGCACACTACCCAATACTAGAATCATTGGCTTTTATATTGATATGATAATTATACCGTTTGATACTTAAATTAAATGAATACAATTATAAAACTAACTCAATACTTTTAACTTTAATATCCTCCACTTTTATATTTTTGTTATGAACTGAGTTGATCTATGTATCAAAGTTAAATCAAGTATCTATTATTTGACTTAAAAAATCCAATACGAAACTTCATACATGCACCCCTTCAAGTTCAAAGCAAGCAAGATATTGTTTAACCTACTCAAGTATTTCCATAAGTATACCATGCATTCTCCTTTGAATTATTGTTACCTCAACATCCAACTAGGAATTAACCTAGAACAATGTACAAATCATGTGGCTCCCCTAGGTACACGTTACATCTACTTTGTATAAGTTTCACAACACACATCATGCCATATGTATATAATTATATATTCATATATGCTATATATATAGACTATAGTAGCACCTACTAATTGATAATTAAGCCACACCAATTAATTCAAGTTTACAGCTCAATTAAGTGGTCCATAAACGAATGAGATTCCCATGATCTCAAGATTAATTGGTTCTTATTAAAGCTCACAACCCTATTTGCCTGCTGAAAAACACCCTAGTTAACCTAATCAAGATCAAGATGCTTTTTCTATTTATGTTATAAATTCATGGAAGCCCTCTTTTGATGTATATATATAGTAGCAAGAAAACCAATTAGTCCTCCCAACCCCATCAACCCCAACATAATACGAAGGTGGTAATGAGTTTGAGGTTGTTTGGAATCATGTTATTTATAATGTTGACTGTATCAATAGTGATATTGGGTTGGAGAATGGTGAATTGGGTGTGGATAAAGCCAAAAAGAATAGAGAAGATGCTTAGGGCACAAGGGCTAAAGGGGAATTCTTACAGGCTCCTGTTTGGGGACACTAAGGAAATGGCAGTTATGATTAAGGAGGCTAAGTCAAAACCCATCAAACTCTCCGATGATATTATTCCCAGGGTGTTGCCTCTCCACCACCACATCATCTCTAAATATGGTATCTTTCTTTTTTACTCTAAATGCCAACTCTTTTTTTTATTTAATTTCAAATCAAATTTTGACATTTTTACCTGTGCTATTACTCTAGCTAGCCCATCTTATCAAAATTCTCTCTCATGTGTCAATAGAATTGAGTTGTTCTATTTACATTAACGTGTATCATCCAAATCTAGGTCATATACTATATTCATAGTAATAGAATCATTGACATTCACTTTTTATGAGTGCATACCTTCCAAAATTAAGTCGTGCTCCCTATCATATGTTAAGGGTATTATTGGCCAAAATGTCTGAAAAAACATTTAAAGTTTCTATAAAAATTGGCTGATTTCTACTTAATTTTGGTCAAAAATTATCATTCTAATCAAACATTTCATTTTTTTTTTTTTAAATAACACAACCTTATATAAATATGTGCAATCTTAACCATTAATGAAACAACATTATTTTCATCTAACATAAAAGAAATGAGAGGCAAACAATGTCATTACAAATAGTGAATGGTTAGAGTGACAATTTAACTAAAGATTGTGATTTTTACGATAATTAACATTTTCTTCCCCAAACTATTCATTTATGTAGAGTTAAAATGAAAAGGTATTGTCCTACTATCTCATAAAATTGGAATCGAATAAAAATATTGATATTGAGTACTAATCCAATGATCAAGTTTTAGTTATAGTGTAATTGAGTTAAAATCATTTTTTGTCTCATAATTATGGTGTCTTTTGATTTGATCCTATATATAATTATCATGATTTTTAATTTAGTCCCGTAATTTAAGAATTTATTCGATTCAATCCAAAATTTTCGGGAAAGTTTGAATTTTTCGGAAAATGTCATGTGTCAAATTCCTATTATGATTTTGATCTTGACATTCCACCAATAAGAAATTGACACGTAATATTTTCTAACGAAATTCACCAAATTTGGACTGAAATTTAACAAATTCTTAAATTGTGGGACTACTTAGTAAAATTATGATAATTATGGGATCAAAATTGGAAGAGACAATAATTATGGGACAAAAATGATTATAACATGGGGTGATTAGGGTTTTGATTTATCAGTACATGCGGATATATATTATTAAGAAGATATAATTAAATCTCAGATATCATAATATGTATGACCCTTTGCAGTCATTATAAATATCCTTCAAGATTCATCTCATTGAAAACTGAATGTCCAATTAATAATTAAAAAAACTGGAAAATAATTAAATTAAGAGTTGTTAGACTCAGATTCGCAAAGATTCAGAAATTGTGAATTTAGTTTAATAATAAAATGAAACAAGTAGATGTGTACCTTCATCGCATACACATAGGATATGATTTCCATAACGATCTTATCCAAAATTTTGTCTTAAAAGTAAATAAAACATGATAATGAATTTGCTGCAATCAGTTTATTTATATACCTAAAAAACAAAAACACCACATAGAACAAAGCTAGCTAGTAGCTATAGGGTTTAGGCATAGGTGTACTAAGTGATAGGTGATTAATATAAATAATAGATGTAATTAATTTATTGAGCGTCGAGAGCCGTGTGCTGATTCGTGCTTTGCGGAACTCAAAACACATATTTGTCTTAACAATTACTCATCCAATCAACATATATAATCCAAACATACACACGAATTTAAAATTATTCTATATGACACACACTAGAAGGAATTATTTGTGTAATTAATATATAGATCTTGGTAACGATAATACACTATTTAATATAAGAGATTCCCTTTTTTACTGTTAATGAGAGTTTTGTTCATTGGAAAAAAGTCAAAAATCAATGCACATTGAGTACTTGACTTATACTATTTTCGTGTAATCCAAATCATAGGGTTGCATGAAAATTAAAATCATAGGTTATACAAAACTTGTGTAAGTAAGTCACTGAGTGCGCAGTGATTCCTGAAGGGTAATTTCGTCAATTTTCATTATTTGTGGTAGGAAAGATACAAAACTATCTTTAGTGATTTTGTGGTATTAAGGGCTGTTATCTCTCGATGAAATGTTGTTATTATTTTGATGGTATATATGTGAATGAAAACAGGAAAAGCAAGTTACATATGGATTGGTCCAGTAGCAAGAATATTGATAATGGATCCTAAAGTGATAAAGCAAATCTTGCAAAATAACGAGATATTCAAGAAGCCAAGTCCAAACCCTCTTGCACGATTTGTGGTGTCTGGATTATCTGGTTATGAAGATGAGAGGTGGGCTAAGCATCGAAAGATCATCAATCCAGCTTTCTACGTGGAAAAGCTTAAGGTGATGGTGGGAGCCATGCAGAGATGTTGCAGTGAGATGATAGACAAGTGGGAAAAGGTAGGAATGAGTGAGATAGACGTGCAGCCATATTTGGAGAACTTAACGAATCAAGTTATATCCACAACTGCTTTTGGGAGTGGCTTGGAAGATGGAAGTAAGATTTTTCAACTACAAAGAGAGCAAGCTGAGCTCACTCGCCAGGTTTTGCAGTCTGTTTACATTCCTGGATGGAGGTAATTAATTTATTTTAATTTCTCAATTTCCAACAATTTCTTATCAAAATTAGGAATTAATTGCAGGCATATTCCGACTAAGAGAAACAGGAGATTAAAAGAAATCAACAACAACATATGCAGACATTTAAAAGGCATCATCAAGAAAAGAGAAATGGGGATGAAAAGTGGAGATTATAGAGATGATGACTTATTAGGAATGTTGTTAAAATCGAATGAGAAAGAAATGAAAGAAAATGGAGCTGGAATGAGCATGGATGAGGTGATTGAAGAATGCAAGACATTCTACTTCTCTGGACAAGAAAGCACTTCCAACTTGCTGTGTTGGACCATGCTCATGTTAAGCCTTCATAAAACCTGGCAAAAGCGTGCCAGAGACGAGCTTTTCCAGGTTTTCGGAGACAACCAACCCCATTTTGATGGCTTAAATCATCTCAAAATTGTGAGTTCTACTCATTTATTAATTCTTGCAACTTCATTTTCCTCATATGCTATAACAAAAAATAGTACTACTACAATAAGTTAAATTATAATTTTTAATAGAGTTAATTTTAACCAAGTTTTTTAATATTACCAAATATAACATGAACTTTCACATGTTTTGCAATTTTAACCAATGAACAGTTTTCGGATACAATTGCGCTTAAGAATGTATTATTCCAGTTTGATGATCTTGGCTTTTTTCAAGTTTAACCTTTCTGATAATAGTTTCTCCATGAAAACTTTACACTTCAACATCAGCGCAATCATATATATGTCTAAAAACTGTTCGTTGGTTAAAATTGCAACATTTATGAATGTTCATATTATATTTGCTAATATTAAAAAATTTGATTAAAATTACAAATTAAGTCAAGTTCATGGTTTTTTTCGACCATTAACCCCCTTTTTTTTTTTTTTTAATATATACTTTAAGATCAAATGTGTTCCAATGAGTAATAATACTAATTATAAAAGCTGGTATACATGGGTTCTGGTGCTTCTTCATAACTTGTGATATGCCGTTGTGTTTTTTTCTTTATTGCAACATGCATGTGTAGTAGTAATTAAACTACTAATACAACAACTTTTGATTGAGTTTAAGCATGTTGCAGAATATTATAATAATGAAACTGCGATAATTTTTTTTTTAGTTACCATCTATCTTGCGAAAATTGTTATGGTAAACTTGTTTACTTTATGTAATTAATAATTACTACTAATTACTAGAAATTGTCATATCGTTACTTATTGTTTAATATAGTATAATAATTATTCTTTAGTTGACTGAAATGCCCTAAACTAACAATTTATTATTAATGAAGTGCAAGGACAAAATAGGAAGGACATAGAAATAATTTATAATAATTCTTACCACATTTAATATATATTTTTAGTTTGTGTAAAATATTATGGTTTCAAAAGATAGAATTAGTATAATTTCATTGCATAAATATTTGTTACAAGTATATTAATAATCGAATTATTATACATATCCTGTACTACTGCAATAAAACAGAAAGAACAAAAAATACTTTTGAAATCTTTGATGCACATAAAAAATAAAAACAATAACGAAAACGACTTGTATATTACTGTCAAAATTAAAAAATAGTCATCATTATCTGGTGGGTAATATGAACATGAATTTATGCAGATAACAATGATTGTGTACGAGGTTTTAAGGCTATACCCACCAGCTACAATATTCAACAGAATCATACACAAAGAAACAAAGGTAGGAGACATGACTCTACCTCCTGGGGTTCATCTTTTGCTGCCCATCATTCTGATGCACCATGATAAGCAACTGTGGGGTGAAGATGCAGCAGATTTCAGACCTGATAGGTTTTCTGAAGGAGTTGCAAAGGCCACCAATAATCAACTCTCTTTCTTCCCATTTAGCTGGGGCCCAAGGATCTGCATTGGCAACAATTTTGCCCTAATCGAGACTAAGCTTGCTCTGGCTATGATCCTTCGACGCTTTTCGTTCGATCTTTCGCCTTCTTACACTCATGCCCCTTCTTATGTCCTAACTCTTCAACCCCAACATGGGGTTCATCTCATGCTCACTCCACTTTAATTTAAGAAACATATTATCAATACCTTATTAAGAGGGATACTGCAAATTTACGACAGTATCTTTTGATCATTCACCAATGAAGAACTTTAACTTTTCGGGCCTGACATTGGGATAATGACTTTTCAATTTGGGCAGTTTTAGAACAAAAAACCTCAAATCACGAATTTCGGGTCCAATCGCATGAAGTTTGGGCTTTTTGCTGAGGTGATTTAGACCGAAATTCGTGATTTTGAGTTTTTTTTCCTAAAATCGCCCAAATTGAAAAATTAATATCTCCATATCGGGGCAAAAGAAGTTAATGTTCTTCATTGGTTAATGACCTAAAAATAATGTCTTAAATTTGCAATTTTTCTCCATTAATATTGTATTAATAGTGATTTCATGTTTGTAATTTAATTACGTTCCTTTGGGTTTTCATGCAGTTATGTGTAAATGGATTAATTCTGATTAGTAGAGGTTTTTCTCTTTGACTCTAAAGAAATAAGTCCAAGAAAAAGGGAAAACAGTAGCATAAGAGAAAAGGGAATAACATTTGCAGCTAAATGAATTATTTTGTGAAGAAAATCTAACTTTTCGAGGCTAAAATAGATGTCTTTAATAATGAGTATAAGAAAATTTACTAAAAATTTGCAGAATATATATCTTTGTTTTGCCGCAAAAGTCAAGTAAAGATAGTCTTATATCGACGACATTCTCGACGAATTTTTTTGCAAGATTTTATGTTGGTTAGTCGCAACATTTTTCACAACCAATTTGCAATTTTCACAACCATTTTTATTTTTTTTTAGATTTCTTGGTTTAGATCCTCATTGCAATGGTTATAACACTTATAAGATCATCATGTCAAACAGAAAGGTCATAATTTGAAACACAATTTCGATTTTAAGGCTTGATGAGGAGAAAACTGCTAGGCAGAAGAAGATCAATGGAGAATAGAAAGAGAAGAAAATGTCTGGATTTTAAGGCTTGGTGTAGGAGAAAGAAGAACAGAGCTGAAGAGGAAGGTTGATGAAACTTTGCAACAATACCCTCCTCAAGATATCCCCTATTTTGATCCAGATCATATTACAATAAAAGTATTTGTCTTGCTGGATCAGAGACTGCTGTAAAAAAAATCATGCATGGGATCTTAAGCTGTTCGATAAAATGACTACCTAAAGAAAGGAATCCAACGTTTGATGAGATCGCTTTGTACAAAAGAGCTGAATACTTGAGATATTTCAAATATTTCCGCCAAAAAGATTGTTTTGCAAGTTATGATTCATGTCTCTCTGCATTAGGGAAATATGAGAGACTAGCCAGAGCAGGAGAATTGGAGACACATAAGCACTTGATCAACATATTGAAATAAGGCAAAAAAGTGTTTTTTGTGAAGATTTTTGGCTCTAATGGATTCAAGTTTCAAAGATCAAGAAGCAACTTGAAGAATCATATTAGGAGTCCATAATCAACTGGTGGAAAGGGACGTCTAAAGAAAGAAGAAGACCAAAAGAAAGTTCAACCAAAAGACAACTTTTTCACCAGTAAGTTTTGAAGACCTGAAGACCAAAGTCAATCAGCTTACCGCATTATGTTCACTTCTACCTCTGTAAGCTATACTTTATGTCTTTATTTCAATATCATGTTGTAGTACTTAAGTTTTTCTTGCATAATTGGAATTAATTAAATAATATAACCCTGAATTGCTTGTTTAATTATGTGCGCTATCGAGACAAAATAATTACGTGAATAATTAATCGAACATCTAAGTGATGATATTTAAGGAGATATCATAAGGTAAGACCTAATTCATAATGTAATGTAATTAGACGAAGTCTATAGGCCCATGTTTAAGTACATAAATAGTGATATGTGAAACATGTAGGTTAATTTTGGAGCACATTGGAAAGATACCTCATTCTCTCTCTCTACGCATTCGGTCGGCCGCTGTCGTACCGTCGTCGGCGCCGCCCCATACCTCCCATTTTCCAATCGAACCTTACCTTGTTTTGAAGCTCTCACCGAGCCCGTTCCAAATCCGGGCTCGAATCGGTGATCCACGACCGCCTCCGTCGAAAATCACCAATGAAAGGCACGGCCCCATTCCTCATTCTCCCTCATTTCTCTTCTTCTTCCCACTTGTCGATTTCTTCTGCCGTGCTGCCTCTCCCGTTGCCTTCGGTCGCGTTTGTCGTTGTTTGCTTGTGTATTGGCACGAGGGCCGCGCCGACGTGTGTATGAGTGTGTGCGTGGGCCGCCGATAGCGGTACTATGAGTTGATCAAGATTGTTCTGCACCAGTTGAAAAACCGCATTAAATGTTTTTGAGTTGATCTTGACGTATGCATTTAATGCGCCTACAATTTGTTCCTTAACCTCTATGTCATTCCTGTAGACCTGTCAAGTCGGTATGGGTCCAAGGCTGAAGTTCATGCAGCGGCTGCTTGAAGTCAGCTAGTTTTTCTCTTCTTCTTACTACATGATCTTCCGGATGCTGCTTCTTGTTGTCCTCAGCTTGCTTCTTCTCTCTAGCTTGCTGGCTTCTGTAATCTGCTGACAGCTTCCTGTTTCCTCAGCTTACTACTTCTTTCCAGCTTGCTAGCTTCTGTAATCTAGTGACAACTTCTTGTTTCCTTTGTCGACAGCTTTCTGTTCGAAGCTTTCTTTTTCTTTTTCAACATGTTGTTCCTTACAGCTTGCTGTCTACTCCTTGCAGCATCCTATCTGCTTCTTATGCAGATACTTCATCTCAGCTTGTTTATGCAGATACTTCCTCTCAGCTTGCTGTTTCCTACAGCTTGCTGACCCTTAGAGAATGTCTTCTTAATTCTTCTAAAGTTGGTTTTCCTTATCATTTGGAAAACCATTACATGATCTTATTCATAGAGAAATAAGCTTATGATCATGTAATCAGTGAAAATTTTCTTTTAGCAAACTTCATTATCTTATTACGCATACTGTTCTGTTTTATCAAGATAACTACTGAAATATCCCAACAGAAACATGTTTATCCCTCCCTCTTTATTTGGACTATTAGTTGGAACAACACACGCTCATCCTCCTATTGTATTTTGTGCCACGCCCCGTTTTCATAACTTAAAAATATCAAAGTTTTCGTTGCAGGTGTGCAACAAAAGAGAAAAAACATGCATTCAAAGTTTTACAGAATAACGAGCGATAAAAGACCATTCATAATAGGAACTTTACAAATTTTAAACTTGCGATTTTACAAATTCAAAACCATCGGCATATAGCCGGAAGAAAACATTGAAATCTAAGCAGCAGAAAATTCATACAGGATCCATAAAGAGAAAAGGGATTTAGTTTTATAAATGGATACCAAACATTGTTAAAAAAACTAAGAATTGAAAAAAAAAAAGACATTCTTGATACGACACATTTCTCTCTACACTTCTCTGTTTTCATCATTTCATGTAGTGTGAATACATACGGGGTGAGTGCGTTGAATACACTCGTGGGGATAATTTCCATGTTTTAACGTTTAATAAGTAGTTAAGTTAAACCAACATTTATAAATACATCAAGACACAACATGTAAAATCATAGCACGTAACTGTGGATAGGCGTAGGAGCAGCCCGTCTTATCCTATAAATGATTTTTATACCATTGATGTTTTTTACAGACCACCAGTCCCTCTGTAGCGTTATTTACGAACCATTTGTCCCTCCGTAGCATGAATGTGGACCTTAGTCCATTCATAACATAATCATGATGTGCATGCATGCACATAGTATTCACAGCATGTAGTCACGACACTTAGGGTTCAACAATTCATAGCGTTCAATAAGCGTTTCATTAACATTAAGTTCACATGCATGCGATCATTCATCATCATTCGTACATTAAATACAAAAACATAAACTTTAGGGATTAGAAGTTACCCTCATCTCGTTTGGTGATGATCCCTCGTGATATTTGAATTCTAAGCCTAAAATCTTTCCTTAGCTTGAAACCCTACACATGCAAACGAGGGTTCTTAGATTCCTTATTACTTCAATTATGCATAAATTAATATAAAAACTCTCTCAAAGAAGAAGTGTTAAAGGGAAGAATACGAAACGAAAGCTTGAATCTTGATCATAGGGTTTAAAGGAATCGATTATAGTTTTAACATAGGAAAAATGAGCTTAAACGGAGGAAAAACAAGCGTAAACGGGGTTTTTAGAAGTTTATGGGCATTTTCGTAAATTTTGAAAATGCTAACTTTGGCCCCAAGGGTCATTTTGTAAAATCAGAAAAGATTTGGGGTTCTTTTAATATATTTTAAACCTTTGGGGGTCAAAACATAATTTTCAAAAGATTTGGGGGTTAAAACTTAGAAACTTTTGGGGGTTAAAATATAATTTTCAAAAGCTTGAGGGCTAAAATGATATTTTAAAAGGTTCAAGGACCAAAACATAAAATCACCAAAATATTAGGGTTTGCAAGGAGGTCCTTGAACTCTTCAAATTTGCAAAACGGCCCCTCCCCTCCCAAACCCTCACCGCCATCTCCCGCCACCCAACCCATTCCCAATCGGTTACCTCTCATCGCCGGCGATGCCCCCCAACAGACCACACGCACGCACACTAACAAGGACACCCCCTCGACACGGCGCCGCCACATACGGCGGCGTCCACACATACGCACACCAAACACAGCGCCGCCATACATGGCGCTGCCCAACACATACACACCCAGCAGCACAGCACCGCAACACACGGCGGTGCCCTCGACCACACACACAAATGAGACGACGGCGGAGGAGCAAACCTAGCGAGCAACGACGAGAGAGAAAGACAGAGGAAGAATAGAGAGAAGATGAGAGAAAAAGAAAGGCCGCGCCTTCACCGGCCGATTCACGGCAAAGACGGTGACGGTTCGGTAATCTGGAACGGGCTCGGTGAGGGCTACACGTCGGTGTAAAAATCGATCGGAAAGTGGAAGAAGGAGGCGGCGCGACTGCCGAAAAGGCAGAGGGAGAGAGAGAGAAAAGAAGAGAGAGAAAGCACATTTTTCAAATATGATTCAACTTTACTCCTTTGTGTTCCAAATTTTTACCTTTATACATTCCAATTTTGGGCCACGGACTCTCTATTGGGCCACCCATTAACCGTTAAATCTAGGATTTCGTCACATATCACCGATCGTTTATGAATTATAGCCCGATAAATTAGTCATGCATTATTTTGTTTTTCTGAAACACACATAATAAAATCAAACAATTAAGGGTTAAATTATTTAATTAATCCAATTATGCATCATTTTATCCTAAACGTTACATTTTGACCAACAACAATTTTGCATGTTTTTGATATAGCAAAACCACTCATTGACCAATAACTTATATTGTAAAATAATTGAATCAAGGTACAATGAAAACTATCTGTTGTTCCATTATCAAGTTTTATTATCATATTATTCCCGTGTCTCATAAGCTTACATCATAGGGTAAAAATAGATATATGTTGTCTAATAAATTTAAATATCAACATGTATTGGCTATAAATTGAGGAAAAATGCAAAATTTATTTTTTGGGTACTATACCCAAGAAATACAAAAGAATTATACTGACTTTAAAGTTTGTGCAACTTTGGTATTTTTTTTTACTATAAATTGCTAATTTTGATATCCAGAATTAAATGACTGAGCGTTTGAGGCTATATAAATAATTTTTAAAGTTCAGTAACGATAGAGTACAAAATTGAAAAAACTATAAAATTTATTAGATATTTTTTTGTTTCATGAACGTATAATGTATGGAAACTAACACGAAAATTTTCCAACGACAGGACAGTCAGTCTCATGTTTCAATATAATGTATTGTGTATTTTGATTAAATTTTCATTAACATATACATTGTTGTGTATTTTGAACCTATTATCCACTTTTCCAATCATGGATAATAAACTTATGAGCTTGGTCATACTTCACCACCGAGAACGAAAGAAGACTTATATCTCCAAGTTTATGATCTTTTCACATAATTAATATATATATATATATATATATATATATATTCATTTCTTATAAGTTAAAGTATTTAATTGTTACTAGACTTATTTAATTTATATTTTTACTCTCATTTAAAACTCAATATCAGTTTAAGGAGTGTATATTTAAGTTATTTCTAATTTTGCAATAATTTTTAAATTTTAATTTGGTAGCAAAGGTGTAATTTTTAAATTTAAGTTATTTCCATATACATCAAATGAATGTGCGAGTATGATATTATTTTAATAGAAACTTCTAGATATTTTTTGTAATTACATGCATGTCAATCAATTTTTTTCTAACCCTTTACCATGTAACCTCCAAAAAGTCGAGTACATATATTATATATATTTCAGAAAATAATCTTTTTAAGAGTCTTATTTTCTTAGTAACTTGTGTCATCATATGAATATTGAAAAGTGTTAGAGCTATACACACGCCCAAGATACTAAACACACCCCCAAATTTTAAAAAAATTTAAAGACATAAAAATACATGTTTTGTGGTGTGTTTAGTATTTTTGGGGTGTGGATAGTCTCACTCTATTAAAAACTTTCTCTCTTAAATGTTATTTATTTAAAAAAAAAAGATTTTTCTAGAGGATTTATCTATAAAAGTTATTCTCTCTAAAAGCTTCCTCCCTCTCTAAAAGATTTCCTCACCTAAACCACCAATGGCAAAAAGAAAAAATACAATTGAACCTGATGACTATCCAAGCAATTCAAATGTACCTGAAGGATGGTTTTTTGTTGATGGTTTCAAGAGAAACGGAACTCCTATAAAGGTTTGTTTTTTCTTTTCAATTTTACTTTTTAATATGAGATTTGTACATAGATCTGCATCATTTTAATGTTTAAGAAACTTGTATGTATAGATCTAGTTGATCTAAGGATGAATTTACCTAGAACTAAAGATTGAATGTTTTTTGGTTTAGTGAAGTATATGTTGTGTTTCTAGTGATTGTGATAGTAGCCTATGACTTCAACGAGCAGATCTAGTGATGTTTACCTATGAGTTTTTATTTTGGTAATTTTTTTCATAGAATTAATAGTTTATTTACATTTTGAGTAAACATAGTAAGATTAAACATATGTTTACAATTGAACTCTAAAATGTTTCTATTGCTAGTTAGAGTTATTTGTCTTAAAAGGATTGAAGAAATATGGAATTTGTTTTGTAAAAGAGTACCTCCTTATTTTTCTAGTTTTTTTAATAATTGTTGTGCGTGAATTGCTGGAAACTCCTCCAACATGTTGGCTAGTGTTTGAGAAAGTTCTTTTTGATTATGTGACACATTAGTAATGTACGGATTAAAATGAATGTTTTCTTCCGAATTGTACGGAATAACATTAACCAACTAACTTATTCTATTAGGCTATTTCACGTACATGTGCAATAAATGACATAGCAAATGAAGTATAATTTAAAATAATATTTTACAATTCACGGGACTCTAAGTAAGGAAATGGTTAAAGGAATTGATTAATAATTACCCGTATATGTAGCAATCAATTCATTTAACATCTTCTTCTTAACTCAAATCCCATAATAGATCTCGTAACTAGTCATGATTTAAATTTATATCTTAATCAATAACAAAAATAGAATGAAAATAAAACCATAACAAACTGCAAGTAGAAGGTCACAAAGATGAAAATAGTTATTATTAGGAATTGTAATATTCATTTCATAAATATTTGTTAATATTTGGTTTTGTTGTTATGCAGTACTACGCCAATAACCAGAAGCAAATTTTTTTAACAAAGTCTGGGTTAAAGCGCTACATCGAGTACGCTAAGAAAGCCAAACTATCTATTTATGCTCCTGTGAGTTTTATCTTAATTTTTGTATTTCAGTTTATGTTCTCCATATCTTTATAGTACTTACCATTTGTTTTCTAGTTATGTTTATTAGAATACATAAGTAATTTTTTTTATTACTTGATGAATGACAGAATCAAGGTAAATAAAAAAATGGCAGAACATGGGGGGACAAATGTGGCATAGAGTGATGGTGGGATGCTTCATCAACTGTTGGATTTTTTTTATGGTAATTAGGATTATGAAAGGAAAAATCGACATTTGTATTTGGATTTAAGATTATGACTTTTTTTAATGGTTAGTGGGATCGATGCTCAATTGATGGATTTAGTATGATGAAAGAAAAATGGTTAAATGTAAAAAACAACCCAAACTATCGACTTTTTTCAATTTGCAACCTAATCTTTTTCTTTTTCGATTGCAACCTAGTCTTCTGTAATTTATCCAATTGCAACCTCCGTCCAATTTTTGAGCATTTTTTCGGCGAAAGACCCTAATTTTTTATTTACGGAAAAATCTTTTTTATTTTTTATTTTGTGAGATACATAATGTAAAAGACGATTTTACTCTTGAAATGATAAATGTGCTAGTCACCTGATGATATTTTCGCCGGAAAAATGCTCAAAAAGTGGACGGAGGTTGCAACTGGATAAATTACAGAAGACTAGGTTGCAATCGGGAAAAAAAAAAAAGATTAGGCTGCAAATAGAAAAAAGTCGATAGTTTGGGTTGTTTTTTGCATTTAACCCAAAAAAAAATGAAGTCTACAAAAAGTGTTCGCATTTGAGATAAGGATTTTTGTGATGATTATTTTGGCGTACTTTGTGAACTATAATATTCACTCTTTCATTCCTCAGTATATATAATTATGAGTGAGTCTTATGTGAGACCGTCTCACGCACGGCTCATGTTACGTGAGATGGATTGTTGTCCCCCTTTTCCTACTATGGTTGGATGAGGTCCTTTGGCTGGATGTTGTCATGGTGGAAACACAGGAGCATGTTTGCATAGCTCACACTTCTTGAAGCACATCTCGAAGAGTTGAAGGTCATCCAGCCTTCCAGGATCATTCTACAAGTGAAAATCATATACTATCAATATCATATTATCATTTACTAGAATTATAAGGGCATGTTATTAGCATAGTACCATACAAAATCACATAATAAAACCCAATAGTCAACTGGTCAACCCACAACTCATCCTTCACAATTCACATGCAAATTAGTAAAAATAAGTTTAGTTTATAGGTAAAAAGAATCTGTGTCATAAAAACTACCCATGAGACCGTCTCACACAAATTTTTGTGTATAATTATTAGTTTTATTTCAAATTTAGTTAATGAAATATCTTTATCCCTCCATCTTTGTTTGGACTTCCTAGTTGGAACAACACACGCTCATCCTCCTATTTTATTTTTATGAACAACAATTTTGCATGTTTTTGATATATGCAAAACCACTCATTGACCAATAATTAATAACTTATATTGTAAAATAATTGAATCGAGGCACAATGAAAACATTGTTCAATTATGAAGTTTTATTATTATATTATTCATGTGTCCCATAAGCTTACATCACGGTGCAAAAAATAGATTTATGTGGTCTAATGAATTAAAATATCAACATGTATTGGCTATAAACTGAGAAAAAATATAAAATTTATTTTTGGGGTACTATACCCATAAAATACAAAAGGATTATACTACCTTTAAAGTTTGTGCAACTTTGTTAATTTTTTACTTTAATTTACTAATTTGATACCCAAAATTCAATGACGGAGTGTTTGTGGCTATATTAATAATTTACAAAGCTTAGTAATGATAGAGAACCAAATTGAATAAATTATAAGATTTAAGAGATATTATTTTATTTCATGAACAGATGAACTTATAGTGTATGCGAAATTTCTAACAGCAGGACAATCAGTCACCCATGTTTTTACTATAATCTGATTTTTTTTTTTTTTTGCTTTTTCGTATTAAAATAATAGATGAAATTGAATTTTAAGATAACATTTTTTTTTTCAATTAACCCCTAAAGAATTCAATGATTATACTCTTTTCGTCCCACAAAAATAGGTCTACTTGTATTTTCACATAAATTAAGAAAATATTTGAAGTTTCAATTAATTCTAGCATTGAATGAAACATTTTTTTGTTTCAAAAAGTACATAGGAAGTTGAAGTGTGGTGATTTAATATACATTTAATTTCGGGCATACATGGAATTACAAATTAAAAATCATACTAATATATTAACAAGTCTATCTTTATGGGACGGAGAGAGTGTAAAACGTAACAAGAAGAGAAGAAGAATAAGAAAACAAAATCAACTCTATGCTCCGAGCACTCTTAGCATGAATTATAGATGTTGAGTCATATAATAATCTTTTAATATGTAATACATTATCTTCAAGTATATATGAAATAAAAACGTCCTAGTTAAAATAAGGAATAAAGCGGTAATTAATTTTTTTATTGTTTTCATTTTAATTAATAAAAAAATAGGTTAAACTTACCAAAATTAAATTCTTACAGCTGATCCGTTAGTTTGTTGTTCAAAATTTCATTAAAATATACATTGTTATGTGTTTTTTGAACATACAATCCACTTGTTTCGAGTTTGGTCTTACTTTCCCATCAAGAACGAAAGAAGACTTGGATCTCCAAGCTTAGGACATTTTCACATAATGTATATTCACTTCTTATAAATTAAATATATATATATATATATATATATATATATATATATATATTACATTGTTACTAGACTTATTTAATTTAAATTTTTATTCTAATTCAAAAACTTAATATCAGTTTATGGAGTGTATATTTAAGTTACAAGAAAAGAAGTTGAGTATGAGTACCCAACAAATACAAAGAGATTACAATCAAATAAGTAAAGAAGAGAAAGAAAAAGGGGTAGCATGGGCAATCAACATCCAAGACAACCTCTAGGATTGGCTAGGTATTATTTGCAATTTTTTTTAAGTTTCTGCTTGATAAATCTATATTAATATAAAATTCAGTGTATTTTTATGTTTAATAATGAATTAATTTAAGAGTATTTAAAAGCCAAAAAAAAAAAAAAAAAAAAACTCCAAAGCTTTATGACATTAATTCCACAATATATTTTGATCAATATTTTAAAATATTATCAGGCCAGCTTAATTTGGCCGATTGAGTGCAAGTTTGGCCAATATTTTTATGGCACGGTCATAATTAGTTAATGTGCAAAATGTGAAAGACACATAATCTACTTTCAAGGGTTATGAAATGCAATTCCCATAATACATATACATACAAATATGGGTTTTCCTATGGATGTTAATTACATCATGTGAATCACATTCTATGTTATGTAGTTCTCATAATACATATAAATACAAAAAAAAAAAAAAAAAAGTCACTACGTGTATTGTTCATATGGATGATAAATACTATATGTGAATTATATATTTTATCAAATGTAGTATTTATGATATAAATTACTGAATCTCAACCTATCGGTTAGTTTTAGATGACATGTAACATGCACTCTTTAAATATATATCAATAGTTGGCATTGTTACCCTCATCAACTAATTTTAATCAGCCTTAAACTAGATAAACTTGGATTCAATTGGCCAAATCATAACTAAAATGAAATTTCAAATAAATAGCCAAATGTCAGAAAACATTTGGACCTTTTTGTTGTGTTGTCTGCGTGCTAGTAGTCCAATTGAAAGTATTGGAGCTTGATTTGCTATATAAATGAAAAATAAAAACAAATATAAAAAGGCTAAGCTATTCAAACTAAACTTATTGTTTAATTACATTAAATTTTGTTCAAACTCTGAAATATTAATACTCTCAAATTTTAAATAATTGGTCTAATAATTTTTGACTGTTAATATATATGTTCAACTATATTCATTTTATTATAACCTATAAATGATTTAATACACACACACACACACACTTGTAAAGTAAAATAAAAATATAAAACAATATCAAAATGAATAGTTTGAATACAATTTGAACTAAAGTAAACCAACTCTAAATTTCATGACTGAAATCATCCTAGCATGGAAATGAACTAACCATCTCTTTAATTAAACCAGACTCAAGTGCATATTTTATTGATTGACATTAATATTTTGTAAATTTATTAATATGGATTAAGTATCTTCTATAATGTTGTTGTGTTATTTAATTATACTATTAACATAGTAATATACAAGATGTTTGAACTTTGACCTGCTTAGAGAAACTATGTACCGACCCCTAATTAACTCACTTCAATAGATATATAATACACATATATCTTCCTCAGATAATATATAAAATAAAATAAATGACATAACTCTTAATATACCAAAATATAATACTCATACACTATAAAAAAAATACAATACAATATTTCAGGATACTCCATCTCATATTTTAAAATAACCACTATATATCATATGTATTAATGACATCACAAATTAATATGTAACACATTAAAGATAATATTCATAATATGTAACAATTTGAATATCTAATTGTATAAATCACTAAGCTAAAGATTAATCAAATTAAGAAGAAAAAAGTAAGTTAATAAATAGAGTAAAATAAGCACTTCTACAACTACAATTACAAATGATATATATTACATACCATAATTATAACGCAAATTATAATTAATAATCTAATCCAAGAAAAATAGTAGTAAATATTTAAGATGATGAACGATAATGGTCTCTGGGTGAGTGGAGCGGAAACAGAGGCAAGAGCTCAGGCGGGTCGGATCCTCTCGGAGTGGTTAGCGGGCTCGGGTTCTAATAGAAACACAATGGCCTTCTCTTCTTCCTCCGTCGGACTCCGACGCGCCGCCACGTACTCCAACTGCGACACCGGTGAAGCCTTCTCTCCAAGGATGCTCCGATGGTTTCTTGCAGGAGAAGAAAGAGAATGTGACGCGGTGGTGGAAGTGGCGGCGCCGCCATTGTTGTGGTTGAGCTTAATCTGCAGCTTGGTTGCAGTTGCCCGTCTCTCGTGGAGCTTGCAGGCGGCGCCGGAGTTGGTGGCTGCGCCGGTGATTCTTTGGACGAAGGTGGTGTTGGGAATGGAGTTCGGGTTGAACCCGTTAGAGAATGAATGGGTTATGGATAGAATTAATGGAGTGTTGGGAGAATGATTTGGAGAAGAAGAAGAAGCCATTGATGATTTGAGTGAGAATTAAGAAGAGAAGTGAAACAGAAGAGAGAGACAGGTAAAAGGGCGATGAAAGATAGGCATATATATATATATATATATATGGGCTGCTTTTATGCTGTTTTTTTTTTTTTTTTAATTAAAAGGAAACTGATTTAAATTTTTTTTAATACTATTTATAATTTTTGAATTATGAGAGCATTTTATTTATGTTGGAATGTTTGATTTATGACTTGCTTTTAATTATATTTGGGCACCACGTCCACAATTTCAATTTCTATTATTTTGAGGATCAAGTGATGATAGCTTTTTATATATATATTTTTATTTATTCAAAGAGTAATAATATTTGATACTATAAACTTAGTCTGACCACATGTATATTTTACGTAAGTAAGGTTTTAATTGTTTGAATTTCCTATTGAAACTATATATAAAAAAAATTGTTTGCTCCATAAAAAATTGTTTGAATTTCCTAGTTCTTAAAAAATGTTAAGTGTGTTTGGAACTTTGGATTGAATGGTTTGAAATATAACGTATTTCAACTTATAGCGTATTTAAAGTCTACTAACATTAGAGTATATTCAAAATCCTCTCAAATTATTTATTTAAAAATTAATTTAAAATAAAAGTAATGAACTTAAATCCATATAAATCTAAATGAGCTAAATAAATATTATTTTATACATAATGTAACAATATATTTGGAACATTCGAAAAAACAAGTATATATATTTATGTGGAAGAAGAAAGGATATATATTTAAAATATAAGATGCACAAACCTCAAGATTTGGTAGCTTGAAGATGAGGTTCTCAAAATAAAACCGCAGGGTAGAATAGTCATATATCCTCGCTTGCAACAAAAACTTGTCGTTCTTCTACTAACACAATTTCAACATAAATTAGAAACCAATGCATGGCTTTTGTATTTTAAATTAAAGAACATATAAATTATAATGATTGTGGTTCAGTAACTAATTTATATAGTTGACTGAGTTTATGTCCTCAAAGATGGATCAACTATCAATGTGGGATATGAAAAATAAAATCTATTAAATCAATGCTTTAAAGAATTAAAACTATCAAATTAAACTTAGCGTTCTCTAAACATTTTTATCTCAGTTAGCTTTGAAAATAAAATAATGCTAACATGTCTCTTGCCTTGGAACCCATTAAAAGAGTGGTTGAGTAAAAAAAAAAACATATTACACATATAAGTTTATGTTATTTTGATTAATAGTGAAAAATGTGGTTATATTAATGATAAATCGAGTGAAGATTGTGATTTTTTCTACAATTAACACTTACTTTATCAAAGCGTTGTTAAATTACTAATTTTTTAAAATTATAATTATAAAACTACTCTAAATATATATAAAGATACCTAAAGTGTTTGAAAAAATTATAAATGTGATATAATTTTTGGCTCATTCTCTTCAATAATAATAATAATAAAAATAAATACTACTGGCTTATTTTTAAAGGTGATCTAAAATTCTAATTAATCACTTTCTTTAAAAAAAATTGTAATCCTGATTCTCTTAACTAGTCAACTGATATATTCTAATAAATATGTAGAACATTGCTTTTCTACAAAAATGTTTTTTTATATTCGAATACTATCCTACATCATATTAACATATATAAAAGAATTATTTATAAATATATATATTTAGACAGTATTTATACGAGGTCGCTTCACAAATATTAGTGAGACAAATCGAGTTCCACTACCCACAATAATTCATTTTTATATACAAGTCAGATTCTATTTTTTAGGTTGTGGGTCTCGTCACATAAAATTAGATTTGTATGACGATTTCACGAGACATTTGTCATTGATAGGAACTTAAAACCATAATTACTATTTGGAGCACTTCTCTACTTCCCATATAAACAAATAAAATGAACTTACTGAAATTTATATTTATATAAAAGAAATAAGTTTTTTTGTGCTTATACAATATTATAGCTAGGATGTTTAAAAAACCAAATATTAAGAAAATGTTCTATTTTATTGCCATCGAAGTGTGCGTAATGTATGCATGAGCAAAGTTTATAGGCAACTTATCGCCTTAAAAAAAAAAAAATTATAGGCCATTTTTTAAGTATTATAATTTTCCATCTTAGTGGATGAAACAATTAGGATAAATGCACGTTGATGTAGATGAGGTTTACTTCAATGCTAATGATCAATATCACTCTTTATTACATGGTACTCGCGTTGCATGTAGGCCACAAATAATTTATTATCAATTAAATTATATTGGGTCAAATACAAATTTTTTTAACTATCTAATACTATTAATATATATAAATTTGGGTTCCCCTGAATAATGGGCCCTAGGCCGTCCAACTTCTTGAACTTAAGGCCGGTCCTGTAAATGACATCACTTATTTTAAATACTAGTATAAGTTCCATGTAATAGACGAGATTTTAAAACAAAGTCATGTAGAACTTAATAAAATTTAAAAATTTGAAAATATTATTTATATAGAAAAAATAAATTATATGATTTGTGCAATATATATCACATAATTTAGCTAATTTTATGATTTTCTTTTATTTATTTATATTTTTATCAAACTTTTTTAAATTAAACAAATTTCAAACATAGAAATAATTTTTATATTTGAGGACTGACGTATAACATTTGCTATTTTAACAAATCTAACTAATTTTTTTATATTAGTTATTAATGATTTTTATAAACATTCATTAAGTCGTTAGTTAGTCATATTAAAGGTTATTGTATTTAAAATTTCATTTATTAAAGATTTTATTGTAAAAATTTATTATTATGAGAAAAATTGTGAGTTTGACATGTGGCACAAATGATCTTACTTTTATATATATAAAGATTGCATGTATTAAAAATAATAAAATATAAAATGAAACATAAAATAGAGCAGATGATCAAATTCTCTCTTAATTGGGCTCCACCATACACACGTCTCTCTCTCTTTTTTTTTTTCACATGGTTTGTGTCATGACCTATGACTCACACGACCCTCAAAAGAGAAGAAAAAGAAATGAAGGCATGTGATTTGTCTAGACTCTAAAACATTTAAAGTGGTGAATATTTGTGTCCAAATATCACAGTTTTTATTAAAATTAAATGAATATCTCCAACTAGAAATCTTGTAGTTCAAGTGATATTCCATCATTACAAAAATACAGATTGTGATGATAAGAGTTCGAACTTAAATCATAGAAGTATTTTAGTCTTTATTATCTCTCTCCATTCCACTACTATCACGCCTTATTTTGAAAACATATAAATATCAGAGTTAAATGTATTGGGCGTACAATAAAAAGAAAAAAAACATACATTTTTAAAATGAGAATAAAGCGAACGATAAAAAGGTTGAGATATCATTCTCAACATGATCTTTATAGCATTTTAAATTCGCGCTTTTACATAACCGAAGCATTTGAAAATAAGCAGGAAAGATGTTTGAAAGACATGCAGTGGAAGTCTGTTATAGGATCCTTAATAAACGGTTAATCTTTACAAAAACAGAAAACTAAACATTGTTTAGATAATCTAAATATAGAAAGAATTAAACCATTCTCTTGACATGGCATCCCTCTCTTCACACCTTCTCGTTTCCTTTTACATCTATAGTGTGAGTGCACATGAGGTGAGTGTCTGGAATACACTCGTGAGGATACTTTATATAATTAACGTTTATTAAGCAATAGAGACAAACAAGTATTCTTAATCACAACAGTTAATCACGGCACATAACACGTGGTGTGTGGCTATAGATAGGTGTGGGTTTTCCCCATTTTATTCTATAAACTGTTCTTTATCCGTTATTGTAACTACAGGATCGAAATCCCCATTTAGTAGTTTGCAGCAGAGCCACCATAACAATCGTTAGTTATTCATTGGATGCGCACATACACACACACACATATATATATATATATATATTATATAACAACACGTAAAACACAGCACACTTAAGAAAATTAAACATAACTTAGCATTTAAGAAAACATTTCATTGATCATGAGTTCACGTGGCATTCGTTCGTTCAATCGTCATTCATAGTATCTTTCATAGCTTAAGCATTCATATAAAAGCGGAAAATAAAGAGTTTGTTACAGAAATTACCCCCACCTTGTTCGGTGATAACCTACGAGAAACTCGATGCTCTAAAGCCTATGTCCATTCTTTCGTCCTGAAGTCTCACATATAGAAGGAGGTTTAGATTTCTAATTATGCTATAGGGTTCAAGATTAACTTCAAAATCTCTCTCGAGAGAAGAAAACGATAAAGGAAAGATCGATCGTTGGAGATAGACATAGCGTAAGAAACTTTATAACATTTAACGAGGTATAAAACATTGTTTTCGAAAAGACGTTTTAAGAAAAAGTAAGAAAATGAGAGCTTTAAATCATTAAAAAGCGTTGAAACGATCATCGAAGCTTAAAACTCGATCATAGGGATTAAGGAAATCATTTTGGGCTTAAACGGAGGTAAAACGAGCTTGAAATAGAGTTTTTAGAAGTATAAGGACATTTTTGTAAATTCTGAAATATTGACATTGACCAAAATGGTCACTTTGCAAAATCAGAAAGGTTTGGGGTCATTTTGATATAATTGAAAACTTTTAGGATCAAAACATAATTTTCAAAAGGTTTTGGGAGTTAAAACAGAAATTCCAAAACAATTCAGGGTTAAAGCAAAATTTTCAAAAACTTTGAGGACTTAAAAGTAATTTTCAGAAATCAAAGGGCAAGAAAGTAAATACACCAAGATTTTGGGGTTCACAAACAAGTCCTTGGGCTTTTCAAATTTTCAGAGGAGGTTATCCACCCAAACTCATCCATCCCGCCACCGCCTCCACCCCTTTACGCCGCCCGTTTCGCCGAGACCGGCGACTACAGGTCACCGGCGATACACCCGACATGGTGTCGCCTTCCACGACAATGTACAATGCATGCACGCACGCACCCTGAACAGCACACACGCACACGCCGACCACCCCCCACGTGAACACGCTACCGACGACGCTACACACAGCGCCGCCCGACACCACTAACACACAGTGGCGCATCACCGCACCACTCCAACCAAACATGCATGAGCACGCCCCGATGCCCGCTCGAGCACCAGTGGCGTGCCACGACTCGAACCCACGCGCATCCGCGCACTCACACAACAACGACGATTGGGGTTGCGCCTTTTCGCACACAACGACGAAAAGGGTTGGGGTTGTGCCCTTTTACTTGTAATTTCCGACGGAGGCGGCGACGAGTCTAGATCCGGAATGGGCTCGTCGTGATCTACAATTTGGTGTAAAAAAATCTATCGAAACAGAGAAGGTAAGGGCGGCACCGGCGACGACACAATGACAATCGACCGGCCGGCGGCCAGAGAGAGAGTTTACTTTTCCAAAAGATGTGCTCAAAACTTACCCTTACCCAAAAATCATTATTTATGTATCTCCTTTTTGGGCTTATCGGCCTTAAGATAAGGCTACCTATTTATGAAATATTTGGGCTTTAACATATGATATCATTTAATTGGTATAACAAAAAGTTCGATTATAATTCACGTATTTATTTCATTCATATAACGCACAAAATAAAACAAGTAATTAAGGATTTAATTATTTAATTAATTCGATTATGCATAAATTTGTCCTAGTTGTTGCATCTACCTCTAGCTCAAAATTAAAAATAAAAATAAAATAATAAATGTCTTCTCATACGTTGGGTAGAAAATTATGCATTCTTATCATATTGATTATTTCATGCCATATTCAATAGAGAGAGAGAGAGAGATGACGACAAATTCTTACCTCCATGAGACGGAACTGGTTAAATTTGGATATCATGAATGGTGATATACGAGAAGGATGCAGGTCCTTATCAAGTAGAACCACTGTGTATTTGCTATTCAAAATTGGCTTCATAGACAAAATTAAATAAATAATTAAAAAAGGAGTTATTTTCAGTTCATCATTATATAATACATTATCTAATATATATAACTTGCATTATATATTCTTATTTGAAGTTTGAACTAGCTATTATTTACAATTTTAATATGACCACAAAGTTTAAAACAATCAATTGTGAATTAATGCTATATGTTTTTTTTTTTTTTCCAATTCGGGATTAATCTATCATCAACTATATTGTTATTGTATTAACTAGTAGTACACCCGCGCAATGCGCGGTTTATTATGTATTATGACAATATATACGATTTGCAATAATATAATGAAGTTGTTGTACTAAAAGATTATTCATGGCATCTTATTATTTCGAAATTTATAAAAATCCGTATTTTTTTATTGATAACATCAATATTCAACAATTAAATATGAAAATAGAATTGAACATAATATAATAATTGTTTTGTGTTTGTGAGTTTTAATTTATGAATAATTAAGAAGTGATTAATAATTATACTTACTATATGTTTTGTTCATATTTTCGTTCATTTATATCTTATAATTATTTTTCAAAATTTATAAATAAGTTTCTGCATTCTTTTTTAGATGGATTTGTTCAAAAAACATTATATTTATTCGAAAAAAATTTAGATTATATTTATAAATTTAGGTTTCAAATTAATTTTAAATTTTAAAACAATATTTCTTAGATTTTTTAAACGATTTTTCAGATTTTTTTTGGAACATATTATACTTTTTTAAAATAATTTTTAGATTAATTATATCTATTTATTTGAAATAATTTTGAATAAATTTCATCAAATATTTTTATTATTTTTATATAAAAAAATTTATTCAATTTATTGATTTTTATATCTTACACAATTAATATTACATATATATTTGAATTAATTTTTAAATTTTATTTGCTAATTTAAGATTGTGACTTATTCTCACAACCTTATAATTTAAGATTGTGACTTATTCTCACAACCTTATAATAATAATAATTATTATTATTATTATTATTATTATTATTATTATTATTAATTTCAGATCAATTATTATTTTAATATTTTTAAAATAGTTTCAAACTTTTAAACGTTTTACAACCTTTCATAAAATAAATTTAGATTTTAAAACTATTTTCCATATTTATATATTAAAATTATAAACTAATTTTCAAAATTTTTAATTTTTTACAATGTTTAAATTTCATTATTTTCAAATTTTAATTATATCATTAAAATATAACCATATCATTTAAAATAGTTTCTTTTGTTTTATCTCTACTCCTATATATAAATTATAAGATAGATTATTGTGTAAGATATATGTGAAGCTTATTCTATAAGATTATTTAGTTTTTTTTTTGTTTTTTTCTATTGGTTGATAGTTTGAGAGGGAAAATGACAAATGTGAAATTATTACCAACTTCTTTGTTTTTATATATAGATAGATAAATGAGTAGGTTATATGTGAGACGGTCTCACATAAAATCTTATGTAAAATGGAGTTTATATGAATTAATAAGGCGGGTCAATCTATTAAATATGATCAATATCAGTTTCACATAAGACTATAAAAGGTTTCGTCTCACGTAAGACCTTATGTGAGATAGTCTCATGTGAGTTTTTACATTAATAAAATTAGCTTTGATATGAAGGGTGAAATATTTATAAATCTCATATTCATAAGTATCAACAAAACTTGAATACAAAATTTTATTTGACTTTTTAGCCTTAATTGCAAAACGAAAAAATATCATAAATATTTGTAAAAGTACAATTTTAACATGATTTTCTAAATTTAGAAAAATAAATTGTGGACCTAATTATATATCAACTCAAATGATAATGAATTTTGAATTTATATCAACTCAAACATCGATGTCCAATGAATTTGTCACTATGAATTTCAATCGTTTTTCAAATCATTTAATCTAAAGACAGTCTAATTGAATTTCACATATGTGATGTCAAATGATATATATATATATATATATATATATATATAAAAGATTATTCAACTTTTCACACGAATTAGGAAAGTTAATGAAAAACATAATTAAATTAATCAACTTCATGATATTCATGATATTATTATATTCATGATATTTAATATCTACTATGCCCTCTAATATACTATTTGATGTTCAATGTTTTGTATTTTTAATGAGAAATATTTTTTTATATACTACATAATATTACTTATCAAAATTACAATTTCTCATAAGTATTACATGATACATATAAAAATATTACTTAATACATACAAAAATATAATATTAAATTATTTATCAAAATTATAAAAGTATATTACATAATAAAAAAATATATTACCTCCATGTTAACCGACCCAACCCGTCCCATCTTATGAAATGGAATTCGTGAGATTGTGTTACGCAGGACTCACCCATGATATATAGACACACACATTGAACGGAGGAAGGATGAAGAAAGGATAAACATTTTAAAAACAAAGAAGAACAAACCTCAAAATTTGGTAGCTTGAAGATGAGGTCCTCAAAATAAAATCGAACGGTAGAATAGTCATATATCCTCGCTTTCACCACAAACTTGTCGTTCTTCTATTAATACAATTATTTAAACATATATTAGAAACCAATGCATGGCTTCACATTTAAAATTAAAAGACATATAAATTATATAGGTTTGAAAGTCTGGTACCCTAGTTATCGTAGACATATATTAATGTGTTTATTGATGTGTCAGTATCATACATCTAACATAATTATTAATTTCAAATCACAATATTTAAAAATATGAAATTTTTAAACATTAACAGTGGACATATTAAGATATATCAATAACGGTAGAGTAACGCCATTTTATAAATTATAATTAATGCTTGTCGTTCAAAAATAATTAAGAAAAATTGACCGAGTCTATTAACTAGCTGAAAATCTCTTACAATTAATTAATTTCATAAATTTAGTTTCACAATTTAAGAATTTATTTGATTTCAGTTAAGTTTAAACGAATTTCATCGAAAACTATTACATGTCAAATTCTTATTGATGGAATGCTCAAATTAAAATCCTAAAAAATGACACGGGACATTTTATGTCAATTTATATATATATATATATATATATATATATATATATATATATATATATATATATCAAGTCTTCATCTAGAAACACCGTTTAAAATATACTGACAGAAGTCAATATAATTAAGATAATTAAAATTTGCTTGCTACGTACCCGTAAAGGTGCAATGTATTCTACAGATGCTTCAGCCACAGCTAATATTGAATCATCATCAAAACCAATTTTGTCCACAAGTTTATGAGTACCTGTTCCATCAGCATAAGACGAATTCAAATAGTATCTTATCTTTTATTTATTTTTCGATATAATTTTCCACTAATTCTTAATTATCTTGGTTTGCAAATTTATTTCCCCTGTATATAGACACAAATTGGCGAAACTACTTCAATTCTTTCTCCATGCAAGCGTTTGAAAAAATGGTTGATGTGATTTAACATTTGACTTATTTTGAAGATTTAAAACAAAAAAATTATTAATGACAATAAAAAATGGTGTCGTAAAAACATTGATAATTGTTGTAAATACATTTTGCGACAATATTTCGTAGCAAAATTATTATCTCAAAAGACTTCTCGCAAATAATCATTTTGATTGTTGTCGTTATTACATTGGCAACTACAATCATGTTGTTGCAAATTAAATAAATTTTTAGTTATTTTTTAATTGGTTTTTTGACAACTTGTTATCAATTTATATTATCATTTTTAACGAAATATATTATTACAAAAAACTCATCGTAAATACTCATTTTTATTGTATAAAACATCTCACGAATCTAGTTACGTACATGAGATGGGTTAACCGTTAACCCACAACTCATACTTCACAATTCATAAATAAATTTGTGAAAAGAAGTTTTGCTTTTGGATAATAAGAATCCATCACAGGATCTCAAAATATCTATAGAATCATCTCATATAAATTTTTGTAAAATTCTAATCATTTTATTAAAAAATATTAAGTGTGATTTTCTTAGTTAGTCAGCTAATATTTTATTATAAATAGGTAGAATGAACATTATTGCCTTTCTTTAAACATGTTTTTATATTCCTAATACTACCCTAACATCATATCATAAAAATTATATGTAGATAGAAAATTTTGCGAATGAGTCAAACTCATTTCTACAATGTAATTTAGTTTATGAATTGTAGGTTGGCTCATCTCACAAAATTAAATTTATAAAACGATTGTATAAAATTTTTAGTCATATCTATAGGTATGAGCTCATTATGTCAGATGCATATTAGCATATATATGATATAGATAGGCCTATATTATTTATTTTTATGTAAATGCACAAATAAGTTCATGATCAATATAATCACTAGTATATATCTAAATATGTTGTTGATTTTTATATAAAATATGTTCTAAATTATTTAATTGAAACATCTAACTCAATCATCCTCTGGAGCAGCCAAAATAACTAATTAGGCTGACGAAGTTGAAGAGAAAATCTCCAGGAGTCAAACCAGATTTATTGACTCAATTAATTTGAAGGGGGTAATTGCATGTAAATTTAAAACACTATTTTTAGGTCACTTACCAATAAAAAACACTAACTTTTCGAATCTCGATATTGAGATACTAACTTTTCAATTTAAGCGATTTTAGGATAAAAAGCCTGAATCATGAATTTTGGGTCAAATTACCAAATCACACAAATTTTGGGTCGAATCAGTTCAACAGAACGTCCAAATCTCATGTGATTGAACACGAAATTCGTAATTTCGGGTCTTTGTCCTAAAATTGCCCAAATTGAAAAGTTTGTGACCCAATATTAGAGCCCAAAATGTTTGTGTCCTTCATTGGTGAATGACATAAAGATAGTATTCTAAAATTACAATTTTCCCTTAACTTAATTATCGAATAAATCTTTTTAACAGTCTTTACACTCAGGTATTTCTTACTTTTACATATCTACCACAACACAAGAATAGGCAAAACAGTTCTAATACAAGCCACAAAACAATCAAATGAAAAAAAATATCACAATTATCAAGAATCCAAATCTAGAAGCTCAATATTGACAGGGTTTCTAAAGAGATCTTGCTCGTTTGGGAGGGGTTGCTTTAAATGCTCTGGTTTAGGTAAATTTATTTTCTGGTTTAGGTAAATTTTTTAGGATTGTTGATATTCTTACTGGTGATTTTTGGCTATTGTTGAAGGGCTATCTTTGTACTTCAATTATAGTTGTAGAAAGATTTGGCTTGAAACCAATTCTTCTTGTTTTCGTTTTGTTACAACAACATCATTTGAGGAGTTTGAGGCCTCAACATTTGCTTTCCGAAAAATTTCATATTAATTAGAAAAATATCAATTTGCATATTTCACATATCCATAAAAGATGAACAAAGATGCAGAGTCTTTAGCTAATTTTGTTGTGGAGATAAAAGATGATCATCTGTTTCAAAACATCGATCATTTTAAAGCCATATTGATAATTGGGGTATCACAAACTTCAAATCTAGTTAGTTTATGATCTGTTTTGTAATGTTGTTTTGTTGGTTTTGTTTCAACTTTACGTTGTAAATATCTTTATGTTTTGTTAAATTCTCTTTTGATGTGATTTATATAGAGGTTGAATGTTTGTTTTAATTCCTATCTTAAATGGTTTTACTCAAAAAAAAAAAAAAAAAATTATGTTTCAAGGGCCAATTTTGACAAGTTTTGCTATTTGGTCATAATTGGCACCTAAATTGCAAACTAATGATTTTTTTGAAGATTTGTCCAAAATCATTAATCTTAAGAGTGAGTCTTATTAGGGTTATAGATTTGTGTAATCTTAAACACCACGTAAGATTCTTAGCTCCATTGTATATTTTATCTACAAGTCCAAATTAGTCACCATATATCACATGTATAATATGACATCGCTAATCAATATATGACATATATTAAAAACAATAAAATACGAGATAAAAACACTATATATTACAGAAGAACACAAATATATATATATATATATATATATATATATATATATATATATACACGGAAATTAGGGTATATATGAGTTGAAGCACTTACAATATTCACAATAATGGGAATAAACATAATTATTCACAACTCCAAACTGGTCCAATTCGTATTCTCGAACTTCTAGTTCCATTTCATGAAACCAACTCATCCTGTCAAATCCCAAACCAAAAAAAAAAAATTCAATTTGTAGATTGATATATCTATTATTACTGCAATAAAAGTATGAATAATTTTATGTTTCTTTCATTTTTTATAATGCATATTTTAACCTTCTCTTAATGTTATCAAATTCAATCAAAACACTAATATATTTAATAATTTAACCATAAAAAAAATTAATTAACCTACACGCACAACATACATGATTTAAAACTAATTTATATGAATACGATCACATTAGTACTATAAAGCTAATGAAGCTAACTTAAACGTAAGGTGGTGGTAATTTGTTTTCTCATGTCATTTTTCTTATTACACAAAATATTACTACTTTTCTTTGAAGTTAGTTCCATAATAAAAAAAAATATGAGATTATATATTTCCTAATGAAACCTCTTTTTTTGCCCCTTAAATTTTGTTATGATAGCATGCAAATATCACATGATATATTGGGCTCTATAAGAATTCATTCCTCATTAAAATTGCACGCAATGTTTAAGAACAAAAAAATCAAATAAAAAGAGGAACAAATATGAAGTACCCTTTGCCACCACCATTTTTGTCAAGAAGCACAGTAGAACAATCACGTTCATCTAAAATCAGAGTAGAGCAAGATTTATCCAAAGTGAGACTCAAACATGTCCTCGAAGGTGGCCATTGCTGCCGCCGTGGGACGTTTCCGATGCTAATTTGTGGCTTTGGTTTGTTCATATAAGATAATGGGTGGTGCAGCATTTTCTCTCAATTACTTAGAGAATATTGGAATAACGTATATCCCACACACACATATATATTATATGTATGAGTTAGCCTATTTTTAGCTAAGATAAGAAAATTGAGAAACTACCAAATATAGCGTAATATAAGGGGCATAGAGTATGCCATTTAATTAATTTAACAACTTCAAGGAAAGGGGCATAGAGTATGCAATTTAATTAATTCGACAACTTGAAGGAAAGACTTTTTTGGTCCTATATCCTATATGTCTTAATAAATTCGATTGAAAATGGGGTTGTTTAATAGTACACTTGGAACTAGGGGTGGGTCGCTACGGTATACCATATCAAATATCATATCGAAAATTTCGGTATGACAAATTTCATACCGTTACCGTATCGAAAATTTCGGTATCACAAGTAGTCGTACCGTTTCATATTGAAAATACCGTTATATCGAAATGAAAAATATATACCGAAATTTCGATATATCAAAAATATTGTTATATCAAAATGAAAATTACATACCGAAACTTCGGTATACCAAAATGAAAAATATTATATTTTTTAAATAATATTAATAATTTAAAATATCATACCAATATCGTATCAAATTTTTCATTATTTTCGATATTTTTTTGGTACGGTAAGCCCAGTATTTCGATAGTCTGGTAATTTTCCACACCCCTACTTGGAACGCTTGATTCAACATTATTACATGATGTAATAATAAAATAGCTAATCCATGAGATAATGTAAAAGCGAAAATTATTCAATAAATAACATGAAAAATTAGAGTTTATAATGATTTAATGCCAATGAAAAACTAAACAGACCACAACAAATGTGGATAAAGTGTGAACTCTCTTGTTTTACTTCAAAATCAGAAAAGATTTGGGGTTTTTTTGATATTTTTAAAACATTTGGAGTCAAAATATAATTTTAAGAAGATTTGGGGGTCAAAACCTAAAGTTTGGAAACCCTTACGGGTTAAAACATAATTTTCGAAAGTTTGAGGGCTAAAAAGATATTTTAGAAAGCTCAGGGACCAAAATGTAAATAAACTAAAAATCTAGGGTTTGCAAATAGGTCCCTGAACTCCTCAAATTTTCCGGAGAGGCCCCTGCCTCCCAAACCCCCCACCCCCGTCGTCCCTGCCCCGCCTCTCGTCACCCACGCACACGCCGGCGACACCACATCGCCGGCAACCCCACGACACACGCACACACACGCCGGCGCACCCGGCGCCGGCCACACACACTAACGCACGGCAGCGCTACCCAGCGCGGCTCTCCCCCAACCCACACACACGCCAAACACGCACACACCCGGGACCAGCCACGACGGAGCTACCTGATGGGATAAACACACAAATGATAGCACAAATATAATTCATCTACGCAGCGGAATGATCAATTATCCCTCTCTTGTGTGAATCTAGCAGGAAACAATACTAAATAGCAATGCACAATAAAAGACAATCATCACAACAAGAACACAAGCGATTTTTACGTGGAAAACCTCCTCAATGTAAGGAGTAAAAACCACGGGATAGTAGTCCACCCAAAACTTCACTATGACAAGAATCCAAGTATTACAATCTGTGACAACAGATATACAACCACAAGCTTATCAAGACACACAATACTTGATAATTACAATGAGTTAAGAAAGATCTCACCAACAACACCAAACTGTCCGTCTACTGTTCCCAATGCTAAAAAGCGTAGAACCCGATCTCCACCGTCCAGAATTAACTACAATATCTTCTGAACGTGCTGTCCAAAATACAGCTCGATCCAATGGTTGGTTTGTGAGAAACGACCTCTTAAACTCAGCTGCGCAGAAGTGAATCACCCAGAAAACAGACCCCTCTGTTTTGGCTATTCCTGACAATACAGAGCTCCAAATACGATCTCCACCGTTCAGAATATACCTCGACGAGTCCTGAACGTGCTGTTCAAATTTCAGCTCAATCCAACGGTTGAAACTCAAGATATTGCTTCTGCAAGTTTCTGGCTCTTGGGATTCTCTCAAAACGTGAATAATAGTTTGACTCACTACTCTCTCACTCTTACTTGCAGCTCTTTTTTTTTTTTTTTTTGCTTACTTACAGCTCTTGCTGCTTTCTTCTCTCTTTCTTCTAGAGTAAGATAAGCCCAAGTATTGGGCCTACTTGGGCTTCCACAAGTATGTTGGCTATTGGGCTTCACCACATGTTGGAAACCCAACCCAACACTACCCAGCGCCGCCCCTGACCAACACACACCCACACGACCAAGATGACAGCGACAGAGGCAAGCCCCGGCGAGGGAGAGAGAGAATGAGAAAGGAAGAAGATAGAGAATGGGAGAGGAGAGGAGAGGAGAGGAGAGAAAGGGACTGCGACTTCGTTGCCCTTTTCCGATGAAACCGACGGTCGGATAGAGGTTGCGAGCCCAAATCTGGAACAGGCTCGGCGAGAGCTTTGTTCCGGAGTAAGAATCGGCTGGAATAGTGGAAGGAAATGGTGGAGGCAGCGACACAACCACCAGTCTGACAAAGGTTGGAGAGAGAGAGGGGGGAACCTTTTAACTTTATACACTTCGTTTTGGGCCACAGGCCCTTATTGGACCGCCCATTAACGTATTATCTTTTGGGTTTCGACTACAATACCTTTTAATAAATTATAACTTATGCTTTTCGATTTTATTATACATCCGATTAATTAATTATGCATTATTTCATTTTTCTAAAACACATATAATTAAATCAAACAATCAGGGGTTAAATTATTTAATTAGCCAATTATGCATTGTTTTATCCTAGACGTCACATTAAAATTATACGTATCATTTGAAAAGTTAAAAAAAATCAAAAGGTAATAGACAAAGAAATATCAAGTACCTTTTGCCACTACTAGTTTGATCAACAGTTACAATTGAAGAAACGTGTTTATCTAAACTGAGAGAAGAGGAAGATTTATCGAAAGTGAAACTACAACGTATCCTCAAAGGTAGCCACAGCCGAGGGACGTTTGCAATGCTAATTAGTGGTATTGTTGGTTCGTTAATATGACTTAACATTATTTTCTCCAACTAGAAAAAAAATATAACGTTGGACTAAGATAAGAATGTTTTGATCAATATTGAAATAATATATATAGAGGGTTTAATGCACCAAACCCCCTTCTGATATGGAAATTATGTGTCGTTCCCCCGTGTTTTCAAAATGGCACCGTTAACACGTGAGTTATCAAAAAGTCGATACATGTCCCATTTTTTAGAACTGGACTTAACGGTGTTAAATTTTATCCTTAATACCCCTGTTATACCCTTAATGTAATTCAAAAAATAAAGTGACACCATTTTTTTTTCTTTCTTTCTTTCTCCTCTCCCTCTTCCCCACCTTTTTTTTTCTTCTTTCTTTCTTCTGCAACTTTCATTCTCTCTCTTCTCTCAACTCCAGCAACCAATCCCTCCCTCTCTCCCTCTACATCTCTATCCTTCTTTCTTCTCTTTTTCAATAACTCTCTCCCAAAAATATGACAGTGGCACCGCCACCGTTCACCAGTGGCAACCTCACCCTCTCGGATCGATCTTTACCTCATGATCGGCTCATTTCCCGACCACCAGACACCGACATGAAGAAGAGCTTCAGCACTTTCTCGTACTCCACCAGATCCGCCGTCGATTGCCCGATCCATCTTCATCCTCCGCTGCCGATCCCGACAAAGAAGAAGAACATTTTCTGATCGGAATCTGTTTCTGAATTTGTTAATTATTTTTTTGAAATGGAGCAATTTGGGGAAAAGGGTTTAGGATTTTGAATTTGAGATCATATTTTAGTTGTGAATGGTCAAGCAAGGGCGGCGCTGCTGTGTGAAAGAGATGGTCGGTGGTGCTGAAAATGGCGGTGGGGCGGAGGCGGCATCGGAACAGCAGCTGTTGTAGAGGAGAAGAAGGCAGTCGAGAGAGACGGTGGAGGATGAAGATGGATTTGTGGAGTGAACAGTGTGTGGGGAGGAAGAAGACGATGAACAGTGAAGAAGACGATGAACGGTGTGTGGGGAGGATTTCTTCTGTTTGTGGGAAGACGATAACAATTAATTAAATAAAAATTTGAAATTCCATATAGAATGAAGTAAAAAGACTATAAAACCAAAAGGTAAGACTATTATAGTCTTTTTACACTTAAAAAGTGAACAAAAACCAACAAATTTCGCACATGTGGTGCGTGCACCACACTCCTATCATGTTTAACGATTTAGGGGAAAACGTGCAGACTTTTCCATATCACACGTGTTAACGGTGCCATTTTGAAAACACGGGGAGAGCGACGCAGAATTTCCATATCACAGAGGGATTTCATGCATTAAACCATATATATATATATATATATATATATATATATATATTCCTATATATATATATATATATAAAATGAAGACCACAATGACACCTAACAAGTCTGCAATATTCTAATATTAAATATGGTTAATTAATGACTTTAAATTTTATGTTTATAAGAAATATTATTAAATAATATAATATTAATTAGATTTATTTAAGTAACATATGCTAGATTTCAATTATATAAATAATTTACATATTTGAAATTTGTTAAATTTAAGAAAAAATATGAATAAATGAAAAGGAAAAAAAACACTAAAATAAAGGTGGGATGAGCTGATTGAAAAGAATGTTTCAAACTTATTACTCAATGAAATTGAATAATTTTTTTGAATGTATTTTAAAATAGATTATGAAATTTATTTATGACATTTGACTTTCATTTTTTATCATTTAATTAAAAAAAATATTGAGGATTGTTATAAACGTTAACAATTAAAAACAAACTAAAATAAATGGTGGGTGAGTTGCATAATATAATAGGCATAACAATATTTTTTTTTTTCAATAAAATATATTTATGATCCTCTTCAATTGGAACATACATCTCGACAATTAAATAATTTATTAATCATATTATGTTATATTTAATATTAAATTAGGCAAAATGTATTACACAAATCATAAGTTTAAATTTTCTAATTTTAACAATTTATCTGATCACTAAAGATCGAATAATGAATTCAAATGGTACACTTACTTAGAGGCAAATTCCATTGACAATTGGAAGCAATTGAAGCTTGACTTTTTCAACTGCTTCTAATATTAGATTGACAATTAGCATGCTCGTTGTCATTGACTATCAATTATTGGAGAATTTTAAGTTGAAGCTAAAAAAATAATTTGTCTAATAGTTTGTATTGACAACTAATTTGTAATTATTCATATTCTTATTTATAATTTCAACTAATTATTGATTGAATTTTAAAGAAAATAATTGTAATTAATTATATACTTATGCCTTGAAAATTAGCATTTCAATAAATAACTGCATTTCTATAATAAATAAATAAACATGTGCAACTCTTAGCTAATATCTCACGTGCAATGATTATGCTAGTCAACTAAAATTGGTATAACCATGCATTTAGATTCATATTCTATAAAGTCAATGAATAGCTTTCAATTACAAGTTTCTTCTAAAACTTGTTAATTAGTTTATTTATATATAATACATATCCAAAGATTACTATATCAAACTTGTTAAAAACTACGCATGACACAATAATACTACTTTTAAGTATTTTTATGGATTGTGAGACTTTAAAGCTATTTTTATTTTGAAATAAAATATTTTTTAAAGCTGCTAAACCACATCGAACCAAACCAAACATCATAAAACTGCACATTCAACCTTTATACATACATACGTATATTGATTCGTATATGTAATGTTTATTTGATACTAATCATGAACTGTATGTATCATTTATGAATTTAGATCCACTTCATTAAGAGTATTTCAACAATTTAGTCAATATAATTTCAATATCCTTTAACTGCCATAAATCTTTTATTATTTAAAATTATAATCGGAAAAATCACAATCGAATTGTCATTTTACCCAAACTTTTCATTGTATGTCAAAATAACATAACTTTATATATGTATGTTTTTTTGACTAAGATAGTAAAAAAAAAAAATTATTATTTATCAATATAAAACTTTTCATCAAGTTTTTCTAATTTTTTTTTTTCTCTCTCTCCTCCTCTCCACTCCCCCCAAACTTATTAGACCATCCACAACAGTCTGCACTATTTTAGTGTAGAAACAATATTTCATTTCATTTCGTGCACTAAATTTTATATTAAAAAGGAATATTTAAATATTATTCATAATTATTTTATTTAATCATATTTTAAAATTTTTTTATAATTGATTAACATATTTACACACACAAACATTATTTAATATAATTTTATAATCTTTATATTTTAAATTTAATAAATAAATAAATAAGCTTATGATTAATTGAATGAACCTTAATGTAAAATGATTTTTTTTTTAAACATAACTAAAAGTTACAGCAACCAATTGCAAATTTGATATGACTAGAAACATTAACATACTGCTCATGAATCGTTGTTGATCCCAAATTATTAAGTTTTATTGTTATTTTCAATAATTTTATTTTTTATTTTCATATATTTTAATTTATTTAATATTTTCTTTATAATTATGTATCATTTGTATTGTATTTTTATTTTCCATATTGAGAAACGACAACAAGTGTTAATTTAAACTTTTATATTATCATCTAATTATCATCCGTGTTAATCTAAACTTTTTATATTACCTCTCGTATCGAAAAATTAACATTCATGTTATCTCAAATTATTATCATACAAAAAGTAGTCAAAAATAGCACCGCACTATGCTGCTACAAATAGCACCGCACTGTGCAAATTAGCGTTGAGTGTGGCGCTCTGTTGGGAAGCCAAAAGTGGCTTGTGGCGTTAAAGTAGAGTGTTGCTGCGGGTGCTTTTAAAAAATATATACAATTTTTCCAAAACTAGCTTTTTTGTCAAAAAAAAAAAAAAAAAAGTTACATGTCTAATATTATGTTATTTTGATCAATAGTAAAAGGTTTGATTAAAATAGCAGTCCGAACAAATTAAAAATTGTGATTTTTCCAACATTAAAATAATCATTATTAATCCCGCATCCGAACAGCAATCCAAATTTCTTCGCAGATGCCGAAGTATTTGTCCCCATGTCCGTGACCCAACTGTCATCTCAAACGCTTCACCATTCAGAAAGGGCGCACATGCAATTTTTAATTTACTTCTTAATTATTTCAAGATTATCACATCCACCAAAGCCCAATAATAATTTTGTAATCATGTAATTTAAATACTACTTCTCCCCCTCGATCCAAACCCACTTCTGAAGATACCAAAATGGAAGCTAAACTTAGCTCAATCATTTTCTCCATCATATTGGCTGGATTTGTAGCATGTACAGTCAGATTACTAAATTGGGTCTGGTTTAGGCCTAAGAAGCTGGAGAATCTGTTGAGAAAGCAGGGGTTAAATGGCAATTCCTACAAAGTTCTTCTTGGAGACGTGAAGGAGTTGATCTCAGTATCAGAAGAAGAACAACTGAAAGCAATCCAACTTTCTGACAATCTTGCATCCCATATTCTTCCTTATTATTACCAAACCATTAGCAAGTATGGTATGTTGAGTAGTCATCCAAAGCGTGTGATCTTGCGAAGCTATTGCATTTATTTAACGTTTGTTTGGTTGTTTGTTTTTTGGATAGGAAAAAATTGTTTCATATGGCTAGGCCCTTCTCCAAAATTATTGGTCCATGATCCACAGCTTTTGAAGGAGATTCTTTCAAAGCCTGATGTGTTTCAAAAGCCACTTCCTGATCCTGTTGGTGAAACAGTTGCTGGTGGGCTTTTGTTTCTTGAAAATGAAAAATGGGCTAAGCACAGGAAGATCATCACTCCTGCTTTCCATGTGGAGAAGTTGAAGGTAATGTGTTTGAACGAGATATGATTTATAGAGCGATCTCAGTATAATACTTGGTTTGAATGACTTTGTAGAAAATGGTGCCTGCGATTCGTTTGAGTTGTTCAAACTTGATAGAAAAGTGGGAAGGTTTGTTTTCGAGTAGGAGCGATGAGTGTCTTGAAATTGATGTGTGGCCGTATCTTGAAAATTTAGCGGGTGATCTCATTTCAAGAGCAGCATTCGGAAGCAGTCATGAAGAAGGGAGAAGAATATTCGAGCTCCAGAACGAGCAGGTGAAGCTCGTCCAGGAGCTCTTCAAGTTCATTTTCATCCCCGGATGGAGGTACGTTTTGCAATTTTGGTCATGTTCAAATCAAAGATTGATTGATTAAATGTGATTAATCCTTGGTGTTGATAGATATGTACCAACGAGGTCAAACAGAAGAATGAAAGCAATGTGTAAAGAAATCAAATCATTGCTAAGAGACTTCATCAAGAGAAGAGAGAGAGCAATGGAAAAAGGAGAAGCCATTGATGATGACTTGTTAAGCACAATGATGGAATCCAATCGCAACGAAATACATCAAAAGAAGGTGGGAATGAGCATTGAAGATATGATCAAAGAATGTAGGCTATTCTACTTTGCAGGTTCTGAAACGACGTCGCTTTTGCTCGTTTGGACAATGGTGATGCTGAGCAAGCATCAAGAATGGCAAACTCGTGCAAGAGAAGAGGTTTCACAAGTTCTTGGAAACAACCAACCAACTTTCGATAATCTGCATCGCCTTAAAATCGTAAGCTCATCTCTCTTCTCTATTTATCTTTCACCTCAATTAGATTATTATCATTTTCGCATTCAATATATATATATATATATATATATATACATTTCGTATGGTGGCTTGTAATGTAAAATAGATGAATTTTTTTTTTTCAATATAATAAGCGATTATAGTCACTTTGAAAAAAAAAAATCAATATTGGTTCTATTATTTAGGTCATATCTATTTATAAACCACTAGTTTTACGGGGTCTATAATGCTCCTTTTAAAATTTAAGTTTTCTTCGATTTTAATTAGAAATATGATTTCTATCAATAATAACTTACATGAATGTCAATAATGCTCATGTTGTGGTTTAAATGGGGGGATTTTGGTTGTACAGGTGAAAATTGACTTATGTGGTACTAAACTGGACATAAAATCCTATATTTGGAATGCATAGATCAATTTTCCTTAAATTTTATGTTACATATATCAACTTCTCGTCCATACAACCAAAATCCCTAATATCATCATACATGCATCTTCAACGTTGGTAATTGAAAATCGAATTTCCTGCTAAAATATGACTACCCCCTTTATTTACTAGAATTCGATCACGTGGCGCATGCTAATTATTTTAGTCTTGTAGCTAACGATGATACTAAATGAGGTTCTCCGGCTATACCCACCGGCACCGTTGATAACTCGAGCCCCCACGAAAACGGTGAAACTAGGGGACATAACACTACCAGTGGGGGTGGATTTGATACTACTAATAGGGCTACTACACCATGACTCCGAGCTATGGGGAAACGATACAAATGAGTTCAAACCGGAGAGGTTTTCGGATGGGATTTCGAGCGCAACGAGAAACCAATTCTCCTTCATACCATTTAGCACAGGCCCTCGAGTATGCATTGGCCAACACTTTGCGATGATTGAAGCGAAAGTAGCTCTAGCAATGATACTACAACGCTTCTCGTTTGAGTTGTCGTCATCTTATTTGCATGCTCCCTTCCCCATTCTCACTCTCCAACCCCAGCATGGTGCAATCCTGCTTTTGCATAAGCTCTAGCCATCCTCTTAGTGATGATCATTTTTTTTTTCTTTTTTTAACTTTCTTTTAGTGAGAATTGCAGAATTAATGTATACATGCTTTCTCATTGTTGAGATATACTTGTTTAGCTTTTATGGTGTAGTCAACCAAAATAAATATGTATGTATCAAAAGCAATATTGGAGGTTTCATGGTAGCATTGATAGAATTTGATGCACAATTGATACAGCAATACTTATAAACACTATTAACCCATCTGATATGTTGTGCTGACTTTTAATCTCCACATTAATATGATATTATTCATTTTAGGACGATTTTTCGTGGATTTGATTTTGAATTTCCCCCAAAATAACTCGTAACAATGAGATAGGTTTGACCATTCTAATATAAATGATGCCTATGTGTTAGGCGATTTATGTAATACTATCAGTTTGGTGATGTCGATTGTTAAATAATCACTATCAATATCTTATAAGACGTGTAGCCTTAGTTTTATGTAAATAACTTAAGTAAGTTATTACTTGTCGAAAAGGAAATCCAATAAATATATATAAATAAAGCTTAACAAACAACGAAAGCTAATCTGCATTGTCAAAAGAGATATCATGGATTCAAAAATTTCACTACCCCAGTTTTCCATCTGTCATAAGGGGTCAAACTTTTAATAAAAATCAATAAATAAAGCAAACCAAGAATTGAAATAATTATAGAGACCCTTTTCCCCATATTAAAAGATAAGTTGAATTACATTTATGTCATTCAAAATTTAGTCAAATTAACAAATAATTTCAATAAAACTCATTTACTTATCAAAAATATGATCCCTGTAAAACCAAAAGATGGTATAGAACGACTCAATATCAAGATGAATGAATGTTTCCAGAATAAATTCTCTTGGCAACAAAAAAAGACCCTTAAACATTTTAATTCACAAATATACAATTAAAACACCAAATTTAATATGGAAAATCATTTTATTCCACTACTAAATTTTTCTACCGTTCTTCGATCTAAAAGGGTTATATATTAAAGATGTCATCCATCCATGACTTTGATTGGAATCTCTACAAACCATATGGTTGATATAATAACTTGATACCTTTTAGGAAGATAAATATATAATGAAAGAGACCATAGTATTGACTCCTTTGGGCTACTAGAAAAGTTCTACATATAGTGTGTCATTCTTTCAACTTTTTTGGGCATCATTCCGCAAAAGTCTCTCTCTGTCTCCTCTAAGGAAACCTTGCACACTTTTTTATTCGTGTGAAACATCATTTGACAAACAAAACCAATGTATTATGTCTTCTTCAAACCCAGCCCAAAGACTTCAAGTAAGAATGGATGTAAATGAGATAATACAATTTGGGAGCTACTTAGATCGACACGAAAAAATCAAATTTGACTCGAAAAAAATCGAGTCTTTAGATCTCGAGCCCAATTGCCCGAGCATACTAATACTCAGCTCGAAAAGCATTTGTTTAATTTACACTTTGCCCTTAATAATTTAATTTTTTACATTAATAATCATTTTCAATTTTTTAATAAAAAAATTTCAAGTAACGAGTTGAGCTCGAGCCTGGTAGTATTCGGCTCGGCTCAACTCCTTTACACCCCTACTCCCAACTATGTTCAATGAAAACTCAGCCCAAACAAAATAAAGGCCTGTGGCACCATCGCAAAAATTCAAACACTGTAGTGTAGCCACAGATCACATGTGCATTATTGCAATGTGGTTCTCCTCTATTTCATTTTAGACTCACCCTAAGCAATTGTTTACCCATAGGTAGTCATTGGCGGTCTAGGCTAACCGTTCAGGTTTCTAGCAACGAGCAACGAATACCTGTGTCAATGCCATTGCAAATTTTTGAAATATGTCATTGAAAAATTTGAAGTTGCCTCAAGCAATATTTTTGTAACTAGACCAATGATTGAATAGGTTTTTCTACCGTTAGCAGTTCAACCACTGAGCCAAGTACCAAGCTTTAAATATAATACAATTATGGAATATTAACATAAATTATGTGAAAGTTTACAATGAAGCATTCATATGCATATATGATATACCCATACCAAATTTAAAGGGGAGATCACTATGTTAAACACATACCTCAAGACCCCAGTATTTAACAAAAACTGGAATGAACAATCCCAATGATGAGCCACGTTCATGATAAAGCATGACAGGTTTTCAGTCAAAAAGGTTTGGATTTGGATTGAGAATGCACAAGTTGATACTTGGAACATAAGGCACTAATAGTGTATGTCATCTACCGCTTAATGCTAAACAATACAAAAAAGATACTAGGACAATTTTAGTCTCAATACAAGGAACTAAAAGATTAGGTGATAAATAATTGCTTCAAAGGTAAGGTACGGGTACCCGTAAGGCTGTAACTACAATTGAAAATTTGCTCCAATCTCATTGTCTCAATGGTCCAAAGTCTTCAGGTGGCCATACCTGTATACCACAAAAATAATGGGATAAGTAGATATTGCATAGTTCACCTCTCAAGATACACCTTCCTAAATCAGCACTACGAGATTACCTATAGGTTTTGGATAGAATAGTTGATTGATAATTACATATAATATATTGTTAATAAGTTTTTTTTTCCTTGTTCTGGTGATAATCACAAATAATAAGTTTTTTTTTTTTCTTGTTTTTCTAGATCTATTGATTACACGATAAATACTAACATTGAATTCATGAGTATTGATCATCTTAACTGATTCTCACAACTTAGCAAAAACTCGTACAATAAAGGAAGAAGCCCACCAACCTTGCTTAACTGGTAGCCCAATAATTGATAGAATATTGTGTATTGAGACAAGGAACTAGTTAATATCAATGATCTTTGCACTAGAAATCCATAACACAATGGATTATCTAACACCTATATATACTTCATACATTCATTTGCAGTATGTCATTTTCTCTATTTAGCATTATAGTGATCTCAGCTTTCTTTGATATTCTCTCAATTTTAAACTGACTTGAGCCTCGTCAGATCTTTGTTGTACAAAACCCAGTGCCTAACTTGCTCATACTGCAGGTGGGATCTCAATTAAAAAAAAGCAAGAAGCACTTGCTCAGGGTAAATGATATTTGGTGACATGGCAGTGTTGACGACAAATCAAATGCATTTCTTGCATCCTAAATCTAATGGAAAAGAATGCAACATTTTTATCTTTTTAATGTACTATACTTGGTTTTCATTTCTTTTTGAATTTGTTATCTTGTAATGAAAATTAAAGTTTTATATACTTGGTTTTAAAACTTTTAGTATACTTGAATGTTTTAACTTCTTATATACTTGGTATGAACTTTTTAGTACAATGGTAGGCATAAGTTTTTCTAAATTTACTATAATCTATATTAGGATTCCAAGCATGGAAATATTAGCCCCCAAAGTCAATGTAATCTTGTAATCATCCGGATCATCAAATCTCTAGCATTTTTCACTATCATACTTGTTCCAACTAAATTCTTTTTATCTAACCAATCCTTCCATACAATGCAAAACTTTATAAGTTTAGGAATTAAATGCATCCTCTTGCCAATAATAAAGTCGGCCTTCTCTAAAAGAACTTTTAGAAGAAGCTACAGAAGACATTTAAAAGGTTAATAGATCACATGCCATACAATAAAATTGGAAAAGAAAAGAGTTGTTCAATTTTCCACCTAAATGATCAAACCCTTCAAACCGAAGTTCTAAATCTTATGTCTCTACATAAATCAACCCATAGATTGGCACATTTTTGTTTCTTCATATTGCCTCTAAATAAGACAATGTAGATCCATTAGATACACTTGGACAGCAGGTAGAAGACAAATAAGAAAAATATGTTACTAAGTTATTTAATATACAAATTCTTTAGTACACCAATTCGACTCGTCTGATACACATGTCAAGTGAGCCCAAATTACTTAAATTCGAAGTTGCGCAACTGACAACTTTAAATGTTGGCTCTCAGGTAGTTAAACACTACCGATCGATATCTGCAACAATTTTGAGTCACATTTTATACTTAAATAAGACTTTTCACCAGTCTGAATACTTCTTTTGTTACCCATCATCTTATGTCTCTGTATACATCTACCATTATTCATGTTTCTTTAATCACTAGCAATCACAAGCTGGAAGCACCAGTAATGCACCTCTATCCTCTTTTTCTTGAAAAAACTGTTTATGTTTGTTGAGAACCATCTGACTTTTTAACAAAACCAGAATAATTTGGTAATATTGATTATAAACAGATTAAATAAAAGGAAACCAGACAGCGTCACATGCTAGAAATGCAGATCAAGGGAAGACTGTAAGCAAGTATGACACTCACAGTGTTCACACTAGATAGCGGCATGTTTTGAACATTTAAAGGTATCGCCACAAATTTAATCAAGAACAAGGCAGTGAAGCTTACTCTACAAAAGACTCTGCCAACAATCAGCCCATAAGGAATTGGGCCAAGATCCCGTGAATCCCTTGATGCATAGATATTATCTCCCTGGATCCACACATGACCCTTTGGCACCTATCATTCACAAATGTAGTATAAACACTACAATATGCCATGACAGTGCAAAAACAAAGTACAATCTAATAATGCATTAAAAAGATCAAAATATGCTTAATATAGCAGTTCATTAAAAAACATATAAACTGGTCGGAATACAGGTCCTACTTCTGAGAGTGAGAATCGTAATAACCACAATATCACTCTCATAAGCATGCAAAAAAAAATATATTAGTTAGTGTAAGGCAAGCATGAGAGCCAGACCCAATTAATATTTGCCTTAGAAACATCAACAAGACGTACGAAACTTTATAAGATATGCACTGCATCAAATATTGAACGTACAGAATAGTACGCGCTCTTCTCCTCATGCCATTTCAGAAAATACCCAGCTCAGGCATGTTTCGAATTCACAAACAGTGAAAACACAAGCAAGAAGTTGCATTACTAAAGTGCACATAACCTGGAATTTGACAAAACAGGATCCACACACAAGTATCTGAATTTTTTTCAAGATTAGAACAACTGAAATATATAGATATAATTATGATTGTAGATGTTCATTATCCAGTAAACTCTTATCCCTCCAACACATCTCCCAAAAGCCATGCCACTCCTTAACAAGCCAATTCAGAATTGGGGCAACAATTAACCAATCAAAACAGCTTAATTCTACTTGAGCAAAATGATTACTCCCAAAGCCACAATCCTAAATAATATTCAAATACATAGGCAAATACGTACCACCAGCGAATTAGAACGGTCACTGCGACCGGGGTCCACCAAGAAGGTGACTCTATCGCCCTCCATCCCCACAAGACGCTTCGTGATGATCTTCCTAGGGTTTTCGGGAGACTGGACCAAAACGACGTCGCCGGGGGCCACCTTCCCCAGCATTGGCGACAGCTTCTCAACCAAAATAACGTCGCCGGTTAAATTAAAGGTGGGTAGCATGCTGGGCCCATAAACCTGGACAAATAAGCAGTAAAAGTAAGAAGGAAACAGATGAATTTGAAAAGGAAAGCAAGGAGAGGAGAAGCGTACTACGGTTGGGGAGCAGATGTAGGCGTTGGTGAGATGTAGAAGGGAAAGGAATTGGGCGAAGAGAATGGAGTGGCCCACCAGTTCCTCAGCTGGGGATTTCCATTGGCGAGCATATTCGAGCAGTTTCGCAATCCTCATCGTCTCAATGCAGTTGCCATTAATGGCGCCCACGCTCAAATAGTCCCTCTGATATGGGCCGGCTATCCACACCCATAACCTTCTAAATGCATCCCATCTTTTTTATATTTGATTTAATTTATAAGGATAAATTTGAAATTTTATTATTTTTTAATTTTTTTAAATTAAATATAAAAAAGATGGGGTGTGTTTTAAAAGTTTATGTAGTGTGGATAGGCAGGCCCGTCTTATATACATTATTAAAAGAGAGAGATACTTTTATATAATTTTATGGGCAGTCAAAATAATAATATAATGAAGTGTATTTAGAATTTTGATAGTTTTGAGTAGGGCGGTCCAGACTGATGGGCCGGCCCGATCAACCAGAAAATAAAATTGGACTGGACTTTAAAAAAAGTGGCCTGAAAAGTGTCCGAAACATTTTGGTTCGACCCAAGTGGCCCAAGTTAGATGGATTTGGGCCAAATTGGTCTGTTGGACTCGGGCCGACCCGATGGCCCATGAATTTTTTTTTTTTTTTATATAGGCTATTTCTTGAAATATTAGTATTGTCAAATTGGCCCCATGAACTGGAGTCAATGGATGAATGATGATAGAGCACATGTACAGTCAATGATGAGTCAATTCATTTTATTTTACTTCTCTGATAAATATAATTAATTAATTAATTATGCACAATAATAAGATCAATCTCCATAGTCTAAATTATTCAATTTACATATTTTGAATTTTTCATACTTTGAACTTATGAATTAATTGTTATGATATGTGGTATGCGAATATGCAATATATATTTGTTTATTTACTCTAAAAAGAAAAAAGGTATGGGCTAGTTTGGCCCGTTGGCCCAAGTAGGATTGGGCTAGGCTACAAGTTTATAGGCCCGATCAAAAGATGGGTCGGCCCAATTCTATTACGTGACACGTCGGACTAGGTTGGGCCGTCCGTTTTGCCAGCTCTAGTTTTGAGTTATTTAAATTTAGATGTGTGTGATATTTGAAAGTGTGTTAGGGTGAGAAGTGTATAATTTTGATAAGGACCTATCCATTATTAACAAAAAATTAGTGTGTACCATTTATGTGGCGGGAAGGGTTTATGTATCCGAGGGCACAAATCTTGTGCCCCCAACTTGACCCAATCCGTTCAGCCCGCCCGCCCCTTTATACCTATTTTCCATTTTTTCTTTATTCTTTTCCCTACAGTGTCCAACTTCTTCTTTTTTTATTGTTCTTCTCTTCACCATCTCTTCTTCTCTTCACCATCTCTTCTCTTCATCGAGATGTGTTCTTCTCTTCTTCAACATAATTTTTTATTCTTCTTCAACCCCTTTTTTCTTCTTCTTCTTCTCAATTCTTATGTGTGTTCGTACTATTTCTTCTTCATAATATCTGCTGCTTCCTTCTCCTCTTCATCATGGTTGCCTCTTCTACTTTTTCACCATGATTATACTTTTTTCTTCTTCCTCCTCTCTTCTTCATGATTTCATATGTTAGATTTCAACTCATCTAGTTTGTTTCAATCAATTTCTTCTTCTTCTTAATTAACATATTGTGTTTGATTTTAAATCTCAAAATTATGATTTCATGAAATTAATGATTATTTTGTTTCAATGATCTAAACATTAAAGAATCAATTATTTCAAAATATGAAATAATTTGCAATTAAATGTTCAAAATTGATATTAGGAAGAAGATGATGAAAATCATGCATTTGAAAATTTGTGATTTTAAACTTACACTCGGTATAGTGATACCTTAAGAGTATAAAACTAATTGTAAATATATAACACCACAAAAGTAAATATGTGATACCTTAAAGGTAATAATGTAATAATTTGAAGGTAAAAATATGTTACCTTAAACATATGTATAAATTATTTTTAATGTATTTATGTAATACTTTAAAGATAAATATGTAATACCTTAAACTATAAGCATTAATTTCATAAAGGTAAATATGTAATACTCTAAATGTGTGCATATGTAATACCTTATACTATAAGTATTAATATCTTAAAGGTAGGTGCATATGTAATACTTTATATTATAAACATTAATACATTAAAGGTAAATATATAATACCTTAAGAGTATACAACTGATACCTTAAGAGTATACAACCGATACATTCACTGAATGAACAACTAATACCTTAAAAATATGCAGTTGATACCTTAAGAACATACAACCAATACATTCGCTAGATGAATTATATATGGAATCAGGTGGTGTGCGGCGCACACCAACTATGGTGTGGCAGCACCCAAATCGAGTTGCGATACAAAAAATTTTGTGTTACGTGGCACATCACATTATTTATAGATTTCATAGTTTATTTTTAAAATGTTTAAAAAAGAAAATGTTTTTATCTCCGATCATCAGCATATTACCATTCAATCGGTTGTTCATCAATTAAACTCTTATATACATCATCATATGTATCATTGTCGGGAAATTTTGGATGAGATAACTCATCTGTGTAATTAATATTCATACTAGTTTAAAATTATATAAGGGTGACTCTCTTATGCCCCTGGGGCACAGATATAAGATACGTGCCCCCAACCCGACTCGGCCCATATATGTGATAGAATAGGTTTGACCTAAAGCTCCACACCTCATAGCAGCCACCTTTGGCATGGCTAATCTGCATTCTTCTGGGCAGAGCCGATACACTCCCAGTGGCCATAGCGCACATGATCATCTTCTCGATCGGAGCACAGGCTGCCTGCGGAGCAACCTTCGGGGTCATCCCCTTCATATCCCGAAGATCTCTGGGCGTCATCTCCGGCATGACCGACGCCGGCAGGAACTTCAGGTCCGACCTGACTTAGCTGTTGTTCTTCACGAGCTTGAAATACTCGACGGTGACGGGGCTGACATACATGGGGATAATGATTGTGGCGTGCACTCTGCCGGTGACGACGAGAGTGATAGACAGCAATAACATTTATTCCAAATGTTGAAAACCTGATTAAGATAGCAGGGCAGCAATGATCCATAGTTTCTTGTTTTCACTCAATATTCTCTTCTTCATGCCATCCTCTTTATCTGTAATCTTGTTTTCCATTTAATAAGGATTACAATTTTGGTGTTTCTCTACTGCAATTTGCAAACAAAGTTGGCATGAATGTTACACAATATATATATTGTGTAATACTTGAAAGATATTTATATAATACATGAGAGTAACATATACAAATACATATAAGGTATTTATGTAATACCTGAGAGTAACTTATACAAATACCTATAAGGTATTTATGTAATATCTTAAAGAAATATGTTACCTGAAAAGATAGTGTAATACCTAAAAGATATTTATGTAATACCTGAAAATAACATATACAAATACCTATAAATACAAATACATATAAGGTATTTATATAATACCTGAAAGTAATATGTGTGATACTTAAAAGCTACTTTGTGTAATACCTAAAATGTATTTATGTAATACATGAGAGTAACATATACAAAATACCTATAAAGTATTTATGTAATACCTGAAAATAATATGTGTGATACTTAAAAGATACTTGTGTAATACATGAGAGTAACATATACAAAATACCTATAAAGACTTTATGTAATACCTGAAAATAATATGTGTGATACTTAAAAGATACTTGTGTAATACCTAAAAGTAACATATACAAATACCTATAAGGTGTTTATGTAATACTCGAATGAAATATGTGTGATACTTAAAAGATAATACTTAAAATATATTTATGTAATACCCCTGAGAGTAACATATACAAATACTTATTAGGTAATTATGTAATACCTTAAATGATTTCATGTCAATATATACAAATACATATAGGTAATTATACAAATACTCTTCATGTATCACATATGATTTACTTTTCAAGTATCACATATGATTTACTCTTCAGGTATCACATATCTACCTTTAAGGTATTGAATACTTACTTTTCAAGTATTACATATTTAGTTTAAAAATACTACATATATTAATTTAAAGTATTACAATGTAATTCTTAAGGTACTAGTTTTATCCTCTTAAGGTAACTTTAAGATCTTACAATTTAAAATGCGATTTTCATCATCTTCTTCCCTAATATTATTTACATCCATTGTAAATTATTTCATATTTTGAAATAATTGATTTTTCTATGTCTAAGATCATTGAAATTCACAGGTTTTGGTGTTGCATTGAGAAAAGACCAAGCACGAGTTTGTGAAATAAAATCAAAATGGCTTGCACCACTGCTACTTTCAACACCACGAGTATCAAAAAATGATAAACTAGCTTGATCGCTAAGTTAGAGTAGTGTTTCGTCATTTCACACCTTTTCTACACTACCATTAGGAACTCACTCCAAATCATTTACTCAACCTCCATAGCCTTTTCTACTCTCCAATCCAAAGCAGAGTTTCATATTTTCGAAGACCATGAGCAGTGACAGAAGCTACAATGACGATCGCCGCGGTGGAGGTGGGGTTGTGGCCGTGGCCGCGGCAGCGGTTGGCGTGGTCGTGGGAATTACCGGAATCAAGGTGGTGGAAGAGATCGGCCGCGCGGATCTCAGTATCAGCATCCAACTCAGCCGCAGCAGTCAAACCAACCGACGGTGCTTCCTGCTGCGTCTGGATACTTGCCGCCACAGACACAACCACTCCAGCAGCCTCAAAAGGTGAGCGTGGGACTTGCTAGTGAAAGAGGAGACCCAGGGACTGCTTCTTCTTCTACTCCACCTGCATTTTGCCCTAGTATATAAATTAATTTTTAAAAAAAACATATATATATTTAATGAGCGGGTCGGGTCGGTGCGAGTTGGGGGCATACAATTTTTTGCCTATATATATATATAAAAGAATGGTCAAAAGGATACTTGGCAAGCTTATAATATTCTCACATTAAATATGACTAATTAATTACTTCAAATTTTATGTTACTAAAAAAGATTACTAATTAAATAATCTAGAAATATTAATTAAATTTATTTAAATAACATATGCTAAAAATTTCAGTAATATAAATTATTTACATATTTGAAATTTGTTAAATTTAAAAGTTTAGAGAAAAAATATAAATAAATAATTAAGAAAAAAAACAAAAAAAATTAAGATGGGTTGATTGGAAATGATTGTTCAAACTTTGAAAAGTTATTAATTAATGAAATTGAATAATTTTTTTTGAATATATTTTTAAAAATAAAATAATGAATTTTATTTGTAAAATTTTGACTTTCATTTTTTATCATTTAATTGAAAAGAAATATTGACGGTTGTTATAAATGTTACACAATCGATTTGCTTGTTGGTCTGGTAATGAAAACATTAATATAGATTGTGAACTTAGAACTTTTGTAAGATATCTCAGTCAATTTATAACCACAAAATATAGATTCACTTATAAAAATAAATTTGAATTGTGAATGATGAAACTCAATCTTATGGTATTATATCTACAAAAACGATTCCATATATTTTTGTGAAGAACAAATAATTCCAACGTTGACAACAAATTAGATGCTTACAGAATTATTACAATATAGTTAGTTTTGAAGTTACTATGGTGCTACTTAGCATTTACTATTGATAAGTTGGTTACAAAGCTACTATAAAATGAGTTTTCTATTACATTTGATGTTGTAAATCATGTTTCACAATATTTAATATGGGTCACACGTTAATTAGTGATGTCATATGACGTCACTTACTAAATAACAAATTACAGTATCAATTTATCAATTAATTTATATCAATTAATTAATTGAACCGACAGTGTTTCTCTACATACTCAAAATAAATCTCTGAACCACCTAATAAAGCTGCTACCATGCATGGATCAAGTCTTGTGTACATTAGTACTATAGACACAGGATATATAATAGACACATGGATGCTACACTTCAAGAATGCTTCTTACTAACTACTAAAGACCAAATTAAGAGCCATTTATCTCTTACACTTCTATGTTAACAAGTAGAGAATAAACCTCTGAGAATAATGAAGCCAAAGAAATGGTGGGAGTGTGATGTATCTATACCAACCAACCAACGAGCAAACGCTTTCTTAGTGACTTCTTATCGTCCTGCAAATATTATTACGTATCATGATATCTCATATCATAGCAAGTAGCGATTCGTTCATATAATCTATTCAGTGAATCCTATGAACATTGTACCTTCCCAATCTTGAGAGCTCAGGCTCTTGAAGCAGCAACTCTTGTAGGGGCTTTACCGTCATTTCCTTGGAGGACGAACTACAAAAGAAATCCCTTTTATATGTCGGTCTCAACAATTTCAAACCGATTCTAACATGGACTAGAAATGAAATGAAGAAAGAAATCAAGAAAGAAAAGAAACCTGTAAATGAAATCGAACGAGAGGAGCCTGTGGTGAATGGAGTAGTCGTTAGCAAGATAAGTGACGACGAGATTACCGGCATCTGGGTGGGGCCAGGTTCTTGTAGTCGGGAATCGGAGCACAAATGTGCCAGGATGTTGGCCTTCAAGCGTCAATTCAGCTTCTTCTTTGGTGATGAATCCTTGTATCCATACGGGCGAGGTTGAATTCCACATGGCATTAACTGCGGTTTGTGACAAAGTCGAAGCTACAGGGTATAACCATGACCACATTCTCTCGAAATCTTTTTCGCAAACTACGTCTCCACAGCCGGCTATTCTCCGCAGACACTCAAAATCCTGATGAGTCAAAGAACGAGTAGACGAGGCTACTTTCATGAAGAGTTGGTTAATCGTGAAAACGAGATTCTCCCATAGAACATGGTGGTTCTCCTCTGATATTGAACTCCAAGCTTCGATTCCCTCCTCCACTAATCTCTTTGATATTTTTATTTGATGCCTGAAACATTACAATTCTTTGAATTAACATCAAATCTCGATTATTTGATTCATCATGCTCTCAAACGAAGGTTTATGACAGGAAATAAAACTACCCAAAATATTATATCCAAAAGCATTAACAGCATTACAGTGATGCACTGCAAACATCTTCAAATAAATTGAAGAGAAGAAGCCAAAGATTCAATATGTTTTCCATATTCAGCATGAATTAGAAGCTCAACCCAAATAAAGTTTTCAAATAATTTGTTCCTTCGAGTAACTATTAAAAAGCCAAACAGAAACTTTTGGTTCAAAGATAGTGGCCATAGATGCTACTTTTCACTTAATATTGTTAGTGCAGAATTTATATTCCATACAAAGTACTCCCTCCGATTCAAAATAAGAGTCGTTCTAGAGGTCAAATTTTGTTCACAGTAAGTGTCGTTTTAGCTATTTGCCACCCCAATCCCTAAAAGATTTCTCAATTTTGAACTTACCTATTTAATCTCTTTAAAATTCACACACAAGATTCTACAATCTTTCCTTATCTCAATTTTCTCTTATTTCTTACTTATTTATTTTTCCCTGAAACGTTAAATCACATTCTAACACATTGTTCTACTATATTATACACAGATTTATAATTGAACTACTCAATAATATTTCATGCAGGTGTATGCGATCAGAATTTCAAGTCATCATTTTCTGATCTTCCAGGAAAACAAAGCATCTCTCTTTTTAATGAATCTACAGTCTTTTTTATTCTAAGACCAAAAAAGAAAAGAAATTTGGACTTTTAAGAATTCCATAAGTTCAAAAGATCCATTATGAAGAATCTTGTTTCTAAAAATTATCCACAAAAAAGATTCATGTTTGAATTTTTTATAATACCCTTGTAATATACTTTACTCTTAAATAACAACTTTCAGGATGATGAATAATTGAGAATTGATAAGAGATTTTACCTACATTCAAAGGGTCAAAAATAAAAAATTTACTAAAGAGAATCAGAACTCTTTTTCTTTCTTTTGGGGGGGGGGGGGGGAGGGAGCATACAGAATTCACACGAGAGAGAGAGAGAGAGCATTACCAGTGATGTAAGCATCCAGAAAATAGAGAAACTTGCTTTGCAAAGTTTGATAGTTGTTCTTCAGTAGCCGAAATAGCAGTTTCCTTGAGCAAATGAGCTCTCTCTGCTGGCCCTCCCAGGCAATATTTGAAGATTATCAAATCTGAAATCGGACCTGAAACACTCGTTGGCTCCGAGTTCGTCGCTTCACTATTATCAGAAGCAGACGAGTTATTCTCTGTTCCATAATGCTTTTCTGGTCTCCTCTTCCCATGTGTCCCATTCTAATTCAAACAAAGTATAGAATCTCAGTTAGGAAAGATGAGTATAACTGTCAAAATAAAGCATACGTTCGATCAAAAGCTACCTGATTAGCAGTCCAAGTATGAGAGGTGTGTCCTTTGTTGGCATGCCTTGCTTCTTCTTTAAACATCGCAAACGGCATATTATCTTGTCCCAATTTGATCCTCTTTGACGATGGACTTGGTTTGGCTTCGCGGACAATATTGGTAATAAGTTGCATGGATCCATCATCGGGGCCTGGGGATTCACATCCATTCACATTCTGAGATCTATTGGATACCTTTCTAACTGTAACAGAAGCCGATCGTGTGTTTCTATTACGTGAAACACAACGAATAGGAAGAGAGAGGGCCTCCAGAAAAGGATAATTTCCCACTTTCGGAATATCGAACCTTATCTGGAACAACCTGTTTTCGCACTTCGACGAAAGCTGAATTGAAAAAAACGAACCGAATTAGCTATCTAATATTGTAGCAAAGATTTAGTCGTCAAAATCATATCAAGAAATACCTGAGATATTTTGAGCTTAAAAGAAGCACGACCATTGATGAGTTTAGAAGGTCGTTCATGAGAATCATATTCAACCCCGTCACAGTTCATAAGAAGCGGAGGCTCTGCGTCACTGGTATTCTCGACTGCGACTCCATTGTCGGCATATAAGAGAGAAGCAACAACATCTAATTCTTCCTTCACAGTATGACCAAATGCATCCAACAATGTCACATCCAGAGAGAAGATCCTGCGGCAAGATGCCTGTTTTTTTTTTTATAACGAAAGCGAACGTGTCAAAGGAGTTAGAATAACGATGTGTGGATTAATGAATTCAATAAGAAAATCCATATTTTGCTATATATTCCACATTATTGCTAGAAATTTACAGGTCAGTATAAGTTTTAAAAGCCACATCACTGATAAAAAAACCGAGTGAAGAAGATTGGTGCAATTTGTAAGAGCATTTTCCTTTTTGACAGAAGTACATTTACGATGTTCTCTAGTCAAGCGCCAACATCTTCGATACTTAAATCTGAGAATTACCAAAGAGCTCAATGCTAAAAGCCATTTTGCCTTCCAATTTTTGAAAATTCATGCTGAGTTGAAAAAGATTGATGAATCAACATTCAATATTAACTATGAAAGACCAACACAATTTTATTGATGTGCAAATAAAATGAAACAAAATTTTGAGGTATCGTTTTAGCATGCTGTATGACTACTGATATACATGGAGTCCTCGTTTCGTAGAGAAGACCAAGAAAAACCAAAGGTGCATCACTGTTTTATATATGAACAAACAAGGCCAATTGTGTTTAGATATTTTTTACCTTGCCCCCAACAATGCTCCACACACCATCGCTATCTTCTTCAATCTCGGATGCACTCGAATGGTCAATAGATAGTCGCACCGGAGGATCCTGCCATGAGGGAGTAAAAGTGATCAGAAACGAAGGATTCACATGAGAAAATAGAAATAATTAAAAAATAATGAACAAGACAAACATTGGCATAGTGGTTCTTGACAGCTGATGTTTGAAACAGGACATCAAGCCCATGAACGTAATGATGAAGTATATCCTCATTTACATCTGGGCCAGCCAAGCATATTCTTTTCATAGCCTCTGCATGCAAACCCTCGTCAAAAGAGCAAGTCAAAGCCTTCTCCCCCACAATTTCCCCATCAATATGAAGCCTCATGAGATCCCTCAAAACCTGAAATTGAATTCTCATGCTATCAGGTTTACCTTAATATGCATTAAAAAACACAGCAGATTCAGACAATAACGAGTTACACAATGGAGTAGCCCGAATAGGGCTTTGAAAAGAAAAGGAAAAGAAAAGAATATACGAAGAATGTCGTATCAAATGGACATACGAATGAAAAATATAAATCACTAAGAAAATCAGATCATTTTCATGAATTAGCGAATAGAAGAGTCAGCAAAGTGAAGTTACAAAGATTGATCAAGAATAAACAACAAACCAAATACCTCACATCCAACATGAACCCATCTCTTCACAGGAAACTCGACTTTGGTTGAGATACATGGAACATCATTCCACGAAATAGGTCTATCAGGATCTGGAGCCTCTTTGTGTACAAGTACAAGTGGACAGAGCTTCATTTTCTTCATCTCATCCAAGTACAGAAAAGGCACATGGGATGTAACATCCAGATGCTTCTGCATACCACAAAAACGATAAAACAAACCACTTGGCTTTGATCTTTACTTAAAGAACCATAAATTCCAATAAGAGAAAGTTTAAGCTCACATTAGTTTGTCAATATCATAAAAAAGCATAAGCACCATAAAGTAAACTATAATAATTTAGATGCTTCATTATCACATTATCGAAAAGACACTATTCAAGCATGAATCTTAAAGCAAGCTGCAATGAAAGATGATGTTTTCACCATTTTCAAGACCTAAAAAAGCAAAGTTCTTGAGAAGCTATTTAACAAATGCAATAGCAAAACTCAAAATCACTAGCAAATGAAGTTATAATCATTCAATGAGGGCCTCATCTACCGATTCCAAGATGACATCACAACGAAAATCGAACAAGCAAGAAACCACCATTTACTTGCACAAGCAAATCAGTTAAAAAACCACCCTAACTACAAAAAATCCTCAACTGCACAAAGAACACTACAAAACCACACCAAAAGCACCTCAAAATTCAAGCTTTCAGACATTCTTCAACTAAGCCACCGACCCTACTTCATCTCACAACATTACCAGAAACAAAAACACAATACACACAATAAAACCCCATCTTTCACAATTCACACACACTTCATCTCAAAAGGAAAACCACAATAAAGAAAAAACCCATCTTCCGTACAGATTGAGGAAAGAGATTAGTTGCAAAACCTGAACAAGAATTTGAGAGGGAAAAGAAGCACAGTTCTCAATGTAAAGCCAGAAACACAGAGCGAAACACCCATTCGCTTCATCGGCATCTCCATCATCATCTCTTCTGAATTCCACTTTCAGATTCCTCAACAAGACGTAATCTCTCTCCACCATCGTCATCCGTTTCGATCACAGCGATCAAAATTTGCAGAAAAAGAAAAACCCTTTTCAAGAACCCACGATTCTGCAGATTTTCACCGCAACCAGTGAAGTGTATCGTAACTACGGAAAATTTATATTCTTTTTTGGAGAAATTGTTGCTTTACTATGTTGTGGAAAGGGGGAGTTGGGTTGTTAATGAGTGTGACGGCTGTTAATTGACGGTTGGTAGAGTCTTCGGCAGTTCGCCTTCTGGTCTTTTCCCCCGCTTCTGAGTTTTTGGGCTGTGATCCTCTGTTTCGCGCTTACACATCCCAGGTGAAGCACCCAATGAAATCTCTCATAAGAAAATAAGAAGAAACGAAGGTTTTTATAGTTAAAAATAATATAATAACGACCTTTGCTTTTAGGTTTTTTTTTTTTTTTAAATTATAATCTAAATGTTTCAGCCTATGTTTGTGGTAAATACTGGTAATGATTAATGATCTTTTATTTTTTCATAACGAAATATTTTAATGCATGTCAAATCGGTGGTTGAATGATTTTGGTTAACGGTTCATGATTTAATCAGTAGGATCGATTCATCTAATATCCAATCAACTATGTAAAAAAAAAGTTTAATTTTCTCTTTACACAAATTTACTTGGCATTATTATGTAAGTGTGTTTTATTTTTTTCACGTAATATTAAAAAATTAATAATAACACTGCAAATTTAAAACTATTTCAAATTTTAAAAAGTAATGTCGAATTTTTTATTTTCCTGATTTTATCAATTTTTTTTTTTTTACACTTAACCATATTTTGGATTTTTTAGATCTTTCATAAAGATATTTAAGGAGTAGAGGAACCCAATAAACAAACAACCAAATAAAAAAAAAATTAAAAATTCTTAAAAGATTAGGTTGGGACTAAAAACACCCCCCGCCATTTATTAAACACACTACAGTTCCTATATTTTTCAATTAAAAAATAAAAAATAAAAGGTTACCAATTTTATCCTTTTAGAAATAAAAATAAATAAAAATCAAACTCTATCCTCTATTAATACTCTTTCCTGAGTCCACCCCTCACGTGCTCTCTCTTTTTCATCTTTCTTGATTTTCTAAATTATTTTTTTTAATTTATTCATGAATAAAATGTCATATATTAATGATGAACATTTCACGAATTTATTAAATATATGAAAAATCATACAAAAAAATCAATCAAACTTGGCTGAACATTTTTCTACATGTTCAACCACAATGGTCGAATGAAGTTAGTATGGATTTTTTTTTTTTTTTCTAAAGAGTAAAATTGGTATTTTTTATTTAATTTATTTTATTAATTAAAAATTATATATATTGAGATGTGCTTAATAATACATGGGTTGTCTTTGCTCCCACCCAATAGATAATACGGTGGACCCAGAGGAAGAAAACTAATAATTAGGGAATATTAGATGCTTTTAAGCATTCTTCAAAAAGTAGTCCTACTTCTAGGGTAGAATTCTCGAATGAGTACACTTGTAAGTTGATAATAAATTAATTAGAAAATATTTAAATTAATTAGAAAATATTTTAAAAATACATATGTGTTTGTTTTTGTGATCATTCCTTTCACAATTTATCACAGTGTAATGCTTTTAAGGGGCTTAAAAATTTCACCAAATCTTGAAGCATTAGTGCATTGCCAATGTGATTGCAAGGAAATATCAGAGAAAAAAGAAACGAAGATTGAGATAAAGACTCAAGAAATGGCAAACAAAAACTCATGAGTTTCTATATTGATTCTCCTCAAGTAGTAATTACAAGTATCCAACATATACATATATATACTATACTAATCTTACAACTCTCTTCAACAACACATCAATGCAATTCATCCCCATTTTGATTGCTGAAAAGGCCACCATCTACTTGGGCTTCAGTTTGAGTGTAACACTGCAGAGATATCAAGCGAGAAAACATCAAGAAATGTCATAGAACGAGGAGGGGGGTCGTGAATGATATGAGATCAATGTAAACCTGTTGATGCAATAGCGTTTGCCAGTAGGGGGAGGGCCATCATCGAATATATGGCCAAGATGGGCATCACAAACTGCACAGACAACTTCTTGACGGGGCATGAAGATGATAGACAAGTCCAGCTTAGACTTCACATTGTTTCCTATTGGCTGATAGTAAGATGGCCACCCAGTTCCGCTATCAAATTTGGTCGATGATCTGAAACATCGTGCACCAGCCTCAAACACTTGTACAATAATGGTGTGTGTGGTTTGAAGAACGAGTGAAAGATGGAATGTACTTACTCGAATAAAGGAGTGTCACAGCAGATGCAGTGGTAAGTTCCTGGAGTTTTCGTGTTCCAATATTCTCTGGATGTGTTTTAACAGTATGTCATCATATAAATATACAATCAAAACATTAATCATTCTTGATTTTGCATCGCACATAAGAACCATCAAATGTCAAATAATTTGAACCTCAATTTGAAAGGCCACATCTCAACTCTGTTTTCATGATGCTGCTAAATGCTAATAACCAATGAATGGCAAGTACTTTTGTGTGGATTCTATTTGAGAGGAAAAACTTAAGTAGATTCACCTACACCACAACATATATGGCATTCATAAAATAACTCTCCTTGGTAATTCCTCATAAGGTGAAACATTGCATAAAACACACACAAATCAAACAACAACTGGAACAAAGTGCATATGAAAAGGGATGATCATACCCAGTGAAAGCCCTCTCGGTACCCTTCTTCCTAGCAACATAAAACTGTTGATCCGTTAGGCGCTTCTTCCACTCTTCATCACTTAGAGAGCTGTAATTTAGGTTTCCACCTTCTGCTTCTGCTTCACATTGTGCAAATGAGGAAAATAACACACTTAACTAAACCAATGAGTTCACTAATACAATACTTTTACAACTTCATGCCAACAATTCTAACATTCTAAACACTTGTTCCATACCAAGATTATCAGCCAACAGCACTAGGAAAACATAGAGAACATATTTTATTAAATCTTTGATCATAAATTTGATTCTCAAAACATCAACAAACACTATATTCCCGCTTGTTTAAAACTGACTTAATTACCCTAAAAATCACTACATTTAATCAAATTGTCATTGTATTTGCAACATGAACTTATATACATTGTTTCAATTTCGACCATCGATTATTATTTGACTTCTTCCACAGTTGGGTTAAAATGGTAATTTGACCAAATGTTGTGATTTTTACGACAATTAAGCTTTAAAATTTTACTTGCAACTTCTAATTGATCAATCAACACATTAAAACTTCTCCAGATTAATCGACTGTCTATAAATCTGGGACCCAGATATGAGATTACAGTTCTTCTATCATATGAATTCCAAGAGATTAGGGCAATCAATCTGATGATCAATAACCAAGCTACAAGTCATATAAAACTAGAAATGAAAAGGAAAGATTAGAGAGAGAGAGAGAGACCTTGAGCGCTATCTTGTTTCTGAGAAGAAGATGAAGAGCCCATGGCAGAAACAGAGAAAGAAGCTCTGTTTATGGCTCTCTTGGGTGATTTTCCAATAAAAGCTAAACGAAACTGATGCTTACTGCTTACACCCAAATGGGGTTTCGCTGAAAAGTGATTATGCAGAAGGCCAAAGCTACCTTTGGCTATGGTGTAGGACGCCATTGTAGATTGGCAAATGGGGTATTATAGAATAGATTCTCCGTGGGAAGTTATATTAGATGACTTTCTGGTGTGTCGCTGATTCACTAACAACGATGCTCCCTCCTTTTTGCGCCGTTCGATCAGGAAACTCCCGGTCAACGTTTGACCAGTTTTACAGATGGCGAATTCTTATTGGTCAGTGACTCCTTTACTGTGGTCCTAACAGTTGTGAATATTTTTCGAGCAGGTGGACCGTGGCCTTTCCTGATCCATCCGTATACAAATGAAGGTGTTTCAATCCACGTTTTCCAAACTTAATAAATTAATTTATTTCAAAAGAAAAAACTAAATAAATAAATTAAAGGGTGCGGCTATCCGCACCCCAGAAAATATTAAACACATCCCAATTGTGTTATTACTGTTCACATCACATGTGAACAGTAACAACACAATTGGAGTGTGTTTAGTGATATGTGGGGTGCGGATAGCCGCACCCTAAATTAAAATATTAAAAATTGGTGAACTACCAATTTCTTTTTATATGAAAACTGTGCGTGTTTCCTCTTATATTAAAGGAAATGCATGCATCGTTTATTAAATCAGCCAATTGGAATCATTTATTCAAGGTATTTAATAAATATTGCAAATTTTATTGATGATCAATATTTGAGAAAAATTTGTAAGACGTGTATCCACATAATTCGGAGATTTCGTCCAGATAAAAGGACTAGCATATCAACAATTTTTCATATTTTAGTTCTTGTTTTGAATTTACAGATTTATTTAAAATTTTCAGGAATTTCTTGAAATATTTATTTTCTATACATATCTTGTAATTTTTCTGTAATTTCAGAATCTAACCTTTTATGTGGTTTTTCAAATGTTGGATTTATTTTACTATTCGAACTATTTGCGTACAGATTTACATGGACAATGTTGGGTTTAAATTAATGTGTACGCAAATATATTTTGAATTTTCAGATTAATTTGAATTCTATAATTTCTTGAATTTGTTTAATTATTTATTATATATAGAATAGTAGGGCGACACTGTGTGAAAATTTTGTGTCGGTATACAAAGTCGTTTTTACCATGAACGACTTCACATATAATTTAAAACGTTTTTTTTTTAGAACCGATAATAAACTGTCAAAAAAAGTCATGGAATCAACCTGTTGAAAGAGATGAACAATCTTAATATATCTATTTGATTCTGATCAATATGAGCCATATATAAGAATGTTAGCAATGTCTCACTGTGCATTGTGGTCAAAAAACCCTTAAATTTCATGAACTTTAAAGTTTAATATTCGTTCACACTGTATGTAGCCAGAATGTTTGTCGAGTTAGCAGAGGTTGTTTTTTATCAAATTGACATATTTCTACTAGTAAAATTTGAATTTGATGTAAATTAAATATGTGTCGGTCTTGATCATCCAATCTTCTTCTATCTTTTACGATGCTGATGATTTTTCTTTGGAACTATTTAATTAAACTAGCTTAGTCTATCTTAAAATGGATAATATTGAAGAATTCTAGTTTTCTATTACATGATACATCACACATTGTCATGAGTTTATAGTATTAAATGAGTGAATTGTGCAGCAATAGGAATTCTGAAATACAGATAGACTTGGTATCCCTCAAAATTTTAAAAAATGCAGATATATTGAGGTTCCTTGGAGAATATAGAGTCCACTCACAAAAATCAAAATAGGGTAAAAAAAAAAAAAAAAAATCTCATTTGAATTTTACGTGACTTTACATTTTTTGGTAAAAATTTCGAAATGTATCACTTTGCCGTATGAACCTTATATTTGAAGCATTAATTTTACGATATCAGATAAATCCTAGTCATTAATTTTGGACACGTATACAACTACGGTTTGCCTAATACTATAAGATACATCAAATTTAAAGTGTATACGACAAAGTGAAACATTACAAAATTTTCACAAAAAAATGTAAAATCACGTATAGTTCAGATGGAAGATTATTTTTAACCCATCAAAATATTATTCAAAAGAGTGTTGGTCTATGTAATGAGTCTCCAAAAGTTGCTGATCATACATGAGTGCATTATTGAAAGATTGAAGATATTTATATCCCAATCCTCCCAACTTCCCCACTGGATCTTATGATTCCATTACCCATAAATCCCATCAGAAATTTGCATTAACCTACTAATACTAAGGCATAATATCTTAAAATACCACATTTTATATAAAGAATAAAAAAGAATCTATCGCAGTAGATAATTTTGTTACTTTTCTACCGTAAATCAAAAAAATGGATAAATTGTCTTTCTGATAAAAATAAAAAAGCCAAATTTATGTCGAGTATTACACGATATGATCATATTATTTAATTTTTGTACTTATTCAGATCATACCGTGTAACCCTATGAATTTATAGTGTTACACGAACACGATATAATCATATTGTATAATCCTATAAAAAATCATTGAGATTAAACGAAATGATCATATCATGTAACTTTATGAAAAATTAATGAGTTAAACGATAGATCATATCGTGTAAACTTTGAGAAAAAACTGATTTTATTTGTACCTTTTTCAGTAGGAAAATATTGTTAGATTTCTTGAATTATGGTAAAAATGTAACAAAACTATCCTTTATGGTAGAAAAATAATTTCTTATATGAAATGTGGTATTTTATCCACCGGACTCTTTTAATCTTTTACCTCATTTCCTTCAATAATCAGAGAATTTGACTTCCAATTCGACATGTAATGTAACAAAATTTATCAATGATTTTTTTCAATCATTTTGAGCTTGTTGTGGAGATGCTTCACAAAATAAAAGTGAATAGTCAACGAAAAGCAGATAATTAATAAGAAATGGGAGGGTCTTTTTTACATATGTAACAAGTGGTTGTTAAGGGTGATTTGAGATTAAGGTATTATAGTAGCTAAGGATGATGTTTCAAATAAAAAAATCAGAAATTTCTTCAATTTTCAGTATTGTGTTCAAATTATTGGTTAAGTCATTTGGTTTTGTCATCGAAATTGATAGAGTGACGAGTTAGGATGTCCGTGATGTATTTAATATATATATATATATATATATATATATATATATATATATATATATAAAGCTTGTGACAGTATTTCAAAATTAAGAGATGAAATGTTATTTGAAATAAAGATTATATATTCTTTTGTTGCTATTCTCCAGTTCTACTATATTCAGTTTGAGAGTTGATAATATAAACTACACATTGAAATATCAACAGTGCTATAAATAATATCTCCAATATAATTAAAATGCTCAAAAGTCGTATAAATAATATTTTCATTGATAATCAACTTTTACATTTATTGATACAGTGTCTTATTACATACATGACATGAAAGTGTAAAACTTTATTGAATACATATTCAAAATACAAAATAATACAACATGATCAATAGGATTAAAGACTTGTTGGGACACTAACCAATCATGGGAACCCTTGTAACATTGCCATTATCATCAACGTAAACCCATACTCGATCACATCGAAAATCGGTAGTAGGAAGTGTGTCAGGTGGCAAAATTATAGCATTGACTCGAGGGTTCTCCCTTTCAATTGTAGCTACTGCAACATCTCCAGCCACTCCCACAAGTTCAGGCCAAGAATCTTTGCCTGCACAATCAATGAAAATTAGCCAAATTTTTTATACTCTTATATTATTCGTATTATAAATTATAGTGTAATTAAATCTTCATTTGAATGTACACACATACGTGATTATATATATTTGAGAAAGTAGAATGAAAGACTCAATATTAAATATCGATCGATCATAATATGTATTAAAAGAGATCATATATATATATATATATATATATATATATAAACTAGTGTGAGCATTAATACCTTCACATTCGGTTGACATTCTTGCAAGTTTGTATGTGTGTTTGTTTATTCCTTTGATCTCTTATATTTCTGAGGGAATAATGGATGTAGTTATGAGTATGGATGGATGATGGGGGTATTTATAGAGTATAATTTCAAAGTTGTGACATTTAGACATTTGACTATCTAATTTATGGGATAAGAACAGTTGAAGGTTTGGTTACAAAGTTGATTAGGTTTGGCTTATCAATATAAGTTTGTACTGAATTCTTCGTCAATGAATGTTGGTGGCTTAGACTTGTAGCATACACACATATATATATTTTTCACAATCAAAGATAATATCTCATGACTTCATGAAATACGTAAATTTGTTCACAATTTTTTTTTCACACGTTATTACACTTTTATAGACCATTTCAAAGGCTGCCAATATTTTATTTACATTAAGAAATAGTAATGATTATTGAACTTAAAATAAAAAGGGGGAATTTTAAATATATAAAAATCTAACAGCCATTTTTAATTAAACAGTATGAACCACGAAAATATATTTTGTGACAAACAATTTCAAAACATTGGGAGCATACACCGACCTACACTAGGGTGAAGGGGGCACTGGGCCCCTCTCAAATTTTTGAAAAAAAATAGAATATTTTAGATATTTTGTATTTTTTATTAAAAAAGAAAAAGAAAATATATATGTTAACTATTTTTAATCCCATATTATCAAATTCTCATTGAATAAATCAAATTCTAGAACTTGTAAGGTAAATTCTTCATATATGTAAACATATTATACATTTTTTAATTGATTACTTATTTTCTTTTAGTTTATTTGATTATCAATTTTCATTAATTATTGATTTTCTTTTAGTTTAATTTGCTATCAATTGTTGGGAGTATATATTATATTCATTCTTTTGGCTTTATGAAGTATGGAGTGATTTAAAAAATATTATTTAATTCTTTATTATATCATTAATTATTAAACTATTATTATGCGAATTATTAGATTTGAGTTACAATTGTTGACAATTTAAATTTTGATGTATATGTATAATATATAACATAATTTGATGATATTTTATAATTCTTATTTGTTTTATCTTTTCATTGATAATGAAAAAGTACTACGGAAAAATATCACTTATACTAAGAGCTATTTCACAATAAACATCATTAAGAGTTTATTTCAAAATGTAATGAGAAATACATTATTGTTAAATTATTTAGTAACATATATTGAAAATGATGTATTTGAAAATGTTAGCTATTAAACTGTTATGCAATCGTTTCAAAATATAAAAAATTGAATACAAATGTTGAATTTTTTTTTTTTTTTTGTTGATGTTGTAATGTGAAAATTTACTAATTTTGGATGTTGTTATTTTATAATTTAAACATACCTTTATGTAACACCTGAGAATGAGTTTGTGGTGACAACACCCAGACGCATGACGGCACGTGGCCGGTCGGATCGATACAAGTGCATGGATCTAAAGCCCATGCACCAGGTGCATAAAAGTTTTTGCATTTATTTTTATTAATAAGTCCATAAATGCCTTCTTCACTTTCTAAACTATTAGACTTCATTTATATCCTTTCACTAGCATAAAAACTTTAAATATTATTTATATTGAAAAAAAATTATGATATTCTGTTGTAGCTATCATCTAAGTTAATACTAAATATAATATAATTTTGATTAATATACTATTTAACTATTGAATAAACAATTTCTAATATGTGTGAATAAATGATATGTTATACATATTCAAATATTTTTTTAATTTTATTTGTTGATATTAAAATTTTAGATTTAATATTTTAACCTTCTTATTAATAATAATAATAATAATAATAATAATAATAATAATAATAATAATAATAATAAGTCATATATTTGATTGTTTACTTTTAAAGAAAAATCACTTAAAAATTTTTAAAACATTTTCATCATATATTTAGTTTGTAATTTTATTACTATACTATCTATTTCAAAATTTATCAAAGACTTTAAACATTTTATATTGAAAGACTACTTTTTTTTCTTATATTTCTTATATTGAATGTCATTTAATAATCCATCATTTCATAATCATTGCATTTTCTAAATTTTTAATTTTCAATTTTATATTTAAAAATAAAACAAACAATATAACATTAAATGTAAGACAATTGTGGGTTTGACTATAGTCTTGTTGCCCTACCCACAATGGACACATTAATATGTGCTCAATGTTGATGTGTCAAATATCTAGTATATTTATTAATTTTATGTGTTATAATTTTAGGGGATGAAATCATTACATATCATTGGAGCGTATATTAGAAGTTGTCACAATGGACATTTTAATATTTTTATTGCCCACATATACCTAACGATCTTATGTTTATATATATAAAGATTTGAGACCGTGGTATAATGGTACTCAGTACTTGAGATTGACATGTTTGATGAGGTTGGAGAAAGCTTTTAAGATTATTCTTTGTTATTAAGCATATGAAACATGAACTGTCTTCTTATGATTCAACAATCAGATATATGAATCTTTAATCTTTATTATTATATATATAAAAGTAACACAACAAATTTTCTCATAATGATAATTTTTTAAAATAAAATCTTTCATAAATGAATTTTTTATTAATCTCAATTCTTAATTTATATTGTCTCCAATACACAGCATATCTTTAGGGATTAAATATATTTTTAAGCTTTCAATTACCGTGTAATATTATGACACAATTTTTTTTTTTTCAATACTAAATTTAGATTATGTGATTTTTAAATACTCTTTAAAAAAAAAAAATGAGTTTGGGGTGGAAGGTAGGGAGACAATTAAGACTAAAAAATTTACGTGATCAGGTTTGAATCATGGTCATCACAATCTGCACTTACAAATTTGGTCAAATTTGACACTTTTATTTTTCTCATTCTTCTTTTGAATATAGACTTTTCAATTTGTTTGTTAAACTTATCTATACATCTTGTATGTTATAAAATTACATTATATTATTATAATTTTAAAAATACTAGATCTTATATAAAAATTCGTGATGGGTAGACTACTAGTTTATTTAAACAACCTTAAAAGTATTACTTTTAACATGAAAAAATATTTGTCATGAAAAATATTACAATCGACTTTAGAGTATTAAATGTTTACTACAATATTATAATTCGTTTTTCACAAAAGTATTTACTATTTATTGAAGGAATTTGTTTTAGAAGTATTAGATATACCCTTAAAAATTAATACTTTTTTTAAAAATGTTTTAAGGATCAAAGGATTTTATGTTGCTCCTCTCTTAATGTATATTAGTCGTTGAATTTTTCATAATTGATATTTCACATAATAATATTAAGGATTAATATCAATGTTTAGAGGCCGATTGTATTTTCAAGTTTTCTGGTGGCTGTTTTTTTGTCAGAAAATATGTCGAATATTGAGTATAACAACCGAAAAAAGTTAGTGCCATAATTCAGATAACAAATTTAGAATGACATTAATATTAATATACACTAAGCTTGTGTTTGGATGGAATGATTTGAAATTTGGAATTTCAAATGAATGGATTTCAAATCCACTCAAGTTAGAGCGGATTTGAAATCCATCTAATGACTCAAAAATTAGTTGAAAAAGAAAGTGATGGATTTCAAATATGCGTCTATCCAAACACCACTAGTTTTGATACCATGAATTTCAAATCTCTCATCGAATCCACCTATGCAAATGAAGTCTAATATTAAAGGGTTAAATGTAAAAATCAACCTAAAGTGTGATCATTTTTCAATTTGCAATCTAAACCTTTTTTTTATCCGATTGCAATTTGAAGTTCAAGAGTTTATCGAATTGCAACCTAAATATTTTTTCCAACAACTTTTTCGACGAAATTCATAACACATGATTTTCACGAGAATAAATTTGTCGTTTTAAAAAAGTTCAGGTTTCAAATTGAAAAAAAAAAGGTTATATTTCAGGTTGTAAATTGAAAAGCGATGTTGTTATATCGTTTTGAAAGTCATTTAGTATGTATTTCATCAAAAAAATTATCGGAAAAATAATTTAAATTGCTTTTTGAGAAACTCTTACACTTTAAATTACAATAAAATAAAAAAAATCTTACTTTAAATTAATTTTTGCATTTAATTCACGAATAATAAATGGACGAGAGCATTACATAAGATATATGAACATTTTAAGATTTTCGATCAAACCATAATTACATATCCACAAGAAAGTTAACAAAACTTTTATCCATTAAGGATGGATAGGATTAGGGCCCACTAATAAACCTCATATTTTATTATTAATTAATGCCACCTCCCATCGCTATCAGACAAAATACTCGAAAGAGACCATGACTCTCAGTCGGAGCCAACAACACAGACCCACCCAAGAAGAAGAAGAAGCACTCAATCTCCAAGACAAACACCTTTCCACTTCACCGCTCAAAACCATGGGCGCATTCTCAACGCTCACATCACCAAAGCCATGGCACCATCTCAAAAACCCCACAATCCAAACCCCCCACACCGCCAATTTCTCCCCCTCCGCCCATTTCAGCCTCCCTCTTTCCAGAACCCGAAACCCCTTTACCTGCCTCGCCCTAAACTCGTCGAGAGACAACGCGCCGCCGCTGGTGGTGGTGGGATCGGCCAATGCGGACATATACGTGGAGATCGACAGATTGCCGAAAGAGGGCGAGACCGTGTCCGCCAAAACCGGCCAAACCCTCGCCGGCGGCAAGGGCGCCAATCAGGCCGTGTGCGGCGGTAGATTGGCGTATCCGACGTACTTTGTGGGGCAAGTGGGAGAGGATGCTCATGGGAGGTTGATAGCTGAGGCGTTGGAGGGTGGTGGGGTGTGTCTTGACCACCTGACCACTGTGGGTGGCGCGCCCACTGGCCATGCCGTGGTGATGCTGCAGTCTGATGGTCAGAACTCGATCATCATCGTCGGCGGTGCCAACATGGCGGGCTGGCCTCGGAGTTTGGATTTGGAGGTTGTGAAGAGTGCTGGGATTGTCTTGCTTCAGAGGGAGATTCCTGATTCTGTTAATATTCAGGTTGCTGAGGTGAGAGCTTGGGTTTTGTTGTTGGTTTTTCAGTGCTCTGTTTTATGTGTGTTGTGTGTGAATTGGAGAACTTAGGTTTGGGATATAGCTCTCTGTCTTCTCTTGCAAGAAGTTGTGTGGTTATTAGGTATTGTGCAAGATGAATCGGCTATCTCATTGCAGTTACTGATGTGTTATTTTAACATATTATTGTTCTTACATGAGAGATTTTGACTTAATAATTGCATGTGTGACTTCTTGGTTGCTTGGAGATGTATGGTGAGGATGGAGGGTTTGTTGTTTAGGGGATTGGTATAAAACTATTATGAATTAATTAAAGTGTTATTTCAATGTAAATCATTCGTTCTCTTTTGTGGAAAATCTTCAACTGTACTCATGGGCCAATTGATGTACAAAGTGGAGGCTAGAGTAATATGATGAAGTTGTATCCCAGCAAGATCTTTGCTGGCCTACTTGACAAAATGCTAAAGGCCAGATAAGTATTGGGACGTGTCTTATCAAATTCATTGTATATGCAACCAGAAAGTGTCCTAGATAATGTTATTCATAATAAATACTTGGGCAAATAGTATAGAGAAAGGGGACACATTGCTAATATACTAAGGAAGTTGATAGCATCTGAGATTTGTATGAAGTGTTGTAGAATGTGCTTGATTCTTTAGGGCGGATGATTCTCACATTTTATGTTTGATATAGGTCTCGTGTAGTAAATGAAGTAAATGAAGATGCAAGAATAGAGTATTATAGTTTATGATTTTTACGATGGTCCACAACTAACATCTGTACTGTTGCTTCATAAAATTTCTGTCTTGAAGAGACATTCTTATTGTATATACTTCTCAAGAGAAATGAAGAATGGAAAGAACTAAATTGTTCTCATCCTCAAGTTTCGTATTCCTGGTTGAATTTTCTGTGAGAGCGTAGCCAGGATTGTTTTAATATCTATTACTCTTTGTATTTGTTGTGTACATGTTGAATTAATAAGTTTATGGCTTATGTGCTATCTGAAAAACCAAAAGAATGAAATTCAGCTTTTAGGAGTCCACTTGAAAAGCATTGCCATATTTTGGGTGTATGTTTAGGCAATGTAATTTTGTTTGGCATGTCTTATGCTTGTAATTGTCATTGATTACACTTCCCTCTCTCCAGATTTATGATCCTGTATTATGAAGGATTTTAAGACTGTCAAAATTTCTTGCATTCTTTTCACACAGTACTCTCTATACTTTTTTTGACACTTAATCCACAATACAACACTGATTATTATCTGACTATATTCTGGAATACTCTTTTGAGTATTCTGTCCATGTCATGCATTTTAATGGACAAATTGGTCAAATCATATTAAGTCATCCCATACTTGAACATACTTATATGTGTGTGTGTATCTATGTAAATATAAATATATAAACATGCATGTATATTCATACATATGTACATTTTTATGGTCTTATAACTTTTTAATTGTTATTTCTACCAATAGGTGGGGAAATGTGGGAAGATTGGGGTTGGATTAATGGATAAACATGAAGGATTTTTCTCCTTTTTCGTTTTTATGTAAATCTTGAATCTTCCAGTCTTCATTGAAATTTTGAATAAAATATATTTTCAAGTCTTCCAAACTGTATTCATATTTTGAAGTGTTTATTTTAGTTTTATGATAAGTAATTCAAATTGACTATAATTTTACAGGTTGATAATATAATAATTTAGTACATTTTTTTTTTTCCTGAGTTAAAGCTGAATATGTTTTTTAGTCTTAAGAATACATGTTTTTTTAAAATCTTAATGATCATTAATTTAAGGTAAACATATATATATATATATGAGAAGTATACTAATTTAAGGTACAATAAGTTTATATTTTTCTTTTAACAATCTAGAAATAGATTACATTATCACTTTTTAACTTTACAAAGGGAAGAACTATAAATAGATGAACTGTTATTTAGAATAGTTTAACTTTTTTTTTTAAATTTAAGAAATAGTTATGAAATCATTTGTAAAAAAGAAAAAAAAAAGCTTATAATTAAACTATATCTAGCTCCTTTGTATAGATTAAATATATTATTATAATAATTACATCTCCAGTAGAAGCATCTTGGGAGAGTGCACCGATGGGAAACAAATTCCCCCATTTTTAGCTATTGCAGAAGTTAAATTTTATGTATTCATTAACACATGTCAATATTGATTGAATGCCGAAGTTAATTCGTTGAATAGAAAATTCGGCTTTTAGTGTGGTAATCGTTTATATACATACTTATGGAATTCTTTATATATTCAGGCTGCCAGGAGTTCTGGTGTTCCAGTTATCTTGGATGCTGGGGGAGTTGATGCACCAATACCTTCAGAACTACTTAAGATTGTTGATATTTTGAGCCCGAACGAGACTGAGCTTGCTCGTCTAACAAATATGCCTACTGAAAGTTTTGAACAGATTAGTCAAGCTGTGGGAAAATGCCATGAAATGGTAAGCTATCCTAAGCGTGACACTTGATGCATAAATTTCAGCTCTTCTTTTCCTTGTAATCTCTTTCCCTCTGTGAAACTATATTTAAACAAGTGTGCATTAGCATTTTGGAGTTTAGTAGTTGATTGGCCTATTTTATTTAAAAATTTTGGTTAATCAGTCCTCCATCTCTGATCCCATCTTTGTTATTGCATTTTCACCTTCTTTCTGATCATGTGAAGTTTGTCTAATGCCTTTCTATCCAAAATTAAGTTCCGTTCGAGAATTCCGATCATGACAATATGCATTTTCTGTTGGGTTGTGTTTGGATTGAAGGGTTTGAGGAAGGATTTGAAATCCATAGTAAGTACTGAATGCATTGATGATGTTTGGATTGAGGGATTTGAGCCGAGGAAGGATTTAAAATCCATAGTACTGAACCCATTGATGATGTTTGGATTGATATGGATCTGAAATCCATCATTTTCATTTTGAACTAGTTTTTGAGCAATAAGAGTGGATTTTGAATCCACTCTGATCTGAGTGGATTTTGAAATCAATTCATTTCAAATCCTATATCACAACAACACAACCTTAGTGAAGCTGTTTACTGTTGGAAATTAGGCATATGTAGTTGCTAAAAACATCTGACATGCACCTGTTAGTTTAATTCCGGATTTCACAATAGAAATAGTCAAAGTTTCATTCTTTGCAAAAAGATGAGCAATTAGTTGACCAGATTTAGATTACTTTTGGCAGCTACTACAGTACGTAGTTATGTGCATACTACATTCATTAATTAAACGATGGATGGTTCTCGTTTTTGCAGGGTGTTAAGCAAGTGCTCGTGAAACTTGGAGGCAAAGGATCGGCTCTTTTCACAGAAGGAGACGAACCAATTAGACAGCCTATCATATCAGCTCCCAAAGTAGTCGATACAACGGGAGCTGGCGATACTTTCACAGCTGCTTTTGCTGTAGCTCTTGTGGAGGGAAAATCGAAAAAAGAATGCCTCAGATTTGCCGCTGCAGCTGCTTCACTGTGTGTTCAAGTAAAGGGGGCCATACCAAGCATGCCCGATCGCAATTCTGTATTGAATCTTCTTCAGATGCATTGAGGATCTAATAAGAGGTGTTCATTCTTCTTTCACAATTTTATCTGATTCTCTATTCTCTTCAGTGGAATAGTCTACATGGGGTTTTAGACAGAGAGGGGCCCAACTGCTTGTTTTAAGACAATGTTACATTGGGTCAACATCATTATTCTGTAATTATTTCATTCTAATAAAGGCCCTAATTAATTATAAGCCTAAGACTATTAAATTGCAAAAATTGTGAATTATGTTAGGTTCCATTTCGATAGAGAGATTTGTAATACAAGATTTGAAATGAATGGATTGCAAGTTTACTCATTCTGTTCAAGAATTAGTTGAAAATGAAAGTGATGGATTTAAACTCAAATCTATCCAAACACCGTTGATGGATTTAGCACTGGAAATTTCAAACCCCTTTTTAAATCCCTTCATCCAAATTGACCTCTTGCGATTGAGACCGAAATTATTAAATTAATATCTTGAGCTCTTACATCTGATGGTTTGTAAATTGTAATAAATCTGTATTTTTATTTATTTTTCATTTTATTTAGTTCCAAACTTTGGTCTAACTAATTTAGGGATAATAATTTGGACACTTTTAAGTTGCTACTTGCTACTATGATGTCACTACCGAGGTTCTTCACCAAAAGAGCAAAATTTATATTTTGTTTCTCTAAAATTCGAGCCTGCATGGACTGCTTCTAGTATGATTTGCAACGTTTAATTTATTATTCAAATAGGTTTTTTAGTATTAGTTTAGGGTTAAACATGAAAATTGAAGATTATTGAATTGGACAAAATTCTGAATTGGAAACATACAGTACTGAAAAATATCATTAACCATTTCACTTTCTCTGAATTGAATAGTCTTGAAATATTCTGTATACTGGAACCAAAGCTTATATATATAGACACACATTATTTTTGAATTATGTATACTTTGGGTTGAATTAATTGTACATTTTAAGAAATTTAACAATTTATAGCACACCAATTCTTATAAAATCACGCACCAATTAATCATACCAATATTCAGAATATATGGCTGTTAAAATCCAAAAATATAATTTGTTTACCCACATGTTAAATTAGAATATAGAAAACTTAATTTAATATAACACTTATACTTAAAACTATATAGTTCATGCATGATTTCAATATAAGTAAATTTGATGTTTTAAATTGGTGGAATTGTTTGCTTGTTTTGAATGTGTCATTACTTTTGTAAGGTTCTATTCAAGTTCAAGATTATTTAATTTCAATATTACTTGCATTCCTATGTAATATTTATTTTGATTTATAAGATTTGTTGAGTGTGTGTAATTAAGTTGAAGCTTGACTTTTTAATATGTTACTTTAGGATTTAATCGTTAGCAATAATTTATAAAAATAGAGAAGTATGATCATTAGTTTGTTTTTTTATAAGATTAAAATTTCAAGAAATATGATAATTTATATAATTTTTCGTGTACGTTTGTCAACTTGGATTGGGAGTTGGAGCCCTTGTTTTGTTTCATTTTCAAAAATCAAAAGTATATCTTCACTTTGTTTCTTAAATTATTTGAGAATTGGTATAAAAATTTTGTTTATTCATTTTCATTTTACTTTGTACGGAACGCTGTACTTTTTATTTTCCAATCGATATTCATGAGCTATTTTCAAAGGTTTTAATCTTAATAAATTTACATAAAACCCTTTTCTTAGATAAAAAAAACTAGTTTATATTAAATCAACATGACCCATTACAATCACGATGAATCAACTCGTCAAACTAGGTTAAAATTCTTCAATTAATCGCCTCTGCTACCTCCTAATAATTTGTCTGAATAAAGTTAACATCTCTTCCAACCCAAATAACAGATCCAAAAAAAGGGCCTCTAGAAGACCAAAGTCTCACCTTCCTCAACTTCTATGACATGGTGCCTAATTCTTGAAAAACATAAAATAAAACTTTCATATTCATCTTTTTAATGGCTCCACAACCAACCAACCCTTTATTTTCTAAGAAAGAAACGTCCACATTGCATTTAATGCAAGAATGAGGAGGACACACCGTTGTGTTATGACCTCACATAGAATTATGATTTTTTTTTGGTCTTGACAATTTTAAAGATAATTTACAAGTCCATCTTCTTCTTTTTGTGGATTATATGTTGTCATCTTACAAAATAGATTCATTATACGATCTTATAAAAATCATATTCATAAATTAATTATATCGAACCACAAAATTTAAAATGAATCTCAACACTTCCAATTTTGATAATTTTTATATACATTAAATTTGAAATGGACAACATTGAAGTCTAAACTAGCTAGACAATCTCAGTTTTGTCATGCATCTTTTGTCTAATAAAAAAGGACAAAGATTAAACATTTTAAATTAAATATACTCTTATTTTCACATCCATATTTTTTTCCTAAACACTAAACCAAAGTCTATGTATCTTATACATACTTTTGAGCAGCTTGATAGTGAAGGCAAGGCCAAACTCATTTTCAAAAGGTTTTATTAGGTAAAAAGTTTTTGTATTTTATATGTAATTTCATTTCGATAGTCTCTAAACAAATATTTTAACTAATTTGATGGTATTTTCATTTTTGTCCTTCATGTCTTGGATAATTGAATTTTTTTAATATGTTGTGATGGTGTTTTATTTCATTAATGCATATACAAAATAATATACTTATAAAAACGATAAATATTAAAAATAAATAAATCATCATCATCAAATTAAACCCATTTCCTTGCTTGCGTTGCGGGTAGACTGATGAACATTAATGAAAAAATTAAGAAAAAAATGCATAATTTTCTCTTTGCTCTTTATTTTTACTATTATTAATTTCGCTTTTGTCCTTATGCTTTATTTTCTATGTTTTTGTTATCTCTAAATTAACTATTGTTAAAACAAATTACCCCTATATTAATTTTATAAAATTAAACTCTAGATAAATTGAAGTGGACCAAAGCCAAAAAAAAAAAAAAAAAAAGTGTAGGGAGAATATGCATTTTTCCATAAATAAATAAATATTCTACAAGACATGAAATATACTAAAGTTTAAAATATGATCGATGGAAGCAAGATGACATTGTGATGCAACAGAAGTATGATACAAGACGTGAATATCCGTTGATTATAAACGAATACCGAAATAAAACACGATCAAAGGGATAACCCAATATTATAATTCATATTCAATTGCCTAAAACGTTTACAAATGATCTCTTATAAGAGTAAAAGATCTTAATAGCAAATAAGTACGAATATGTGGAAACAATCTAAATAAATCAACTAACGTAATTAAGATACTAATTTTCTATAAATTTTAATTCTCCAAATCAAATCATATTTATTCGAGATAACTATCGCGATCTCGTCTCCATCACATCTCCACTTTGATTTCGAACATACAAGTACGTTCAACCTGCATCACAAATCGTTGGAAAAATAGTAAATTACCCCTATTATATGTTTTAGTATACAGTTGACCATTTCCTCAAATAATAAATACTGTCCCAATTACTCGAACTTTAATTCTCATATTTTGATCAGTTCAAATGGACTCATGAGTCTAATTGAGCCTCTAAAATCTTCACCTTAATTAATTTTTAAATATTTTAGTAATTTATGACTGTATACATAATTAATTAGCAAAGAGGCCATTTGATGATTGTAAGGCAATATAGTGGCAAATAGAGAGGTCAAGTATGACTTGCTAGCTAGCAAGTTGCATTGTGAAAAACAACTTTCAAGTCCTTTTCTTTTAATTTATAATTTTGTACGCATACACCTACAAAATATATAATGAATATTAAATATTTTTTAACAAATGAGTGTGTGTGTGTGTGTATACAGCATTAGAAGAGGGGCAAGTTGCATGCATGTTAATAAAAGACGAGATCTATAATTGTATTATAGGTCCATTCACATCCTGAGAGGCAAAGCCAAACTTATTGTATTAAAATGGTTCACAAAATCTATAATTGGACACAATAATACCAACAATTTAGTGTAGGCCATCTCTCATTTCTAATCACACCTTTTCTGGTTCATGATTCAGACCCCTATTTCAATCCCTAAAAAGGAAGAGTGAGAGAGAGAAAGAAGCATATACCCTAATCAAACAAACACAAAAACTTCAACATCAAAGAAAAATAAACTCTTTACTTGAGGGTTCGATTAAATAGAATTAACCATATATCCATCCATCTATCTACCTTTAATTGATCATCTATCTATTTATGAATATATACTGGGAAAATACCCCCAAATACCATAAAATTGAATAGTGAATTAATTTTGTACCAAATTAAGAAAATGGACAAAATTGTCCTTCTAATAAAAGAAAAAAAAGCCATTATCACACTTAGTGACTTTACACGAGATGTTCATATCATTTAATTTCAATGAGGTTAAAAAAAAAAAGGTTATTATCACACCGTGCAACATCTGACACAAAACTGATGTTCTTTTACTTTTCTCAGAAGGGCGATTTTGTCAATTTTTTTGATTGCTGTAGAAAAGTAACAAAACTTTCGTTTGTGGTAGAAAAATAATCACTTATATAAAATGTGGTATTCTAGCCATCAGACTCTATATATTATTTTGTTAAATTTACATTCATAAATAAGATAATTAACTTCCTACTTTTCAATTTTAACATATCAATTAACATATTAACATATAATATAATATAATATTTTGGTATAGGTGATCAGTTCTCAATCTATCATCTATCTATTTATATATCTACTAAAGCATAAGTTTGGATTAAATTAGAAACACCACATTTTTCTACTCATTCTGTCCTATTAAAATTGGAAATATTTTTTTTTAGTGATATTATTAATAGGGTTAAATGCAAAAAACAACCCAAACTATCGATTTTTTTCAATTTGCAACCTAATTTTTTTTTTTTTCCGATTGCAACCTAGTCTTCTGTAATTTATCCAATTGCAACCTCCGTCCACTTTTTGAGCATTTTTCCGGCGAAAATATCATCAGGTGACTAGCACATTTATCATTTCAAGAGTAAAATCGTCTTTTACATTATGTATCTCACAAAATAAAAAATAAAAATGATTTTTCCCTAAATAAAAAATTAGGGTCTTTTGCCGGAAAAATGCTCAAAAAGTGGACGGAGGTTGCAACTGGATAAATTACAGAAGACTAGGTTGCAATCAGAAAAAAAAAAAAAAAATTAGATTGCAAATTGAAAAAAGTTGATAGTTTGGGTTTTTTTTTGCATTTAACCTTTATTAATAAGAAATGTTAGTTTTTGATAGCTTAGAGCATTCTCAACGGGGAGGTATTTGTTGACATGATAAAGAGGAAATACCTTTAAAGTGAGTAGAGGATTGTTGGGAGGGATAGGTTTAGGTAGAATTAAAAAAAAAGGGTAGAGATTTCTTTCCCTCTGCAGAAGGGGAGGAAAATGGGATAGAGGTGGGGCCATCAACAACTTTTACTTTTTTTTTTTAAATGCTTTTTCAAAATTTTTATTTTATTTTGGCAACTAGCCGTTTCCAGCCATTTTGCTTCTTTTTTCTTTTTTTTTTCAATAAATGTTAAATTAGTTTAATTATAAAATAACATTATTTTTATTTAAATTGAATAAATAAAAATAACATTATGTTAAATTAGTTAAATAATCAAATAACATTATTTTTACAACTAAATTGAATAAATATTTAAAATTTAAAAATTATTTAAATCAATTAAAATATTATGAATTTTTTTTTATTATAGAATAAAATTATAAATACAGATGATAAATTAATAAAAGTATACTCCCTCCGTCCCGAGATAATTTGCACACCCATCTTAGCACGTGAAATAAGAAAATGTTATTTTTTGTCTTTAGAGTTGAATAAGAAAATATTGATTTTTGTTTTTTAGTTGAAATTACTTTCCTTTTCGGGGGTGTGCAAATTATCTCAAGACGGAGGAAGTAGTAGATATAGAAGTAATTTGAGATGTGGATCCATAAATAGTTTTTTTTTTTTTTTAAGACAGAATGGATAATGAGATATATAAAGGTAAATACTTTTTTTTTACTTTTGAGGTAGTAGTGAAGTGTTATTGATAAACTTACCTTTTGGGTTCAATCATTGGAGATGCTATAACCGATGTTGATTTTCTTAGGATTTGTTTTGGTACAATATCCACCAAATTCCAATTTTGGTAAAGGTACTTTTTTATTTACATTAGTTAACTTGTTGAATTATATTATATAAAAAAAACAATCACTACATTTAGTGTTGCTTCAGGAATAAAAAAAATTCTTCTAGACTCTGAATGTGTTTTTTTAATTGTTATTATTTTTATTAATTATATATAAGAAAAATATAAGGTAAAACACTCTTATAATCAATTCGATTAATATATTAAGCAAGCATGCAAGTAATAATCCTTAACCAATAATTATTAATAATGAGTTTGAATTTTATAATTAAATTATTTATTTCAGCATACACATAATTTAAGAAATAATTATTAATATTATTTAAGCAATATAGGGTTTGAAATAATACATAATTTATTATTACAAAAATGTGTTGAACATCTCAAGTAAACATGTACCTTTTTTTTACATATATTTTTCAATTTATAGTAAAGTTTGTCAAAAGTCCATTTTCCATTTTGTTACAAAATATTGTAGTTTTAAATGAGATAGTCTCACCCCAAATTTTTAATCTAGATAATAGTATGGCATTAGATTTGAAAAAACCGCAATAATATATATTAATAGTACTAATACTTATGATCAAAAATTATATACGGGTTATTAAAAAAAAATGAAATTGACTTTGAAGTGAAGATAATTATTAAAAAAAAAAAAAAAGGAAGAAGTCTTTGTATTGTAAGAGTTAATTATACATTATTGCCCTTATTTAAAAGTAACATATTATAAGATAGGCGTTCGTGCACCGACTGGCCGACCAATGTATTAATAAATAAAATAAGAAAATAAAAGAAAATCAAAATAAACTTAGTACCTAGAAATATCCATAAAGTACAAATATTTGACTAGTTCATTCAATTAGTGTCAAATTGACTTGAGACCTAATCATGAATCAACTAGAGACCAGAATTAAAGATAAAAAGACAAGCAACAAATAGAAAGCCAAAAAAAAAAATTAAAAAACATAAAATGAAAAATTTCATTTATTAATCAATTAAAACTGAAATTTTAAAAAAGCAACTTTCAATCAACAATTAGCACACAAACTTTTACTAACTTTTGTCCTCAATCTCTCTAAATAAAAATAAGTATATAATATTAGTTTTCATCCATGTATTTTATAATATACAGATATACAAAATAAAAAGCAGTTATTATATTAATTAATACATTGAGCCTAGGACGTACTGTATAATTACTTAGATCGATAAAAAAAAAATCACTTAATTTTATTAAAACGATAAAAACACATTTGGAAGGATGAAATTGCCAATTTGAGCATATTGTAATATTACTTTGTAGTTTATGTATTCAACGATTCGTTAAAATTTAACACAATATATATAGTGCTATATTATCTGGACCATAAATATAATATTTTCGATATTAATATCTATAAAAAACATAGATACTTTATATTGTATTTGTTTTAATCAAAATAATTTGTATTTGATAATATTAGAAATTGAAAATGTGAACAACTCCTCACAAATTTATAAATAACTTCAATAATGAATTTGAAAATATATATTCTAAATAGAAGGTAGTTATTATAGTGACCAATTAACGTACAATATCAATTTTGGAAGACTTTACTATGTACAACATTTCTAGTCGAACCATTCGATTGATTATCTTTATTGCAACTAATAGTATTTAACTGTTAAATCTTTACATGCAATATTTTTAAATTAATATTCTTTTAAGTAACTCTATTTTATAATAGAAAAATTATAGAAAACAAACAATAACATACACAATAGATAGCTAAAACAATATTAATATGTCAAAAATAAGAGGTAATAGAACAACAAAAATAATTCATCATTCCAAAATTCTAAAGTAAAATTAATAGCAAATCAACTACCCCAAATCACTTGCTATATATTCACATTTAAAAGAAATATATTGAAAATTGAACTTGACCTAGATATTCAATCCACTCAAATTAAGACAAATAGACAAAATCATTAATACACCAAAGATTGTTTGTAATTCTTTTTTCTGAATAATATAAATATTTTAATTTTTTTTAAAATATTTTATTAATATTCTTATTTTTACTTTTCTTTATTATCATTTTATTTCATATTTGTTGTTAAGCATAATTTTTGCGGATGACACAAATTTTTAACTTCATATTTTAGTTTACTACTATAGTCGAAACCACTATAATAAAATCACATGCATAAAAGTTTAAACATTTTTAATTTGATATTTGTCTTTTATACGCAATATAAATAACAAATTAAAAATCACAAAAAAATGATGAGTTTGTATACTATACATTAAAATGAATTTTGAATGATCATAAATGATGTTATTTGGAGAAGTTCTTAATTATTCACACTATAGCTATCTAACTTTCTTCACAAATATTATACACTTGGTGTATGAATTCTAAATTCATGCAATCGGGTAAACCCAACCTAAAAGGTCATTTTTACATGCCTCAACTCGCCACACGCGTCCCCACGCATTCAGATTTCTGCTCCAACATTTAATCTCACGTGTTTGTGTGTTTGATAAATATGTTATACATTTTAGTTATGTTAGTCACATTTTTATGTTATATTATTTGTACTTTTACATTATATTACATAGACATGTAATACCTTTTAAATCTTCATATTATATTAGGTGAACCGTTATGTTATAATAATATGATTTTTTTAGTTTAAAGAGTGTACAAGTATATGTTAGTGATATTTGTACATAAATGGTATACCAAAATAACATAAATGTTATGATATTTATACGTAAATGTTATACTAATAGAATATAAATGTATGACAATGTTGAAGTAGATGTATAGCTATTATAATGTAAATGTATTACTGTTGTCAACTGAAGATAATTTACTACATGAATTTTTAAAGGTATGACTATATTAATATAAAGATATAAGTAATAAAAGTATGTACAGATTGTGTCGAATTTTTTTTTTTTTTAAGTTAAAGTATTACATAGAAGTTATGATTGATATTTTTATATAAAAGTTATACTAATATAACATAAATGTATATTACATATAACTTTTATATAAAAAAGCAAATTGAGGGAAAAAGCACGTCAGCATATAAATTATATATATATATATATATATATATATATATATATATAATTTAAACAAATCGGAATCAATCCAAGATGTGTGCAACTGGTGCATGAGAGAACTAGGGCCGATCCTAAACTAGAGCGAGATGGTCAATGGCCTAGGACTCCATTTTTCAAGAGGTCCCAAATTTTCACCCAACACTAGATATATATAGTTATAAGTCATAACACATTTATTGTATTTGACCTAATATACCATATAATTTAACATATATTTCCTAAAAATCATAAATCTCATAGGAAAAAACAATTTGATGAAGATTGTCATGAAGAAAATTCACAGTCTGACGAGAAATCTTCTAAAATCAATTATTTTCTTGTTATAGTTGACATAGTTATATCATCTCTAAAGAGTAGATTTGAACAATTGAAAGTTTTTAAAATTATATTTTATGGTTTTTTATTTAATCCTAAAAAGTGGTTTTAATTAGATGATAAGAGATTGTATGAGTGTTGTAGTAATCTTCAAGTTGTTCTTACACATAATGACAAATCTGATATTGATGTTGTTGATTATTGATGTTGTTGATTTATTTTCTGAATATTGCAAGTGATACAAACATGTTTACCAGTAGAAACAAAATTAACTATTGATGTTCTTAATTTGTACAAATTTTGGATTGTTTTCCTAATATTTTCACTACTTAAATAGTTTTCCTAACCATACTAGTTACTATAATATTAGTAGAAAGAAGTTTTTCGAAACTGAAATTGATAAAATCTTATTTATATTTAAGTTAAAAAAGTTTGTTCTTTTTCTTCTTATTTTTAGGGCTTTAAGTTATTAATCGTTTACAAAATTACAAATATTTACCTTTTCTCTATGGAGCTCATCTTTTTATTTGACCATGAACCCCAAAATGTCAGGACCGATTCTGACAAGAGCTGCTCAACTTTCTCTTATTGCACAGGAGCCACCAAAGTATGTAAATGGTAACTACACTTTACCTTTCCCAAAATATTTTCATAGAAAAGATATTTCATTCATAAATTAAAAGTAACATAATATTGTTTACCCGCTTATATATATATATATATATATATGTTATATTATATTTTCGAAATTAAATTTGGTTGTTTTGAAATGTCTTGTGATTGAAGAGTGAGTTATTAACAGAGATGTGATAGCTCAACTAAAATGACTATATGAAATTCGCAACCCTAGCCGCTTTACTAAGATAAGATAGGATAAGAAAATCTTTAATAGTTCAAATTCTAACTGAAGAATGGAAATATAATATAATACTACTATAATTCTTTAAAAAAAAAAATATAAGGTTGTGTTTGAATAGAAGGATTTGAAATATAATATTTGACATGAATGAAATTTAAATCCACTTAAATTGGAGTGGATTTGGAATCCACCTAAATAATTAGTTGAAAATAAAAATAATGGATTTCAAATTCATATTCATCCAAACACCATCGATAAATTACTACTAGTAATCTAAAATTTCTCCATCCAATTTGACCTTAGGATTACTCAATTGTCACTACATTTAGGATAACAAAAGTTCTAGTACATCCAAATTAAAAAAAAAAAAATTCCAATATAATAATTCTATTTGATGGGGTTGGTCTTCCATTAAAAATACCGGTTCAACATTGAGTTTTTTCTTTTTTTAGACAAATGTACTTCTATAACTTGAAATATGCATATCTTCTCCAATCCTTTTTAAATCTCGTTTTAGAGATTCAATTTTATTTCTAATTATTTATTTATTTAAACTTCACAACTTTATTACGAATTATTCGGTAACTATCCCTAAAAATCTACTAAATTTCAACTTAAATAGGACTTTTTAACTAAAATATTGTTTTTAATATTTGAACCTAAATTCCTTCATTATTTAAATCTACAATAGTCAAAGTTTTATGTTTTTATGACACATTTTGACACGTAAATGAGATGGCATCATATATTACCTGTCTGCAGCAATTTCACACGTTTGTCAAAACATCAAAATGAAAGATTTAGTGAGACCAACTAAATCTCATAATTAATGTCCCAATTTATTTTTAGATATTAATATATTACCATATTTATTTTATTTATTTTTTTTATTTTGGTTTAACAGAAGGGGCAAGTGGCAATAACTCCAGAAATCAATCATCAGCCGTCCGTATATTTACGTTGGTACGTACACTTCACTACCCACCAACGGTCACCATTAACTACAGTAATTAACAATATTTTATTCATTTATAAAAATATTAAAAATACAATAAAATAAAATAAAATGAATAAATAAATTCCGAAAACACGCAAAACCACATGATTATTCTATTTTCCTTTTTGTATAAAATCACTTCATCGTCTTCGTCTTCCTCTCTCTCATCTTCAAACCCTCATACACTGTCTCTTCTCCAACTTTGTGCAATTCTTTTCACGAATTTTGTTTGCAATCTTTCTAGTGAGGTTATAATTTTGCGGATTTTTTTGGCGGTGCGGTGGTGATTGTAGTGCAGTTGTAGCTGCTCGCTGTTGTGAATGCAGTTTTTGTTGTTGATTTCGGACACTTGATTGTTTGGAGTTGATTGTTGATTTGATCCGATCGGATCGAGGAACTAGACGGCGCCGTTTGTCTGAGAAAGATAAAGGAGAGATGCAGCAGCAAGATCAAGGAAAGAAGGTTTGCTGATTTTTTACCTCGTTCCTCGATCGCTGTTTCTGTGATCTTATACTGGAATTTGGTTCTGTTTATTTCACCATCATCGTTTATAGTTCTGCTTTTGGTGAAGTAGAGAGCTTTCTTTGTGCTATGAGCTTTGTATTAATTTATTGATTAGTACGGCTCATGAATTTGTGTAATATCTCTGGATTGCATATCGGAGTCTTGATCACAGAGAGGATAACTATTCACATGAAAAAACTCAAGTTTTTGGAAGGAATTTAGATGAAAATCTCAGGTTTTCTTATTTTTTTTGTTATTCATCCATGAGTTTGTTCGTTTTTGTTTTGCATCAGTTTCAAACATGAGGAATGCTGTATAATCTATTTTTCTGCTTCAATTATGGTTGAAAATCGAAATTTTAGTTATTGATATTTGGGTCTGATTAGTTGTACCCAGCAGTAGTTTCTTTAATTGCTTATGAAAGTTTATATCTATGTGTACATACTAATAAAAGCTAGGGAGACAAATTATTATCAGCTGTTGACTTTGTGTTTTGATAATATTCCATTAGACTGTTCCTAGCTGTCATGAAACACGCATTGTGCTTTGTTTCATGATTTAGACTATATTCCTTGGCCTGCTGCTGTGAGGAGGATATCCTTACTCTTTTTTTTTTTTTTGGGAATATGCTTGCTAATTTTATTGTTATTAATTATCATTGATTTCTGAAATATTTTTCATAAAATTTAGTACATAAAATTCTTGGATCTTCTTATTTTATCTCTCACTTGATTTAGGTTTGTGTGAATTTGTGAAATAAATATGTCAAATGGTTCTTGCAGATCTCTGAGTGAACTCTATGAACAGTCTGCATTGTTCATTGATACAAATTGCTATAACTTTCCAGCATGATCACATTATGCTATATTTATTCTGCAGATCCCTAAGGAGGCAGAATTCTTTACTGACTATGGAGATGCCAATAGATACAAAATTGTAGAAATTATTGGAAAGGGTAGCTATGGAGTTGTTTGTGCTGCAATTGATACACATACTGGGGGAAAAGTAGCAATAAAGAAAATAACAGACATTTTTGAGCATATGTCTGATGCTTTTCGAATTTTGCGTGAAATTAAGTTACTTCGCCTGTTGCGTCATCCTGATATTGTGGATATCAAGCGGATTATTTTGCCACCCTCTAAGCGGGACTTTAAAGACATTTATGTTGTTTTTGAGCTTATGGAGTCTGACCTTCATCAAGTCATAAAAGCTAACGATGATTTGACACATGAGCATCACCGGTTCTTTCTATACCAGATGCTACGGGCACTAAAGTACATGCACACAGGTAATTACCTTGAAAAATGCATAATAGAGTCATCTACTTAGTGTGGGTAAAACTGAACTATCTGGATAAGCTTTGTCCACATTTCTCATCATGACCCTGGAATCTACTGGATGGTGTATCACTTGTCCTTATATTTATTTACTGATATTTCTTTTCAGCTAATGTATTTCATCGGGACCTCAAACCAAAGAATATATTGGCCAATGCTAACTGCAAGCTTAAAATATGTGATTTTGGACTAGCACGAGTGGCATTCAATGACACTCCAACAACAAACTTTTGGACAGTACGTTTTTACACCATAGATTTGTCATATTGTTAAGTCCTCATTGTGAATCCATTAGTAAATTATGTCATTTTGCATTCTTTTTTTTGGTCAATTAGGTGACCTATTTTGAATGATTTGTCCCACCTGCAGGATTATGTTGCTACAAGATGGTATAGAGCTCCTGAGTTGTGTGGTTCTTTCTTCTCCAAGGTAATAAAATGTAGCCATGCCCTCTTTCCTTTAATCCATTCCAATTAAGATTTGACTGAAAGCTACCAGCATCACGGTTTTATGATTCATCAATCAAACCATTTTCAATCTATGTTACACAGCAGCACAGTATCATAAGTTGTGGCACACTTGTTTGGCACTTCAACATTTATCCACATAGAATAGGCTTCTTGGGCTCCTTGAAGCTGCTGAGTTAAAATTATATTATTGCATATCATATTGGTTGCTAGTTGGCCTTTATTTGTTAGTTTCTGACCTCGACTAAATCTAGTGCGAGATAGTAAGGACTAAGGTGTATGAGGATTTCTCGTTTCTACTTAGCATTTGATCAGTTTTAGGGATTATTCTTGCTGGGTAGCATAATTGCCTGTATGTTTTAATATAAAATGCATGTATTTAGAGTGCACGAATCAGTAGTGACTGTAGATTAAAACAATTTTTGTTCAGGGAGGACTATTGAACTCTCCTGGAAGTTGATATTTCTATTCTTAAGAGGTAATTGTGTCAGGTTGCATCATTTTTCAAGAGAGATTTCGTGCTTTATCATTCTGAATAGATCTCATGTTTTTTACATACTTTCTTGCAGTATACTCCAGCTATTGATATTTGGAGCATAGGTTGTATCTTCGCTGAAGTCTTGACGGGTAAACCATTGTTTCCTGGTAAAAGTGTGGTGCATCAGCTGGATCTGATTACTGATCTTCTTGGGACACCATCATCAGATACAATTTCTGGAGTACTGAACATAACCTTTTACAAAATACTTTTGTGCTCAATCATCTCCAACGCATGTGCCTAATTGTTGTGTCCTGGATGTAGGTGCGTAATGAGAAAGCAAGGAAATACTTAATTGACTTGAGGAAAAAGCGCCCAGTTCCTTTTACTGAGAAATTTCCGAGTGTGGATCCTTTGGCTCTCAAATTATTGCAAAGGTTGTTGGCATTCGATCCAAAAGATCGTCCAAGTGCTGAAGAGGTACTAGGTGCCTAACTAAATGCCGCTCCAATAATGCTCCATGTATCTTCCGATGTCTGTTTATTTTGAACAAAAGAACTGTCCAGTTATATTTATCATTTTGATACCAATTTTGGTTTATTTGGTTATTAGGCATTAGCTGATCCTTACTTCAAGGGGCTGTCAAAAATTGAGAGGGAGCCGTCTTGTCAGCCGATCTCGAAATTGGAATTTGAGTTCGAACGACGAAGAGTGACAAAGGAAGATATCAGAGAATTAATATTTCGTGAGATATTAGAATACCATCCTCAATTATTGAGGGATTACATGTCAGGAAATGGTGGCACAAGTTTTCTCTATCCTAGGTTTGGAACTTCCCCATTCTAACCTATCCATGTGATTTTCACCATTCATATGATTCTTGTGTTGTAATATGTTCTTTGTGTAATCCAGTGCCATTGGTCATTTCAAGAAGCAATTTGCCTATCTTGAGGAAAATATTGGGAAAAGTGGGCCTGTGGTTCCTCCTGAGAGAAAGCATGTTTCTCTTCCAAGGTGAACCTATATTTCTGATCTAAAGTTGTACTTTATTTGTTGGACAAGTTTGGCAGTTCCTTTGGTTGCTTCTGGTTTTAATAATTTTCTTAATTGACCCATATGCTACCAAGAGATTTAGAAAATGCCAATTGAAAGCCTAAACTGTTGTTCCGCCCAAAGTGTGATCATGGAAGCTGCTCGCAATTATCCAAATCCACTTTGAGTGTGCTGGTAATGATGTGGAGAAGAGCCTCCATCCTTTTCCTTCATAGGATTTGGTGTTGGATAGGACGATCCGGTTGAAGCCCAAACAAAAAGATTCTAAACTGAGTATATCTGTAAACTAACTCCCACAAAGGGGAGAAACCAACTATTACAAAGAAGAGGAACCTACTCCCACATAGGGGAGACAGAAAAAAAGAAGGGAAAAACAAAAGATAAATCAAAGCTCAAAAGGAAATTTCTCCCCTATCCTACCATGTTGGGAGGATGAGCGAGGAAAGAACGAAGAAATGATGGTTGGTAGAATTGGGGGGGAGGGGGATATTTGTTATTTGTTATAATGGATAATAACAAAATCCATACCTAAAACTGGGGAATCCTATCTTAACAGTGATAGGCTGTAGGTTCAATTTGCAAGGTGAAGATAAGACTTTTGTTTTTAACTGTTGAAAGAATTCATTTATTGAAATGAAAAGGAATTCCTTACTGGAGGGTTGAAATGAAGCCCTAGAACAAGAGGATAGCACTCTGTTTCCATGTCTGATTAAAGACACTGAATGATGTGGAAGTTGCCCATCTATTCGGACTAAGCAAAGAAATGTTTCTAAACTGTTGATCTTTATATTCTAGTTAGCCTAGCAGTCTAGTTACTAAGTTAAGATTTCTGTAGCTCTTCTAGGTTATTATGCTCTCATAAATCATGTGACACACGCCCTTTGAATCTTTATTCTTCTAATATCTTTTGTGCTGTAGATTCATGTATTACATACAGTAACATAATATATTGATATTTTAGGATTACTATTTGTATATTAACAACAGCAGGCCTTTTGCTCTACTTATATTTTGCTCTTTGATGCAGATCTACTGTAAATTCATGTACTGTTCCTCCCAAAACACAATCAAATGGTTGCGCGTTTGATAACCGCAAAATTACCGGAGAAATGTCCACCGGTTCCATTTCAGGAAATGTATCAAAGGTTTCACGGCCACCACCACGGGTGCCTAATGGTATGAAAGGATTCCTACCTAGAAAATTCTCCTATTGTTCTTGTTAGTAGCCTAGTAGGTCAGGTTATTTAAAAGAATATCACCAAGGCATTTGAAAGTGATGCATTTAGCTTTCTGGAGAGTTGACATACACCAACACAATTGAGCTCTATTAACAAGTCATAATTTAACAACTTGGTGTGTTTGTTCTATATTTCTGAAAGTTAGGAAAAGATGATCATATTGACGAGTTAAGAGGGGATGAGTGCTACAGGATTATCTAGTTATTACTCCGCCCTAAAGAGTTCTGTTTCTGAAACTAGTTTTTGCCTTAAGAAAAAGAAGAATCTCTCTTTCCAAAGTCAAAGTTAGTTTTTAATTGACTATACAATACCCTTATTACAAACTTTTTCTTTAATATAAAATTTAATGAATAAATGGAGAGGCATGAGTGAGAATTGATAGCTTGTAAAAGGTTGTATCTTCATTTAGATCAAAGATTGTACTTTGGAGAAACTGTCTTTTATTTGGGTGAAAGGGAGTATTACTGAGCAGAGGTGGAAATGGAACAGTTCATCAACATGACATGTGTTGTCCCTATGTGTTGTCCTTTATGGGTTTTAGATTAATAATATTTAAGGGGCTTGTGTTTATGTGATATTAGATTTTGTATACCTGGATCCTTTTTTATTTTACAAGTTGCCTCGTCTTTTCTATTTGAATGACCTTGTAATTCTTTGCAGGCAAGCCAGGAATAGTAGCAGGGCCTGTTTTTCCACATGAGAATGTGAGATACGCAAATGATTCTCCAGATGGTAGGGTATACATTCAGAATACTTTTCTTCCTCAGTCGATACCTCCACATTGTTTCTTCACGACTACCTCAGGAAAGAGTCAAGAAAAATACCGGATGGAACCCGGCATCGGAGTATCTCAAGTCAAGCAACAATCTAAGCCATGCACAATCATTGACAGTGATTCTAAAGCACAACCTCTCTACACTCCATCCAAATTGAACTCCAACTTGAGTTTTGACATAAATAGCAACCCATATTGCCAATCACGAGCAAAAGCAGGGATGTTGAATGGTCAAATTGCCATTGATGCAAAATTGTTGCAAGCCCAATCTCAGTTTGTTGCAGCTGGGGCTGCTCATCGTGAGGTTGGTGCTGTTCAGCTTGGGCTTACTTGATGAGGGAAAACTATCACGTTCCTTGGTTTGATTGCCTCAGAAATGACTCGGAGGAAACAAACGATGCTGAGTGACGATATTTCTGAATCTCAAGTGATTCCCATTCTTCGATTGATTCTCTTTGTGAAAAGAGCAGCAATTGTGTTAGTTTATTTGTCTTATAGAGTTTCTTAGTTCCCTGTATAGATACGACTGCTTCATTGATAATATCTACATTTATTTTTATATGTATATATCAAATCTTTTAGTAGATGCTGCACAATTTGCTCTTGTGAACAATGATTCTAGTACTGGGAAAACAATAGCATACCTAAAACACGAAACTAGAATTGAAGTAAGCAGTTGTGAAGCTTTAGTTCTGGAAAAGCAACAACATGAAGTGATAATATACAGTCTATACACAGTGAGAAGAACAATAAAGAGATTATATTGAAACTCTTTCTTCTCAAACTTGGTCTAGTCGTCTTCTTTCTCCACCTTGTCTTCGGTTTTATCAGGAATGTCCCGTCTCCAGATTCCAGCCAAGGCACTACCAAAGATCGAATGACACACACTCGAAACAGCACAGGGCACTGCAGTCAATGGATTCCCAAAGTGTTGAGTCGCGAGGACAACTCCAAGCACCGAGTTCTGAAACCCAACAAAACAGACATTCTTTCAACCAATCAAAGTACAAGGAAAATACATTGCAATAAATCTCATATATTTCAGAGTAACAAGTGAGTATATGTCATGTTTACCTGCATCCCAACCTCAATAGAAATTGTTCTCGAAGAGGATACATCAATCCCCAACATTCTTGAAAGCACAAAACCGAAGAAAAACCCAGACGCGTGAAGAAGAGCAACTGCTAGAACCACTTGTCCACCGGACATGAGGATTGCAGAAGAACTCTGAGCAATTGCATGTCCACAAAGAATAGCAACGGTTGCCACAGCGATAGGTGGCATTAAAGGGCAAACAATTTTAACGAGACTCTTGAAATATTGATTGAGAAATGCACCCGCTAATACAGGAAGGAGCACAACCTGAACGCATTGTTAACCCATCATCACAGGAAACGACCTTAAAACTACAGTTCACGTAATCTGTTAACACTAGAAGATCGTGACCTGCAAAGTAGAGATGAATAGACCCGCTGCATCTACAGCAACATATTGCCCCGCGAGTTTTGCCGTTAGAAACGGAGTCATGACCTGTAAAGGCAGGTAAAACGAGGCTAAGAAAAACGGCTATTTGGCTTCAGCTAATATAAAGATTTGAGATACTAACCACGGAAAAGAGGGTACTTGTAGCTGTCATCAACACAGAAAGAGCCACATTTCCACTACGCCACAAAAGAATCAGTACGTTTCATCAACATATTTATATTCAATCAATCAAATGCATAGATTAACTAACCGTGCAATGTATGTAACGATATTACTGGCTGTCCCTGAAAGAAGGAGAAAATGGCTATGTATAAAAGAGAAGGGTATATACATAGTATTAAAAGGCGAAAATCGACAACACATACCCCCAGGGCAACAGCCCACCAGTATCAAGCCCGCTGCATAATAAGATGGCAAATTTAAGAGCTTGCTCACTAAGTATCCAGATAATGGCATTATCTGCCACCAAAATGTTACTTACAATTAGCATGAAATCATAATTATACCAGTTCTTGATTCTCTGTTACATTCAGTATTTCATCTTGTATATTTCATTGTTCACATCAAGTATTAGATCATGTTTGTTTGTTTATCTTATGAGGGGGTCGTGTAAGTTTATTTAATAATTGAACATGCTCACGAACTTAACTAACAGTTGACAAACGTATTAATTAATTTTTTTTATAAAGAAAAAATTGAAAATGTTCATATAAGTACTAAAAATACATTTTCAAGAATACATAATCGAAAAAAAATGAACACATAATCGCAAATTAATGAATAATATGATAAATTTTTAAATGCAAATGAATTATATTAAAAGACATTTAAACCAAAATAAATATTAAATAATAAATAGATAAATATTTAATTAAAAAATAATGAATGAATAATAAACGAATATTAGACAAAACACTAAATCAACATATTCGCGAATATGTTCGTGAACATAAGCATACAGGTTTTCTTCTTCATTTATGTTCGTGAAGACTCTTAACGAACATAAACAAACACTTACCGAACTCGATCACGAGTAGTTTGTCGAATGCTCTGTTCATTTACAACCCTAAAACAAAGCAGAGAGAGAGAGAGAGGTACCGAATACTGCAACAGGAAACCGGAGATGATTTCCTTGGGCATAGCCAAGGCGCCGCGGAGATCATCGAAGGTCAAGGTCATGCCCATACCGAGCATGGTGAGGGTAATGCCCATCACAGTCCATTTAGGCTGAACCCAGCTGAATGTGGTGGGCCTCAGCAGACCCAGCAAGCACCCTAACGCCACCCACACTGGAAAAGCAGTCGAGATCACCTCGCCAATTACTTCGATCCAACTCTTCTTCTCTGCACTCAAAGTGTTCGACGAATTGCCGCACTGAACAGATTTCAATCTGGTCGTCGAACTCAGATGGGTCGCCGGCGAAACCACGAAGATGGGCTTCCTGAGCTGAGATTTTAATTGAAGAGTTCTGAGATCAGTTCTCCGATTTGAGATTGGTGAGAGGTGTAATCTGGGTAGCTGAGTGTTTGAAAGTGAAGCTCGAGCATAGGGTGGGGGAAAATGACTAGTTTTGGCAATGAGAGACTGCATTTCTGTTTCTTCGGTGAAGCTAAGCAATCAATTCGTCTTCCACAGTTCCACTTGATAGCTGAGCTCTCAGTACACTGATACTCCACTCTGTAATTTTAATTAAGATCTCAAAAACCACACGAATACCATTTTTCTGATTCTTTTTACAACAGAAAATCTATAATAAATAAAATATATGAAAAGAGAATATTATTAATTAATATAGATCTAGTATGATATACGAGATAATCAAAATAAATATTTATAAGAAATTAATATAAAAAATGTGGTACATTGATGAGTAAAAAATTTAATAATTTGTAGAATAATTTTGATTTAAATAAAAGAAATGTCTGTGATTATTAAAAATGTTTTTAGCAAAAAATATTTTAACATTTTATTAAATATTTTTAAGATCTGAGTTTGTAGTACATATACTTTAACTATATGTTATATTAAAATTAAATTAAAATCAAAATTCATATAATAATAAGACATACAATATGATATATTTAGTTTTTTTTTTATAAATCCGTATTATCATAAATTAATATCACATTTTATAAGTATTTTCTTTTATGCATCAATATTAGCAAGCACCGATTTTTTTTCTTGAATATATTAATGTTAGTTTTTGTTATAAATAGTTTTGTAATCATCCGACCTAATTTTTTTTGTAATGTCAATTTATATACATAATTCTCTTATGGATGGGCTATTAACATCCAATTTTCTTATTAATACAAACTCTTTATAGATACACCACTTTTAAGATTTTTTTAATCTCTGTTTTTTACCCACTATACCCCCAAGTACCCAATATACCCCTGTATATTAAAAAAGTTAATTTACTGTCAGTTCATTGAAAATCTGTGGTGAGCACAGTTTTTGTGCGTGGAAGGAAATCGTACAGTTGTGTGGGTTGCGAATGAGGGTTTTCGAACTGGGTTAGCGAAGACAGAGAGCGATGGTAGGCTTCAGATCTCCATTGGGAACAGTGCCTTGTTGTTCTATCTTATTACTCACATAATAACCATGTGGAACAAAAACCATTCCCAAAGGAGAAGGTCCCCTGTGCACCAATTGCACATACACCCGCTCGGATTCGGATCGACCCGAATCCATGTCTTTTTAACATTTTTTTTCTCTGATCTTTATATTATATTAGTCATACATTTATGTTATATTAGTCATACTTTTATGTATATATATCATACCCTTAGTGTAATCTTTTAACCTTAAAAAAAACCTGCCGACCTTTATACTATGTTTGTCATACCCTTACGTTATATTAGTCATACATTTATTTTATATTTGTCATATCTTTATGGGGATAATTGCGTGAAATCCCCTTGTGATTTAGGAAATCAGCGTCAAATCCCTCTGTGCTTTCAAAAATGTGCGAAACCCCCTTATGATTTTCTAAATGTAGCCCGAAATCCCCAACTTCGTTAAGGTTAATGGAAGTGTTATGCACGCGCTCTTCACGCGTTTTTTGTTGTTTTTTTTAACTTTTTTGCTAAAAAAATGATATATATACCTTTTTTTGACTATATTAAAAGATTAATTCTCTTATGGGGTTTCTTGCAATTGCAAACACTTCATTCAATCTGATTTTTTACATTAACAATTGTGTATTATTTGTTTTTTTTTCAATTAATTTTTTTATAATGTTAATTTTATATATAGTTATATATTTTATTATTTTTAATACTACAAATTGGTATGTTTCTTTTTTACTTTTCTTTATTTCAATTATTATTTTTTCAATATTGATTTTTATTTAGTTATTCATATTATTTTTATTAATGATTTTTCTTTATTTTCTTTTATTTTTTTCAATTAATTTTATTGTTTTGCAACAATTAATACGTATATTTCTTTCTTTAATTTTTTTTTCAATTCATTTTTTCAAAATGTTAAATTTTTTATTTAGTTACTTATTATTATTATTAACTCAACTATTTATGAAGATTATATTAAATAAATAAGACTCGATATTAAGGAAAATATAAATTAATAAATAAAAGACTCATAATGTAATAATTGTTAGGTATAACAAACAAAATTAACCATACCAAGAAATAATTAACATACCAATTTATCATAAATGTAAAATAATAATAATAAAAATTATGCAAGAAAACTTGGAACATACCAATTTGTAACTACAAACTAAAGATAAAAAAGATTATATCGAAAAACTTGGAACATACCTTGTACTAGTTTCAGGTTCTCATTCTAAAACAAAATGTACCTCGATAGCAAAATTTCTCATTGTTCACGCCGTTAATCATCTATATTTCTCCAAGAAATTCAATGGATTTTAATTGTTTTTGTATGGACATCGAATATTTTTTTTGAAGTAAGATAGTAAACTAATTATATTTAGAGTCTCGTTAATTACACTTTAGGGTTAATTTGATGTGAAAATAATATATTATCAAATATTTCCACATCCTCCTCATCAATAGTCAACATTAATACCAATAAAATAAAGAACATTGTTAAAAATGAACTGAAAAAATCAAAATCAAATAAAGAAATATATGTAGAATTGCGTCATTAATAAAAATAAAATAAATAACTAAATAAAAATTAACGTTGAAAAAAATGAATGGAAGAAAACAAAAGTAAAAAAAACACACATACCAACTATTAGCATTAATAAAAATAAAATAAAAAATTAACATTGTAAAAATATTAATTGAAAAAAAAATAATGCATAGATGTTAATGTAGAAAACAAGCTTGAAAAAAGTGCTTGCAATTGCAAGAAACCCCCCACAAGAGAAGTAGTCTTTTAATATAGTAAAAAAAAGAGAAAATATATCATTTTATAGCAAAAAAATCAAAAAAAACACACCAAAAAATGCATGAAGAGCGCGTGCATAGCACTTCCATTAACCTTAGCGGAGTTGGGGATTTCGGGCTACATTTAGAAAACCATAAGGGGGTTTTGCGCATTTTTTAAAGCACAGGGGGATTTCACGCCGATTTTCCAAACCACAAGGGGATTTCACGCAATTATCCCTATCTTTATGTGGTACTTTCACTTCAGAAAAAACCCCAACTTGGACACAATTTGTACATGTATACCTTTATGTGATATTACACATATATTTATTTGATATTACTTACACCTTTATATCAACATTAGTTATACATTTATGTAATAAATAAATGTACAACTAACATAACTAAAATGTATGACTAACATATTATAAATGTACAACATATAAGAGCAGTTTTGGGTGAATTTGGGCTCACCTACCTAGGTGCGTGGCGATGCGTGGCCAGCACGTGGAGGTGCGTTCTGACGAGTTTGAGCCCGGTCAGGTCGAGTGCATGGATCTATTATCCATGCACAAAATTTGAGGTTAGGTTGTTCTCAAAAATCCGCTAGAACATGCCTCCCAGGTGCACAATGTCTCCCACTTTTACTCACCTGGTGTATAAAAGTTTTGGTGTTCTAAAAAACTATCAGCGGCAGAGTGGGGTTAGGTTGTTTGAAATTTTAGGGAAGAAATTTTGAAAATTACATTAAGTTCAAGAACTTTGTTGCAATTACTTATTTTTTGAAAATTCCACATTTTTTTTAATGAGTTTGGAGGAGTGGAAGGGAATGAAACAATAAAGATTAGAAAAGTTGTCTGATCCTGTATAAATGTGAGATACGTACCATTTGCGCTACAAAACTCGTAATTCTTAAAATTCCACATTAAATCATCTTATTTTCAAAATGCTCCCAAAACTAAAAAATAAATTTTTTTAATTTTAATTTTTATAAGTAAAGATCGTTTAGTCAATGTAAAAGAGGTTATTTTGTCTTTATAATTTGGTGGGTGTATTAACAAAATATGGGGGTGTTAATATCTCCACTTTTCTCTTATTCATGATAAGTATGAATATATTTTTTCTAAATTTAATGATTCTATACATATAATTTTATTATATATATTTAAAATTGATATTATATTTTTGTTACCTCCAAAAGCAAACATGATTTTGGTTTAAAACTATCAAACTGACCCAAGGTCCCAAACCCATATATCAAACACAATGATTTTTTTATTTTGCAATCTAAGCCTATTTTTTTTTTTTATCATTTTTTAGTCAAAATCAATTTAATGTCCCAATTCTTATAAACAAAATACATGAAATTTATGCCGAAATATTCCTCATCACAAACCAAACGAAAACCTCAAATTAATTTTGTGATTTCATGCGATTTAAGCTCAATAATTTGAGTAATGTCTATCAAACATAATTTGTTATTTTTGTCCAAACAATAATTATAAAATGGACTAGTGTTGTGTAGTACTGAAAAATCGGTTATGAATTTTGGGATGCAGTTAGAAAAAGACTTCGTTTAAATTGCAAAGTATAAAAAAAAAAAAAAATCTTACTTCAGTTAACTTAGTAAAATATAAAAAAAAAAAAATCTCTATATCATTAATAAAAACAATTTCTAATGGAGGAATCCAACTCGAAAATAAATTCCAATTAAAGCAACCCACTTGTTTTTGTTGGTTCATGGGGATCCATACCATATTTAGCGGCTTAGCCACACCAACGGTATGAAAACATGTGCACCATCTCTCTTAATTGGGTGTGATACCATATTTATTAAGTAGGACCTTCACCTTAGTATATATGAGCCCCTTGTCAATATTAAACAAATATTAGCATTATCTAGTCAATTAATATCTCTTCAAACAAAATCAAGTAATAGAAACATAGAAAAAAAAAGTTACTAGCTTGGTGTAACATGTAAGAAAATTTGTACACTTCTTTGGATTTGAGACATTTAGTTACTACTTGCCATATAAACATTTATTAAAATTTTAAATTAACAATCTAAAATTTATTTTTTAACTTGAAACAAATCTATTTACACAAGGCAAAAACTTGTGTACCCGGGGTACGGATCTTAGATCTGTACCCCTCCTGGCCCGCTTCTCCCAAATCATTTTTTTTTCTTTCTCCATTTTTGCGCTCTTATCAGCTTCTCCTCCGAATCTTCTTTCTTTATTTTTTTTCTCTCTCCAATTTTCTGGTTCTTCTTTGCTTCTCCATTTTGCGCTCTTCTCTACTTCTCTACAACAAACTTAGCAAGAATTACAAAGATTTTGGATGATGCTACCATTAGAATTGTCATTTTCCTTTGGTGATGTTGAAGTTTTTGCAGTTGATGTACCACAGAGTTGGATAAAATATCATTATGATCTCTCTCAAAATGTTAAGGTTTTGGAAATGAAATCATTAAACGTTTCATGATTAGAAGGATCAGATTCAATGTATTTCACTAAAGTCTAACTCAAATTATCAATTCCCACATGAACTTTTCCCCAAATTCTAGCGAAGTCCACAAAATATCTGTAGGCAATAATCATAATAAAATTATTCAGATAATTAAATAGGAAAATTTGTTTTTGTTACAGGTAATACATGAATGTATTAGTTGAATTCAATCAGATGTATTAATACTTATAGTAAAAAGTATTACACATGTACCTTTAAGGTATCACATAAATACGTTTAAAGTATCATATACATATCTTTAAGATATTACATATTTTGTTTTAAGGTATTACATATTAATCTTTAAGGTCTTATATAAATGCCTTGTTCATACATAAGTTTAAGATATTATATTTTTACCTTCAAGGTAATACATAAATACCTTTAAGGTATCACATAGTTACCTATTTGGTATTACATACATACATTATGCATACACACGTTTAAGGTATTACATTGTTACCTTTAAGGTGTTAAAGATAAAAGTTACTAAATGTAATGGTATATAGTCAAAAGGTATAAAATTTGATAAGCTTGATCACAAAACATAATAGTATTGTGGGATTACAATATTAGAATAAAATTAAAATCCTTTCACACAAATTACTAATACCTTTAAAGTAAACTTATAATTCATGTAGTGTATTAATTATATAAATTTTCAATATTTTGCCCACAAACAGTTAAAGAAATGTATTAGTTGCTCATTCAGTGAAGTGAATGTATCAATTGTATGTTCTTAAGATATCAGTTGTATATTCTTAAGGTATCAGTTGTATACTCTTAAGGTATTACTTGTTCATTCAGTTATGGTATCAGTTGTATGCTCTTAGGATATTAGTTGTATACTGTTTAGGTATTAGTTGCATACTCATAACTCATAAGATATTAGATGTTCATTTAGTGAAAAAAGATTAGTTGGTATTAGTTGATACTCTTAAGGTATCAGTTGTATATTTTTAAGTGAATGTATGTGTTGTATATACTTAATGTATCTATTGTATACTCTGAAGGTATTAGTTGTATACTCTTATGAGTATTAGTTGCTTATTTAGTGAAAAATATTAGTTGCATACTCTTAAGATATCAGTTGTATACTCTTAAGGTATCAATGTACTGTGGAGTGAGTTTAAAATCTTAAAATTTTCAAATACAAGATTTTTATCATCTTCTTCCCCAAAATTTATGCAAATTCATATTACTCAATCAATAACCAACTATGGTGTTTGTTGCATCAATTATATAGTATATTGCTATGAATTGCAGAAAGATATAAACAAAAATTGTAAGTTATTGAAAAATAAAAACCCTAAAATTGTATACACATTAGAAAGAAAAGAACTTGTTGGAGTATTAAAAAAATAAGAACCCTAAATATGTAGCAATCATATGAATAAATTGAGAAGGAAGAGAGAGAGAGAAAAAAAAAGAGGAACAACGCACAAGGGAGGAAGAGAAAAGAGAGAGAGGATCGGAAGCACACATGAAGAAAGAAAAAAAAAAAATTATATATATATATATAGGGTTGGGGGAATGGATCTTAGGTCCGTACCCCAGGACACATAAGTCCTTCTCTTTACACAAATTGCTTATAATACTTAGCACTGCTCTATTATGAAAGTGCATATTGTTCGTTGTACATATGATTACTTACGAACATATTTAAAATATCATTGTAATATTTTCTTTTATCATCCAAATTAAACAACACAGTATTACTCAGTATTGATCTGTATCATAGTAACCTAAAAGAGTAAAATTAAAAAAATGAGTTAATTCAAATTTGGTACACTTTTCATTTTATGACACCAAATATGCATTTTCCAATTTCGGTTATCCGTGTTTATATTTTTTTTAATTTCAGTCCAATTTTGATTGAAATTTTCAAAATTGTTGATGTGGGCAACAGAATTTGGCTACCACATCAAAACTTGTGAAGATCATGTCAGCGATTTTGAAAATTTCAACCAAAATTGGAAAAAATTAAAACATAGATGGCCAAAATTAAAAAAATGAATACTATATTGTTAAAAAATTGAAAGTGTAAATTAACCCTAAAAGAAAAAATCTCAAGTTGCAGCTAGAAACATCAAGAGTCTTTCAAGTGGTATCAAACCTTTATAAATATGTAGAGATTGTGATGATTAGAGTTCGAATCTGAATCACACAAAATTTCTAATCCTTTTTTTCTCCCTCATTCCACTGCTTGTATAGCTCAATATTAAAATAAATAAAAAAAATTGGAGCTAGAAACTAACAATATTATTTCCTTCTAAAATTGACTAGTTTAGATTCTAGAAATTGAAGAGTAATAATGGTGGGAATAGGATAGTAAGAATATTAGGGTATGTGCAGAGGGTAATAAAAGTGTGTTGATGTGTAGCCCGTGAGTTGAATTACCCTTCAATCGGTGTCTCATTAAACCCTCAACGGCTAATTATAAACATGCAAATGCATGCATGGGCCCCACTCCCCGTCGGTGCTCTCACATGACTACACCTTCGATTAATTTCACAAATATATTGCAACAAACACATCTACCATTTTTGGATGCAACAATCTCTCTCGATCCTCTTTCAGCAAAATGGAAGAAGCACTGTGGAGTTTGGAGGACAAATGGAAGGTCTCCACACACAAGGCTATTGCCCTATTTGTGTGCACTTCATTTCTACTCATCGGAGTATGCGTGGCGGCGGCGGCGTTGAGGAGGAGGAGGAGGTCTTGTGGCAGTCATGTCCACCAAGAGCCGTGCAAGGACACCGTAACTGTGGTGGAGCCGCCACCGGAGGAGAAGGAAAGAGAAGAGCCTAGTGCTTTGCTGGTGAAAAGAGATAATAATATTAATGGAGGAATAATGGAGGTTGGGTGGCAAAGCCACAACTCAAGCTCAGGTGTGTGGCAAAGGCCCATTCTAATGGGTGAAAAGTGTGAGCTTCCAAGATTTAGTGGCCTTATTCTTTATGATCTCAAGGGAATTCCACTTCATCATCAATCTCACCAGGTACATACATGTTCTAATTTTAGGATTAATTGTGAAAAAGTAAATAAATTTTCTACTTTTATTACTCCAATTTTGCTAATTTAAGTTGAATGTTCTATTTTGGCTACCTAAAAAGGTGTGTTTTGCTAGAGTTTGAAGCGTGAGTGAAAAGTGCGATGATAAATAATAATAGGGTTAATCTGGAAAAATCACAAACTTTATTTGATTTGCAATTTTAATCAAAATTTTGAATATTAATAAATATAAAATGAATTTTTATATATTTTTTTATAATTTTAATCAATGGGCAGTTTCCAGACATAGTTACGCTAACGCTGAAGGGTAAATTTGTCATAAAGAAACTATTATCAAAAAGGTTGGAATTGGAAAAAACGAGATTGGCAAAATGAAAGAATACATCCTTGAACGCAACCATATTCGAAAACTACCCATTAACCTTTAGATAAAATTGCAAATAAAATAATATGAAAGTTCATGTTATATTTTCTAATATTCAATAACTTAGTTAAAATTGTAAATTTAGTAAAGTTCGTGATTTTTTTTCCGACAATTAACCCTAAATAATATCGCACACACTTTGTATTTTCCATAACCCTTTTTTAAATTGACATTTTGGTTAAGAAGCCTGTTTTATAGCTAAAAGATAAGAATACGTACTTTCTTTTTTGAGCAAAAATGACGACAATATCATTAATGAATTAAATACACTCCACCATTTACATATATTATTTTTTAATATCTGTTTCACATAGTTTTTTTCCCACAATCCACGACACGACCCACATGAGCCACCACACGACCAACACAAGACATGACTTGATCCACATTAAGAGACAAGAAGAAAGATGTGTAAGTGGTGAACTCTATGACATTAATAGTTAGTTGATGGGTATTAATTAATTAGTGTGAAAATGTCATTTTTTTTAGAAAGTGATGTTTCTTATGTTAGCTAAAATAATTGTTTCTTAACTTATTTATTTATTGGTCTTATATTAACGTTTTAAAATTGAGTGCGTCTTATATGAGATCGTTTCACGGATCTTTTTACGTGAGACGGGTCAACCCACAACTCATATTTCACAATTCATATGTAAATTTATTAAAATGAGTTTGAGTTGTGGGTAATAAGGATTTGTTTCATGAAAATTACTCATGAAACCGTCTTACATGAGTTTTTGTATTTAAAATTTGGAAGGTATAACCTACATGGAATATAGTCAGGCACACACTTACCATATATTTCATATAAAAGCAATTAAAGTTTATTTATTTATTTATTTTCTTGAGTTGAAAGTTCGTGGCGAATTCGTAAAACATGTAAAGTTCATATTGTTTGCAAATTAATTGTATATTAAATCATGTAACAAATTTAATGTTATTCTGTGTTTTCGATTAATGTTATATATCTTGTTTTTAAATATTGTAAACGCTACAACACAATGACTCCACTAGCTGCATTATCATTTCCGTCCATTTATATATATAGTATTTATGGATAAAAGAATAGATCTTGCTATAGATTGTAACATATATAGAATTTATGTAACATAGATTGTTATACTGTTCTTTTAATTAACATGCCTTTCTGTTTGGTATATCTAGGAGATCATGTCAACTCCAGTTAGAACTACACTGAGGGACTTGCTATGATCAACTACGCACTAATTTTCTGGGATTTGTACAATATTAATTAAATTATTGTGTGGTTTGCTTTGACTAGTTGAGAGTTTTGTAAAACTATGTTGACAATGGTTAGTTATGAATGCAAATCCTTTTTCTTGTTATTTTTGTGCAACTAACTTTTATCATGAAAGGCATTGTAATCAAGGAAGTCAACTCATCCATCTAACGCTTTTTCATTACTCATGAGGTAATCAACTATAATTGTAAATAATTAACACAAATACTTATTTGAGATTGTTTTATACATGGATATAATTTTATGAAATAAAGTTCTACACTCACAACCCAAATTGATCATTTTCACAGGTTCATCTCTTCTGGGTTGACCCATCTCATGACATAAGACGGTCTCATTAGAGTTCTAATTAGCTTATTGTCCGAAGTTCAGAAAGATTTAATCTTTCTTTGATCACTTTTTTTCTTTCATAAATTAGAAAACAGTATCATGGATGAAAATTTCAGAATTTTTGAAATTCCGATATTGAAACATCCTATTATGAAATTTAGTCAAAATCTCTGTAAAATATGAGTAAATTTCAATGGATATCCGTATCAATATCAATATCAATATCAATATCAATATCAATATCAATATCAGTGACTTCACTGTACAAATTATTGAAAAATCAGGAAATATTGAAAATAACGTTATGAGTAATAAATCATTTTTTAAAGAACCCTTTTAATTAGTCCACCTTTACTTTTACTTTTTATTTTCATTTTTACTTATTTTTTTCTCTAAATTTTTTAAATTAAATAAATTTCAAATTTATAAATGGTTTTTAAACATTTGAAGTATAGCATGTATAATTTCACAAATTTAGTTAAAATTCCTATATTATTTACTAATGTGTGTTATAACATTACATATGATATCATTAAATACTCATATTAATTAGCTTTAAATTTCAAATTATTATAGATTTAGTTAAAAAAGAAATTAATATGAAAAATTGTAAGTTTGTCATGTGGGACTTGTGGTCATACTTTTTTATATATAAAGATAAAGATAAGTGAATAATCATTCTTAATTAACTCACCTTTTTTTTCTCTGAAAAAATTAAATTAAAATTTTTTGATATTTATAAATGGTTTATATATTTGAATGAGTCCTAGTGGTGCCCGGTTCTGTTAAACCGCCGGTTCCGATTCTGAACCGGCGGGGGTCGAACCGGAACCGAACCGGGGGATGTTCGGTTCCGGTTTGTAACCGGTGGTTAAACCGCCGGTTTCGGTTCGAACCGGCGGTTTTCCGGTTTTTTTTTTTTTTACAAAATGTATTCACATGTTAAAAAATACACAACTTTGTATAAATATCCAAAATTTACAACTTACAAAGTATAAAACACTAAGTTTGAATTTTAAAAAATCACAACTTACAAATAACGATTAATCGGTGATTGAATTAAAAAAAATTATAACTTATTTAAAAAAATTACAGCTTACAAGCAATAAAAAAAAATTACAACTTACAAATTACAAATTGAAAGAGGAAAAAAATGAAAGAGCTTGAGTTTCATTCTAAGTTTGAAAGTGAATATCAAACTTAGAATAAAATTGCCTACGTATCCCTAAATTGAATTGGAGAATCAAAGCCCACGTAGTTCTTATTTCTTACTTCTCTTAATTGCAATGAGCAAAGAATGTTGTGTGGTAGATGATGTGTCTCAAAGAAAGGAGGACATAATAAGACGTGCATCTAAGACACATCTTATTATCTCCTCCTTTCTTTGAGACACACTATCTACTACACAACATTCTTTGCTCATTACAAGTAAGAGAAGTAAAAAAAAAAATGAAAGAGCTTGAGTTTCATCCTAAGTTTGAAAGTTAGAATGAAATTGTCTACGTATCCCTAAATTGCATTAGGGAATCAAAGCTCACGTAGTTCTCTTACCTCAAACTTACCCATTAGTTCCGGTGGAGGAGGATGTGTTGGAATCGTAGCCATACTCGTCGGGGCCATCATCATCAAAGACGGATAAATCTAGATGTTGTTGACGTTTCTTTGCTCGAAGCCAATCTTCAAGTAGAGTAATGTTTTGAACATTCTCTACGGTCAATCTTGACCTTTTTGGATTCAATATATGTCGTCCTTTGGAGAAGGCGCACTCGACGGAAACGTTGGAGGCGGGACTTGCAAAAATCTCCTTTGCAATATGACTTAAAATAGGATAAGTGTTGATCCTCTTTGACCACCACTTCAAAAGATCCACAGAGTTTTCAAAAGAAATAAATTTAAATGTACAACTTAAATATGTATCTAATTCTTGTGTGGGATTAGACCCCTAGCTCGTTTTTGTGTTCGGTTATCATAAAAATCATAAAATGCATTAAGACCACTAACATTATATGGATTATGTGAAGAACTACTACTACCACCTACATTTTGAGCATCTAAATTATCCCCACAATCATCCCCTAATGAGGTTTTATATTCTTTAAATAAATCATACAAATAGTTTTTAGCTCTAGCTGCAACTTCTACATAATTTGGAACATAGTCAACTGCATCATAATCGAATAACAAAAAATGGGGGAACAAAGCACTATAATACATGGGTAATAATTCCATTAGACCATCTTCTCTAATCCTAGGATCTAATAATTTAGCTATTAAAAATATATCGGGAAGTTCGTGAAAATATTTTAACCATTTTGCTTTAATTGCTATAATAGTGTCATCTATAATAGGACATGCACAATATTCATTCAAAATTAAAGCAATTTTAACACAATTATCTAAGGCTAATGGAGAAGTAGGATAATAAGTGCCACTTAATTCTCTAGTGGCTTCTTCAAAATTTTTTAAAAGAGCTATTAAATTAATGCATGCATCCCAAGAGTTGCTATTCAAATATATCAATTCATGTGGGTTTTCTTTATAAAATTCAATTAGCAATTCTTTATAATTATAAGAATCTTGAAGCATATAATAAGTTGAATTCCATCTATGTTTTACGTCCAATATAAATTTCTTAACTTCCATTCCATTATTTTTACAAAATCTTGCCCATTTTTTGTCATTGTGTTGATTTAGTAATTTCATGAATTGCATCCGTAATAGGTGAGATTTTATCATGCAAAGCGGTTAATCCATCTTGTACACACAAATTCAAACAATGGGGTACACAACGAATATGAAAAAGTCTACCATCTATTGGAGGCCTAAAAAATTCCATTAATGTGGGTATACTAGCGGTGTTAGGAGCGGCATTATCATAACCAATCGAAAATATTTTTGTAACTATATCATAATCATTAACAATTTTTATTATTTTTCTAGCAATTGCTACGGAACTATGTTTTTCATCAAATTCGACATAGTCAATTAATCGTTTTTGCACGTTCCATGCATCATCTATCCAATGGCACGTTACTCCTAAATAATCATGGTTTCCGTAAGGATCTTTCCACACATCACAACAAATAGATACTCGTTGTGTTAAATTTTTTAGTTCTCCAATTAAAGCATATTTATATTCACCTACAATTTTTTCTATGTCACGTGTAACGGTATTCCTAGATATTCTTCTACTAGCGGGTTGAAAAACTTCACAAGTAAATTCTTCATAATCATCGTCAGTTGGAAATTGAAAAGGAAGATGTTTTTAGCAATCAATTCGGCCATTCCTTTCCTATGAGTTAATTGACTAAATTTATGAAGGAAGTTAGGGTCGTTACCTCCGGTTCCCCCACTGGAACCGGCATTTTGTCGAGGAAGATTGTTTTGAGAGCGGTCATTACCCATCTTATCCGGATGCTTCTTGATGATGTGGTTGTTGAACGTTCCGTAGCCCCCTCCGGCCTTGAATTTGTAGCTCTTTCCACAGTAGTTGCACGTCACTGTGAAGTCCACGTTCGAATTTGATACTTCCTCCTTTTTAAAATGTATGGAGAAAATATCACTTCGAAGTGTCGAAGTGGTTCGGCTACGTGTGTCACTCTCTTGAGTTGGACGGGCCTCCGGCTGCTCCTGCTCCTGCTCCATTTCGGCAAAGTCGGCGGCGGTCGAAGGTCCGAGAGCCTCCTCCAAATTGGCGTACTCCTCACTCTAATGAGAGTGGGGAGTGTATTGATCGATAAGATCATCGACTTCAACATCTCGTGGTGGAGGCATCGGTGCCTTTTCTCGGTGAGAAGAACCGGCGAAAGAAGAACCTCTTCGAGACATTTTCGATTGAATCGTAAATTGAGAATTGAAAAAAAAACTTGAGAATTGAAACTTTAGAATTGAGAATTGAATTGCAACTTGAGAATTGAGAGAGAAGTGTTGGAATGGTGTGAGGATTGAATGGAGGGGGGGTATTTATAGAAAATTAAAAAAAAAAGAAAATCGCTGGAACCGGCGGTTCGAACCGCCGGTTCACAACGGTTCTCAAATCTCGACCGTTGATCTCCAACGGTCGAGTGATCCTGGCGTGACACGTGTCCAACGGTAACTTTTTTTAAAAAAAAAAAAGCCGCCCCGGTTCGAACCGCCGGTTCCGGCGGCAACGGCTCTTTTTCGCCGGAATCCGGCGACAACGGCTACTTTTCGCCGGAGCTCCGGCGGACACGTGGCGCTAACTCATTCGTAAAAAAAAAAAAAACCGGAACCGCCGGTTTAACCGTCGGTTCACGGTTTTACAAAACTCGAACCGAAACCGAACCGGATGAATCCGGTTTACGGTTCCCCGAACCGTTGACCGCCGGTTCGAACCGGCCCGGTTCCGGTTTTTCCGAACCGTTGGGCACCACTATTTGAATCTATCATGTGTTATTTTAAGAAATTTAATTAAAATTCATATATTATTTACTAATGTTTATTATCAACATAATTAAATCAATATCATTAAATAGCCATATTAATTAACTTTAAAATTCTAGTTAATATATATTTAATTTGTAAAATTAAAATAAAATTTATCTAAAAAAGGAGAAAAAAATCACCTAATGATAGAATTAAATGTGCAAGCATTGTATGAATAACATGCTGCACTTTTAGTCTTACTTATATATATATATATATATATATATATATATATATATATATATATATATATATAAAGATTTTAGTCGAAATTAACGTCATTACTATTTGAATAATGTTTAAGCTATGAATCATAATACTGCATATTACTTAAGCGTACTATTTTTTGCACATTCAATAATATTATTTAAAGAAAAACGAAATGAGTACTGCCAATAAATAGTGTAATTTTATTAATTTCGTGGTCCCTCCTGTTGTTTGGCCACGCAAAACATGTGAATTGTTCAATGCCATTTTTTTATTGAAATATGCTACAGGAAATGTTGATGATTGGGTCACCAACAATCATATTTCTCTCAAAGTTGATGTTTATATTTATATTAAGAGTAACGCTTCTCTTCTGTGTAACTGATGCACATAGTTGCACAGAAGTTTTTGTCTTATATTAAAGGTTTTTGCCTTTAATACCTTATATTAAAGGTAATCAATTACTGATGACAAAAATAATAAAAGTTAGAGCTTTTATTTATCCCATATAAGACCTATTTTTATTATTATTATTTTTTAATTTAGGGAATTCATTGTTATTATTAATCCCCAACTTCCAATATGGAAAAAAAAAATTATTATTTACAATTCTCAATGTTTTCTCTCATTTTCCAAGTGTTTCCTTCCAAGTAATGTTGAAATCCTAAATGATCTAAATTAGGACAATTTAGTTTCATTTAATTGGATGGAAGAATTTGGAAACAACAAATGTCAATCCACCCAGACCATTAAATAATTAGCTTAAAACAAAAGTAACTGAATTTAAATTCATATTCATAATACATATAAACAATTCTAAATGAATTATTGTAAATTTATACTATTATACATGAATTTCAAATTTATCCTCAAATTCTTGTTCCATACACAACCTCAAACATTTGTTACTTAGAAATTAATTGCAACCAAACATTAATGTTATTTAGATGCACATATATTTAGCACAAATGAAAACATATTCAGTAATTCTCCGATACGGCACACTATGTCCAAATCACACACATATTTAATTCATGAAACTTTCAAGGAATTATAAATGTGCTTAATTTAATAACTACATTTTAGACTAATTATTTTAAATTAAAGCACAGTGTAAAGTGAACATATCGGGCAATCACATTTTTCGATTTTATTTTATTTGACTGGTCATTATATGTCCATTACTTAATAATAAGTGCGCCTTTTTTTTTTTTTTAGGGGACAACTTAGTTGACTAATACTCACTTTATTCTGTTGCATATTCATTGCAAGTTGCAACTTTGCTATATATATAATTAATCTTCACTTGTCTTTGCAATTAGAAAAATACACTCACACACACCTACCGCTTGTGAGAGGGAAGACGATCAAGAGAAAGTAAAAGATTATATATATTGGAATGAGGACATACACCTACCCCAATTTTCACATAATTAAGAACGTCAATTAATTATCTCAGGTTACAAATGAGTTGGTAAGATTTATGATAGCGTAGAGAGAAATTACTCGACAACACAGGTTCAACCCTTGCATGGGATATATATATATATATATATATATATATATATATATATATATATATATATATTTGAAATACTGTGGAGTTAAATATCATACATCTCGATTTACATCTTATCCAACTGAGGGCCTACAATATGGGTGGAGGAATTCTTCATCCTTATATATATAAAAGTAAGATAAAAAATGTCACATGGCATTCATACAATGTTCACACATTAAATTCTCTTATTAAGTGTTTCTTTTTTTTAAGATGAATGTCTTATAAATATAGATGTTACTATATATATAAGTTAAAATTTAAAATTGTGAAAGAGATTATTGATTAGATGATATCTAGTATGATATCCAGTTACTGAATATCATACTGAATAAATAAATAAATATATATATATATATATATTATATCATACTGAATATATAATATATATGATATTATATATGTATATTACTGAATATAAATGAGATATATATATATATATTTATATATATACATCAATTATCTCTAATAAGTAATATGCTTAATAAAATGATGATTTTAATAAAATGAGATTTCTATTCATAGGAGTTCAAGCTATTACTAGTCCATGTATTAATTTTGTACAAAATTTGTCATGTTATCATAACAAACAACGTTTATATAATAGTTTATCTCTATATTTGTTATAAACATATCATTTTATTTGGAATTTAAGTTCAATATATGTATTAATGTTAGTTATAATATTCTGTAAACTACTAGATATATTTTTCAATTTTTTTACAAAGTTTCCATATTTTTTTTAAAAATGTTTGAAATTTCCACCGAAATTGAAATTTCCATCGAAATTTCCGTAAAATCAAGGTACCGAAACTTTTACCGAAACCGAAATTTTCATCCTTGTATGTAACATCCCATTTTAAAAAAACCTTGTATTTATATATTTTAAGAAATTTCTTTTAGCATTGAATTGTAAATTCATTTACATGTGAGCTTTTATATTACTTAAAGTTACAATTTATGAATTAATTTATGACCTAATGTTTCTTTTGACATTTTAAGGAGTTTTGCAAGGATAAAATACAGGAAAAATCGAGCTTGATGATCACATCGCACTTGACAAGCATGAATGGAAGTAAAAAAACAAGATACTAGATAAGTTTAAATAAATCAATATTATATTAAGTTTAGATATTTAGCTTACTCGTTGTGTTATGAATGCACTTGTTTAATGAGATTTTACGCGTATGATTTTTATATGTGACTTTATGTGATAAAAATATTTTACTTGAACATATGTTTATGCTTCATAATGTATATCAAAATATGATTTCAAAAACCTTAAGACATAGTACGTAATTTTCAACATACATGCATGAAATAAAAATTGTATCTTCTTTTATAATGAAATTTATTTAGTAACTAAAATTTTACATAAAATTACATATGGTAGTAGCATTTTTACACTACAAAAATTTTGCTATTTAACAACGGGTAAAACCCGTTGTTAAATCCTGTTTTTTACCTTTGTCGTATCCTTTTTTTCGCTATTTAACAACGGTAAAAAGCGTTGTCTTATTTAGATACGACAACACTTTTATACCGTTGCACAAAAGCGTTGTCTTTTTTAAATATTTTTTAATTAAATATTAAATAGGATGATGACATCATCAAAGTGCTAACACATCATCATGCCAAGTTGCCAAAGTGCTGACGTCATCATGCCACATCATCAAAGTACTGACATGTCATCATGCCACGTCGCATGCCACATCACCAAAGTGCTAACATCATCATCATGTCGCATGCCACATCGCCATAGTGCTGACACATAAGCATTGAAAATATTGCGCGTTGCCTGGGATTCGAACGCGAGTGACATGGTCGAACTCCAACCACTAGACCACTAGTGCTTTATGTTATAATTTTCTTCATGCATTTCTTTTATTTCAATTTTTTATATTTTTCAATTTTCTATTATCACATATTTTTTTGTTAATTTGTATTATTTGTATTTTTAATATATTTTAAAAGGTTATGTATATATATATAATTGGAAGATTAATAACTAATTAATATGTTTAGTAATGTTTTATCTAATTTCATTTTAAGACAATTATAAAATATACTAGTGCATATTTTTAATATATTTTATGAAAATATTATTTTTCTAAATTATGAGTTTGTTCATATAAGATAATATTAATTCAAATAATATAAGATAAAATCATAAAATAATTAAACTTTTCAAATTTAATTTAATTATAAAAAAAATTAATATTATGACATATTTTTTTGTTAATTTGTATTATTTGTATTTTTAATATATTTTAAAAGGTTATATATATATATATATATATATATATAATTGGAAGATTAATGACTAATTAATATGTTTAATAATGTTTAATCTAATTTCATTTTAAGACAATTATAAAATATACTAGTGCATATTTTTAATATATTTTATGAAAATACTATTTTTTAAAATTATGAGTTTGTTCATATAAGATAATATTAATTCAAATAATATAAGATAAAATTATAAAATAATTAAACTTTTCAAATTTAATTTAATTAAAAAAATTAATATTATCACATATTTTTGTGTTAATTTGTATTATTTTTATTTTTAATATATTTTAAAAGGTTAACAATATATAAATATTGTTAGTATGATTTATATATATATATATATATATATATATATCTTTTTAATTCAAAATAGTATTTTATAAAAATACTATTTTTTAAAATTATGAGTTTGTTCATATAAGATAATATTAATGCAAATAATATAAGAAAACATTATAAATTAATTTAATTTTTTAAATTTAATTAAATTAAAAAATAATGAATTTATAATTAACACAACACGAAAAAAACGTTGCACAATGTGTTGTCTATTGGCAAAAAAGTACTATGAAAAGACAACACATAAAAGCGTTGCATACAAGGGTTGTCTATTTTTTAAAAAATAAGCTATTTGACAACACTTTGAAAAAAGCGTAGTCTATTTTTAAAAATATACGCTATTTAACAACGCTATGAAAAAGCGTTGTCGTATCTAAAAAAAAACGTTGTCTATTTTTTTTAAAAATTCGCTATTTAACAACCCTATTAGAAAAGCGTTGTCTTATACAGAAAAAGCGTTGTCTATTGTTAAAAAAAGTCGCTATTTAACAACCCTATAAAAAAAGCGTTGTCTTATCCAAAAAAAGCGTTGTCTTTGGTTGAATTTTTTGCAACGCTCGCGTTGCAAAAAGGGTTGTTAATTCAAAAAGACAACACAAATTCATAAAAAGGGTTGTCTTTGAGGGGTTGTTAAAGGCCATTTTTCTTGTAGTGTTATTTTCTTTTCATGATAATAAAAAAAACACACTCATATTGTATAATATATGCATATATATGATCAAAGAAAATTAAAAGAGAAATAAAAAGGGATAGTGAACTAAGTTAAGTATATATGATGACCAAGCTCTGGCATAATACCTCCTCATTCACTTTCTACGCCTCCTCCTACACCTCTTATTTCATATCATTCTTCTTATTCATACATCAAAGTATAATAAAAGGAGAAGAAAAATTTAGCCAAGGTTAGTAGATGTTGCAACAAAAGAAAGAGAATTCTAAATACATCAAAGAATTCTTCCCTTTCAACCTTGATGGTATTTTGGCTAAAATCTTATAATTTCTACTTTAAATTATGATGTTTTTTGAATTGTAGCATATATTAGAAGCTAGGTTCAAAGATGATCTTTGGATTTTGGTTGAGAATTTTCATATAATGTTTGCTTGAATGTGAAAGATAATTTGCTTTTATGCTAGATTTAAGTTTCATATTCTGCAACTCTGTTCTGGAATTTATTGCGTGTTTTAGAAATTGATTTACGCTATAATCTTTTAACAACTTCTAATATATGAAGTGAAGAACGTGTATGTCAAATTTCAAAATATTTGGACTTAAATTCAGTTTAATATAATTTTTCAAACATGACCCTGTTCTGTGACAAATTTACCCTATTTATAGGTCTGAATGAAATCGTTTTCTTGATATATAATATCAAGAATAATATATGATCTTCTTCTATGTTGTAGTACATGTTTTTAGAGATATGTAGATGTAGCAATAAATTTTGTGTTTGCAATATCTAAAAAAAAAGTGATACAGATTAAATATTTTTGAATTAAAATTAAGCAGATACAAATCTCTATGAATTCCTCTTATTCTTCTCTTCGAATTGATATGAATCTTGAAGTCGAATCTTCGATCAGATATTTAACAATAATTTTGGAAACCTCCAAGAAGAACACCTTGAATGTGCGAAAAATATCTTGAACTTTGACTTGAAAAACACCAACAATAAGGGTTTAGCACCTTGATCTCTGATCAAATGCTATTTGTGGTGACTTTCTATGAAGAACATCGTTTGTGGTGACTTTCTATGAAGAACGCGTAGAATGCCTTTAATCTTTAATCTTGAAGAGTAATTCTTGGGTCTTGAAATCTTGATTTTATCTTTCTTAATTTTGAATTCTTAAATTGTCTTGTGTTTTCTTGTATCTTGAATTATGAAAAGAGACCCATATTTATAGATGTAGGATATGAATTTTTTCCATCTATACTTGACAAAGGATGCAATTTGATTGGACATTCATGATTTGAAAATATATTTTTCATTAATCAAAAGATATGATTTTATTACCAAATTATTGGTACATCACTTTCATATTTGCAAGATTAATCTTGATTGTTAAGAGATATGATTTGGACACTTGTCACCATTTGATTGGTCAAACAAAATATTCTAAATTATCAATTATTTATCTATTTACTTTAGGATTTATTTAATTCAAAATCTCAAAATATTAATAGAAAATATAAAATTTATTTATTTATTATATCATTTTACACATGTCATCTTTTGATTGGTTAGCAAAATTTGACTATCTATGATAGAAATTTACTATGCAATTTTTGAAGTATTGTACAATATATGCCAAATTTATAACACTGCGTGTTTCAGTAAATTGAATCACCTGTTTTCTGCCAACTTAGAAAACTCATAACTAATTATATGAATCTTATATTTAGTTGATATTTTTATATGTTATACTTCAATATGTTGTCTGACTTCTTTAAAAATATAAAAAGTCTTCATAAATCCTATAAGGTTTGGTAGATTTTGCAACATAGACTGATTTTGATTTTGAGTTGAAATTGAAGTGAAAGAACTAGTTTAGAGAATTATTTCTAATTATTTGTACAAATTGTAAAAGTTCATGAATTTTCAGTATGTCATAATTAAAACTAGTATGTGATCATTTATATATTCTTGTGATTTTAGGAATTATATATGAATTATTAAAAGTTTTGTGACTTTATGTGTCATTTAGTGTCTAAAATTAGTAATTTAAGTGTCTAAAAATTATATCATAATTATGATGATTTATTCCATATGTTAATTTAGCTTAAATGATTTAGTATGCTTTGATAATGTTTAAAATGTCATATAACACCCTACTAATTAATTAGAGGTAATGTTTCATTTATTTAATTATTAACTAATTACACACAAGTAATTAACAAGTTAAGATACAAGCCATATGTATGAATGAAAACAGGGGTAGTCATCACCCAAGTTCTTAAAATCTAGACACCTCATGCCTACTCTCTCTCTCTCTTCATAAGCCTTTGACAACTCATCCAGTATAAGTGGGATCCATCATCTCAAGTCAACAAGAAAGAAAAGAGCAAGGAAAATAACTCACTCCATCTCTCTCTCTCTCTCAAAGCCACCGCCGGCCATCTTCATCGCCGGAGAAGCTCGGCCGCCGTCGTCCGTTTCCGGCTAGTAACCGGTGCAAATCGTAGTTTACACTGAGCCCATCACGAGTGCGGGCTCGGTTCGGCATCCGGCGCCACCGCCGCCGCGTATGGGCGGCGTAAAGGGGCTGTCGTTTTTCACTTCTTCCTCTTTCTTCTTCCTTTCGTCTCTGGTAGCTTCTCCCACTTTCCGCCGTGTGTGTGCCGCCGTCATGAGCGGCGGCGTGGGCTGTGCACGCTGGGGTGCGCCGGGCAGAGTGTGTGTGTATGGTGAATGTGCATGTGTGTGTATCAGTGTGTATTAGTGTGTGTATCTCAATATGTGTATGTGTGTGCAGCACCGGATGCAGTGTCGGGTGGGTGCCGTATGGGCGCGTTGTGTTCTGGTGTCGAGTTTGGGTCGCCGGCTACGGCCACGGCGTGACGACGGTGAAACAAGGAAGGGATTTTTCTTTTGAAAATTAATTATAGTACACAGACTTAAACGTGAGCTCTAGTAATTGCTAAATTTAAAGTTTAACCCTCAACTTTTGGAAAAAAGCAAAGTCGACCCCTGATTTATAAACAATGACAATTGATACCCAAAATTTGTCGAAAATTACAATTCGAGTCATAAATAGTTCGACTAGATTCTAAGACGAGTTTTATGTGCCTTGTAGGAGACGCCAACCAAGGACCACTCTAGTCGTAGCAGCCTTTCCGAGATGCTATTTGTCTGAGGTGGGGTAATTTACTCGCTTCCACGTTTACGTTTCCAAATGATTTTTGACGTGAATAATATGTGTTTACTCTATGAGCGTCGCATAATATGTTTTACTACATGATGCAAACGAATGTGTGTTACTTGCAAAATGAATGAATGTGTTTATGTTAACGAAATGTTTTCAAGGCGGCTAAGAACCTCACCAAGACGACGGCTAAAAACCGTACCAGGGCGGCTAAGAACCGCACCAAGGCGGCTAAGACCCGCACAATGTGCTTGATGACTTTTATGTCTATGTTTCTTTTACGTTCTAACTGCTCACAAGTCCAACTCCACCGAGTGTTCTTATGCACTCACCCCCTTAAGAGATTTTATTTTACAGGTTGCAGCCGTTCGGAAGGGAAGTGAAAGAGATGTTGAATTCTTTTGTTTGTACAGAAGATGTTATTTGAAACCTTTTCAGAAACTTAGTTCGTAAAAATGTATAGTTTTAGTTATGTAATAACGAAACAAAATATTTCTTCCGCTGCTTACGACATACATTTTATAACATTAAGGTTAAATTATCATAACAGAAAGGTTTTAGCTATATTACATGAATTTGTATACTGAAAAGTTTAAGTTATTCATTTTAAAGTTATGATATCTTTACATAAATGTTATATTAGGTTAACATAAATGTTATATTCGGTAAATATAAAGGTTATGACATAAAAAAAAAAAAAAAAAAACCTAGGAGCGGATCTGGGTCAGACCCGACCTGACCCGCGCTCGTCCAGTTGCATGAATAATGATCCATACACTTGATGCACACAAACACTACTCTTAATCATATTGCAAAGATAGATGACGTGCAAGTTTGTTACACATGCACTCATGATATATATGGAGCATTTTTAGTAATCAACTGGTGTAAGATCATTTTTGTTTTTCAATTATCATTATCAAATTAAAATGTTTAATTATAATAAATTAAAAATATTAAGTGAATTAATTGAAATTAAATTTAACTTTAAACTTTTGAGTGGGAAATGAGATTAACCAAAGGGCGGCATGTGTCCTTGTTTATTCCTTTAGTATAGATATTCTTTTAGTATAGATATAGATATAGATACAAATTAAGATTCGTAATAAATTGATTATTCTACCCTTTGTGTATTAAAGATAATTGAGCGATAATTGAACGTTATTTGTTATTTGCATGTAATTATTTAGAAGTAATTTATAAAAAAAAATTGTGAACTTACACGAAATGAGAAGGAGAACATCGACATTTTATGTCATGAGCCTCTACTTAAGTCGAATTAGGGAAATAGGGTTGGAGGCATTGGTTCTAAATCTTGTTCAATGAAGAAAAAGCTCATGTCGGATTTGGGGATCAAGTTGTAGCACGAATTGCAGATTACAGATCAAGCTGAATCTAACATATTGTAGGTTTGTGTTATACGAAGCTAGAGTTGTGTATGTTGTAACCTTGAAAAATATGTTAATGAAATTTCTCCTCAGAGTAGATTAGTGAGATTAATTTCTTCCTTAAAATACCAATACGATCTTCTTATGTGTATACTTGTTCGTTTTAAAAATGTATGTTTCGTTTTCTTCTCTTGCTGCACACCTAAAAAGGAAAACTCTGATATTTTTAAGAACGAAAACGGGGAGTGACACAAACACTAGTGCGGCATTGAGACTTGAGAAACATCCGACATTTTGGGATCAAACTTCAGAATTTTGGTTTGATTATGGTGGTTGGATCGGGTTCTTGGTAGAAAGGGGGATTTGGGGTTTTTTTTCAATTTCATGTTTTTTTGTTTGAGTGTGTACTATTTCTATGGCATTAATATGTTAATTGTGTGAGTCATTTTTATTAAGTATTTTATTTTATGTGCAAAATAATGACATGTCATGTGATATGGCATTTTGGATGGAAAATAAAATCGAAAATAAATGACAGGTTTGAAAATAAAGGCCACATCAGCGTAAAATCAAGGGCTGGTTGAAATTGGGGTCGAGTGTTGTACATTTGCCCGAAATTAGTCAGAAAATCAATATTCCAGCAAAAATCAAACCAAAATTGGACAAATTTTGAGATAGGAGGACTAAAATTGATGTCGAAAAATAAGAGAACAAAAAATGGACAACGTCCCTAAAGAAGGACGAAAAATGAATTTAACCCTATTATAATTATATCTTTCTATTCTTTCTTTATTTTTATTTTTATGCACATGAAGTTCATCAATCATATTTTGGGAACAACACATTAAATTATTTTAAATAAATATGAATTACAAGATCTTTAACAAAACCTTAAATTTGTGAATCTTTAAGTGATATTTTATATCTTTCAAGTTTGAATTTATAATTTTAATTTTTTTCAAATATCAAATTAATAATTAACTATCTTTCATCTTTCAAGTTTGAATTTATAATTTTAGTTTTTTTCAAATATCAAATTAATAATTAACTATCTTTCATATAAATTAAAATAATCATTTAAAAATCACAAAAACTTATATGAGACGGTTTTACGAATGGTTTTCGTAAGATGAATCTTTTTTACCCACAAATCAAACCCATATTCACAATTTATATGTGAATTGTGAAGGTAAAATGATTCGTAAAACAGTTTCATATAAGACTCACTCTTAAAAAGTATATCTATGGACCCCTTTAAACCTTTTGCTAATTAGGTCCAACGATTTACTTTAAAATAATTGTTACCTGGTGGTAGTGATGCCCAAACGGTTCGGAAAACCGTGAACCGGCGGTTCGGCTAACCGGCGGTCCGGTTTCGGTTCCGAACCGGAACCGGGAACCGCCATATCACGGTTCGGTTTCGGTTTTGCGGTTTAGAAACCGGCGAACCGGCGGTTCCAACCGGCGGTTTATGCTTTTTTTTTTTTTGCCTTGGACACGTGTGCGGCTCACGTTTAAACTATACTAGCCGTTGCGGATCGACGGAGGAGATCAACTAGCCGTTGGAAACCGACCGAACCGGAACCGGACCGAAACCGCCGGTTCGAACCGGCGGTTTGCATCAATTTTGAAACGGGCGGTCAAGATCACATGAACGTTGGAGATGGACGGTTGTGATCAGCCGAACCGCCGGTTCAACCGAACCGGAACCGGAGGTTCGAACCGTAGCGTCCATTTTTTTTTTTTGATTTTTGAGATCTATAAATAGGAGTTCAAATGTTGTATTTTTTCACACCAATTCTCAAGCTCTCTCTCTCAATTCTCTTGCATTCTTGCTCACTTTAATATATCAAGTTTAAAAGCTCTCAAATTTCTTTTTTAGTTCGTATTATCATCTACTTGTAGTTCTACTTCCACTTCGATTTTTTTTATTTGCTATCATCATGTCTAGAAGAGGTTCTTCCGCTTCCTCATCTCATGCTAGGGGAAAGAGTCCCATGCCACCTCCACAATCCTACGAAGACGAGCTAATTGATCGATGGTGTGACGAGCTTGATGAAGATGTCGATTTGGGGGAACAAATCGCCCAAGCCTTAGCCGATGATGATGAAGAGGAAGAAACCGTGCAACACACACAAGGGAGTACCCCCTCTAGTAGAGCACCTTCTTCACTTCGAAGTGATATCTTCTCCGTTCACTTCAAGAAGGAGGTCGTGCCTAATAGTGTCGTTGACTACATAGTAACATGCAATCATTGTGGGAAGCAATACAAGTTCAAGCATGGAGGAGGATATGGAACGTTCAACAACCACGTCACGAAGAAGCATCCCGACAAGGTTGGATTGGCTCCTTCTCAAACACAACTACGAGGATTCACCGGGTCTTCACAAGGTATGGATTCTTTAATGTTTAAATTTAGCCAACTTGAACTTAGGAAAGGCACCGCCGATTTTATTACTTCTAAACATTTGCCTTTGCAATGGGCTTCCGATGAATATTATCAAGATTATGTGAGTCAATATTTGCAACCACCGGCTAGAATGATAAGTAGGAACACGGCCACTAAGGATATTGATAAAAGAGTTCGTGAAAAAAAATATAATCTTATGCAAGATTTAGCTAACCTTAAACAAAAAGTTGCAATATGTGTTGATTGTTGGAAAGATCCTTATAAAAAGAATGATTATATGGGCATTACTTGTCATTGGATTGATGATGCATGGGATGTTCAAAAACGTTTAATTACTTTTGTTGATTTTAATGAAAGTCATACCGGTTTACATATTTCACAAAAAAATAATACATAGCTTAAATGATTATGGTATATTAACAAAAGTATTTGCTATAGCTTTAGATAATGCAACTAATAATAAAGCGAGTTTGGCTACGTTAATTGATTTTTGTAAACCTTCTTTAAATGGTGATATTTTTCATACTAGATGCATGTGTCATGTTTTTAATTTATGTGTTCAAGATGGATTAACAACTTTACAAAAGGAAATAGACAAAATTAGAGTTGCAATTAATTTAATTTGTCATACCATACAAATGCGAAAAAAATGGGCTAGATTTTGTAAAATTAATGGATTCGAAGTAAAAAAAATTTGTGAAAGATGTGGAACATAGGTGGAATTCTACTTATTACATGCTTCAAGATTCATATAATTATAGAGAACTTTTATGTGCTTTTTTTTTTATGGAATTTGGAGATAGTAATGTCATGTTATTTGCTCATTCTTGGGATTCTTGTATAAACATGATTGGTATGCTAAAATTTTTTGAAGAAGGCACTAATGAAATAAGTGGATGTTATTATCCTACATCTCCTTTAGCTTTAGATCAATGTGTTAAAATTGTTTTGATAATGAACTCTTATAAAGATGATCCTATTTTAAGTGATGCCATTATTATGATGAAAGCTAAATGGTTAAAATATTATCATGAGATACCCCCCTATATTTATGTGCAAAATTATTAGATTCTAGGATTAGAGAAGATGGATTAGAAGAACTTTTAACTATGTACTATAATGCATTGTTCCCCTTTGGCTATATTAGTGATTATGATCAAGTTGAATATGTGCCTAATCCTAGTGAAGTGGTTAAACGGGCGAAAAATTATTTGTATGATTTATTTAGAGAATATAAAACAATGTATGGTGAATCATGTAGTAGTGAAGATGTAGTTCGACATCATAATGTAGGTTCTAGTAGTTCTTCGTCTACTTTTGGTGATATTCTTTCTCAATTTTATAATTTTTATGATATTAGAACTCAAAAAAAAGCTAGAGGTGTTAATTCATCACAAGAATTGGATTCTTATTTTAGTGTTACTTTTGAATCAATTGCATTTGAGAACAATTTGGATCTATTAAAGTGGTGGTCACGAAGGATCACCACATATCCTATACTAACAATTATTGTCAAGGAAATATTTGCATGTCCCGCCTCCACGGTTTCGGTTGAACATGCCTTTAGCGTATCGGGCCACACTTTGAGTGAGAGGAGAGCAAACTTGGTCGTCGAAAATGTCCAAAACCTTATGCTTCTTGACGACTGGGTCAAAGCCGCCAAACGTCAACAAAACCTCGATTTGTCACACATGGAGAACGATGGACAAGATTTGTATGGCTACGACTCAAACACAACATCCTCCGGCGGAAGTGGCGTCAACCTCGACGAGTGAAAAAGGTAAGTTGAGGTAAGAGAACTACGTGAGCTTTGATTCCTTAATTCGATTTCAATTAAGGATACGTAGGCAATTTCATTTTAAGTTTGAAATTTCAATTCCAAACTTAAAATGAAACTCAAGCTCTTTCATTTTTTTTATGCTCACTTTTGTAATTGTAATATATAGTATAAACTTTTGTAATAGATTAGAATCATTCAATCATAGATTAGATATAGACTATATAGTTCTAACTTGTAATAATTTTCCAAGTTATATTGACAAGTTTAATTGTAATATATACAAACATTTGTAATAGATTAGAATCATTAGATCATAGATTATATATAGTTCTAAGTGTTCCAACTTGTAATAATTTTCCAAGTTATATTATATTGACAAGTTTATTGAAAAAGTTTGATCAATACAATTCTTCAATATATTTTTTATTCCGAGTTGCATTTTCTCATGATATTTTATACTTCAAAACAAACATTAAAGTTTAAATTTGGATCATAGAATCATAGATTAAAAAAAACCCAAAAAAAAAAAAAAAAAGGAAAACCGAAAACCGCCGGTTCAAACCGGCCGAACCGTCCGGTTCCGGTTGAACCGGCGGTTTCGAACCGAAACCTTTCCTTCCACGGTTCGGTTTCGGTTCCACCATTTCGAAACCGTCGAACCGGCGGTTCGAACTGGAACCGGAAAACCGTTTGGGCATCTCTACCTGGTGGTCATATAAAGACAATATTGTTTTATGCTAGACACTCTCTTTTAAGATAAAGCGTCATCAATTTAGAATTTTTTTTGGAATGAGATTATTCATTTTTTAATTTAATGATAAGATGTAATTACTATGAACTGGGTAAGGTTTGTCTCCCAATATGTTGAACGATTAATTCAACCAAGTTTTTGCCTTCATACAAATGAAAGTACAAAACTTAATCTTTAAAAAATAAGTGTATGAACCCATTTTATAAGAAATTAAAGGTATAGCTGTATAGGAACTCAATTCAAGAAAATATGAAAGTATAGAAAACTAATATTTATTTATAAAATGATAAGTGAACTTAAAAAAAAAAAAAGTAGAAGCTTGTTCTGCTATTGCTAATTTCTTTTAGTTCATCGTTAGACCAACCACAAATCTTGTAGTTCAAATGATATTTCATCTTTATAACAATACAAATTGTGATGATTCGAGTTGGAACCCAGAACACACAAATTTTATAATCTTTATTGTTTCTCCCACTTCCACCCTCACAAACTCATTAAAAAGGAAAAAAAGTTCATCATTAGCCAAACAAGGATGGAAATAATTTTATTTTTTTTTACTATTTAACTAATACAAATTAAAAAGTAGAAAATAAGGAAAAGGACCCCATATTGTGAGCAACCTTGATGGTTAACGTGATAAACTAAATGAAAATCATATTTCTCATAACATGCATTGGAATAGAAAGTAGCATGAATTACTTCATATCCACATGGGGTGTACATTTCAGGACACATACATGTGTGTGTCGCAGAAAAAAGTGAAACAAACTCTAAAAAATTAAAACTTAAATTTTACTAAATTCATATATAATTATAGCTTTACTTGCAAATTAAATTATCATCTTTAGCGATTTTGACAATTTTAATCCAACTTTTCAATTTTAACTTTTTATTTTTGCAGATTTCCATTTCTGGGTTTTGAGTATCGTTTTACTAATACTATTAAAATATTGTCATTTTAACTTATTCACACTCATTTTATATCACGTTATCCCTTGTATTCTCGTTGTGTTAGTTTATACCTCTAATTCGACTATTTTTTTATATGATTTTAACTCACATTTTTCATGGTATTTATAATTGACCACAAATGATCATACAATATACAAAATATTTGGTATTTTCCATATGAACCAATAACAAATTTGAATTTTTTTATGCAAACAAATTATCTATCGTTTGATTAAAACTCGATTAACACCAAAGCAAAATGAAATAATTATTTTGGTTTACTCAACTTTAGAGTGAATAGTACTTAAATGAGAGCGTTGACTACAGCTATCATACAAATTATTTGAAAACTATATATTGAATAAAGTAGTTTGTAAGAGGATCCGGAAACCAATATTTAATCCCCATTCAATTAATGAAGAAAGTTATTACTTTAATCAACGTATTAAAATTTTATTAATTTATAGAGAGCGTATAAATAGATCTTTAATAAACGAAAATTATTATATTTTATCAAATTAATGAATTAATCTAAATGCATTGTAATATTTCAATAAACATGCATACACTTGATCAGTTAAAAACTCGCGAATACTTATTAATTATGATCAATTGAATATGAATTTAATCTACTAATTTTTGAATTACATGAACGAAAAGGTTATCTTATCATATTAATTATTTAAATGTATCTTTTTGAAAAATATTTAATATAATACTTCACTTAATAATATATTTACATAACTGAGTCAAGAAAAATAGATTTAAATTTGTACTCAGAACCTCTAACTTTTTAATTAGTGGTGAAATTTTAATTAATTTAAGTTAGTTACCATATAAACAAGTGATTAGGTGAGACCTCCAAGTACCAACTATATAATACTATATTCGTCCCAAAATAATTGTCATTTTAGCATTTTTCACACAAATTAAGAAGGCCTACAAAATGACTGATCTACCCATGATTTATCTTCTTACTTTTTATAATACCAATACTCACTTTGAAATAATAAAGTATTTAATAACGAAGAATAAATAGGGACAATTTTGGAAGATTTGAGGAAAATGTTTATTGGATTCCTATAATAACAAATATTTTGGGACATATCTCAAAAGTTAAAATAACAATTAATTTGGGACAGAGGTAGTACGACACTTTCTTCATCTCAAATTAAATAATTGTTATTTAAGGTTGTTTTATATAGATTACAAAATATTTATTTGATTTAGTTGTGCGAATGAAATTATTATATTACTCAACATTTAATAATTATAATTAATGTATGACATTAGATAAAAGTTTATTACAAAAAAGAAAAAGAAAAAACAAGATAAGTGGAGGCATAAAAAATATGATTAACTCTTTAATCGAGATAATCAACAAGCAAAAGTTATCTTCAAACTATAGAAATACATTCTAATTATAATTTTTGCATACTAGTAGTAGTCATTTACATTAATTGGGTACGGAACCGTGTAATTGGGTCGATCTAATTCGACAATACATTTCACACTCCCCACACGCACTTTACACACGCACACATGCCTTAGGTCCGCGCTCAAATCCTAGTCTTGTGCGCTAACCTTTTAGTTATGTTCGCATAACCTTTATGTTTATGCTAATTTAACCTTTTCACAATGTAATACAGACTTATAATACATTTTTAACCTTTATATGTTGTTTTAATATAACCTTTATGTTTATAATATTCAACATTTATGCTATAATAATATAACATTTATATTATTCTTTAAATATATAAAAGGTTACGATATTTGTACATATAGGTTATATTTATATAACATAAATGTTCAGCTATACTACATGAATTTTTATACTGAAAAAAGTCTAAGTTATTCACTTAAAGGTTATGGTATCTGTACATAAAAGTTATACTCATATAACATAAAGGTTACGGTATAAATAAGGAATAAAAATTTGAGCGTGGATTCGGACCGAATCGTATTCAACCCGACCCCACACACCCAATTACACAGATCATGATCCATGTACCTAGTTCACAAGAACACTACTCGTAATGAGATCTTAGATTTAAATAAGAACTTTTCTTTAAAAAAATACTAATCATTAATGATGCACCTAATTTACAAAAACACTACTTATAAATTATAATGAGATCTTTGATTTAAATAAAAACTTTTTCCTAGAAATACTAATCATTAATTTATTTTATTCGCAGCAAGTAACCCCTAAAGTCTAGATTACATAAAGTGAATCATAAATTCTCCACTACTCCAACATCTTAACACAAAATTCCGTATAAGATTGTATCTTCTTTATAATTCCGTGAATTGATTCTCATCATTGAATGCAAACTTAATTTCACAAATTAATATATTTTTATAAATTATGAATTAATCCATTTTACGAAACACAAAAACTTTATGTTCAACCATCACATCAAATGTCGATATAACAAAATTCATATTTATAACAGAAAAACTCATATTTATAATTGTAAAATACATATTTATAATACATATGTTTATAGTTGTACCGTACATACGTATACCTATAAAAAAACATATTTCAATCATATCACACATAAGACAGTCTCACAAGAGACTTACATGTCATGAAATTAGATAGTGTTCTATTTAAACTTTAATTACTAAATAAGGAAAAATGATCACATTTGTTGTGAGGGGGGATTATTTTTGAATTTTATTTAAAAAAAAAAAAATTGAATAAAATAAACAATATTTTATAAATCCAAAAAGTCTTCACCTACCCTCCCTCACCAAATTGGTTTCAATTAAAAAAACACACAACAACAACACGGTTTTACAAAATTCACCATCCCGTCAAAGGTCAATTTCGTCATTTCACATTCTCCCGCCCCTTAGCATTACCGTCCCACTTTCGCTTCTCTTTCACACGTAATCTTATACACCGCATCTCAGATGTAATTTTATTTTATATAATAATAATAATAATAATAATAATAATAATAATAATAATAATAATAATTTAAAAAAAGTAAAGGGGGGAGAGAGAGAAAAAGGAGAGAGAGAGAGAGAGAGAGAGGAGGGAGAGACAGGAAAGAATTGCATGAGCCATTGTGGCTGCTATGTGTATATATAGGGCGAGACGTTGATTGACACTCCTCACTTCTCGCACTGATTCACCTCTCTTGGTCTAAATCATTTCCATCAATTCACCATTCATCTTTCATAGAGGGATTTTTTTTGAATTCTTTCTTGATTTCTTCTTTATCCTCGCTGGATCCTGATTCGAAATCATTACTGGAAAATAATGTGAGTTTTCTGCAGATCTCATTTCATTTACACTTGATTTCTGCGGAGATTTTGCTTTATGATCTGAATTTGTCTGCTTCGTGCTAGATCTGTTTACCGCTTTCTGATAATTCAATGCCATTGCCGTTGTATATTCAGATCTATACGTATCTCTTTCTACGTGCTATCCTGGTGTTTGGTTGTAATTATAGGTGTTGTATTAGCTGAAAGTTGTCGATCAGTATTGTAAAGGATTGATTTTGTGCTTATTTGATTGGATCGCGAGCAGTGGAGTTGATTTATTGAGGTTTTTAATTGGGGTGCCTCAATGCTGTTCAATTTGTTCTTGATTGGTGTAGCTTATGATGTTTTAATGTTTGATTAGTTTCCTTCTAGGTATAGTTGTTTGATGCTGAATGTTTTTGCCATAAAAATGATTTATCATTATCTTTTTGAAAATTGGTAGTTAAATCCTAATATGCAATTCAAGTTAGATATACCCGATTTAAGAAAAAAAATTGTAACGTCGGAATGAAAATAAAAAAACTTGACTTTGATATACCGTCTCTCTACATTTTCCCAATGAAGTGAATATATATGTTTCTAGTTGAATAGTGATGGTTCCTGTGTTCTTTAGATTTGAATATTGTGTGGGATCTATATGACTTGTCCTCAGTATTGCTCGATTTGACTGGTTTAACTTGCAGATACGATGTCAAATTTCACGCCCAAGAATATCCTCATAACAGGGGCTGCTGGATTTATTGCATCTCATGTTGCGAATAGGCTTGTCCGGAACTACCCTGATTACAAGATTGTTGTTCTTGACAAACTCGATTACTGTTCGAATCTTAAAAATCTTGCTCCATCGAAATCTTCTCCGAACTTCAAGTTTGTTAAGGGTGACATTGGCAGCGCTGACCTTGTGAATTACCTTCTCATTACTGAGAACATTGATACTATAATGCACTTTGCTGCCCAGACTCATGTTGATAATTCTTTTGGCAACAGTTTTGAGTTCACTAAGAACAACATTTACGGCACCCATGTTCTTTTGGAGGCCTGTAAGGTCACTGGTCAGATCAGAAGGTTTATTCATGTCAGCACTGATGAGGTTTATGGGGAGACTGACGAGGATGCTGTTGTAGGAAACCATGAGGCCTCACAGCTTCTTCCAACAAATCCATACTCAGCAACAAAAGCAGGGGCAGAAATGCTTGTTATGGCTTACGGTAGATCTTATGGATTGCCTGTGATTACTACGCGAGGGAACAATGTTTATGGTCCCAATCAGTTTCCTGAGAAGTTGATTCCCAAGTTTGTCCTTTTGGCTATGAGAGGTAAAACTCTTCCAATTCATGGTGATGGTTCTAACGTGCGAAGTTACCTTTATTGTGAGGATGTTGCTGAGGCATTTGAGGTAGTTCTTCACAAGGGAGAAGTTGGTCATGTTTACAACATAGGAACAAAAAAGGAGAGAAGGGTCATTAATGTTGCTCAAGACATATGCAACCTATTTAACATGGATCCTGATAAGAGCATCGAGTTTGTGGAGAATAGGCCTTTCAATGATCAAAGATATTTCCTCGATGACCAGAAGCTGAAGAATTTGGGTTGGTCTGAAAGGACCACATGGGAAGAGGGGCTGAAGAAGACCATCGAGTGGTACACCAGCAATCCTGATTGGTGGGGTGATGTCTCTGGTGCTCTTCTTCCTCATCCTAGAATGCTGATGATGCCCGGTGGACTAGAAAGAGTACCCGAGAAGTCTGAATCTGGCAACACTGAATTATCTGGAAATGCTAACCAGAACAAAATGGTCATTCCAGCTACTGAAAACAGCTCCTCTCATAAACCAGCCTTCAAGTTCTTGATCTATGGTAGGACTGGGTGGATTGGTGGTTTGCTCGGAAAAATGTGTGAGAAACAGGGGATTACTTATGAATATGGAAAGGGGCGTCTACAAGATCGTGCATCGCTCTTGGCTGATATCGCCGCCGTTAAGCCAACACATGTTTTCAATGCTGCTGGTGTAACTGGTAGACCCAATGTTGATTGGTGTGAATCTCACAAGACCGAAACAATCTGTACCAACGTTGCTGGTACTTTGACCTTGGCTGATGTGTGCAGAGAGCATGGGATCCTGATGATGAACTACGCCACTGGGTGTATATTCGAATATGACGCTGCACACCCTGAAGGTTCTGGAATTGGTTTCAAGGAGGAAGATAAACCCAATTTTACTGGCTCTTTCTATTCAAAGACAAAAGCCATGGTAAATTTCATTCAAAGTCATCATTGATTCACTATCTGTTCTTTTCCTTTTGAAAATTTGATTCAGGCTGTTAGCATTACACCTCATTATGATGCATGTTAATGATTTCTATACTTGTTGTCTGACTATCAGGTGGAAGAGCTCTTGAAAGAATACGACAATGTGTGCACACTCCGTGTTCGGATGCCTATTTCTTCTGACCTAAACAACCCACGCAATTTCATCACAAAGATTTCTAGGTATAACAAGGTGGTCAACATTCCCAACAGCATGACAATCTTGGATGAGCTTCTTCCTATTTCAATCGAGATGGCAAAGCGAAACCTCAGGGGCATATACAACTTTACAAATCCTGGCGTTGTGAGCCACAATGAGATATTGGAAATGTACAAAGAATACATCAACCCGGATTTCAAATATTCCAACTTCACTCTCGAAGAGCAAGCCAAGGTGATCGTTGCTCCAAGAAGTAACAACGAATTGGACGCCTCCAAGTTGAAGGCCAAGTTCCCAGAGTTGCTGCCCATAAAGGAGTCCTTAATCAAGTACGTTTTCGGACCAAATAGGAAAACCCCTGTTGCTTAACTTACTGAAATTGTTCAACCTTTGTGTTACATTTTGTATTACTTCTTTCTCTTTTTGGTACTGTTTATTTTAGAGTCTACAATACCATGGTGAAATTGGTTGTAGTGTTTGCAAGCACCTCTGCATTAGGTGCTCATGAGCATTTCTGCAAGTGTTGCTGGCTGTAATATTTTTAAATTATTTATAGTGAATAAATGGATGTGATACTCTTTTTCATATGTTTCCTGACTTTTGTCCCTTTTTATTTTGTTATATTTAACTCAAGAAATCTCAAGAAACTAATTGGAGTTTAGGAGGGATTTTTGTGTCATATTCTTGCGGAGTAATAGAATTTGTGTTGCATTTTTTTCCAGCATTTATGAGCATAAATTAATGAAATGTTTGGTTTAGTTTTGTGTGGAGCTTCTAGTTTTTCCATTTTCTGATGAGAATTTAGATGTGTAATAGTCTTCTTGTGAAATGTTTTTAAGATACTTAGATGCTTACACTTAATTCTTTTTAATAAAAAATAATAATATTCAATGCAATTTAGAGGAAAATTACTTGAATTTTTCATTATCAGAAACAGTAAAAGTGTTGATTAGTAAACTAACAGTACACATCTATTATTCTGCCGACATCATTTGACTGCTTTAATGTTTAAAATTCTGACATCATATAAGACTAGATTTTGAAATATATAATATAGTATGTGTGATTGGATCTCAAAAAACCGTCACACATAGGATTTCTTGAGCTTCCTAGATATGTCATTGTCATCAACTTTTGATAACATCATTGATGATTTTATTAATTTTAATTAGAGCTTATTTAATATAAATTTTGTCATTTATGATTCATTAGTATTTCAAATTAGTAAAATAAAGCAGATTTAAATTGAAATATTAAAAGTATTAATATTCAAATCTATTTTATTTAATCAATTTAAGATGAGTATTTTAATTAATCAAAAATACAAGTTTTATGATTCATCTACTCTTTAGTATTTATAATGTCATTGTTGACTTTATTAAATTTTAATTAGAGCATTATTTCAATGTAAATTTTATCATTTATGGTTCATTAGTATTTGAATATGAATTTAATTTAATATTTCAACTTAAATATACTTTATTTTACTAATTTGAATTTAGTATTTATATTGAACTTTTTTTTAATTAACCAATTTGAGATTGATATTTAATTACCCAAAATAAATGTTCTATAATAAAATAAAATAAAAAGTATAAATATATAATAACATGCTTACAAATGATTCAATATGAATAAAGATAAAAAAAAGTCATGGCTTTATGGAAATTATGATAGTGAATTAAACCATGAAAATTGTTGGGTCATAGTGTATATATACTATTTAGTAAAATTATTAAGGTAATCAGTAATCACATTGTTGTTCAATTCTGTCTCAAATAGTGAAAATATATGACTTTCGATTATGCAACATTCTGGATTGTGTGATAATGATGCTTTTAACTTGGAAAGATATTGTCGAGAATTTCAGTTGGCTGAACAAGTTTATCTGAGATTAAGAAAATAAAGTTGCACCACATTTAAGGAAAAAAAAAACTACAAATAAAAGATGGTTAGAAACTAATCTGAAAATTACACAAATTAACTTATTAAACAATATTAGTTTCCTAATAAAATAACTTTTTGATAACCATCAAAATATAACTGAAAAACTTACCTAAACACAAATTCTTAAGAAAACGAATATGCTCAATTATAAATAAAATTAAGATAAACAAATTTAATTATAGGTAGTATGGATATTGAAAATACATATATATATATATATAATATATATATATATATATTTAGCATCCATTGTAATAACATTTTAAATACTCTCTCTGATCCAAAATAAATATTGTTTTAGAGGTTAAATTTTGTTTCTAAGTATCGTTTCAGCTATTCTGCCACTTTTTTTTTTCAAAATTTACCTACAATCTGGATCTCTAAAATATTTCTTAATTTTCAACATACTTGTTTAATCTCTTTAATATTTACTCACATGAGATTTTGAATTCCAAATTTAGATTGAGTTGGAGAAAGTTTCAATGAAATAGTTAAGAAGTAGAGAAGTAGCAATTGAATGAAGTATTATTTATAACAAAACTCTTGAACTAGCAATTGAATGAAGTATTATTTAAGGGCTCGGCTATACAAAGTTCATCATCTTCTAAACACATCTCAAAAAATTAAATATAAATGAAATTATTTAGACAAAGATAATTATACCTTTACTAATAATTTAAAAAACAACAAACAATATTTAATATAAATTCTAAACACACCCCTCTATACTAATAACTAAACACATCTCATTTGACACACCCATATACATTACAAACCTTTTTCTTCTTCTTCTTCTTCCTTATTATCTTATTCTTCAAACTCCATTAACACTCAGAAAACATACATAAAACCCTAAACTCATTCCTTTAGTTAATCAAAAAACATCATGGAGCAAGAAAGAACACATGAGATGGGTAATGTAAGTTCTTAAGTTTTGTTCTACCGATTTATTTTTTGTATTGTGTTGAAAAAAAATTCTACGAAAATCATGATCGGCCAATACATGCCGAACAGAATGAAGTACGTTTGGCATGCATTGGGCGAACACAAGAAAGTGCGTTCGGCCATCATAGGCTGAACACAAGGTGGTAGGTTCAGCTTGCAATGACCAAACAGAAGGTAGTAGGTTCGGTTTGCATTGGTCGAACACTTTTGAGTTTGTTCAGTCATTGTTGTTCTTACAATGTAGTATGTGTTCAGTCAATGTTGGTCGAACATGGGTTTTTTTATAAAGTGTTTTGTTTTTTATCATTGTATTTACTTTTACATCTCGAATATTATAGGAAAACGATTCAAATGAAACTCAAATGAGTATTATCAACATACTGGATGAATTGAATGTTATCAATCCGATGTATGAGTAGATAGATTTTTTAGAAGAATTTAGAATGAATGAAGTATTTAATAATCGTAAAGCGTTGGACAATTGGGCAACTAGGGTTGGAATTCATCTTAACATGGTCATGTTGGTTAGACGATCGAATAGTGGAGATAGTGGTAGGTGAGCTCAGGTATTTTTGGGCTATGAGCGTGGTGGTAAGTATCGTCTACCTAAAACAAAAGTTGCAGTAGACAGTTCTATTTATATCAAAAAGAAGATGATAAAATGACGGTTTACTGGCACTAAGAAGTGTGTGTCCTTTTATGTTGAAAGGCGTGCAGATGAAAGAGACTAGACAATGATGCTTATTGGTTGTATGTGGATCGCATAATCACCCAATGGGGTTGAATTTGATCGAACACTGATTTGCAGGTCGACTAACATCAGTTGAAGATCAACTTGTGTGTGACTTGTCCATGAACAATACCAAACCAAAAGACATATTGAGCATGGTGAAACTTTCTTTTTCTAAGAATGAGTCGACATTAAAGATAATTTACAATGTTCGATAAAAATATAGAGTTGTCGAGCATGGAGGCTGTACTCAAATGCAATTTTTGTTGGGAAAATTGGAGATGAAGAACTACTACTACTTGGATAGGAGATATGGGCAAACAGATAGTGTTACTGATCTTTTTTATGCTCATCCAACATCTTTCGAGTTATTACATCCATTTCCAAATGTGCTATTGATGGATTATACCTATAAGATCAATAAGTATAGGATGCCACTTTTGGAAGTAGTTGATGTTACTTCTACAAATGTAATTTTCTCAGTTGTGTGTGTGTGTATATGTCGCAGAGTGCGAGAACAACTATAGATGGGCGCTTAGTACATTGGAATGATCAATGTACGATGGAAGCTTACCAAAGGTGATTGTAACCGATCGCGAGCTTGCACTTATGAATGATATAAGTATTACCTTCCCCAACTCCACACACTTATTATGTCGGTGGCATATCAATAAAACTTCTTGAGCAATTGCAAGACTATTTTCAGTAGAACGGAGAAGTGGGAACAGTTCAATCATTTTCGGGATATGTTAATATTAGTTGAGGATGAACACAAGTTCAATGAGTTACTTAAGAAACTTCAAGTTGACTATAGAGATTATCCTAGGGCTGTTAATTATGTCATGAAGAATTGGATCGAGCTGTATAAAGAGAGGTTTGTCTCATGTTAGACTGACAATGTCATGCATTTTGATAACACGACGACTAGCAGGTAACGTTTACATTAATATATGACCTATTATTTTTATTTTATTTATATTAGAAGTTATTTGACGTAAGTATTTGTATACTCATAGAGCTGAGAGTGCACATGCCAAACTCAAAAAACAATTGGACACAAGTCAATCAAATTTTGAGATATCATGGGAAATAATACATCATCTACTCATTATGTCATATACTCACGTGAAGGACTCTTTTGAACAATGTCTTAAAATGACATCACATCATTATGCTTCTCCTATGTTCAAGAACATTTGAGGATTGGTGTCGCATCATGCCCTTGGTAAGATGTTTGACGAGATGAGTGGTATGAATAGTTGCAATGTAGATCCTCTGATTTGTGGTTGTGTGTTGAGGAGGATGTGTGACTTGTCTTGTGCACACGAATTTGCTGAGTTGATATGAGATTGTCAAGTTGTCCAACTTGAGATGGTTGATAAATTTTGGAGAAAGTTAGATTGTGAACTATAAAAAATTAAAGGTAGTGTCGACGTTGATGTTGGAAATCATTGGGTGGAAACCGTCGGTGATATTAATGATGTGTTTGGATCAGCTTCTGAGTCTCAAAAGTTGTTGCTTAAAAGACTTCACGAGATATCAATACCTTTAACAAGTTCGCTACAAGAACCCGTTGTGGTTACACGTCCTTGTGGTAGGCCTAGCAAAATAAAACTGTGGAATTTGACATCGATAAAACATAACTCTAGCAAGTTTGAATACGTTGAATCTTTTAATGACAGTTGTTCGTCACCTCTCGAGAAAAATACTTGTGTGGGTGAATCCGCTAAGGCTGTACTAATTATCACTACATTGAAGAGAAAAATACAACCAATAAAGCGGCGTTCTGTCTGCAAAGCCGGTGATGAAGTTTTCTTAAGTCAACTTAATTCTATTATGCAAGAACACGTGTTAAGTATCAAAAATCCATTGGGAGACGACCATTGTGGTTTCCGATGCATAACCCATGCACTAGGATTGGGAGAGAATTCATAGGCACAAATACGTAGTGATCTCATCGATGAGATCAAAAATTTTGAATGGTTATACAAGAATATCAATGGTCTACAAGATTGGATTGAACAGATAACCGTAAACTTGACTTGCTTCGAGAAACCTATTTACCAGATCAATTTTTTGTGGGCATTCCCCGAAATGACATATTTGACAGCAAATGTTTACAACATGGTCATCATCCACCTCTCTCCAGGCATGTGTGTTACGGTTCTACCTGTGGGGACATAAATACCAACTAAGCCTCGATTTGTATGCATGACCCTCGTTGGGAACGATCATTATGTTCTGGTAATTAAACATGTTCTTCTATGGTATTACTTGGTTTCAAATCTATACACATAAGTGATAATTGTCATGATATTACTTGTTTGTAGATAAAATTGGATGAAGACGCACTGTTACCACCCATTATTGATCGGTGGTTTGAAACTCATCTATCATGTACAAACGGTTGGTCTGAATTTTACAAAAGACGAATCATGAAGTATGTTCTTCAAAGTCGAAGTGAAAGCTCGTCTATAGGTGTTGCAACAATTCACATAGATGATGAATAGGTTTTAGTGGTAATCATGTGTTGGGAGAAATTAAACATCATTTTATTGTATTTATGTAATCTTTATGTATGACTTGGAATATTCTCACTTCTTGTTGCTACTATTTTGGATTTTGTGATGTAGGTTTTCATTTAATGGCATTTTGTTATATCTATGTAATCATGTAATTAATATGACTTTATGGTATATTCAGTTCTTGTAGCTATTATTCTCATCATTTTGTGATGTAGGATTTCAACAAATGATGTTTTCTTATATTCATAACTCTTATTGTGAGAAATTGAATCTGATTTTGTCCATGTTTGATTAATACTAACCGAACAATTTGCACCATGTTCGACGTATAGCCGAACAGTTTATGAGTTGTTCGACTAATTACTGAACAACATTCAATGTGTTCGGCTAACAGCCAAACATTATATGAAACATTCGACGTATAGCCTAACATGGTGCAAACTGTTTGGTTGGTAGTGACCGAACAGGGATAAAATCAAACTTTTGTGTTCGGTACACGGTCGAACACTTTTGTGAATGTTCGATTGTTTATAGCCGAACAGGCTCATTTCGATGGCAATTTTACTTCATATGACAACAAATTTGTAATCAAACAGTGGAAGTGAAACATATGTTTTTCACGATACGTTCAAGTTATCGAGAAATATACAACAAATAATTGAAACACATAGATACACAAAATAAAACAGATGAAATTCAAACTAAGATAAAACGATGAGAATTGTTAATACAACAGATAGAGTTAAAACTACAAACATTTACGAGTCCATTAAAATTGAGTTAAAACTAAGCTCTATGAGTCCTATGACTTCTACTAGTTGAAGTTCACCTAGAAGATTCAGGTGGATCCTCGTTCTCAATCTTCAAGGCATGATATGCATCAACTAAAGCTGGAACGACTTGCATGTATCGAGTCCATCATCGTTCTGAAGCCACACTTGGTAAACGGGCTCTAAATATCCCATTGCATTTTGGATCATGTCCCACGATTGCGGTCATCTCGATCTAATGGTATGAACATGTCCTCGTGGGACGTTCTCTAGGTTCTAGATGATTGGATATAAGAACGTGTTAAAGCAATCCATGTAGTCTTCTGAGCACTCCCAAGCCGGGCTGACACCTCTCCTACGGACCACATGAGATAATACGTGGTTCCTCCAAATTCAAAAATAGACTCCAAGTGCATCCTACGTAACCTTATACTTCAAGCCCGAATTTCCACATCGGACAATTAGTGGAACTAATGGCTCATCCAGGACCCTTTGAACATAACCAAATTGTCGAAGCACCCGGTCCAGATGATACGGCTTTACTATCTCAAAGGCTTGTATGCACCCCTGATAGAAAGTAACTTCATCTTGAGGATAGTGATCTCGAATCTCACTATAAGGTGTCAATTGACTTACATATATGATTGAACAACTTATAAATTTGAGAATAAGTATAAAAACAATAACTTGTTGTTTGAAGGCATAAACATAAACTCACATTGTGTGGCAACATAGTATCCAACACTTCCTTAATAACCAATAACCTATCAATAGTACCACCCTCATGGGATCGTTGCATCCATTTTCTTGCAAAAGACTCATCCAATCGAAAATTCACATTGTGAGTTAGCCTGAAAACTGAAAAATACTCATATATCCAAATCTGACACATTAAAAAACATAAAGGTTTAGTTCATAAACAACATACACATGCAAATAAGAATAATAACACAATTGTTGGGTGATACCTCGAGTAGTGTCAAGTATCCACTAATCTATTTTACCCCACTTCGAGAGACTAATCCAAGTTGTCGATACAAGAATGCTAAAACAACTGCTCCCCAAACATAATCGTGGACATGGCCTAAGTGCTCTAACATTCTTAGAATCTTGGTGTCAACTCTTGTTCCAGTCTTATCTACAAATATACTGCAGCCCAAGATAAACCATAGATATGCATAAGCAGCGCACTGTAGTGTCTGTCTACTCTGAGATGTTGTGTCTCCTTCAAATTGAGACCAAAGTCATTCCAATCTGACGGAGCTTCCTCGAAGCCTAGAAAGAGCTTCAGTTGCCACTACCTCAAACACTCCCAATAACCTACAAATCAATTGTGTTGCTCTCTTAGGTATGTTCTTATCCTCAGCTAACATGACCGAATGTCCACTAACAGGAAATCCGATGAGACAAAATACGTCATCCAAAGTAATAGTCATCTCACCAAATGGCATATGAAAAGTGTTGGTCTTTGGTTGTCAACGTTCAACGAATGCACATATAAGATTCTTGTTCGCCGTCTTATAAGAAATCCACCTTAAATCTGGAATCGTTGAACGTTCAAGTATCCTCTTGAACTCCAGATTTAGATTATTGAACATTCAAGTCTCCATCTTCGTTTTATGGCACACACTTGAGTATATTTATTTCTACTCCACTCCAAATAGCATATGCAACATGTGTTTTGAAGCTTGCAATCATGTGGGGATCACCGGATCCACCAGCACAAGGACCCGTCAAAACATCATCTTTATCATCATCATCCTCTTCTTATGTCGGGTTCTTCATCCCTTGTGTTGTATCCTCCCCTTGTATGATATTATGGGAAGAAAAGAAGAAGGTAATGGTTTTTCGATCATATGCTCTTCGATCCGACATCTTCTCACCGAAGCGGTAGGTCGTGTCCTCGTGTAAACAACATCTTCGTCTGCAATTTATCAAAATAAAGTAAATAACATGGTCAATAGTTTACGTATGAATATAACAAAAAAAATTGGTCTATTCGGCCACTATTGGTCGAACAGAGTGAGTGTAGTTCGGCCGACAACCGAATATAACACTTAACATTCGACAACTAGCCAAACAACGTTCACACTGTTCGGAAGATGGCCGAACATTCTTCTTTCTGTTCGACAAGTGGTCAAACACTATCGAAATTGTTCGGCCATTAGTCGAACACTACGTATTGTGTTCGGCCATTGATTGAACACTACACATTCCGTTTGGTTAATCAGGACCGAACGGAACCCGTCAGTTTCATCCAACAAAAACGCGATTCCACTTTTTTTTTCAAATTTTCATCAACATATAACATGTTTTCCATAACAAAACATCATAAACATGATTTCTAAACAATCATCCTAAACATGATTTCTAAACAATCTACATTCTATTTCAAACAACATTGAACAAATTTAACATAAGAAATTCATAATATATCCAAAAATATCCAAGTATGAACTTTACTTACTTGGAACTTCATTTTCTTGGTTGGGATCTATTGTAGACTCTCAAATGTGAAATCGAACTCCTTAAAACTTGTTCGGACTAAGGTCGAACACTTCAATTGAATTGATTTCCTCAAATTTAGGTTAGAGCTTATGGGTTAGGGTTCTTCTTCAAGAAATTTGGGGTGGAAATGATAATTGGGGTGTGGTTAGAAAATCATGCAGTGGTGTATAAAATTTTAATGTTTTTTTTTTTTTTGTATAAAGGGTATAATTGTAAAGTCATGGAAATGTATTTAATAAATTCTAAATAAAATAGATTTAATTGTTGGTGTGTTTAGAAATTGGGATGTGTTTATAAGATAATGAGATGTGTATAGTTGAGCCCATTATTTAAAGAAATAAACTCAAAATGTGAATCAAAAATAAAACATCTAATATAAATTGCGGGACTCATGTAGTTAAAAGAAAAAACTGTGATTTTCATCGTAAATATTTCATCTAAATTTGGTTGGTCCCACAAATGGGTATGATTGCCAACTCATTAATGTCAGAATGCACCTCCCATCACGACAACCAATTAAACACAAATACTGCATTTTGAGTTGGAAGTTGGGACCATCACATGTTTTATATATGGATAAATAATGAGTAATTATCATGTACTTGATGCACACATAATTTATTTATCTTTATAATATGTTAGTCATATACTTAAGTTATATTAGTTATATATTTATATACAATATCATACCTTTATATAACATTTTTACTCTAAAAAAAAATTCTAATTTCGACACAATTTGTATATGTTTATATTTATGTTGTATTACGTACTCATACATTTATATCAACATGACTATACATTTATATAATATATAAAGGTACAACAAATATAACTAAAAAGTATTACTAAAATAATTAAAGGTATGGCTAATATAATTAAAATATATGAAAAATATTAATAGTTGTCTAAAAATAGGTTAAGGTACAACTAAAAACTTTAAAGATATGACTAACATAATATAAAGGTAGGATTAACATAACATAAAGATACAACACCTAGGAGCGAATTTGGGTGGGTTTGGGCGCACCCACCCAGACGCATGGAGGTGCGTTGGGACGGGTTTGGATCGAGTCGGGTCGAGTGCATGTATCTATGATTCATGCACCAGGTGCATAAAAGTCTTTGCGATAATAAATAAGGTTACTTTCAATTTTGGTCATGTATGTTTGACCCTTTCCATTTTTTACAACCAAGTATATGTTTTCAAATTTTGGTCCTGTATGTTTCGACCTTTTCCAATTTCAATCCAATTTTGGTCGAAATTTTTGAAATTGCCGATGTCACGTGAGATTTTCTAACGGCCATTCGATCAAAATTGGATTAAAATTGAAAAAAAATTGAAATATATTGGACCAAAATTTAAAAACCTAACTGAAATTGGAAAATTTTAAAACATATGAACCACAATTGGAAAATATGTGACTAAAATGTAAATTAAACCTAATAAATACACTCAATTTTTAAATTCTATCGAACCGTTACTCCATTTTGTCATAACTATGGTTTAAGGAAATGACTAAGATTAAAAATTGTTATCTAACACTTCTTTCATTTCATTGTATTGGATAATTAATGGCTAAGATTAAAAATATTATCTAACACTTCTTTCAATAGGGTTAATTACATTTTTCAACTTGTATTAAATTATTTTTTTTACATTTAAATTTTTTTTTTTCTCCAATCACATCCTATACTATACGTTTTGTTTACTTTTGTAACCTCCGGTCAATACTTTCCTGTGAGAAAGCCCACGTGATTTTCACATGCTAATTTAGGGTTATTTTTGTCATTTGCACTTCTAAGACATCGGTAAATTCGATTCATCAACTACTTTCAATGGTAAGGAGATCTAATTTTTTGTTTGAACCTCACCGTTAATTTTCATTTGCTCAAATAATTTGCAAAAAAAATGTGGAAAAAATTAGGGAAAAAATCACTTTTGAAGGGGGTGTTAGTTAATGACCTAAAAAATGATGAAAATAACCTTCAATTAGCACATAAAAATCACGTGAGCATTTTCTCATGGGAAAATATTGGTCGGAGGTTGCAAAAGTAAACAAAACGTGTAGTATATGTTGTGATCGGAGAAAAAAATAATTTATGATGCAAAATTAAAAAATGTGCATATTACAGGTTGGAAAATGAAATTAACCCTTTTAGATAATGCAATTTATGTCAAATTGATGATTTGTTGTTTTTTTATTACCAAAAAACAATTGATACATTTTTAACTAGATTTAACTCCATCTAGTTTGTCGTAGAATTTTTTTTATTTAATCATCTATATTAATAATGTTCATTAAGGGTATATATAGTCAATTTATACACATAATTATACATATGTTAAATATTTTTTTATCTTTGTAAAACAATTTTATAGGACAGATATTATGAAAGTGATGAAACATTTATAATTATAATCTATTTCGTTGTACCTGTTGTTTTTGGATTATCAAGAGTATTTTCAAGTTTCGCATGTTTTGATTTTTGGGGTGATATATCTCTTCTTAGGTTACATTAATCAATCCAACTAAAATACGAGTTTTTAGATTATCAAGAGTCTTTCAAGTTTCACCAAGGTCTTGATTTATGGGGTAAGATATCTTTCTTAGAGTACATTAATCAATCCAACTACAATATGATAATGTAGCCTTTGTTCTATGTATATTTTACTTATTAAAAAAAAACAAAACTCTTGATCTTTGTAAAGCAAGACAAGTAAAATGGAACAATGGGAGTAGATATAATCATACATATAAAATAAGTGCATTACAAATTATTTAATTTTTGATAACTCTGATTAATGTCTGACTAGTTTGGAAATAACTATCCGACTCCTCTAATGCTGCCATATAAATGGTGGAGAGATGTGCTTCCATTGATATCACTATTAAGGTCTACTCATGAAGCAAAAATGTATTTTGTTCTCTAGAATTCAAACTCATACCTATATTTTGCAACCATCATTTTTGTCATCTAACACACCGAGTGATAAATAAATTATAGTTATTAAAAAGATAGAACAAAATAGAGTAATTGTAATACATAGGCCCCACATTGTAACCACTAGAGAGAAAGAGAGAGGTGCAATTGTAAACCTAAAGAAAGACCAAACAATAAAAAAAGAAAACAAAAGAAATAGAAAGAAGCTTTCACTTCCTATACATGCATATATATGGTAGAAAGAAGTTGGATGATTTTGAAAGTTAAAGGTTTAGAGAAAGACTAATAGTGCAAAGCTAAGGTAGCATAAGTTGGATTTGTGAAGAAGCATGAAATCAATAGGAAGAATTGAATGTCAATGCTGTTGCCATCTCCTTAAGAAACATAACCACATCATCAGATGAGTTAAGCAAATACCGAGCATTTGTACGAGTCCGCCCAACAGCACAAGAATAATAGTTCTCCTTTTTCAGATCGAGCACGTTCCAACAAGTGTTATTTTCCGGTTTGCTACCCCCAGAGCTAGACGCCTCGTTTCCTGTCGATTTCTTGTCAGTGTTCGACCCATGCAGCAGATGATTACTCTTTCCTTGAGACTTGGAGCTGTTTTTACCTGAGGCAAGTTTTGGAACTGGCCTTTTTTCACTCCCATGCTTAGTTGCATCACTTGTTTTGCTTCTTGGTACACCCGTTGCATGAGGGGGAAGCTCTGGTTCGAAAAACGTGTATATGTCTTCATCCTGAAGCAAAGACAGAAGAAATAATAAGAAAAGAAAAGAGTAGTAGAAAATGGCCTTCTTAGCATCTAATGCATAGCAAATCCAAAGTTTTAATGTTGAATAGTTGAATAGCTGTATATGAATGATAGACCAAAAGCTTCTAGCTTGTAAGTAATGTTATGTCTTTCCAAATGTAAAACAGAATTTAACAACACATAAGTACTAAGCATATGGTGTTGAACTTAGCTTATTCAAATTTGAATTATTTGTAACAAAATAGAACCCTACTTAATGCAATGACATGATGCTTTTCTTTTATTTATTTATTTTTCATATTTTTGTTCGATTTCAGTCAAATTTTGGTGAATTTTGTCGGAAAATGTTACGTGTCAAATTCTTATTGGTGGAATGCCGGAATCAAAATCATAATAAGAATTTGACACAAGACATTTTCCGGCAAAATTCAAAATTTTCGGGCAAAATTGGATTGAAATCGGACAGATTCTTAAATTTTGAGAATAAATTAAAAATCGTGATAATTATGGGATCAAAATCTGAAGACACCATAATTATGAGACAAAAATGATTTTAACCCAACGAGGGAAAAATAGAGTGACGTTTCGAGTCTATTCTGGCACTTGGCTAAGGCACTTGTCAACAAAGTAATTCTATAGAATACCCATGTATGACATGCTCAATTTAGGAAAGAATAGAAAACATACCTTTCCTAAAAAATGTCCAATGCACAAGACATAATCTATTGGGGTACATATGGCTTTACTATGAACAATCTCTCCTAGTATACGATCAATGGCTGCTCCCTGTAAACAGGAAGAGGTGAAAGACCAGGAAAACAAAATCAGTCATCATTATAGTCAAAGAATTACATTAGCTATCAAGGTATCCTGCAAATAATCAAATTCCGAAAGTTCAAGTAACTACCTTAGAGACACCAACTGCTCGCACCTCAACTGAGCGACTTCCTTGAACCACATCAACAGACGAGTTAGATATTGGGCTAGTCCAGAGATGTTGCAGCATGTCTCTAGCTTGTAATCGTCCAAATTCAACATCTGGCATTAGAAAAAGAAACCATAAATTTTGGAAAGAAAAAAAAAAGTCAGAAATGGTAATGCTTGAATATTAACATAATCGAACTCCTTACCTGAATATTTATAGTTCCATAAAAGTGAAGTTTCACGCTGCTCGAAATGTGATCTCGGGGTTCTTTCAGTAAAATATTCGATAACTTGCTGCAAAAGATGTCAGAATCACCAAATCAATAATTTGGAGTTGAGATGAGCATGCAATTGATGACAAGATAATCACACCTACCCTTACACTGTCAACCCAATCCATATTTAAGTGCTCTGGCATTGTTGTCATCCATTTTCCTTTTGTAGATCGTAGGAACATCCCGTTCTCAGCTGCCAACCACATATCATACTCACCAAAGTTCTACAAAAAAATATTATTTCATAAGTTAGGCAGACAACATATATGGCAAGAGCAAATGATAGATGACGCACATCATCGAGGACAATTCTGTCACTTCCACTAAGGACCACAATTGTTGTATTTGGATCACTACAAAGAATTGTGAGAGGCTCTTTCAGATCAGGATGCAATTTAAGTTCCATTTCTTTGATCTGATCACCCCCTCTACTTCCAGGAGTATCAATTGGTTCGATTAGTGCAGAATTAAACCCCTGTACAGAAGTAAATAAACAAGTAAAACTATATCAAATGATCAACTTAAAAAATAATAATAACAATGACCCAATGCTTATCATCTTTCCACCATCCCTAAGGGAGATGGCTTAGGAGACCGATTACCACTGAAATGCTAACATCAGTACCCGTACTAGAAGAGGAAAAAGAAAAAAAAAAAGTTGACAAGCATGGTACACTTCCCCAACATCAACCAGAGTTCTACTACATAAAAGAGATCTAAATATAATATTGAGCAAGTCTCTATTATAGACATACACAACATTACAGCTTGTTCGCCGTTGAAAATTTCTAGTATGGAAGATTTTTGTTATTTAGAGACATAACAAGACGCAAAAGAAGATGGTGAAAGCATTTACTGTATAGAAATCTAAACAGACTCAGACACCAATGGACACTTGGCAACTGATAGTGTATACATTAGTTCTCAGCTTTTGATTTTGTGCTTCAAGAACTATTAGCTGAGACAAATGTGAAGGATATTCACAACAGTCAAACAGTATCCAGAAAAAAAAAATCACTTGTCAATCATCAATAATTAATCATTGATATTGCTCATTCTGCCACTCTAGGAAAAGCGAAAAGCATTAAAGATTTGATATACACCATGTTCCTTTTGCCCTCCTGAATGGAAAGATAATATATATATTCCCGTTTGAGTAAAAGATATTCTACTTGCTGCATTTCAAAAACAGGTAATAAATTGTATGACTTTTAATTCTTAAACATATATGGGTGGTTACTAATTTTTTCCGCTTTACTAAATTTTAACATTTCCAGTTTTATTTCCTTTCAGTTGGGACAATACTTGTGAAAGTTTGATTTGATCCATTGCTGGCACTTATGTTCTTTATCCAATGTACACGATAAGTATCATATCAATAGCAAGCAGGCATATACCTCTCAAACAATTAAATGTAAATTTTATTCTGAGACTAGTTATTTTGTTTTGCCATGACTTCGAAAATAAGAAAGATAGGTTCTGAAAAGTAAATCACACGAAATGGACAGAAAGAGAGCTTACTTTAACTGGAAATGTAATCAATGAGAAACATCAAAGCCAGACAGATAATTTGACTCTCATAATAAACTAAATATAGCATTAATCAATAAAAACATCGTACAGCATGTTTCACAGGATTATAATGAAAAAAATTATTCACCTTTCGGATGCTTCTGTTTGAAATTTAAAACTCTAACAATAAAATTGAGCATACCAATATAAGTAAGCGATTATTAGACTGCAGGTAACTCCTGACCGCATCACTGACGACAAGTTGCGGCGGAACTTTTTTTATTCTCTGCTGAGCTTCAATAACAGTATCATTCAGTTCGCTGCAAGCATTTATAGAGGAGAGCTTAGATCTCAGGTAAACACGACAGCCATCAGGACAAAAGATCTGCAAATATTATATTTCAATAACTAAAAAAAACAGAGAAAAAATACTTTTAAGTAACCAGGGGCGGTTGATTAACTTAGCAGCCTCATACATTACATCCCAAAGGATCACAAATTAGCAATCACGTAATTTAGCACGAGTTGAAGAAAGTAGATTGAGTGAGCTCAGACAGATGTCAGATTTTGCAAATAAGGGATAAATTGTCTGAGTGAGTTCTCAAATAGATCCATCCAAATAAATGGAATTTACTGACATGAAAATACATGTGCCAAGATTATGCACATTGTGCTAATTGAAGTATAATAAAAATTTCACCTGTTTGGAGGCTTCAAGAACATTAAATTATCAGGCTTGCACTAGTTTAAGGTCAAATGCTCAAAAGAATCCAGCACAAGTTTTTTTTTAATATTCAAATTATCTTAGAAGTCAAAATATTCAGATGAAAAAGCAGAATACATAATATACATGGGAAAAGGCTACAATAGCTCTTCAAAGGGGGTATAATAAATGAAGGAGTTGAGCAGAGGGCTATATTGGATGAGGGATCACAGGTTACAACCGATACTGGGTTCTAATTCATATCTATATTAAATATTCAAATGTCTTCTCACTCTGACATCATAAAACTTTAGGCTATGTTTTTTTCTAGTTTTCTGTGGACGGATTTCAGATGTCAAAATCTGAAATCCCCATTTGTTTTATAATTCAAAATTCTCCATCCACTAATATCCTATCCTATAAATTTACCTACATCAATTATTACCAACGCATTTTCACAATAGAATACCTACACCAACCATTACAAACAGCAAATTTTCACAATAAATAATACAAACATCAACTTTTTCTAGATATGATTTGACATCTACAATATCATCCTACCATGTACAATCCAAAACAAACATACATTTTTCATTATTCATCTTTATTACATCCAGAATTACAAATTCGGATTTTCCCTTACACCCTCCAACTAGAAACAAACATAGCCTAAGTGACGGGGTCATTCGACATGATATCACATCAGCTAGGCCCATTAAAAAAGAAATATTCAAGCCCTGCATCCACCCATTATACTATGAACATATATTCTAAATAATAAGCATCATAGAAAGATTGTAATATTAATAACTACGACCAAAAACATGTATTCATCTTACAATCAGCAAGCATGATATTAAAAAATCAGACAGCTGTTTCTTTTGTATTTAATATAGACATCACTTGACCACCATGTGTTTTCTCTTTTCTTTTGACATTAAAAGGGAAAATTAGGTGCATATGTACTACTAAGTTAGTAACATTGTTCACGTACTTCTTTTAAGGTCGGATTTATTTAATCTAGATAAGTGTTTGAAAACGAAAGAACTCCTCCAAACCTCAGCAAAATCACAGGGAAAGGTGGCGACAACAAAAGGACAATGGTTTGATGAGAACAAAAACCAAACAACTATGACAAAAATGAATCCGAAGGTATAAAAGAAACCAAACATCCACTCAACTGCAAATCATTAATAGTGACAATATCACCTATACGTATAATTCTTAATTGCTATTGTAGGGATTGAACAAACAAAAATCACTTAATTCTCGACTTGATATTGAGCTAAACATTCATTTGAGCTCAATTTGTCAACATGACAAACAAGCTTATAAACCTTTTCAGTATATGAAGCTTGGCTCAAGTTAGGCTCAAGCTTGGCCCGATTAGTGCAAATAATAAGATGTAAAGATTGACCAAATTGATTGAGCACTATTCAAGTTTGGTTAAGTTCTACCAAACTTGATTCATTTAATAATGATACCAAGCTCATACAAAACTTTTGAGGCTCCATAATATTCAAAGAAGCTTGATATATATGTTTGACTCGACTCAAATTGTCACAAAGCCTTGTCTATACATCCGGGGAAGGCTCCCAAAGGGTCTGTTTGCAATCCGTCCCCCGGCCGGCATGCAACGAGCTGCTCTCGTTATGGGAGTAGCTCAAGCAGTTTTCTTACAACTGACAAGTTCCAGAGTGGGACACTCATGCCCAGCCCTCAACCAATCATTTTCGCAAGGTTAAGGATCCATTTGGCCGACTTTCCTTGTCTGCATTGTTCCATTAATCGGCGACAATTCTTATCCCAAACTAATGGAATATCGACCAATGAAAATACTTCAAATGGTTCCTTGCAAACTCTATGAGGTACGAGTTTGGACATCATCCTTTAGGAAACATAGTTCAGGATCAAATATATTGCAAGGTTTAGAAGAATGTGCTAGAAATGTATATGTAACAGCAGTTAAGTACTTTATTAGAAAAACCATCTCAAAAGATCTCCTAGAGATTTTCACGACAGTATTTCAGTAATTTCTCATGCATTGTCATTATTATGTTCGATTGCTTGATCATGGAACTACACACAAATTGCAATATCATCTAGAGGGAATTTGGCTAAGTTAATATGAGGCATCTTATAAGCAAGCTCTTCCATCTTATAAGATGCTTTTGGAGCTTACAGAACGTTACATCTTATTTTCCTAAAAATAAGTTATTGAAGTGTTTGGATAAAATAAGAGGTTATAGAGCTTTCTAAATTTAAATCAGATCATAGAGCTTTTAAAATAATAGTAATGGTGCTTTTTTCAATTGTCTGGTTCTCAAATTACTGATAAGAGAGAAGAGCAAAACTAGACTCTCTCATCGAATAGTATAGGAACAGAGACTTTTGAATCATCAAAAGTTTTTTTGATTTTGTTGGGTTATTTTGAAAAGTATATTTGACAAAACTCTAGCCTTTTAATTTTTATGATTCATTCAAGGTATATTTCTTTCTCTACAAGTACAAATACTGTGAATCTTGTATCGCATAGAGAAGTTCCTAATGTCAATCTGTCATAATGACGAATGGAACAGCATAGAAGGTTCAAATAAGTTCAAGATCAGAAAGCCAAGCAAACTGTTCAACAGAGAAATAGAACTTACAAAACTGCCTAACTAACAGAAAAGGAAAAGGTTTATCTCCCTGAGAAAATGCATCATATAACCACGGAGGCTTTATCTCAAATTTTGGATTGCCAGCTGATGATGTTCCTTTCTATTGAATGGGGACATAAAATAGAAGTTAGTAAACAGGGGTTATGCAGGTAAATGAGGTGAGGTCCGGGATGAGTACATGACAGCTTAACCTTTTTTTTTTTTCTTAATCTTACTGTGACTTAATAGAAAGTTACTAGGAAAAAGGTTGGCATGAGAAGGAAAACAACCTCAAGAAAGAAAACTGAGGGGTTCTCAGGAGTGTAAGTGTGATGCAAAATGTTGATCGCTCAAGGACAAAATGACTTAAAGAATAGCCACAAGGTTGGCTTCCAAGTCTAATGGCACCAAATTAGTGCATAATCCACAAGATTGTGTCAATTCTGCATGCCTATTTAGATTTTCTGAGGGATTATATCATCATACAGTTTTTCATCACATTTAAATTAGTGCATAATGACAGTTTTTCATCACCCGTTTATAGGCATGTGTTTACATTACTGGGTCTCCAAGGAAACAAAGCAAAACCATGAAAAGACTCAAGTTAGGATGCATCTTTTACCACAGAAAGATGTGCAAAGGAACTAAAAATTATAAATGCAAATGCCATCAGGAACCTAATCTGCATAAGCATATTTCAAAAAATTTAATCCTTACCTCCATCGAGCTAAATCCAACTCAAAGCCAAGAATAATCTCTCACCCTCTTTCTAAATTCTTCAGCTTTTCTCAGATCTAAATATGTTAAAAGATCCACCAGGATTTATGATGCAACAAAATGAGATATCCTTATGGAGTTCCTTTATAGTATAGATGCCATAAATTGCTTAAGATGAAATGTAAAGATGAGAGAAAGAAACAGTTTACTAACTTTTATCACAGTTTTGTGTTTGTATGTCTTTTAAAGATCTTCCAAATGACAAAGTTTTTGCTTATGATCATTTATTAGCCCACAAACATTATTTTGATTTGATGCTCCTGCAGAGGATGTGGTGAAAAGACCTCTACAATCCCTTGAGTTCCTCTTATGTAGATCATTCCCACCAGTTATCAGGCATATTCAAAACCATCTCATTATTTACACACCTTACAAAGAATTCAGCCCACTGTTGAGCAGTATGAGTTGTCACATGCTCAAAGTTATGCCGGTGACGTTTCTCTCTTTCTTCAACAGGCATATTCAAAGCTTGGCCGATAGCAGCAGCAACTTCTGTGATATTCCAAGGATTTACGAGAATTGCTCCAGCACCAAGCGACTGTGCAGCTCCAGCAAACTACAAGTAAACCAGCTAATGAATAAATCTGTGATAATCAATGGATAAAATAGGTAGAATCAATAGAAAAAGGAAATAAATAATAAATGAATAGACAAATAAAATATTGAAAATTTCCTTAAAACAAATTATATATGACCAGCCAGTGATATTTTACACTAAAAAAACAACAACAAAAATAAAACAAAAAAAGGTTGCCAGGAATTTCAATTGATGTATGCAACTTTAGAAAGAACCAGAGGAATGAAGTATCTTTTGCATGCTAAGCTTGTTGAGATCAAAAGAGGTCTGAAGTTTTTTCAATCTTCAAACAACAATACTTTTTTCAACTTTAAAAACAAACATATATCTGCTGCCAATGATTACAAGTTGATTGAGATATACCATGCAACAGTTTATAGGTACCAAAAAAATTTACAGAGAAAGATAATTACTTCACTGAGGATAAGAACCCCTTTCTTGGAATTTTGACATGCTACAAACTCATAGCTGACAAGATTCATTCCATCCCGCAAGGAGGTAACAAGTGCTACATCTGACAAATCACATAGGGCGGCAAAATTGGCACCATAAGTAAAAAAGGATAACAATAGACTAATTAAAACTGCAAGTTTTGGTATGATTTGCAACAGATTTGAGCCTCCAAGCAGAGGCAACAATTTGAGATTTGTAATACAGCGTCAGTGCTTGGTTGAAGCACTTTTGAACTAGGTTCATTCATTTCAAAATGGAAGTAATCTATAATTTTAGAAGACTAGAAATTTATGTAGGTGGGAGTGATTATTACCAGTTACAGCATATAGCGCACACAAGGCATGGAAATCAAGGGAGCGATCCTGCAGTAAAATCAAAACTTCACTTCAGATATTTCTAGATCTCATTGCAGACTTGATATCCAGAGTATTTGCAGCATGAAGGGTGCATCAGTCATTGATATAAGCAAAATAAAAGGAAATCTTGGAGTAGAAATCAAAACTGCAGATGATGTACATGACACTGAATGTGATGATTTTCAATTTTTTTCTAATTTCTTCAACATTGAAGTTCAGAAGTGCTTTAGGTCATATGAAATTTTAAAAGCTTACATTTCAAATGGTATAAGAATTTAAATGAACTAGAATCGGAAATCTGTAGATGGAATGCCAAGACAGTGTTAGAATCTATAAGACAAAATTTGCTGACTTGAGTCCATGATAAATGCAAAACACTAAAAGTAATCATCAGAAGATTCATACAGTCATCAGGTAATTGAAGAATATTTCATCAGTATACGGATGCGTCCATGAGATTAGTAAGATAGAAACAGAGAAAATTTGTGCTGATTTTGTCAACGGTATTGGTACTTAAGCAGCATAAACCATATCATTAATGTCTGATAGCTAGAACTCTAACCAGATGATGAATCGGAACCGCAGTCAAAGTTCCAAATCTTCCATTGACCCTCCCAACAATTTCATGAACCTGACTTGTTAGTTTTTGATCTACATAACAAAGAGAAACAAAATGAAATGTAATGGAATGAGAAAAGCACACAATAATTAGCATAACCTAAAAAAAGTAACATATAAACAAATAATTTAATAAATAAATATAAGGAAAAGAAAAATATAGAGAAGCCACCATAAGACCATACATTCAGGAACATCTGTTCTTGTTGGTACAGCAATTTGCAGCAAAACCACCTTATCATGCCAGTCTGGATTTTCCTCTAGAAACTTTTCAAATGCAAGTATCTTTTGTGGTATTCCTTTTATCATATCAAGGCGATCCACACCAAGCATTACCTGTAACAAATTAGAGTTCAAACTCAATGGAAGAAACTATCGAGAAATATCAAAGAAATCACTAAGTAGAGATGGGAAAGATTGAGTTGAATTTAAAACTCTGCCCTAGATTGACCAAGTAAAAAATTCACTATATTGATTAGCTTACGCTTCCTCTTTCTTAGAATGTGTTGATTTTGTAAGTGAAAGGACTGAAATCTAATCAGACAAAAATTCGTTAACTTAATGGTTCTCAAATTTGGGGAATGCGAGACAAATGCTTTTGAATGCTGGCCTAAAGAGTGTGAAGAAGAAAAGGATTGCTAGAACAAACCTTTCTTCCAGAAAATCGTTCTTTCAATTCTTTAATGTGTTCCTGGACTTGGGGAACGTCAAGAGCAGAGATGAACCTTTCTGAATCAATTCCTATTGGAAACTGCATTTCACAGATGAATACGAAAAAATAAAGGCATATTTTATGAGTAAATAATTTACAATTTTTTGGACTGGTGATGTGCTTTAAAATTAATGAAGGAGCAAATGGATTATTAAGAACAAGGCAACTTCTAAATAAATTCATTTCAACATACCGCAGCTACACGAGTCAGTCTACCTTGATCCTCTACTCCTTCAGGAGTACCTTCAAATCCGAGAATACGAGTACTAGCACTTACAAAATGTCTCGCATAATCATAGGTGTGGAAACTGGATAAAGATTTCAGTTAATGTGTAAGAGAGTTCCATATAAAGTGAAGAAAAGTCCTCGGATACCAGACGTCATTAAAATAAAGCACATTGAATATGTGTAAGGAAAAATCTGTAGTAAAAAAATAAAAGGCTTGATTTTCCTTACAGATTAGTCATTCTATGTTATAACTGAATCAATAATAAGGAGGTCAAATACTAGATAATGTGATTAACTGTTAGAGAGGTGATCATATTACCCAACCAAATCTGCAGCTAGAACTGCGCGTAGTAGCTCTAATCGGGATGGCAGAGTTCTGTGGATTTCAGAAGATGGAAAGGGAGTGTGTAGAAACCACCCAACTTTCATCTCAGGGTTATATTCCTTGAGGAATTTTGGTAGAAACATCAGATGGTAGTCGTGACACCAGACAATATCACCGGCTTGGTGGTGTTCGTTAACCACATCAGCAAACATTTGATTTGCCTTCTTGTACGCAGAAAACTGTGACTGAAAACTCCTTGTAGTCGCAAGGCGGTCTTCTTGTGGAAGTCCAAGATAGTGGAACAGAGGCCATAAAACGTGGTTGCAATATCCATTATAATACTGATGAACAATCTCTTCATCTAGGAAAACAGGGATGCACCTCTACATTGACCCAAAAAAGAAAAGACATATAAAGAGCAATATCCTCAAAAACAGTGGTGCAAAATTGAAATGATTTTAACTCCCAGAATCCGAAATGTTCAAATGTGTGCTTTGTTATATTTATGGCCAATAAAAACCAAAATCCAAAAATGTTTACCTTCTCAGCCAGAGCTGCAGTGAGCGCCTTCTGCCCAACCTCATCTGGCACGTTCACACCCGCCCAACCAATCCATCGTGCTTCAAACTCCTTCACACCTGCAACAAGTGGTAATGGAAAGCACTAAAGCAAATATATATAACATATATTATCAGTTAATGACCACATAATTAAAGTCCTAATGCGAATGAAAACGATCAAGGGCCAGTAACAAGAAGAGCACAGAGCAAAAACTCACCCAGAAGAGCACTCACAAGACCCCCTGCACTTATCTCAAGTGACCAAGAATCTTCACCTCTTCTCACAGCAGATACAGGGAGTCTATTAGCAACAACCAACAATCTCTGTTTAACAGGCGTTTCCATTCCTTCATTAGGAGTGAGTGCAGCTCCTTCAGACCCGAGTTCTCGATCGAGGGATGCAGAGAAGTCATGATCAGAAAGCTCAAGCCCTCTGCTTCCATCAGTGCCATCAGAGATTCTGCTTCTTCTCAGCTCTCTCTCTCTCAAGAGCCTCCCAACCCGAGTGTTGAGAACTAGTGAGTTGTCGTTGTACTGGCTCCCAGGCATGTTGGCAGTCTGAAATAACACCTCCGAAATGTGGTTTAATACAGGTGAAGTATGCCACAAAGCAATCGCCCTGCATTTTGATTACCATAAATTCAGAAGTACTCACACCAGAAAGCCTCTAAATAATGACAACAGGGATAAGTAATTGCAAATTGTTCTGCAGATATGGTAAATTCATCAAATCCCTCTCAGTATAAGCTTGCTTTCTGAAATGAAAGCCAATATCAAAGGGCATTTCGCAATTTACTCAACAAAATAACAAATTTCTGAAAGGGCTCGAGGAAGAGATAACAAAGAAATGGGATTCACAGAATTGCTGTGAGGAAAATGGGGTCTACCATCTACCCATCAAATCCCCAACATCAACACCCACATTTCTGAACCCGATGAAGAAAAACACACATGCTTATACATACATACATACACACACATTCCCAGAACACATAAAGAAGCAAGAAAGAAGAGAGACACTCAAACGCCAGCATTCAAATTCTGGAGTAGACAAAAACCCAAACACATTGCATGCAGGAAATCGCAGACCAGTGTCTAACAAAAACTCAAACACATTACAACCAGCTGCACAACAAACCATAGAAACAGCACAGAATCGAGGAAATTACCAGTTCGCAACTCTCTCAACAGTCTCTGAAAAGCGCGGAGTGAGAACTAAGAAAGAGAGAAGGATTATTTATGGAGAGAGAGAAAGTAACGAAGGGACGGTGGTTGAAAGACACTCCGGGTGGCAGAGATATAGCGTAGGCAGAGAAATGAAGAAAGCGAGGACAAATCCTCGTGTAAGCTCCACAAGCGATGGCGAACGTCACAGCCATGCAGATGAAACCAAAGTTTTTCAGCCACCGGAAAAAATATCAAACAGCGTGATGAAATTCTCTTGCTAGCTGCGGAAAAAGCTAGCTTTGCTTACGAAAGAAGAGAGAAGAAAAAAAAGTAAATTGGAGATGGCGAAGCGGCGTGGGTATGCTTCATAAATTTCGCTTCAGTATCAGCGTCATGGCATCCGCCATGGAATGGGATTAGCAGAGAAAGGTTTGCTGAGGCTAAGGTTGATGCTCATCGGCGTATGATTAGTTCCATTAATTGTATGTGTTTTATGTCACAATTGTACATTATTATGGAAATGAGTAGTTTTGGTATCTAATTGAAATTGCAGTAGAAACTTAATATGGGAGTGGATTTTTCAGTTTTTGGTCCCAATGGGATTCTATTATCCATAGTTTTTTCCTTTTTTCCTTTTTGGAATGAGGCCCAGTGGGGAGGATTAGGCTTTATTTTTGGAGTGTTTGGGACAAATTAATTTGAGTAGGTTTTGTGTGATACTGTTTCACGGATTGCATTTATGAGATGGAACGGGTTCGAATTGAGTATTTTTTTGTGTATTAAGTAATATTTTTCTATATATCACATAAGAGTAAGTCTCCTGTACAACCGTCGCATGTGCGACGGTCAAAAGTATGTGATTTTCGGGCATAAGTATGTGATTTTCGGGTATAAGTATGTGATTTCAAGGCATACTTATGGTCGAAAAAGACATACTTGTCAAAATGCATACTTATGGTCTAAAAAGGCATACTTATGGCCGAAAAAGGCATACCCGTCGCACATGCAACGGTCTCACATGAGTTTTTGTGATCACATAATACTTTTTAAATTATATTATGTAGTATATGAACATATATAATATAAAAGTATTATCTAATATATAGATAAAGTATTATTTACTACATATAAAAATATTACATAATTGTACGAGAAAGAAGAGCGTTTGTATAGCTTATGATCCACGCGTTTTTTAGCGACTCGACCCGACATAAAAGTATTACATATTTTTTTATAATCCAACTCAACTCAAAACGCATCATATAATACAAAATATTACATAATATGTAGAAAAGTATTACCAAACACACACAAAAATATTACATATTTTTTTATATTCAATTCGACCCCAACCCGTTTCATGAAATGAAATTTGTGAGACGATGTCATCCAAACTTTACCAATTAATTTTATTGGAATGAAATTTTATACTTTAGAATCTCGTTTTACCTACTTTATTTACTTATGTGGAATCTTTTCTAATGAATGAAAGTATTTTTTTAAAAAAAACTAAATACAAATCAAATATGGACAATCACCTTTTCTTTTTTTTCTTTTTTTTGAGTTTTTACAAATATTTTCATTAAGTCCCTAACTAAAGGGTTAATTGCAGCAACCCATTAAGTTATTAATGATCTTGCACATAAATTATCGAAATTTTTTTCCGATATTAATATATAAATTATACGGATCTAACACTTATACCTCCAAACTGATTTTCCGACCATTTTTCACGGGATTGTGACATGTGACTTGCACGTGACATATTTTCAAAGGTTTTTTTTATCCAAAAATATTTAAATTCTTATATTAAAAAATAGTCATTAAATATGTAGTCGGAATATAACGACTCAATTGTTTTGATTAAAAAAACCCTTAAATATATGTCACGTGCAAGTCGCATGCCAAAATCCGATAAAAAATGGTTGAAAAATTAGTTTGGTGTTTTAAATATCAAATTTGTATACTTTATATATACTAGTGCCACACAAAAAAAAAAAAGACAAAAAATTTTATACATCTCTTACATGGATTTGAGTTCCATGCACTCGGGTCGACCCGACCCTTCAAGCACAAATACACGCCACCATGTGTCGCCAAGTTCGGGCCCAAACTCGCTCCATATGTTGTACATTTATGTTATGTTAGTCATATCTTTTAAGATTTTTAGTTGTACCTCGGCATTTTTTTAAACAGACATTAATATCTTTCATACCTATTAATTATACTTTTTAGTTTTGTTAGTTGTACTTTTATATATTACATAAAAGTATGATTATATTAATATAAATGTATAAGTAATATCATATAAAGGAATATATGTAGAAATTGTGGTGATATTGTTTTTTATTTTCAATTTTTTAAAGTTAAAGTATTAACTAAATGTATGATATTTGTACATAAAGGTAAGATTAATATTGTATAAAAGTCAGCAGGTTTTTTTTTAATTAAAGTATTACATAAAAGGGTATAATATTTGTACATAAATGTATGACTAATATAATATAAAAGTTAGAGTAAAAAAAAACGAGAATTTGGGTCGGTTTGAACCCGACCGTGTGTGTGTGTATATATATATATATATATGCATCAAATGCACAAGAAACCAACTCTAAAAAAAATTCAATAATTTAAGTGTAAAATTATTAATAATTTGATGAGAATAATGTAATTAACCCGATCCCTAAAATATATTCTACTATTTATGTTATTTGCCTTATCTTTTCGTCCAGAAATTAATGGAAAGAGTGAAATATTACCAAACCTCCCATCTCTAGTCCATTTCTATTCAATTTGATTAAGATTTATATTTAATGTAGAAAATTTATACTGTATTTTTATTTAAAGTTGTTGATTGGAAAATGAGGATATGAGAATTTTAATGAACTGTAAGTAGAGGTATATTATGTCAAAAAAACATTTAGTATGTTTAAATGGTTCAGATTTTCTATTATATTTTATGTTTCATAATATTTAAAATACATCATATGTTAATTAATGATGTTACACACGATGTGTGGTGATTATTTTGAAATAGAAGATATAATATGAGATATAATATAATATTAGATTGGAAGTACTAATATTAGATATAATATAATATTATACACACATTCAGCAATATTTATATATAATCTGTCGGCAGTGACGGACCCATGGTTGGGTCAAGGAAGGTATAACTGACCCCCTTCGAAAATTGCAAAAAAAAAATCATGGGTAGTTTCATAATTTTGTATTTTAAATAAAAAATAAAAAAAGAATAAATAAATTTGTGAATTTTCTGTTTACTCCTTATGCAGAAGAGTGTTACTTATTTTTCTTTCAGAATCAACAAAAAATCTAGCCTTCTTTTTTTACATTCCTCCCCCCTTCCATTGTCTCTCAATTTTTTCATCATCTAAACTGTTATAAATTTATGATTTTAATTTAAAAATTGTTGTATTTTTTATATTAGTTGGGCTTCCCTAATTACAAATTCTTGGTATGTCACTGCCTCTAAAATAACATGGAATAATCACTCGAACATATACATTGTTATATGTTAATAACATTCATTAATGTAGGTTTCATGTGTATATATTCTCTTCACATAGAGCTGCAAATCAAACAAAATATTCGATACTCGATTCGAAATCGTATGTTGGAAGTTTCATTTAAGCTTGATTCAATAGATATATCAAATAAGTTCGAACATATTTTTGCGTTTGGTAAAATCTAAAATTCGGCTCGAACTCGATTATTATAAAAAGATAAAACTAGTGTAAAAATATCAAACTGTTCGAACTCAACTTGAATTCGACTAGACTAAAGCTCATTCAATCTCGATTTTATTAATTATCAAACAAACTTGAACATTTATTTGTTCGGCTCAAATTATATCATTTACACCCCTATCTTCACGTCACAATTCTTTTAACACTCACACTCAGTTATTTGTAGCTCCTACTAATTACTTTCTCAACCTTATAATATATATTTTGCATCGAATACATAGATTTTTTTATTTACAATCATTGAATAATTAGTCTTATAAAAATAATTAGAATGTTATATTTTTATTAATATTATTTGTTATATTTATTGGTCTTATGTATTAATTTATTTTTATAAATGGAATTTTTAAAATAATTTAAAAGTTTAAAAGTTTAAACAATTTGAAGGGAAAATGATTTGAGGTTTCATTTTAATGAGAAATTTAGGAATTTTTCGGTGGTGTAGTCCGACAGTAGTCTGGTGACTGGAGGCAGCACCAGTTGTGGCTAGAATGAAGAAGAATAGAAGATGCAGGATTTTATTTTTTGATTTTTAATTTACATTCCACGTGGATTGATGAATGGGTTTCAATTTTAAATTTCGAGCTCCACATCAACAATCGGAAGTCCGGAAAGCCAAATCATATCCCATATTAAAACAAGTATTCCCTCCGTCCCGGCTAATTTTGCACATCTTTCCCGGCACGTGGAATAAGAAAATGTTGTTTTTTTGCCTTTTAAAGTCAACAAAATCATGCCAAAAGTAAAAATTAATTTCCTTTTCGGGGGCGTGCAAATTTACCCGAGACATCGCGAAAAGAAAAGTGTGCAAAATTAGCCGGGACGGAGGGAGTATTAGATTAAGTGTTTATAATGTTACAGTTAAAAGTTCATATTGTAATTAAAATAAGAATCTAAATTCATGTTTTTTTAATGTAATTAACCCTATAAATAAGTGCACTACTGTATCTTGGAAACTAGACTAATTAAATATACAAGCTAGTCATGTGCTATTAAAATAATTTCAACATTAAAAAGAGTTAAACTATTATGAGATCATTTTACAAATTTAATTATGTAAGAAAAGCAACTCAAAATTCATATATACGGTTTATTCTTTAAATTGGCTTATATATGCATGGTTTCAGACTTTCAGTCCTTTTCAAGCTGATGAATTGATTTTAATTTGATAACAAGTAAAAATCCACATTTTTGATTGAAAATACTTACATTTTTTTACCTTTAAACATAATTGTAGGTTGATCTGATCTGATCATATGCAATCATTAATTCATGGATATCAATTGTTGGGTTTTCCGTAGGTTTGGACACAAGTTGGATTGTGATGATTATGTTTGGATACAATAGATTGTGGTAATCTATGAATCGACAGACTTGATATGATAATTCTAAGATATGTATTTTGCATATCTTTTCTAGATTTCTTGATCAAAATAACCCAAAATATCTACCGACTTTCACTTTATGATGCATATAACAGAATTATGAGTGGCAAAGGATATTAGAGAAGATCTCATCAAAGGTGGTTATACCCAATATTGGGGAAGTTATAGGGACAGAAATGACCATTTACCCTTGTTTTCTTTTCTAGTGTTGCAAAGGAAAATCACGGAATGTACTGACTTTTGCATCAAGTGCGAGATATTTTATGAAGAATATCTCGATATTGATAAATACCATTAATTAATTGGAATAATGGATTACCAAGTCTACAAATGCAAAACATACACACCTAGATACCAACTTGTCTTCGGGGTTTATAGTCGAATGTCAAAAATAGACAAGATCATTGAAAAGTATATGGTTTTCTTTATATATATATATATAATATAGTTTTAGGTGGTTTTTCTGAAAATAAAAGAGATCAACACAGCTGGAAATAATTGACCTCCGCGAGTTGTGGCATTATTCAATTCATTTGCAATAAAGGGGTATGAGGTCAATTAATTGCATGCAGCTAGGGTGACAGTTACTCGTGTAGATGCGGGTACTCTATCCGTCCATATCCTAATAAGGTGGGTATGGGTAATTTTAAATGGGAATGAGATGCGTTTGAAAAAAAATTTAAAATCTCATTAGGATACGGACGGGTTTGGGAAGAGGCTCTCTCACCGCGGATAACCGATACCTGCCAACTTATATAATATATATGTATATAATATGTATTATGTAGTAATTGATCCTTATCACTTTTCATTAAAAAAAACTATGTACCACTAAACTAAACTAGCTAGCATTTTATGATAAAATATTCACTAAAAATCTATATAGATATATTAAATATACAAATTAAAAAAATAAAATACAAAATACTCTTTTAGATTCAAATAAAAAAATATTTATATTTGGTAAACGGGTAATGGGTGGGTACGGGTACCCGACGGGTAATGGTAATCGGGAACGGGACGGGTACATATAGTTCTAAATGGGAATGAGATGAGTTTGAGAAACATAAAATTAATAAGGTTAGGGTTAGGGTTTGAGATTTCTTAAACGGTAAGGTACCCAACCCGTTGTCATCCTTACGTGTGCGCGCGCGAAACACACACACACATACAATTGGTCTCTTGTAATGTACGACCATCACACGTGTGATAGAATTGAAGTATGTGTTTGTATTTTTCAACTATAAGTATCTATTTTACAGGTATAAGTATGAGTCATAATAAATATGCATTTTACAACGACAAATATGTGTTTTTCTATTATAAATATGAGTTTTGTAAAACCGTCGCACAGTGTAACATTTGCACATGAGTTTTTGTGAAATATATATATATATATATATATATATATATATATATATAACCACCATATGGCCTATGGGTTTAGGGTTGTGTTTATTGAGTCGAAAATCTTCAAATTTAGGAAGTAAAGAGGTTAAGTTTTACGAACATGAGAGAAAAAGTCTTCTTAATTAAATATTTAAATAAAAACATATAGAAAACACTACATATAAAGATTTGATTTTAAAAGCTATCATAAATGGTATATTTACAAAATTTTATATGAGATGGAGTTAATTAATTGAAAAACATTCTAATTTAATACTCCCTTTGTCCCGGGATAATTTGCACACTTTCCTTTTTGGGGTGTCCCTGGATAATTTGCACGTCCTCGAAAAAGAAAGTAATTTGCACACTTTCCTTTAATTTGTGTTGACTTTTCAACTCAAAAAGCAAAAAACAACACATTTTCTTATTCCACGTGCCGGGATGGGTGTGCAAATTATCCCGGGACGGAGGGAGTAATAATAATAATAATAATAAATAAAAACAAAAAAAATATTAAAAAATAATAAATAAACTGTACATAGAAACATTCCTGTTGTATTTAAGTACATTTTATGAAAAAAGGTAATCTGTATTTATGATCTTTGAGGTGTAGCACAAATATACCAACATATTGGATTAGTACAAAGTTGCTTTGTATATGATTTTATTAAATATTGTAAAGGATGTTAGACAATTTTTTTTTAACCTTTTCTTTTTAATTAACCCCATAAAATCATCACATTAGTATAAAAGGGACGACAGAGACAGAGAGGATTCATGTATAATTTTAAGTCCTCGCCGAACGATGAGAAATTTGTCAAAATTTCAAAATTCAATGATGATATGGACAAATGACGACTTTATTTCGATAAATATTTAGGTTGAAATTATACTTATATTGGATATTTTTGAAACATATAAGACTAACTTAAAACTTTTGAATTAGTAGGACTAGTTTTAAATAAACACTAGGGTTTTTTTTTTCAACACTAGGTTACATAACTAGTTTTGAACTTTAATATGTCACTAGTCGCACGAAATTGAGAAATCTAAATATATATCTTTTACAATAAATTTTATCAGCTGATAATTATCTTTCCATACACAATTCCTTATTGAACTGCATCAGTTGGATAAAAAAAAGGAGAATTCCAGATTATATTCTGTAGAACATTTACCACCAATTGAATTGAATTAACTATATATCATGAAAAATAAGGTAAATATAGAGAAGTGAGCACAGTAAAAAAAAATTATAAAACGGATATTCCATTTACATAGGTTCACACACACACACACATACACACACATAATATATATATATATATATATATATATATATATATATATATATATATATAACTAGTATATAGGTCCCGTGCGATGCACGGGTAAATAAAAATTATTATTTTGATATTTTGATATGAAAATGTTGAACACAAAATAATATATTATTTGAGATTAATTTCAATATAATATGTTACCCGTGTGATGCATAACCATAAAATTTAAATATTTTGAGGTTAATGTAAAAATGTCAATTTATGGAAAAATCAAGTTCTTAATAATATTTCAATTTCATTTGTTAATCCGTGTGATGCATGGTATATAAATTTCAAGTGTTGTAATTTTTTTATATGGATAAATTGACTATGCAAAACTAACCTTAATTATTTAGAATATTTTTTAGATATAACAAACATTTTTTAAATATTCTTTTTCGAAAAAGTTTCATCACATCGGCATACATAGTAGAATGTCAATTACATTCATTCTCCAATTACGACATTATGTTCTCTACCAACCCCCTCCACCACCAATGAATTTTCATATATTTATCACCATTTCGACATAGTTTAACTTTCTAATATTTCTCACTTGAAAACTTGAGTATGATGTTCATAGTTATGATATTGTCATATATCTTGACGATTTACTGGAGGAACAAACTTATAACAAATTGATGGAAAATATTAAATAAGTGTTTCGCTATATATTAAAATATATTTTTTGATTTTGTTATTAAAATTCTAATTATAGCTATACAATTGCATAAATCAAAATATAAAGGGGTATCTTAAATTTTAATATTGACTTTTTTCAGTCTGTACATTTTTTTATTAGATTCCATCAAGTATTATTATTTCTTTTAACATTCATAGTTAGTGTACTCAATTATTTAACAATTTTCAAATATTAAGATATTTTCTAGAGAACATATTACTTGTTCAAATTAATTTGTTTAATTATTTATGATTGTATACACATCATAAATTAAATTTAATGTATATTAAAATTAAAAAAAATCGGTAATTTGTTTGTTTTTTTATAGTTCCATTTATTTGTTACATTTGAAAATATTAAATGGACTGAAAAAATTACTTAAAATGTTTTTAGATAAAAATTAAATGAAAAAAAAGTTGCTCTTATTCTAGAAATTGGTTGCGAATGACATATCAAAATTTATTTAAAACATTTTAAAATAAAAAACACATATCATTTAAATTGTTATTTAGTGTATCAATCAAAAATGTTTCAACTAATTTTATATTAATCTTGAATTTTTTTTATCTCTCATATTGAAATGTAATTATGCAGATAAAGTTGACCAATCTATGTATGTATAAATTTATATCATAATTAGTAGTTTAATGCTATTTTATTATTGTTAAACATGTTTTTTAATTACTTTTTTATGTATAAAAGTTGAGTGTTTTTTATTGAATATAATTGTAATTATTATTCAATCAATATATATATATATATATATATCTATATATATGTGTGTGGGCGTAAAAAAATTAGAAAATTGAGAATCACAAAATGACGTTTATGTTTTTACTCAATTGGTGAGTAGTAATTAATTAAATTAACTTATATATATATATATATATATATATATATATATATATATATATATATCAATCTATATGCATAAAATTTAGGAGATAACTTAGTGGAAAAAAATAATGTTTAAATTTAGATATACCCAATAAGGAAATGTGTGATTGGTTAATATGAGATAATTAATGATAGGTGCAATTTTTATATGTAGAAGATTACACAAAATATATTTTCTATATTTAATAATTATCAATTATTAATTATTAATATAATACATATTTAGTAAGTGAAAATGGGCGGGAAAACTTTTGGCATTACTATTTTTAGGGGTAATTGTTATTATATAGATATAGATATATATTAATTCACGTTAAAATTAAATAATTCTTAAAATGCTGGAAATGAACTAACCTGGAAGTGAAGGAGAGAATCAAAAGCAGGAGTTTAGCTTAGCTTTATTATGGGCAGAGAGAGAGAGAGAGAGTGAGAGAGTTAGAGATCGAGTGAGTACTTAGTGACTGAGAGAGAGACTGATGAGGGACTATGTGGCGAAATTGAAATTACTGCTTTTATTTGTAAATGGCTCGGATTACAGATAGTGTTCATCTCATATTATTACATACTTTTGGTAGTCATATGTGTGTATATATTAATGAGTCCTTTTATAATATACCGGTGTTAATTTTCAGCTATTAAATTTTAAATTATCGTATTTCTGATTATTCATCTTTATTTTAACCTTTGATTTTAACTTTTTTTAAAAGAAATTATCGTTATAAAAACTTAAAAGTACTCCCCATCAAATCTAAAAGTATTTGCAATGTAGTTTATATCTCCCTTCTTCGTATATTATTGTTAGCATCCAGTTGAATGCATAAAACCACAATTAAATTTTCTAGTATTATGCATCCAATTGTAATGACGAATCATTTGAGATCCGTATTCGGTACATTTATTTTTTGTTTTTGTTATGAAATCATTATGATTAAAGTTTAAGATAAATTGGGTTGGTCATCCACAAAGCCATGATTCTATGTCTAAACATCATGATATTGTCGATGGTTGTTTGAAATACCACAACCAACCAATACATTGATTCATCAGTTCTACAGTTATGTAACTTATTGCAAGCATTAATGTTATTTCGATGCATATGCAATAGGTCGAATCGCATCACATCATCGTTGTAATCTGGTTTATTATAATTATGGGTCTAAGTATATACAAACCATTGCATGATTTTAGAATCCAATGATGCTGTGTTTTAAACATTTCAACTATGTTCAAAGGTACATGTATTCTATTGGAGAAAAAATTAAGCATTGTAATTGTGTAATAATAGTACGTTTGAAGCATTGTGAATATGTTTTAAGGATGATTTAATCTACTGATACAATGGTTAAATGATAGTCAAATGTCAAAACTCAATTCGTTGGCATCTATAATGCCACAACGGGTACAATGTTATTGATGCTTGTTTATTGTCCATAATATTAGAATATCATATCATTGTAACTTGTAATACATGATTACCATTGTAATCATTATTAGTGCAGTTATAGTGTGAAGTGTGAACAAAGTTGAAGTATGTCGAATTCTATCACAAGCCCTCCCATTAAATCACAATTTTCATTGGTATAAGTCTCATTAGAGGGATTATGAGATTACACTGTCATCATTGACGATGATACATGATCACTATTAAAAATCATTATTATATCGATTTTGGTTGTTTTTTGATGTGTGTGGTTAATTTGATTATATTATGCACTGATACATGCATCCAAAATCATTAATTACAACAATGGTTTTATCCTATGTTATTGATACAATAATACATATATAACAATAATTTTTAACGGTGATCATGTATCATTGCATCAATAACATAGAACAAAATCATTATTATAATAACTTTAGGTGCATTTATTAGTCAATAATATAGTCAAATTAATCATACAAATCAAAACAACCAAAATCAATACAATAATAATTTTTAGTGGTGATCATGTATCATTATATCAATAATATATGACAAAATCATTGTTGCAATGATTTTGCATGCATGTATTAATGCATAATATACAAATTAATCAGACGCATCAAAGCAAACAAAACCAATGTAACAATATTTTTTAATGGTGATCATGTATCATTACATTAATAACATAAGACAAAATCATCGTTGCAATGATTTTGGTGCATGTATCAGTACATAATATAGTCTTATTAACAACACACATCAAAATAATCAAAATCGATGCAACAATGATTTTTAATGATGATCGCTACAAAAATTTGTAGTTATATCAACAGATTTTTTCATCGGTAACCTTAAATTTTTCATCGGTAACTGTTTATCGACGGACAAAAAATAGTTGATAATATTCTCGTAGGCAAATTTTTACCGACGAATATTTTTTTCCGTTGTTAATAAACCAACAAAATTTTCTGTTAGTAAAAACTTTATCTAATATTGGTTTGACAAAAAATCATATGCCCCGGGGGAGGGGCACAGATCTAAGATCCATTTAGATTCGTGCCCCCAACCCAACTCGGCGCGTGGGCACCTGATTTATTCTTCAGGTATCACACATATACTCTTCAGGTATCACCTGATTTATAATACATATAGAACAATGTGTGATACCTCAAATCCGTGCGCTCATGCATCCATGTTGTGCGCCCATGCACCCACAACCGCGCGCACCTCACAAGTTTAAAGGTATTACACATATACTCTTCAAGTATCACATATATGTAATACTTATAGAACAAATGTGTGATACCTCAAAACCGCACACGCCCATGTTACGCTCCCACACCGTGCACCCACACCGCGCGCCCATACGCCCACACCCGCCGCGCGCACCTCACAAATTTAAAGGTACCACACATATACTCTTCAGGTATCAAATACATTTAGTTCATGTTTGTAATATCTATAAAACAAATCTGTAATACCTCAACAGTATATGCGCGAAAAAAAAATAAAAAATATATATATGTGTGCGGGTCAGAGCGGGTCGGGACGGGTCGGGGGCACACAAGTGTCACTCTATTGGTTTTGTGAAAAAATTTCCACCAAATTACTAAGGGAAAAATAAAATAAATATTTTTTAATTTTTTTTACAAAAAATGATTTCCCCTATTTTTATATTAACCCAGATTATACAAAAATACACCAAATTATACAACAATATTATACAAAAATACACTTATGCATGAAAAAAATTTACATTTGCAGCAATAATAACCCATAGTTTCCTTAATAATATAATTGATAAAAAAAAAAATCATGCATTAAAAGCACATAAAACCCTAGAGTATCAATTGAAAACTCAAATCTCAATATGTATATGTGTATATATTTATTTCATGCATACAGAAGACTCAACCAACAATGTAAATTATATTTATGTTAGGGATTTCAATTATTAATTACAATTAAAACAAGAAAATAAAATTCAAAATTAGATCCCATTTACCCTGTTTCAGGCTAGCTGTTGCTGAAGGATAAGGATAAGGAACAAGAAAGAAGAAAGGAGAAAGTGGCATTGGGATGTTGATGATGGATGCGGTGGGGCTAGGGCCGACGTTGAGGTGGTAGCGACAACAGGGTTGGTAAGGGGGAGAGGGAGGGAGAAGATAGAGATCCTCAATTTAATTTCATTTTTACTGATAAATTTTCTGTCGGTAAATTTTGCGGAAAAGATATTAACAACAGAATATTCGTCACTAATTTACTGACATATTATATTTTGTCTGTAAATTTTGTTAAAAAAAATTTAAAAATACTACCAACGGAATTTTCCTCACTATAAACAACATATTATATTATGTGAGTAAATTTTATGAATTTTTTTTTAAAAATATTACCAATAGAAATTTAGTTGGTAATGTTGTTAAAAAATTTAAAAAATATTACCTACAGAAATTCAGTCACTAATTACAGATAGATTATATTCCATCGGTAATTTTGTGAAAAAAAATATTTTTATAAATTTTAATCAATTATTACCTACGGAAATTTAGTTGATACATTATCGACAAAATTCTGCCAGTAAATCCATCGATAAACCTAATATACTGATGGAAATTTTTCCGTAACTAATTTCATTGGTGATCCATCGGTATTTTGTTTTTTTCAAAAAGGTTGATGATTATCAACATATAAACCACATATCGGTAATTTTCATCCGCAAAAAAACAATTTTTTGGTAGTGATAGATTTTGGTTGCTTTGATGGGAAAATTACAAATTTAGGACTATTTTTTAGTCATTCATCATATAGGGCCGGACACTATCTTATCGGGCCCCGACATTGAGATACTATCTTTCAATTTGGACGATTTTAGGACAATTAACCCAAAATTCAAAAAAATCAAGCCTAAATCGCATGTGTGCAGTGCATGTGCTTCCCAAATTTGGGCTTTTTGAAAATTAAAATTGATTCCTCCTCAAATCAAATTGAATTCTCTAAATTGATTTCATGATTTTTTTATTTTTTATTTTTGCTTGAGTAGATGAGTGTTTTGGCATATAATACATATATTTGATTCAATTTCAAGAAATATCAAATTTTAGGTGAGTTTGAGGGTGGTTATAGCGGATCCCGATGGGTGAGTCGACGGTTCCGATAAAGCTTTCTCAAACTTGAACCAAAATTTACATTTTCTATGCCAAAACACTCATTTCTTCAAGCCCTAACCAAGTCAATTCAATTCGATTCAAACTTAATTTGGATGAGAATCGATTTAATTTTTCGAAAATCCTAATTTGGAGAGACACGTGCATTGCACATTCGACTTAGGCTCAAAATTTTGGAATTTAAGGCTAATTGTTCTAAAATTGTCAATTTAAAAAAATAGCGTCTCAATTGAAAAAATAATGTCCTTAATTTATGAATATCCAAATAATTAAGGTCCTAAATTTGTAATTTTCTCTACTTTGATGCATATGGTTAATTTGACTATATTATACAATGATAGATGCATCCAAAATCATTACATCAATGATTTTGTCATATATTATTAATGTAATGATATATGACTACTGTTAAAATAATTATTGCATCAGTTTTGGTTGATTTGATGTGTGTGGTTAATTTGACTATGCTATTCATTGATACATGCAACAAAATCATTATAGCAATGGTTTTGTCTTATCTTATTGATGTCGTGATACATAATCATCATATTTAAAACTACTGCAACATCTATTCTACTCCCTCCGTCCCAAATTATTTATCATTCTAGCACTTGAGATTTGTCCCAAATTAGTTGTCATTTTAGGAATTCAAGGCATATTTTCTCAAATTCTTCCAAATTTACCCCTATTTATTATTCGTTATTAAATGATCTATTATTTCAAAATAGGCATTGAGAATATGTATTAAATACACAATATACAAGTATTAAATAAGGATAGATCAGTCTTTTTGTTGGTTTCCTTAATCTGTGTGAAAAGTGCTAGAATGACAAATAATTTGGAGGAGGGAGTATCCTATTTTATTGATCTAATGATAATTGATTACCATTTAAAGTCATTGTTGCATGGGTTCTTAATTGCTTTGATTCACCGATACATGTTTAGCATCAGAAATCAATGCACATTAAATAAAAGGCCTAACTTTATCAAAAACATCATTTTGATTCATATGTAATGTCTGAAAATTTAATGAATCGATGTAGCCACATCCGTCTCAATTACATATGAACAAATAATTTATATGTATACTATGAATTTTGATTAGAAACCAATATTTTGTGACTCAAATGATTGTAAGGATGATCTACAGAAATTAACGTGATAAAATAACTCATTTAAAATGATTAATTAAAAGATTGAATTTCGGAAAAATCACAACATTTATTCGGGTTGTCATTTGAATCAAACTTTTCACTATTGATCAAAATAACATAACCTTATATATATAGTATATTTTTGCCATGTGATAGTTTTGAAACAAAATTTTGCAAATCCGATATAAAAAATAAATTTTCGAAGTTCTTGAAATTGAACTCTGTGAAATTGCCTTATTTGGCAGCTAACATGCTCATATCATGTAGCGCCTACAATTAACATACTCATATCTTGTAACACTTTATTGTACATGTCGTGTAATGTCTATATTTTTCTACATCATGTAGCCCTATAATTAAAACAATATTATATCGTGTAATCCTATGAAAATTCATTCATATCATATAACCTTATAAGAAATGCAAAATCATATCATGTAAACATGATAATATCGTATAAACCCTATTAAAATATCTAAAATCATATCATGTAAACATGTCAATATCGTGTAAACCTATAAAGCTTGAAAATCATTTTAGAAAATAAAAAAAGAATATGTGTAATAATATAAAATCAGAAATATGTACCTTTATACGATATTGCCTTTAGGGTATGTTTGAACTGGACTTGGTCCATCCAAATTTTGGATGAGTTCAGTCTAGTCCATGTTTGGACAAAGATTATCAAAATCCTATACTTTTTTGGCAAATTTTCGTATGATAAAAATTTGAAATAAAATGAGTGTTAAGTTTTCGACATAGGATATAATATAAACGTTTAAAAATAACACGGGTGGTAGTTATTTGAACAACGTAAATGATAATATAAAAGTTAAAAATTAACACGAATGATCATTTGTCGACATGAAAAATAAAAAACCAATAATTGAAAACACATGGACTATGTTTTCTTAAAGTTTTGTTTCCCAAGTTTTTTTGAAATTAAAGTTGAGATTTAAAAATTGAGTTATTCATTTTACACTTAGGTTCATTCAATTAGTCAAATGATATATTTTATTTATTAAATTTAAAATATAAAGAATAAAAAATTATATCAATTAGTATTTACGTATGTAAATATATTAATCAATTATAATAGAAAATAAAAATATGATAAATTAATTATTAATAATATAATGAAATATTTTTTAATAGAAACTAGGAGAGATTAAATACTGTTTCTACAGTAAAATAGTGGATACTCCAAATATAACAAACCATTTCATATGACATCATTTGATAGCTAGGCTTGCATTTGAAAAAGTTTACGCACAAAAGTAAATTCATACTGCACTGCAGTCGAGATTTGACTGTAATGTCTACATCAATATTCCAATAAATAAATTTATGGACAAGAAGTCTGCATCCATGAAGATTGAGAAATCTCACTAAACATCAACAACAATGATATCGGGATGGGGGTTCATTATAGCATGAATAGTATTTACTGTTTATTTTATAAAATTTTAAATTGTAAGATAAAGTGCACCTCTACAATTTGCGTTTAAATCAAAATTTGTATGCTAAAATTGAAAAATAACATTATTGAGACCATCAAAATTAGATACAGATGGGCTCATTATGAAGTGAACTACTGAACTTGGCCCATTTGCGCCTTTGGCTCAAACAAGATTGGCTTAGGTGCATTATGCATATCCTTTTCGTGAGCAAAGAAGCCCTAATACAACTGCTAAACCCTATCCCACCGTAATCACAATCTCATTTCCACGCAAAACCCTCTCTAAAGTATCTCTAGTGTTGTAATAAAAACATTTGAATTTGCTAATTTTCTTTTTCAACAATGTTGTAAAAAATTACACTAACTTCTCTCAACTACTTTCTCTGCACCAGATTAACGTTGGATCAAAACTTGAGGTATTCTCCTTTTATTTTTTCTTTACAATTCACTACAAGAAAAAAACTTATTCTACCTGGATCAAAATATTGATAACTGTCGCAAAAACATTTTGCGACAATATTTTGTCCCTAAATTATTATCCCAAAAGTTTTCTTGTAAATGGTTTTTTGCGACAATATTATTGTCATTAATAAGTTTTTTTAATTGTCTTTTGTGACAACGTATTGTCAACTTATATTATAAATTTTCGCGATAATATATTGTCGCATAAAATAGACTTTTCGCGACAATTTTTTTTTATCACAAATACTCATTTTTTTTGTAGTGATTTTTTAATTCATTTTCTTTTATTTTCATTCATTTTTTAATAATAATAAGAAGAATATTATGAATATTTCATTTCAGAGCAAAAAATAATGAATAACAATTTTAACATTAAAATAGTGTAAACTCTAAAATATAATATCATGGAATGCTGGAGATGCCCTAATGGAAGTGGGACCCATTTCGCTCCCTCGATTTCGGCGAATTGCGACAACTACCTCAAGGGCGTCGTCGACGTCTATGGTGTCTCACGTTAGCTTTGATATGGTCAAGATGTCTAACAATTCGAAATAAGTATTTCGGTGTATATAGCCGAGATGCTACTATACAAATACAATGCAAAATATTATCTCGCACAGATCTGCCACTTACATATTTCAGATATGAATGTCAGTGTATTTCGGTATACTTAAATGGATTTCGAGAACTTCGGATCTGGCTTATCCTGCGAGATGCATTCATGAAACCGAGAAGGGTAACTCAGCTCGAATATACCATTTCGTCAACTTTGATGGCGAGATGATTCATATCACTCCAGCCCACGATCTATAACACGGGTAACCGCTCTGTGTTAGTGGCTTCGTGAGGCGATATTTCCGGAGCGGTTAAATTAATTCGAGTTTAGGTATAAATATCATTTTCCATTCATTTGAAAGATACATTCACAAATCAAGAGAAAAAATACTAGTGACAGAGGAGAAGTAATTTGAGAGAAGAACAAATTGGCGCCATCTGTGGGAAATTGATTAAGCTAAGACGTGAGGTTATTATATCATTGTTGCCATGGTGAATACACGAAACTCTCGAAGGAGAACAGAAGTTGGTGAGGGATCTAGGATTGCACCAAATAATGATCGGTCGGGAGAGTCGGATGCTGCTCCGAATCATCCTCTTGAAGATACTATCATTTTAACTAAGCGTTGGCCTTCTCCATTCTTAGAGATGAACCTGCCATCAAGTTTGGGTATGGAGCGTATTAATTTGAATAGTTCTCCAACTGCATATGCGGATCAGGGGTATACACAACCGCACATAATCAGTGAAATAGTAGCACAAGAGGCACAACCAGTACAACAACAAAGACGATCAGATAGTGGATGTGAGAGTCGAAGTGGTAATTTTCATTTTCAAAGAATACATATTTTTGTAGATTGAAGAACGAAAAATTTTGTTTTTACATATGATATATGTTGAATATCTTGCAGATAATGGTGAAGATGACCTCGAGTTAGACCAAGAGGTTCAGGAAAATTTGAACGATGAGCAACGAACGACGTACGATGAATTTATGAGCTATATTTTGCAACCTGAATGGTTTATCCCAAATACACCACCATTTGAGCAACCTGTTGTCTCCGAGTTTGTAGGAAGTGACCCGGCTCCATACAGTTTGGCAAAAGGAGCGACCTTTGCGAGTAAAATAGATCTGAAGAACGCAGTTGGTTTTTACCATTTGGAAAATCAAGTAGAGTACCATGTACAACGTTCAGACCACTCTCGTTGGTACGTGAAATGCAACATGAAAAATTGTCCGTTCATTATCAATGCACATGAGAAATATGGCATATGGAAAATCTCGAAGAGTATTATACCCCATGAATGTACGGACGAGCTGAACAGTAGTGCTTGCCGTCGTCTGCCAAGTACTCTGATCGGCGAGTACTATGCCGAACAAGCTCGTAAAGATAACTCATCGCTTGTCCCGAGGAGCATCATGCAAGAAATGACCGAACGACATGGTTTACATCTTAGTTATAAGGTTGCATTGAGAGCTAAACGACATGCAATGAGGGTTGCATACGGAGATCCAAAAAAGTCATTCGCGATGCTTCCAATGTACCTGGACGTGCTGAAGTGTTCGAACCCAGGTACTTATACAGCCTTGGACACGCACGACGATGGAAAATTTAAATATGCCTTCTTTGCAATGGGCGCATCTATCAGTGGATTTAAGAAATACTCCCGACCGGTTATTGTTGTCGATGGTTGTCACTTGAAGGGGTAATATAAAGGTATAGGCTTCGTTGCTGTCACAAAAGATGGGAACGATCAGATTTTTCCGCTTGCAACAGCGATAGGTAATGTGGAAAATGATGAATCTTGGACATGGTTTTTGAAACATGTCCGTGAAGCATTTGGGTGCCCTGATGATCTACTGATAGTGTCTGATCAACACATAAGTATCAGTAATGCAATCGAGGAAGTCTACCCAGACGCCTGTCAGGGTCTCTGTTGTTATCATTTGCGGCAGAATCTGGCGAAGTACGGACACATTTAGTTGGCCTATTCCAGAAAGCAGCATATTGTTATCAAGACTCTGAGTTCGACATGTATTTCTATTTTCTGAAATCAATTTGACATATTATTATCACGGAAACGAATTCCATTTATTTTGGATTTCATAGGTACATAAGAAGTCTGGAAGCTACAAATATACAAGGTGCGCTTGAGACATTATGCAGGGCAGAACTGAGTCGGTGGAGTCGTGTTAGATGCCCTGTTCGATGGTATAGTTTCATGACATCCAATGCGGCTGAAAGTTGGAATGCTCGTCTTCTTTGGGCGAGAAAGCTATCGGTTACCTCCTTCTTCGAGTGTGCTCGTCGAATAATAGAAAAATGGTTTGTTGAGAGGAGAGAAGCAGCGAGTATCAGAGAAAACACCCTCACCGGTGTAGTACATGATAGGTTACTTGATGTCGTAAAGCTTGGACGACGAATGCAGGTCGCTAGACTCAGAGGTGATAAGTACAAAGTGACAACTGAGAGTAAAATTTATACAGTGGAACTCTCACGAAGAAAGTGTACCTGTATGGTTTTCCAATATGACGGGATTCCGTGTTCACACGCATGTGCCGCAATAAGGTAGCACTTTCTATTTCCATTTATTTTCAAGTTACTACCTTGATGTTGAGTATGTAACGTGATGTTCGATTTTGGAACAGTTTTGCAAAGGAAACAGTTACCTCATACGTGCTCCCGTATTACACGACGGAATGGTTGAGGGGTATGTGGGCAGAAGAGGTTCTCCCGGTGCCCGAGCCACAAGAATGGAATTACTCTGACGAGATACAAAAAGTGATCTGTCGAGCACCGGACAAACCAAAGCAAGCTGGGCGGCCGAAAGGGAAATGAATTCCATCGTCTGGTCCAGAGTCGGGATGTGCACGCAAGGTCGGGTCCTGTAGTCGTTGTGGGCAAACTGGCCACAATATCACAAGATGTACCGAGCCTTTACCATTGACTGTGCAGTATGGTAATTTCGAGGAAGCCGAAAATGCAGCAGTGCCGAAGATTAGGAGAAAGAAGAAATGCTCAGTTTGTGGCTCGGAGCAGCATACACGCCGTAAATGTGAAGTCTATCTGAGACAACAGAGACCTGATTAGCACTAACTTGACCTCCAGTTTGTATTTCGTATTCACTCTGTAAAATAATTTATCTTGTGATCGTCAACAGTGAAACACCTGTCTCGTATTATAGTAAATTGAAAATTTCCCAACACTATGAATTTTTTTAACTAAACCACAAATACCATATCACATATAGAATATCCAAAATCCATTACAACCCGTCACGAAAATCAAGTCATACAATCTCACAAATCAGAAGGTAGAATGGTAGATGCATCTAATGAGAATCTAAAAATAGTCAACCCGACCTCCTTTCTAATAGCATCCAGCGGCTCTATCATGCCTGGTCTCGGCCAAGTGCCGGACAAACAACTCTCGATCGCCTTTATCGCATATATACCACATGATGTGCTATCCTGTTGTTTGTAACAAACTTTCGGGTTGGCACTAGTCAATTGCACCTCCTCAGCTATCCAAGCATCACCACCCCGCCTTGTTTTGTAGTCCAGATACTCCAGCAAGGCAGGTACTACACGACGTAAATGGAGCGTTTGTCTGTACCTTAAACCCTTCAGAAACCGGCCCCAAGTGTGCCGCTTTGAATCGTAAAGCACTAACTTCATTGCCACAAGGTCGATACAGCCCGCCACCCAGTGGTCATCCAGATTTATAACCAAGTACAGCTGCAAAGAGAAACAATGTAAAAGAAGAAAACTGTCGAATTACAAAAAATAATTGAACGGAGATAATAAAAAACATACATCATTGATGTCCCTCCACCACGGCCTCGCATGTCCCCATTTGGGTCGAGAACCTTCGACATACTCAACTAGACGATCTAAATCCTCGTTTGGGAATGTCTCTCGCGTAGGGTAGACATATTTCGTGTCTACAAGATCATGTCTGTGCTTCTTCAACCATATCTCTTTGCAGGTGTCCTATATGATTAACTCTCACTATGAAGCACTAAGAAAATATATGAAAATACCACATTATTGATATGAGGAAGCAAGAACACTCACGAAAAAATGGCAGTCCAACATAAGATAGTGCCCAGACAGATGTGGCCTGACTTGAACCCCAGCCACCGTGGGCTGCATCTGAAGAATCCTCAAGTACGCATCAATGGCCTAATAAAATCAAAAACATATTCATAGTGACAAACCGATCTCGACATATAATATGAAAAAATGCTCAATAATAGATTAACAACTAAACTGACAATAATACGGTTCAAACCTCGTAATGAGTATCCTCTGACGAATCCAACAGTACTCTGAAAAAATCGGGTCCAACTGGAAACCCAACACCGACATTACGCCTGCGAGAATGTAAATGAATTCATTATTTAAAAAAATGACAAATTAAAGTAGTATTCAATTCAAATTTAGAGAATTGTATCAAACATACCATTCAGACTCGTCTCCACAGTGACTGATCCACGACTCGAACTCCTCCATAGTCAATGTATTTTTTCTAGCACCGGGCTGCCTGTACGGACTCCTAACAAGATGAGACGGAGCTCTCTCTCTCACTATACGGAGGCCCACAGTCGTATCGTGGACATCGTGCGCCCCTCCAGTATGTAACGCTTCGTCCACCCTCCCTGAATCGACATTCAAGTCTAGAGGACCATAAGAACAGCCGACGCCAGGTGCTGACGGATGCGGCGGAACAGGTGTGCTAAAACATTCATTGCCATACAGGGTCTGACCCCAACTAGTCCACTGATCGTGCTGCGGTGGTGGATGATAATAATCATGGAATGACTGTCTCTCCCCGAAGAAATGAGTAAGCTCATCCCTGATCATCGAGGGGATCTGCAACTCCAGCCGTTGGGACTCCTGATAGACTACGTCGTGCACAAAGCCGGGGATCTGATGCTCCGGATGTCGAAACCTCTCTCCGATAAAATCCTGCATCTCCTTGTGACGAGTGTCAATCAGACGGCTCAACCGAGCATAAGTGCTCTCATCTGGCGCATCATGTGGCCCTTCGTCTGGTGATGAGCCTTGTTGATCGAATGCTCCCTCCTCATCCTGTGCCATCCCAGTGCTCCGTGCCGTCCGACCACGACGTGAAGTCCCCTCTCCCGATGCTGCAACAGGTGCAGCTGGCCTCCTACCACGACGCTGCAGGACGGGCTGTACTCCTACGTGAAGCTCATCATAAATACTCTGCCAGTAGGGCTGCAGTGTCTCCTCAGGACTAGGCTCAAGAATCTGAGAACATGGCCCCACCTAGGTTCATTCCATCAAATAACTTCAATCAAATTTCAAAAATGTTAATGCAGATGGATCAAGAGCTGCCATTTAAAAAGTAAGTGATACCTCATCCGAAAGTTTATGACTAACATCATCCTCGCTCATCTTAGTCGACCACTTCAAACATCGAGCATGTAATAATCACTCTGTACTCGGACACATGCAAAAGTACGTGTCATAGGAATCGCCTCAAAACTCCACATCTAAAATAATTTTTCAAACGTTAGCATCCAAATATCAATTAGAAAATAAAACAAGTAAAGACTACGGAAAATAAAAACAACTAACCTGTAAAGCAAGCGAGAACCCGTAGAAGTGGTATCTAAATACCCTGTTCCCCCTTTGCGGTGGGACTACTGTCGGTAGCTTCTCCATGTATCGGAGTAGGGTCAGGTAAGATATCTTCCCCCACGGAAAGCTCTCCCAAAGAGCCTCCCGCTCGACTAGATCCCAAACCCATAAATCAACTGTCGATTTCAAGATATTGACTCCCAAGATAATACAGTAGAGGATGAGGATCTTCGCAATCTTCAGAGAATCATCCCTTCTTGCACGAAACTCGCCAGCAATAAATCGATCCCGAAGATCAGCGACGGTCACACGATCCCAGCCGGCGTGAACTCTGTAATATACTCCATAAGCAGGTGGAACATGCGTCTCAGATGGATCAAAGTCGGAATCACCAAATCGCAATCCAGTGATCAAGGCAAACTCTCTCCTCGTGAATCGACAAAGATGGAGGTCTCGACCAATAAGAAACCAACACTCATCCTTCGGGGTGTCCGGCCTACGTATCTTACGTGACATCAACACGTGCAGAAAGGCCTTACAACTTTCTAGCTGAGTCTGCCACCTCAGAAAATGGCCGAAACACGACCTCATAAGGTCCAGCAGGCAATCCCTCCCAATTTGCAACAACTCCTTCTTAATTTCATCTAATATGCTCAAACGAGTATACCCATTGATATATGCCAACGTACCCTGACAACCCTCATGAACCCAATAGTACTAAAAAAAAAAATTATCTAATTAATTAATTATCAAGCAATATCAACAATCTAACTGCATATACAACAAACTATTATATTCACAATGCAATAATTATTTTAATTAAGTCAATTAAACAGATGGTTAAAACCACACTTATTATGAACACGAAGTACAAAATGTTTTCAATTTGGGGAAAAATACAACTTGTTATTAATATATTACGTCATTGTTTGAAGACATTCTTAAAAGAGGGTCAAATGCACAAATAAATAGCACCCCACATTATTTCATGATTTATTATTTTGTAAGGAGAAAAACAAATACAGTGAACCAAATATCTGTAAATGACATTTGATTGATAATTATTTAAAAAAAATGTTATTTCAATTATTATAAGTTATGACATGAGATATATTGTTAAGAGTCTGATGATGTATTGTTAATTATTTCTGACTAGATAACATCATTTATTATTTCATTTTTTCTTCTTAATTATAAGATTTTTATTCAAAATTTATTCAAAATTCTCGGCATAATAATCTATATTTTATTCAAAGGATAAACCTACCAAGTTCATTCTATATGATTGTGTATGATTGTAAATGGTTTCTTATTTCAAACAATACATTATAATAGCTACGTAATATATTTTAAAAACGAAAATATTTATGTTCGCTTAATGTTGTAAATTATTTTGTATTATTAATTTTTTTGAGATTTTCATGTAATCATATGATTCTTAAGTAAATAATTAATTTTGTCGTCATTTAATTCTTTAATGTTGGTTTAATAATGGCGTAATTTTTTTAATGTTGTTGGAATCTTCAAATATAATTTTCGTGTAAAAATTTTATTTTTTTAACGTTGTTGGAATCTTTAAATTTAATTGTTCGTGTAAATTTTAATTTTTTTTGAAGAAATGTTCGTGTGAAATTTAATTTTTTTAAGAAATGATCTCATTACAAATTAATTTTTTTAAGAAATGTTCTCAGTGAAATTTTATTTTTTCAAGAAATGATCTCATTATTTTTTTTACAAATTGTTCGTGCAAATTTTTTTTTATGATTAAAAATGTTCGTGTACAATTTCATCTTTTTAAGAAATGATCTAATTAAAGATTAATTTTTTTAATGTTATATGTGAAAATTTAATTTTTTTAAGAATTGTTCGTGTAAAATGTATTTTTTTAAGAATTGTTCGGGTAACGTTTAATATTTTAAGAATTGTTCGGGTAACGTTTAATAATTGTTCGGGTAACGTTATAAGAAATGATCCCATCAAAAATTAATTTTTTAAAAGCAATGTTCGGGTAACGTTTAAGAAATGTTCGTGCAACTTTAATTTTTTTATGAAATGTTCGTGCAAGAATTATTTTTTTAATAAATGTTCGAGTAACATGCAATTAATTTTCGGGCAACGATATGATTTTTAAGGAAATGTTCGTGCAAGCATAATTTTCCAGAATCTCTGCAAATTATTCGACTAAGCCTAATTATGCAGAAAAAAAATCAGTTCAAATCGTGGATTCTAACAAACCAACAAATCGACAACTAAATTTATTCGGCCATTACCACAACAAGCAAATATACCTAAATAGACATATTTCGAATAACAAATTCAAACTACAAACAAGTAATCGAGCATAAATTGGAGTAATGAAACTGTAAAAAATTCAAACCCAAATAAAACTTTAATTAAGTGAAAGGGAAGACTAACATTGTTCGTCGCCATAGTCTTCGTGTAAGAATTCCTTCTCGTGAGAAAATTGCGCCCTCTCAAAGGGATGAAATCGAAGAGGAAGAGTGAGTGGTAATTTTTTTTTTTTCACGGCGGGTAGTTTTTGGGGGAGGAAGAGGCAGTGAATTTTTAGTGAGAATGAGAATTAGGGTTGAACGAAATTTTCTTCAATTTTTTTTATCTTCGTGTGATGGGGCCCATGGGGTTGTTGGCCCATAAATACTTGCTAAGATAAATTTTTTATAATCTTCGTGCAACCTTGATTAATTTTCGCGTAGCTTTATCTATAATGTTCGTGTAAAGTTAAGAAAAATAAATTAATTTTCGTCTAATATTTTAATGTTAGTGAAATTTGAAAATTTTATGTAATCTTCGTGTGTGTACCTTTAATAAAATATATTAATATTCATGTAAATTTATCTATATTCATCGTGTAAAATTACATTTTGATTTCTCATTTAATGTTCAACATTTACGTTATTGAAATTTCAGTTTTTTTTTCTTCGTGTAAGGTTAAGAAAAATAAATTCAATTTTCGTGCAAGGTTATATTTTCAATTCCAGTTAACAAATTTACATTTCAATTAATATTCGTGTAATACTAAAATTAATGTTCGTGAAACATTCAAATAAATGTTCGTGAACTTTATAAGATAATTTCGTTCACCCTATATCTATATCATGTGTGTCAATGATGTGAAATGGGTAGTTAGTAGCAATTAATATTTGGCCAGTTGACAGATTTAATGGGTATATTGGGATCACTTCTTATATTTTTGGCTATTATGGGCACTAGTTTATATTGACGGGTATAATGAGATTATATTATTAATAAAATGGTAGAATGAGCTCGGCTCTCTACATTAAATTCTCTTAATTGAACAATACTCAATTATTCATTATACATTAAATTCTCATACCGAAATAGTTAATCGGAAGCCACCGCCGTCATAAACCTTTCCAAAGCAAGCAGAGAGGATCCCTTCTCTCCCACCGCCGCCGTCGCCGCCGTCTTCATCTCCCCGACTCGTCGTCTCACGGCCTCCCCCGCCTTCGACTCCATCAACTCCCTAACTCGCTTCTCCAACTCCGCCGCCGCCACGAACCCCTCCGCCCCCTCCTCCAGCGGCAGCGCCACCTTCATTTCCTCCACCATTAAAACCCTATTCATCCTCTGCTCCGCGTACAACGGCCACCCGATCATCGGCACCCCAAACCACACGGCTTCCAGAATGGAGCTCCTCCCACAGTGCGTCACGAACCCCGCCACCGCGCCGTGGCTCAGCACCGCCGTCTGTGGGGCCCACGACTTCACCACGAACCCCCGATCTTTGGTCCTCTCCAGAAAACCTTCCGGAAGCACCCCATCCAAATCCGCCTCACTCGAATGCTGCTTCTCCGGTGGGTCCCGCACCGACCACAGAAACCTGTGGCCGCTGTTCTCCAATCCGACGGCGATCGCCTTCAGCTGCTCGCCGGAGAATAAGCCCCTTCTTCCGAAACAAAGGAAAACCACGCTCTTACTTGGCTGCTTGTCGAGCCACTTCAGACATTCATGCTCTTCGCCGGAGTTCTTGGTTTCGGCTTCAGCCACAAGTGGCCCGACTAAGAACACCGGCGGAGTTGGAGCGTTGGGAACGCACAAACCCTTGTCTAGAGCTTCCTTAGCTCGATACTCCATCGCATCGAACGCGTTTACAACGATGCCGGCTGATCTTCGCATGTTTTCTCCGGTGCTCACTAAGTGTTTGTAACTTTTACTCGGTGGGAATTGCGCCATTGGTAAATCTGATGGGTGAATTGGAGGGAAGCCCGGAATTTCAAGGAAGTCATTCAAGTTCCAGATGTCCATGGTCTCGTACAAGGTGGGGAGGTACAGAAAGTCGCAGAGGCCAAACGCGCCGCTGCTGACGTAGAAGTAAGTGGGTATATTGAGGCTTGCAGAGACTTCAAATGCTGCATTGCAGAAGAAATCGATGATCAAGGCTTTGATTCTTGCTTTCCGGGAGATTTCTTCAAGGCTGTCGCGAAGATTAGGGTTGTTGTGACGAGGGAGCTCGAAGAAGAGTTCGATCGGGTCTTTTGTTAGGTTTGGAGGAAGAGTGGGGTTGGGAAGGCGGCGATAGGTAACCGAAGGGATGGTGGCGGTGGAGATGGCGGCGGATTCGGCGGCGGTGCTGAGGATTGTGACGGGGGCTGACGGGTAGTGTTTGCTGATGAATTTGGCCAGCACTAACATGCTGTTCAAGTGCTCTTGTGAAGCGTAGAGAACAATGGTGTCTTCCATTGATCTTCTAATGAACAAATTTCAATTGATTGATTGTTTGTTGGTGATGGATTATGTAAGATGTGGTGGCTTTATAACCCTATCAACATTATAAGATGTGGTGGCTTCATAACCACTCAAGTGAGTACGGCTCAAATGGCCATAAGAAAAACGAGGAAGCGGAGGTGGATTCTGCAAGTTTGGATTTGGAATTTGATAGGATTTTGCAAAAATGTACGTTTTAAAAATTTTGTGTTTGTTTTGGGATTATATAGGTTAGGATTATAGTTAAGATGTCCTCATCACGTTATGAATTAGGAATTGTAGAAAAAATAGATGTTTTTTTTTTTGAATTGTAGAAAAAATAAATGTTTTTATTGAAAATTGTAAAAAAAAAAAAGGTAGAGATGAGATTTACAAATTCTTCCCCATCTCATAACAAATAAGAATTGGGATTTGGTTCATCCCAAATCCGAATAAGCACATCCCAATCCAAACATACCTTGGGGCGGAGGTGGATTTTGCAAGTTCGGATTTGAGATTTGAGTGGATTTTGCAAAAATGTGGATTTTGAAAATCTTGTATTTGTTTTGGAATTATACATGGTAGAATTATAGTTGAAATGTCCTCATCACATTGAGAATTGTAGAAAAAGTGGATATTTTTATTGGGAGTTGTAAAAAAAAAAAAAAAAGATGAAGATGAGATTTGCAAATTCTTATACATCTCGTAACAAACAAAGATTGAGATTTGACCCATCCCAAATCTAGATGGGCACATCACAATCCAAACATACCCTAACTTTTCAAGCTTTGAAATATTGAGATATTATCTTTTCAATTTGGACAATTTTAGACATAAAACTTGAAATGAAGTTTCATGTCAAATCATATTAGCAAAAAGCCCAAATCTCATGTGATTAGACTCGAAATTCACGATTTCTAGTTTTTTGTCCTAAAAATCGTCTAAATTGAAAAAGTTGATATCTCAATGTTGGCCCCAAAAAATTAGTGTCCTTAATTGGTTAAGATAATATCCTAAATTTACAATTTCCCTTATTTTTGACATCTAAAGAGTTGTGTGCGTCGTGAACAAATTATAACAAAATTCCTCATCAAAGAATGAGTACAATGGATTAAAGAGATTACTCCATCATTGAACCCCTATAAATTTTGTGTATTTACTTTACTATATCTTGTTTTCATTGGACAAACACTTGCATATGAAAAAATGCATTTTTATGGGTTGGGTCAGGCAAAGTCAGGACATATTTACTCGTATAGAACATTATGTATATACATTTATTAATTTGTGAAATTTCGTATACCCAATCTGAGACAAATATTGGTTAATAGGGTGGGTATGGCTAGAATATTTTAGATGTGAGTAGGGCTTCATTTGTTGCATGATAAATTCCACCAGAAAAAGTTGCTGGATTAGAAATGTTACTATTGAGACGACTCACATCACACGCTACTCACGTCTCTTAAATTAGATGGATTTAATTTGGTCTCTCACGTGTTGCGTAATTAGTCTACCAAAAAATATATATATAATTGCTAAATTAGTATTTGAAATTTTTAAATTTTAGTACATTTAAGTCATTGTTATTGATTTATCAAAGTTTTGGTTAGAGTAGTAAACTAAAATAAGGAAGTCAAAAAAATGTGTTTTAATATAAAATTATATTTACTAAATTTACAAATATGAAAGAAAAATTAATATAAAGAACATTACAAATTAGAAAATTTCTGAAATTAACTTTTATTAAATAAATAATTTGATTATTTGAGAAAAAAAGATTCAACAAACTTTTGGTTTAAAGATTTGGTCTACTTGTCTTAGTTTAAGTGGCTTGAGTATTGTGTTAAGTCCAATTAAAAAAAACTATATGCATTTTTCTAAAAAATTAATAAAGAAAACTAAATAGCAATTGATTTTGAGGTATTTGATAGATTTACTATGTGTTCGTGTATAGTTTTTTTTTTTTAATGTCTATCTATAATTATGAAAACTAATAAAATATTTGCTCTTCATTTAGTATCAAGTTAACAATCTAATACACTTTATCAGAAAATGTTTATCATATTTGTATATAGGTATAAGTTGATAAAAAAAAAAACAAATCAATGCAATAAATGAATTAACACTAAATCAAATAAACAAAACATATTTTGAGCAGTTGAATAGGAAACCATATATAAATAGTTTTAACCACTACAACAAAAAAAGTTATTATTGATTGATAGTAGTTGCCAAAATATTTTGCGACAATATTTTATCATTAAATTATAACCATCTTGTAAATAATTTTTTGTGACAATGTTTTTGTCACTAATATATTAAGGGACCATTCACGTCTTATCGTATAGACTTTTTTAAATTAATTTTTAATCATTTTTATGATAACTTGTTGATAATTTAAATTATCAATTTTTGAGACAATACATTGTCGTAAAAAATAGACTTTCCTAACAAGTAACAACTTTTGTAGTTGAAAAAAATGTCATCTCAAATACTTATTTTTATTGTAGTGTCCAATGTTTTTACGAGTGCAAATATTAATCAAACTGATTTCCCCAAATTTCGTAAAAATTGTACAATTTTAACCGTTTTTATTAATACCAATATTTTTTCTGAATTTACACTTAACATAATTTAATCTCCCGTTTCAACATCGATTGCCTTAAAAAAAAAAAAAGTTTTCACGCACCTTAATGATTTTTATAATAGATAAATTTAACTAATGTGTCCGAAATTAATACATGATCACGTGTTTCACTACAACAATATACAACATTGACATTTAATCACTATTTACATTTGAATAAACATTATTGAATTCTTAAAAAGTTGTACTTGAATTTACAATGTATTTGGAAGGAGACCGTTGGATAACAACTACATTTCATCCCCCCACACCCACCCTGCTGGAATTGCTTCGAAGTATGAATATGTTCATAGAATGTCAACAAAAATTATTTGGAATTGTTCAGTCATATAATTGTGCGCTTTAAATGACACGCAAGAGAAAAAGTTGTGAAAATACAGTTTGTGGTTATGATGGATTGATTTGAAATAATTAGCTGCAAGATTTATTACCATATTTAATTCCTTGCGGTCCCCTCCCTAAGGGTATGTTTGGTTAAGGTTCAAGTGTGAAGGGAAATCCAATTCTGAAATTTTTTAATAGTGAAACTTATGGGAATAAAGTAAAGGGTATGCTTGTTTAATATATTTTTGTATATACAGGGACATATGTTATTATAGATGTTAAATAAATTATGGAAAATATTAACGATTGTTATATTTTATTATGAAAATGTGTTGTTGGTAATGAATAGTGTATGTAATTTATTGTGAACTAATTGTTATTATGATTGGTATAAGTATGTTCTACAGACGATAGGATTTTTGGTAGGCCTAAAATTTGAATTTGAGTCCAATAATAAACTTGGATTTCAAAATTTGAAGTTTGAAATCCAAACTTGCGAAGAGGAAACCAAAATGCACCCTAAATGATTTTCATTGTTTATGCATCCATAGAACTTTGTTTTGTATGGGTTTCAATTAGGAGATCAGCATCTTCAACCTTATAGATGAAAATTGTTTTCCACATCTAAGATATTTAAAATTATTTTCAAGAATTACAATCAACATCTAGAGTTAGCTTTTGAAATTTCGAATAACTTTTTTTTTTTTTATAGTTAGCTAGTGCAAACATGTCACTATATATATGTTTTAAGAACTTTTATACACCCTTTTATTATTTTTCATTTTTGCTTTTTATTCCATGTTTCGTTTGGAATATAGAAACTTTCAGCAACTATAAGATCTTGTAACTAAAAAATTATTGAACAATTAGTAAAAGTTATGAGTGTAACTTATAAATTTATTGAATTATCAATAAAATTTATGAGTATATCTATAAGTTTATCGATAACTATCAATAAACGTTATGAGTTAATTGTTCTTGTAAAAAAAGTACATTAAGAACAATTAATTATTGAATAGAGAAAAAAAAAAAACCTTTCTTTTTCCTCTATAATTTAGGCCATGTTCATTTTTGGAACACTAATTTTACTGACATCCGTAATGGTTTATTAAATTCTCAAATTTTAAAGGGAACATTGTAATTTTTGTTCAATAATAGACTTTATTCACTTTTTTATCATCATTTCACGTAAAATTTTGGGTACATTACTAAAATCAAGCCATACTATGACTCATTTGGCACTAAGGTATCCAAATTTTGAGTTGTTATAGTTTACTAAACAACCATCAACCTCTGCGAATGGTACAAAATGACCATCAAATGATAAATTTTAAAGAAATATTATTAAACCCCATAAAATTAATGGGTCAAAAGGGATATAATCCAAGTATAGGATTAATATTGAAAATTTCCCCAAAAATAAATCAATAGTGATAGTTTAAGGATTTATTTTGAGTATAAGGAAAAAATTCAATTTTTATTTTGTAACTTGCTTTGTCGATTTTTTTCTCACAAATTTTATGTATTCTGATTTTGGTCATATAAAGATCACCAAGTTTTTTTAAATCATGATCCTTACAAATCAATGTAAATATTTTGTATAGTTTAAATTTCTATGTATCTATTATAAATCAACCACAAATACTTAACCTTTTATACCAATAACAACTAATTAATATTTTGTAACACATTTTATTAAATAATACCAGTACTTAAAAGTATAAAATTTCTTATATGTTATAAAATTTCGTTACCTAAAAATAATCATAATCAGTTCATTCTCAGAGAATATATGGAGAAAGCAATAAAACACCACAAAACAAAATTCATTTTCACCACATAGTAAAACCTCTATAAATTAATATTGTTGGGACTGGAGAATTTTATTAATTTAGAGAGATATTATATAATCGATAAACTAATAATTTATTAATTTAGAGAGGTTTTAACATATATACATAACTGACCTTCAAAATTTTGGGGTTGTATAATCCACTTACAATGTACATTAGTTATTGATGACAAATAAATTAAAACACAAGTTTTAATTACCATTCAAAGAATGTATACTCACATAATCATGTTAATTGGAAGTTTGAATTGTCTCATTCATTGTTTTTTGCCAAATTAAAAGAATGGTTCATGGACTTACGTATATATGTACATTGTGTAGAAGTAGATCAATATATAATGATCCATTATATTGTTTCTAAACCATACACAATGGTTTCTCATTTAAAAGGTGTTCAAGTGGATAACATATATATTGTATCTGAGAATTTTTTAATAATTATTAATTTATAGTTTCGTCGGGACCTTAAATATACACTAGGATTTCCAAAAAAAATATTATCATATTATTTAATTGATTGGTGTCCAAATTTGAACTGGTCCCAAGTTGGGACCGGACAAATTATTAATTTTATCGAGGTTATTAATTTATCGAGTATTATTTTATGAAAGTTTTACTGTATATAAATTTTGGAATGTGAATTGATCCATCTGATATAATAAGATCCGTAAAATGATCTCATAATAGTCCTATTCATAAACATGGTAGGTGATAATACAGTAAAAGTACTATGACTAAATCAAACAATATAAATGTGTTTTGTCTTTAATTTTAAAGAGATTCTTTGTTGTTCAAAAACTATTTCTCTTTCAAAATCTTATTGATCAACTAGGTTTTCATAGGAATATTGGTCAACAAATTAAATACGAGTGCATCATACTCTTAAGAAAAAAAAACTTGGTAACATTTGTATACTTTATTGCACATCTGAAATGGGCGCATTTGAATAATTTACCACAAAAATAACTTTCTAGTTGCAACATAAATTCATCATCAAACTAATGAAAATATAAAATATTAAAGATTTCATTTAAGTAGCAATTAAATTTGAACCACACAAAGTTTAAAATTTAAAACAGTGAGGATTTTCATATATCATGCATTGTTATAGTGAGGCCAAAAGTAAAAAAAGTATGTTTGTTTTGAGTTTACGTAAGATTTGAGAAATCCGACTTTGAAATTTTGGGTTTTTGAAATAAATGTGAATAGTTAAAATCTGTGTTTGTTTATAAATTTTGCAAGGTATGATTAGTATTGTAGATGTCAAATCAATGTTAGAAAAAATGTTATTATGTAATATTATATTGTTAGTTGATGTAATGGTAATGATTGAATGATTGTAATAATAGAAATTTAGGTGTGTATTGAAATTTATGTATTAATAAGTTATAATATATGATTAATGATTGTGTTTTTATTTAAATAAAATACTATTTTAGTAGATTATATAATCTTCTCTAACACCAAAACAAATGGGGATTTGAATGAATGCAAATCTCAAATCCCGACTAGCAAACACTAATCCAAGCATTGCATAGGGTTGGGAATATAGTATACAAAGAATATTAAAGAAACCACCATAACAAACACTTGGACTTGTTTTAAACAATAATCCAACAGTTTTGCCAACAAGGTAAAATGACTTTGATGTCAAAGAAAGGTACAACTACCTTATCTTATATTGCATCAAACCTCATCTATCCACTGTCATTTCCTATGTCCCAAATGCTTTGTCCAAATTGCATTTTTGAGCTATACAACTATATGCAGATTCAATCTTGCTCAAAATACACATTCTTAAAACCAGTTTCAAATCATGAAGTACCTCAGGCTTCACAAGTGCCAAGATGAGCAAGGCTTTGATCTTGATGCAAGTTGTCAGAAGGACGACGTTGTTTAGAACTCAGCGAATAATAACAAGAAGGTGAAGAGCCTGATGGAAGCAATGCATAGAGTCGTTTCGTCTCGAGCATTAAAACATCAGTCTTCAAAGGACTCTGCATCGTCCGGTGTTAATATGGTTACGCTCGACTCCCAGAAATCTATCAGTGGAAGCAACTGATTATAAGAGCCCGCTTTTGAATGTATCTCAAGAATGATTTCAATGTAATGAAGGTATGAAAAGTTGTCAATTATACTGCAGATGATCAAATCAATAATAGTATGTTACGGATACCTATTTCCATAGAAAACAGAGGAAGCTATTTAGCTTTTGATTTCTGTTCTAGCGAAGCCTCCATAAGCATCATTAATGGGAAATGTTTACTAAAAACTACTAATGCTTCATAAGCACAAAGCGGTTATTATTGTGTTATTGACAAAAGATGTTTAGCTTCCTCCATTGTCCCATTTTGGCAACATCCATCGATCAAGGTAGTGTAGGTTCCAATCCTTTGCACAATCCATTCATGGCAATGTTAAAGTAAGCGATATGAAGATGTTCTCCTTCGTGCTCCAATGCATCCAACTACAAGAATGCTTGTTCAACATGCCCATTCCATTTAACAATTTACAATAAGTATGAAAATCTGGTTTTAGCCCAACATCTTGCAACTCATCAAATCTGGTTTTGAACTTCTACCGCCATGAAATAATCCATGTAATAGAGAGTTATATGCAACCACATCCGGTTTTAGCCCCTTCCTCGCCATCTCACGGAAAGGATGAACGGCGTTGTCTATCTTCTTTTTCTTGCAATATCCATGGATTAAAACGGAATAGCTGCAGTTATCAGGAGAAATATTCTTCTTAGCCATTGAAGAAGATCTGGTTAGCTCACGTTGAAGAAGACCGTTCAGTTGGGATGACCGATACATTAGCAGACGTTCGATTCAGATGATCGAACACAAGCAAGAATTGTTTAGTTGGCTTGACCGAACACCACAGGCAAATATGCGTATTACACGATATCTATGCTAGCGAACACTACTGGCAAATATGTGTATTACATGATATCTATGCTAGCGAACACTACTGGCAAATATGTGTATTAGACGATATCTATACTAGCAAAGTAAATATAAATATGTACATCAATTAGAACATTTTTTAGAAAATCATAAAAATTCACTAAAAATTTTAAAAAAATTCATAAAAATTCAAAAATTCATAAACTTGATTGATAAAAATTCAAATACAACAATCTGACATCTAACTACATAATATGAGTTATTTGTAGGCTACAAAATATTAATGTTTCAATGCAAATGAAAAATCAAAAGACTTGAGATTTTCAACTTTCCAATTTTGTATGTGGGTTATTGAATTTTGATCGTCACTTTGAAGATTCATAACTCTCTGTATACTCAGAATCTAAAAAACAATAAATCAAATTGAATTAGTTTTCTAATATCACAAACCACTTATAAATCGAAGTTTTCTATAGAAAGTTACGGCCCAATTATTGAACATTCATCGAAAAATGGCCTACATCAAAAGTATCCAAAACAGTTATGCCTTATTGTAGAATTTAGTCCAGCTACTATACAGAAATTACTCAGCAACCTTGACTGCATCTATATAAGAAAGACTGCAATTTTTGTGAATAAATTGCTTCAATCTTGAAACCTTTTAGGCTGCCAAAGGTCACATAAGTAGATAATGAGTAATTATCAACGAAAATATCGATACTTGATTTTCTGCAATTCTGATAGAGCTTGTTTGATGTTGATCCTGTTTCCAGGGGATTCTGTAGCGCACTTCAACGCCAACTCTAGTATACACGACACACATTGCCGGTTCCTATCAACGCCGTCTTTCTCTGAATGCTTCACGAATAAGTTAGCATCCATAACATCGACTATTGACTCTGAAATCGAGCTTTGAATCCAACTTTTTAAGCTCAAATCTCCAACGAACATATCATCACTTGGTCTTTTCCTCGTAAAAGTTTCCATCAACATCACACCGTAGCTATACACATCACACCTTGTCGAAACTAGTCCTTCCGAACCATACTCTGGAACAACAAAAACCACAATACGTTTTTTTATTACAACAATACTTATTTGGGTTAAATTCATTTTTGGTCCCATAATTATCGCAATTTTCAATTTAGTCTCACAATTTAAGAATTTGTCTGATTTCAGTCCAATTTTGACGAATTTCGTCGGAAAATGTTACGTGTCAAATTCTTACGGGTGGAATGCCAAATTCAAAATCTCAATTGGAATTTTAACACGTGACATTTTCAGACAAAATTCAAAATTTTTGGGTAAAATTAGATTTAAATCGAACAAATTCTTAAATTATGAGACTAAATTAAAAATCGTGATAATTATGAAACAAAAATCGAAAGATACTATAGTTATGAGATAAAAAAAAAGACTTTAACCTATACTTAATTAGTTCAAAAGTTTTAGAGCAAGAAATTAACAACCTGGAGCAATGTAACCCAATGTTGCTAGTGTGTTGGTGAGCTCGACGCTCTCCTCGTTGCCCAACAGTTTCGCTATCCCAAAATCACTAACATGGGCAGTCATCTCTTCGTCTAACAACACATTACTAGGCTTCAAATCGCAATGAACAATGGTTGTTGAATTACCATAGTGAAGATATTCCAAAGCATATGCAACATCGATCATTATGTCCAACCTTTGCAAGATATCCAAGCAAGGTTGTTTCTTGGAATATAACCACTTGTCAAGGTCTCCATTGGGCATATATTCAAGTACTAATGCCTTGAAATCATTGTTGGAGCAACTGCTTAGGACTTTGATAAGATTTCTATGACGAGTGTTACGCAGTACTTCGCATTCAACATCAAAGCTACTATTCAAAGCAGTAGCTTCCACTTGCAAGTTAAACACCTTCACAGCAAAAACATTCCCATCACTAAAAACACCTTTGTAAACACTACCAAAACTCCCATTTCCTAGTAAATTGCTTTCATCCAAGTGTTGCGTTGCTTGCAAGATTTCGTAGTAGGAAATTCTTTTCGGTGTATTATTGTACACATCAACTCCACTTGTAGTTGTCCTGTCTTTCTTTCTCAATCTTGACAAGATGAAGATCAACGCGAAAACAATGATAAGCCCAGCAAAAATAAACAAAACAAATTGCACCTTTTTCCATCTATGATTAAAAGCATGACTATGACAAAGTGAGACATGAAACCTTGGAATATTCCCACATAGTGCCTTATTATCCCTAAAAGATTCCATAGTGAAGTTTCTAAAAGGACCATTAATGGGAATCTCTCCACTTAAAGCATTGCAAGAAACATTGAAATTCTCAAGGTATTGAAGTGCCTCCAAAGACTTTGGAATTGAACCAGAGAGGTTATTACAAGACAAGTCTAGGCTCACCAAACTTATCATGCTCCCAATAGACACCGGAATAGAACCCTCCAGCCTGTTATCTGCTAATGACAAATTTCGCAAATTCTGCAAATCTCCAATCCTGCTTGGAATAGACTTCGACAAGTGATTCCTCGACAGGTTTATATAGATTGCGGCCTTCAAATCACCTATCTTCGGAGGCAAAAATCCGGTCAAGAAATTCGAGGACAAATCAAGCTCGACCAAATCTTGAAGGCCCCACAAGCTCGATGGTATGCTCGAAGTCAGCATGTTGGAGTCCAGAAACACATGGCTTAAAGACGAGACATTGCCTAAACATTCAGGAATTTGTCCTGAGAATTTGTTATGGCTGAAATACATGAAATAAAAGCTTTGCAAATCACAGAGACCCTCTGGGATTGGACCTGCAAGATTGTTTCTATGCAGAGCTAATCCTTGAAGCTTATCCAGATTCTTGAAACTGATTGGAATAGTACCAGACAACTCGTTTCCGAACAAATTGAGCTTGATCAAGCTGCTTAAGTTTCCGATTTCATCAGGAATGCTACCTTTGATCATGCAATTGAAGGCAACAAAGTATTGCAAAGAGGTTGATAAGTTGCCAATGGAAGATGGGATGAAGCCATCAAGAGGGTTTTCAGCAACCACCAACTGAATCAAAGATCTGCATCTTGTCAAGGATGTAATGAAGGTCAGTTCAGAGTCACGAGACGATTGAGTCCTTAGTTTGTTTTCGAACAAGAGAAGACGTTCGAGAAACCTTAGGTCTCCAAGAGAGTGAGGTACAAAGCCTGTCAAGTGGTTGGAGCCAAGTGAGAGAGTTCTGAGATTAGAGCAGTTGGAGATTGTGTCTGGGATTGTTCCACTTAGGTAGTTGTAGTTTAAGGAGAGTTGTTCTAGAAGGGGTGAGGTGTAGCAAAAATGTGTTGGAACATGGCCTGATAGACCATTGGCAGTTAGTGAAAGAGTTCGAAGAGTCGAGATGTTGAAGATCTCCATTGGGATTGAGCCATTGAAGGTGTTGTATTCTAATACTAGTTCCTCCAGTTGGTGAAGTTGACCTATTCCTCTTGGTACAACACCTGCCAAGTGACATTATCATAATTTGAATATCGCTGCAAGAAAAATGAGTATTTAATTTGAGATGAGATTTATGTGATAGCAAATGTTGTCGCGAAAAGTCTATCTTTTGCAACACATATTATTGCAAAAATTGATAATGTGAATTGACAGCAATTAAAAAAATGACAAGATACAAAAATCAACCTAAAGTATGATATTCTTTTTTCAATTTGCAACAATTTTTTTTTATTCGATTGCAGCCTAAAGTGCAAGAGTTTCTCAAAAAACAACGTACATTTTTTTTTTCTGGCAACTTTTCCGGCAAAATGGACATCACATGACTTTCAGAAGAATAAAAACAACCTCAAGTTTGATCTTTTTCAATTTGCAACCTGAAATATAACTTTTTTTTTCGATTTTGAAACCTAAAATTTTTCTAAATGACAAATTTATCTTTGTGAAAACCATGTGTTGTGAATTTCGCCGGAAAAATTGCCTGAAAAATGTTTAGGTTGCAATTTGATAAACTCTTGAACTTCGGGTTGCAATTAGATTTTTTTTAAAAAAAAGTTAAGATTGCAAATTGAAAATGATCATACTTTAGGTTGATTTTTGTATTTACCCTTTAAAAAAACCTATTTGCAAGAATATCATTTAGGACTAAATTCATTTTTTATCCTTCCCTAGGGACGTTGTCCAATTTTGGTCCTCTTGTTTTCCGATCATCAATTTTAGTTCTTTTAAATCTCCGATTGTTCAATTTTAGTCCGATTGCCCAATTTTGGTCCTCATAACTCGATTTTCCAGTCAGCTCCAGGCGAGTGCACAATACTCGCCCCCAATTTCATGAATTCCGACAGCTGGCGTTTATGTGACAACTATTTTCACATGTGGTATTTCCTTTTGTTTTATTTTCATAATTAAAATGCCACATCATCAGCCATGTCATTAAAAAATTAAAATATATAAAAAAAGGAAAAAAAAATTAATAAAAAAAACAAACATAATTAATTAATTTTTAGTTTTGTTCCTATGTTTTTATATATTTTTAATTTTTTTAATTACATTTAAATGCAATAAAAAATGAGAAAATTTTAAAAAAAAGGAACATAATTTAAATTTAAAAAAACAAAACACAAACGAATTAAAACATTTTTTTGTATTTTTTTCTTTAATTTTGTTCTTTTTTTAATTTTTTAATTGCATGTAAATGCAATAAAAAACAAAAAAATGAGAAAAAATATAAAAAAAACATAATTCAATTTTAAAAAAACACGAACATAATTATTTGTTCCTTTATATATATATATATATATATATATATATATATATATATATATATATTTCTCTATTTTTTTATTTTTTATTGTATTTAAATACAATAAAAAATAAAAATATATAAAAACATAGGAACAAAATTAAATAAGAAAAACAAAAAAAAATTTATTATGTTTTTTTTAATTTTTTTTTACATTTTAATTTTTTAATGACATGGCGGATGATGTGGTATTTTAATTAGGAAAATAAAACAAAAAAAAATACCACATGTGAAAATAGTTGCCACATAAGCGCCAGCTGTAGGAACTCATGAAATTGGGGGCGAGTGTAGTGCACTCACTCGGAGCTGACCGGAAAATCAAGTTAGGAGGACCAAAATTGGGCAATCGGACTAAAATTGATGATCGGAAAATAAGATGACCAAAATTGGACAACGTCCCTAGGGAAGGACGAAAAATGAATTTTGTCCTATCATTTATGAGAAGACTTTTGCGATAATAATTTAGAGACAAAATATTTGTCGCAAAATGTTCTTGTGACAATTATCAATTTTTTGGAAGGCTAATTAATCTTTTTTGTTGTTGTATAAGATGAAACATTAAAATGTAACGGATCGAGGATCACGTACCATGCAAGTTGTTATTCCCAAGATGTAAAATCTGAAGAGATTTTATCTGCCCTATATCTGCAGGTATCTGCCCACTGAAAGAGTTGTAAGATAAGGACAAGATCTGAAGCTGTGAACATTGGGATAGATTTGCAGGAATTTGGCCTTTGAGCTGGTTATTAGAGAGGGCAATTGTCTGAAGAAGTGGGAGATTATTGCATATTTCATTTGGAAGATTGCCACTCAACATCTCATTGGATGAGAAATCTATAGCTTCTAGGGTTGATATGTTGTATATAGATAATGGTATAAAACCTGACAAATGATTGTTTCCTATCATCAGAATTTGCAAATTGTGGAGTCTCCCAATCTCTTCTGGAATCCCTCCATGTAAAGAATTGAAAGAAAAATCAAGAAAACGTAGATTTGTCGAGTTAGAGAGTGATCCCGGGATGGAACCCGTGAGACTGTTGTTTCTCATTGTGAGATACTCGAGTTTAGGTAAAAGGCCAAACCACGATGGAATGTTTCCAATGAGGTTGTTAACATCAAAAGAAACGAGCTTCAACCGGTGAAGTAGAGACAACTCTCGAGGCAAAGTGCCACTGAAAAAGTTATGTTTGAGATCTAGAGAAACTAGGAATGATAGGTTCCCTAGTTGTGGTGGAATGGTGCCTGAAAGGCTCATATTGGAAATATTCAATGCAGTGACTCTACGGTCCCGCAGGCTGCAAGTGACACCAACCCAATCACACATAGAGCTCGAATTGGTCCAATTTTTGGTAGGTATACTATAAGGATCTGAAGTGATGTAAGATTTCAAAACAAGTAGCGTGAATTGATCCGTCTCACGACTAGTGGATCTTTCAGCTAAGGAAGGCATTTGGAAGATATTTAGTAGGAGGATTGCAAAAGAAAATATAATATTGTAGTAGCTAGTTTTGATCTCCATGGTTGCAAATTAATGTGTGGTTGTTGGAGGATTAATATATATATATAATGGCAATAATATATATATAGAGTGAGAGAGAGGAATTTTAGAGTTGCCCCTTGACGCCAATCTTTGTAAGAGTCAACTAAAACCTTAATCTAACATGTAATACAATGATCTTGATATATTCTTGATAGAATAGGTTTTATATGAGATTGTCTCACGGATTTTGTTGTATGAGACTGATCAACTCATAACTCACCCTTCACAGTTCATATAAATTCTAGAATTTATAAAAATGGATTTGATTCATGGGTAATAAAGATTTGTCCCACAAAAACTATCTATGAGACTGTCTCACATGAATTTTTGTGTTCTTGATATATAGTAGATAGAAAATTAATGCGTGCCTTAAATGCAAGGACAAAAATATCGGTATCGATATAAATATCGGTACCTTGATTTTATGGAAATATCGACGGATATATCGATTTCGGTGGAAATATCGGTTTTTTATGCAAAAAAATTGAAAAACTTTGTAAAAAAAAATTGAAAAATATATCTAGTACTTTACATAAAATTATAAGTAACATCAATACATATATTGAACTTAAATTTCAAATAAAAAGATATGTTTATATCTGAACTTATTTATATTTTATATTTTTGGAAAAAAACCAAATATTTTTAGCATATTCAAGTCAAGATAGCCTCCAGTTTTGAATGGCTCTTGGACCCACCCTTATAAGCGTATTTGACCAATTACTTCCAAGTTAAATGACACGCAAGAGAAAAAGTTGTGAAAGTATAGTATGTGGTTATGATGGATCAATTTTGAATAAGTAGTTGCAAGATTTATTACCATATTTAATTCCTTGCGGTCCTCCTAAGGGTATGTTTGGTTAAGGTTTAAGTGTGAAGGGAATTCTACTCTGAAATCTTTTAATAGTGAAACTTATGGGGATAAAGTAAAGGGTATGCTTGTTTAATATATTTTTTGTATATACAGGGACATATGCTATTATAGATGTTAAATAAATTATGGAAAGTGTTAACCATTGTTATATTTTATTATGAAAATGTGTTGTTGGTAATAAATGGTGTATGTAATTTATTGTGAACTAATTGTTATTATGATTGGTATAAGTATGTTCTATAGACGATAGGATTTTGGTATGCGTAAAATTTGAATTTGAGTCCAATAATAAACTTGAATTTCAAATTTTGAAGTTTGAAATCCAAAGTTGCGAAGAGGAAACCAAAACGCACCCTAAGTGATTTTCATGGTTTATGCATCCGTGGAACTTTGTTTTGTATGGGTTTCAATTAGGAGATCAACATCTTCAACCTTATAGATGAAAATTGTTTTCCATATCTAAGATATTTAAAATGATTTTCAAGAATTACAATCAACATCTAGAGTTAGCTTTTGAAATTTCGAATAACTTTTTTATTCCTCTTTAGATAGCTTGTGCAAACATGTCACTATATGTTTTAAGAACTTTTATACACCCTTCGAATATTTTTTATTTTTGCTTTATATTCCATGTTTCGTTTGGAATATAGGAACTTTCAGTAACTATAAGATCCTGTAACTAAAAAATTATCGAACTATTAAAAAAAGTTATGAGTGTAACTTATAAATTTATCAAATTATCAATAAAATTTATGAGTATATCTATAAGTTTATCAATAACTATCAATAAACGTTATGAGTTAATTGTTCTTGTAAAAGAAGTATATTAAGAACAATTAATTATTGAATAGAGATAAAAAAAAATCTTTCTTTTTCCTCTATAACTTAGGCTATGTTCATTTTTGGAACACTAATTTTACTGACATCCGTAATGTAAATTCTCAAATTTTAAAGGAAACATTGTAATTTTTGTTCAATAATACACTTTATTCACTTTTTTACCATCATTTCACGTAAACGTTTTGGGTACATTACTTAAATAAAGCCATATTATAACTCATTTGGCACTAAGGTATACAAATTTTGAGTTGTTATAGTTTACTGAACAACCGTCGACCTTTGCGAATGGTACAAAATGACCGATAAATGATAAATTTTAAAGAAATATTATTAAACCCCATAAAATTAATGGGTCAAAAGGGATATAATCCAAGTTATAGGATTAATATTGAAATTTTCCCCAAAAATAAATCAATAATGATAGTTTAACGATTTATTTTAAGTATAAGGAAAAAATTCAATTTTTATTTTGTAACTTGCTTTGTCGATTTTTTTATCACAAATTTTACTTATTCTGATTTTGGTCATGTAAAGATCACCAAGTTTCTTTTTCTCAATTTTAGTTTGACTATGCTCGAAATGTTAATTTCGACCTATGTGGATGCCAAAATTGAATATTTCATGTTAGCAATTTCGACATCCTCATAGGCAAAAATCGGTTTCAAGTAAAATCAGATAAAAATTAAAATAAAATGATATTTAGAGGACCAAAATTGGAATATATAAAATTGGTAGTAAAAAATGTGGATAATACTTAAGTTATAAGATGAAAATTGAAATTTTCCAGTGAGTGTAATAAGAAAGTTGGGAAAATATCAGTTTGGTCCCTAAATTAGTTCTTATGAGTTTTATTATTAATATTTTTTTAGCGCAATCACATCCTCAATCATAATATTTCAAATAATATAAAATTAAAATTATTACTATTTCAAACAACTTATATATTTCTAAATATATGTATATTAATATATCGGGGTGTGCACGGTCCAGGTTGGTTCGAAGATTTAAAAAACTCCAAAATCGAACCAAACTTGGGAGAATTTCAAAAATGATTCTCCAGAACCAAACCAAACCAAATTTTGGTTTGGTTCGGTTCAGTTTGAAACTTTGGGTCTACTGATCTGGATCAGTTCGGAACGGATATTCGAATATTTGGAGATTTAAAAAGAAATTAAAATAAAAAATTGAATAAGTTGAAATGCGCTAAATTAAATTAGAAAAATAAATAACAAAAAACTAATTTAGCATGTAATAGCAAAGTTTCTTTAACAACAAAAAACTATATACTTCATTTCAAAAGTTACAAAATTTCATAATTGAAAAAGATATATGTTTTCTTGATAAGAGGTATTAGAATATAGTTCATTATAACTAATTATTAAAAAAATAAAAATGCAATTATTTATAGCATTTATAAATTATATACTTAATCAAAATATATACTATGTAATTATATCAAGATACAGAAAAATAAATGATATATATATATAACTCTTTAAAATCGGTTCGATCCAATTATGTTTGGTTTGGTCCCAATTCGATTAAGTTCTCGATTCGGATAATTGAAAAATCTCCAAAACCAAACCAAAAACAGAAATTTGGTTCGATTCAATTTGAAGAAAGTCAAAAAGTCAACAAAAATTTTCAATTCGAAACTTTTTCGGTTAGTGTTTCGGTCATGTTTTCGTAATCTCCAAAACTCGTGCATAGACCTATTAATATGTATATGTATAAATATTTGTCATTATATATATAACTATTATACATTTACTAAAGGGTGAGGTTGGACAAGATCGTGCATAAAAAATACAGACCTACTCAGTACACTGGCCGGGCCTACCCCCACCTCATTCCTAGATGGGAATGGATTTGAACTCTCCCCTCCCCAACCCAAGACATTAGGTATCCGGTGGAGCCAATGTTAATGAAATTCTGGATTAATGATGCTAGGCGATGTTTGTTTTAAGACTATGTTTATTGGTGACCCTTGGGTTGGGTCACCCACTAAAAGACAATAAAAAATAAAAAATAAAAAGCTTAATGAAATGAAATCAAGCCAACCGGATTGGTCAGCCAACCTTGGGTTGGTTAAAAATTGACATGCTTTATTTTCTCTCTTCATTAAATTGTGACACTTGTCACAATTTAATTGGTAGAAATAGATTTTTTGTGGATATAATTTAGATTGTTGATATTGAAGATAATGTGTATCAAAAAAATATAAAAAAATTATCAAAATTAATGAATTTTTTTTCTCTATAAATAGAGTCCAATATTGATATATTTCTACCACAATTTGAAGATCTCGTTTTCCTCATAATCTTAAATTCTCTCGTTTCTCACCGAATTTTTATCATTTCCTATTATGGATCCAAATAATCCAAATTATTTTTCAACCTCCCAAAATTATCCAAACTCCCAAGATTATCCAAACTTTCAATCATTTCCAAATTCTGAAGATTATCCAAACACTCCATATTATCCAAACTCTCAATTTTCTCCAAATCACAATCAAGTTCATATCCTTGAACAAGTCCAAACTTCACAAAATATCTTCGAAAAAGATTATCGAGATGTTCAACAAACAAACACAAATCAAAAGGGGGGAAAATGTTAGTTGGTGTGTGAAAGAAGATGTAGCATTGATGTCATCTTGGTGTTTTGTTAGTGAAGATACCATACGTGGTAGAAATCAAAAGGGTGCCTCGTTATGGGCACGAGTGCATGAGATGTTTCATGAAGCTCGAGCAGAAAACCCTCATGAGATCGGCGAAAGAAATGTGGATTCAATGAAAGGTCGTTGGAAACGACTTAATGAAAATGGAAACAAGTGGATTGTGGCGTATATAAGGAAGCATATGATCGAAAAAGAAGTGGAATAAGCCAGAAAGATATTGAGAAATAAGCTCATGCAATTTATGAAGCAAATGACAACAAGTTTCAGGACTTGTTTGTATTCAATGAAGTTATGAGTAAACATGTCAAGTGGGAAGTAAAATTAGATCATGATTTTACACGTTTTCATCCTGAAAATGTCGAGGCTAATGAAAAAAGTGGTGGGAGCTCCAAAAGGTCACGGACTAGCGAAGATGGCGAGTACTCTGTCCCCTTCAATTCAAAAACTCCAGTAAGTGGATGCTCATATATTCCTCGTCCTACAGGCAGAGACAGAGCAAAAAATAAAGGAAAATGTAGGACATCACAATCTTCTTCTACTGATGAATTTGCTGCAGAAATTCGTGCATTGAGACTCACTAAAAACAACGAATGTGAAGCAATGACCAAATTGGGAAACGCTAGAATTGAACTGGAGTTAAAAAAAGAAGAAAGGAAGAAAATGAAGATGAAAAAAAGTTGTTAGCATTATTGGCAAAAGATCACTTATCCCCAGAAGAAGAAGAGATGAAACGTCATCTAATGACAATCGTTATGGACAATAAATGTAGTTTATTTTCAACATTATTGTCTTGTAAGCATTTTAATTTGTGTTATTTTAGTTAAGTTTTTGTAATTTTAATTTCTCAATTTAATTATGTAATGAAGTTGTCTATTCTACTTTGAATCATTTTCAAAACTTTGTTATATTTATGGATAGAAAAGATGCTCCACAAAATGCTTTAAATTCAAATGCAAGTGTGTATGAGTGTATATGAGTTGTCAACATGCAAGTGTATTTTAAAAGATAATGCTCCACAGGAAAAGATTCTCAATTCGAAGGCTTACCATTTAATGTTACACAGAAAAGATATCAATTTCATTCACATGCAAGTGTGTATGAGTTGTCAACATCTACTTTATGAGCTCCACATGCAATTGTCTATTTTATTCACATGCAATTGTGTGTGAGCTGTCAACATCTACTTTTGTAGCATACATGTTTTTGTCTTTTAAATATACATGAAACTTACAAAAGTATTCACGTGTTCTTGTTCCCAAAAGCATTCACATGCATCACACACCACCATTCACATGCTCTTTTTCCTAAAAACATTCACATGTTTTGTCTATATATTTTTGTTTGATCCATTTCAAACTTACACCAAAATCTATATCTTTACTATTTTGTTTCATTTCAAATATAATTCATACCCAGTAGCTTACCATTTCATTTCACAAATGTCTCTCAATGAAAACTCATATGTTGATTCCGATTCAAGTTCCGATTCTTTCAATTTCACCGAATTTGATGAATGGGAACAACGAGTTGTTCAACAAAATCATCAAATTGATCAGCTCATTGATGATGCAATCATAAGAAATCCTAATCTAATTGTAGGAGATCATACTCCTAGAGTTAGAAGGCGGTATTGTGATAGAGAACGCGAGATTGGTGAGGAGCGTTTGATGAATGATTATTTTATCGACAGACCAACATATGCTCATGAGATCTTCCGACGTAGGTTTCACATGCAAAAATCATTGTTCCTTCGTATAGTGGAGACTGTTACTTCCAATGCCGAATATTTTCAACAAATATCAGATGCCACAGGTAAACGTGGAATTTCACCATTGCAGAAATGTATTGCAGCTATGAGGGTATTAGCGTATAGTACATCATCCAATGTCATTGATGAATACTTGCGAATGAGTGCAACCATGACAAGGAAAGCTCTAAAGAATTTCGTAGAAGGTATCATTTCTTGTTTTGGTGACAAATATCTCAAAAGGCCTAATGAACAAGATTTGATCAGACTACTTTACGTCGGGGAACAACGTGGATTTCCGAGCATGATAGACAGTATTGACTGCATGCATTGACAATAGAAAAATTGTCCCACCGCATGGGTTGGACAATATGTAAGAAAAAGTGGGAAGCCAACAATCATTTTAAAAGCCGTTGCATCATATGACTTATGGATATATCATGTATTCTTTGGAACACCAGGTTCGTGCAATGATATTAATGTACTCCACCGATCTCCAGTTTTTAATGATGTCTTGGAAGGTTGAGCACCAAAGGTTAGTTACATCGTGAATGGTCGTGAAAATAATATGACATATTATCTCACTGATATCATATATCTTTCATGGGCTGCATTTGTAAAGTCAATTTCTGCTCCACAACTCTGGAAGCATAAGTTGTTCGCTCAACACCAAGAGGCTGTCAGAAAAGATGTCGAGCGAGCATTTGGAGTTCTACAAGCTTGTTTCGCATTTCTTCGACACCCATGTCTTGTTTGAGACTCACATTTGATGGGAAGAATTATGATGGCTTGTATCATCATGCACAATATGATAGTAAAGGATGAATGAGACACATATCAAAACTATTATGATGCCACATAATTCTTTATGGATAAACCTACAAATCGACAGGACGATGATGAAGACGATCAACATTTGCAATACTCGACTGAACGCATTGCAAGCTTATCTACTTATATGACTAATAGGGAACAACTTCGCAATAGAGAATCTCAAAACTCTCTTAAAAACGACTTCATTGAGCATATATGACAAAAATTCGGCATTGATCATTAAATATGTAATTTGTATCTTCTATATTTGTAACTTAGTATTTCACACATCTATTTGTAGTTTGACTAGTTGTTTTTCGATTTCGTTTTCAAATATTGTATTTAAATTTCATTATTGTGTTTGTAGCATATTTTAAGTGTATGGTAAAAAAATTCTTATTATAAATATCGAATTTAGAATATCAAATATTTTTTTATATATTTCTTACATTGTTTAAAAATTTTGATTATATATAATATTCAATAATAAATAATGAAAAAAAAAATGTTAACGATTGGGTTGGTGTCACTAATAAACGTTTAAATAGTTGGAGGTTGGGTTGGGTTGTAAGTTGTGTATGTGGATGAGAGATAAATGATTTTTTTATTAGAAGGTTGAGTTGGGTTGGGTCGTGAATAAACATAGTCTAAAGAGGAAGTATTAAATTGATGAAATAATCTTTGATCTATATTTTATTTTGACAGTTGATTTTCGTCATTTTAAACGAATTTTTAACGTTGGAGACCAATTCTAATTAAAAATGAATAGTTTGTGGGCTGCTTATAATTAAATGAAAATAACGGTTACTACATTTGAAATAAAACTTAACATGGAACCCACTCTGACATTTTCCCTATAACAGAATATTAGGTTAGAATAATTTTTAGTCTAACTTCAATCAATTCTACAAATGGTCTCATAATTATTGTTTTTTTTTTCAATTTATTCTTGTAACTCATAAACTAAATTTGGGGTGGAAAATCAAAGTCCATCATAATTGTGTCATGTGTGTATTGCACTTCATATCAAATTTGGGTTTTTTTCAAATAGAGTTGTACTTATGTGCATTTGCTGCACATATACATGTGGGTGTGGGTCGGATCTGAGTCGATTTGGATCCATGTATTTTTTTGTCCTGATTTTTATGTTATGTTAGTCATATATTTATGTTATATTAGTCATACATTTATGTCCAAATATCATATCTTTATTTAATATTTTTAACTCTAAAAAAACTCTAATTTCGCCACAATTTGTACATGTTTACTTTTATGTGATATTATTTATATCTTTATATCAACATAGTCATACATTTATGTAATATATAAATGTACAACTAACATAACTAAAAGGTAGACTAACATAACTAAAATATATAAAAGGTTAATATGTCTGTATTACAACCAAGGATGAAAATTTCGATTTCGGTAGAAATTTCGGTACATTGATTTTACGGAAATTTCGGTGAAAGTTTCGATTTCGGTGGAAATTTCGGTAAAATTTAGAAAAATGTCAAAAACTTTGTTAAAATTTGGGAATTTGGATATGATATTGTATAGAATATTATAACTAACATTAATGCATATATTCAACTTAAAATTTCAAACAAAATGACATATTTACAACCAATATTGAAATTAACTATTATTAAAATGTTGTCTGATATAATAACATGAGAAATTCAAAATAATTGAATACATAATTGAATAACTTATGAATGACACTACATTATTATTATTATTATTATTATTATTATTAGATAATGTGGTTTGAGTGGAATAATCCATCTCATCTTTTCAATCCGTGAGCCATTTACGATAAATATGTAAGAAAATTATTTGATAGTGTTATACACGTTATAATTATAATGTGCAAAATACATTTTCTTCCCTTAAAAAATTGGTGTAATTCATTATAAAATATTATAATTATTTGGGGTAAAAAAACAAAAATTTCACTGAAAATCGAAATCAAAATTTACTGAAATTTCACCGAAATTTCAAGATTTTCAAATATTTTATACTATAACCTCACCGAAATCGAAATCGAAATTTCGGTGAAATGCTGACGAAATTTATTCAACCCCCGTTTCAATTTCGGTGATTCAAAATTAGCGAAATTTCACAATATTTTTTTCCTTGATTACAACTAACATTACTAAATGTATGACTAACACAACTAAAATATATGACTAACATAACATAAAGGCAAAAACTTTTGTGCACAAGGTGCACGGATCCAAATCTGTGCACAACAATACTGTTATATTATATGAGTGATACTATTATATTATATGAGTGATACTGTTTTATATGAAGTAATACTATTATATTATATGAGTGATACTGTTATATTATATGAAGTAATACTGTTATATTATATGAATGATATTGTTATATTAATATAACAGTATCACTCATATAATATAACAGTATTGTTGCACCTTGTGCATAGAAGTGTCACTCTAACATAAATGTATGACACCTGTGAGCATTTTTGGGCGAATTGGTGCACGACCTAGTGGCGCGTGTGGGCACTTAGCTGCGCGTGATGGGTCAGGTCGACCCGAGTGCACAGACCCTAGATTTGTGCACCAGGTGAACAAAAGTTTTTGTGTTTTAGATATCGTAAATCGTTCTACATTTCCCCTATTAAAATAAAAATCATTTTAATCTCTCGGGAGTTGAAATCATCATTTATCATAAAATCTAGGGTGGGACTAAATGCACCTCATCCTTTTCTATGCACACACCAATTCATACACTTTTCAATTAAAAATTTTTAAAAATAAATAATACTAATTTTACCATTAGGTTTTGCTCTACTAGTTCCATTCGGCTATTATGGCCGAACGTACTTTTTCGTGTTCGGCCAAGGTGGCCAAACGTGCTTCTACATGTTAGACCAAGGTAGCCAAATATTCTTTTATGTATTCTGTCAACTAGAGCAGAACGAAACTGCTCGGGTGCAATCGTTTTTTTCTATGATTTTCACATATTTAACAAATCCGTAGAATGTTCGTCATTATTTTGACATTATATTTTTCAAAAAATTTAAAAATTTAACATAAAAAATATAAGAAAGATGAAAAAAGAGAAATAAAGGGAGAAGAGAGAAACTAGGATTTTTTGTTTTTGTTTTTTTATTTAAAGGCTAAAATTGATATTTTGAAATTTTTTATTTTTTTTAATTAAAATATTTTTAATTGGGGTGTGTTTAAAAAAGAAGGGGTGCCTTCCCACCGAAAATCTATCCGTGCATGCTCGAGACTTATACCAGTGTCTACAATTTGACTTAGGTGGGCCTAATAGAATCCGGGTCCATAAAAACCGGGTAAACCCAGATCCGATTATCTGGAACAGTTGACCCGTATATCTTTGAATCAGAAGTTCTTTACAAAGCAGAAAATTTGACGCAGTGCTTCTTTTCCTTCGTCTCCTGCTAAATTTCCGAGGTATTTTCTATATACTTAATAATTAATTTGCAGTATAGCCCACTTGACAATTTGCAGCTTGATTTCTTAATTGAAGCGTTAATTTTGATGTAAATTGCTGCTAACTTTTACTCAGATCTGTTTAACTTTCTGAATTTCTGTTTGGTCAATTTGTATAACTTTTATTTCATTTTTTTAGTAGTATTTCGTTTCATGATCGCTCAAAGTTGAGATTTTATAGTGGGCTTATCTCGAGTTACTGGAATTCTGCATCTGTTTGAATTGGGAATTGGTTGAACAAACTGAAATAGTTATTGCGTTGATTTATTGTTGTTTTTTGTTAGTTTTATTCAGTGTGAATCTTTCCTATTAGGGTTTCTGAATTTATGTTTTTTATGTTGATAAACTAACTACTTGTTTTGAGTAATTTTAGAAGTTTTTTCAGAATTGGGAGAAGATAAAAACCATGGCAGTTCATGACGATTCGCAGAAAAAGAAGTCAAGTGATGCTTTGGATGAGATACCGACTTTCAATGTCGAAAATATGCAAAACAACACAAGAATTATCAATTATAGGTGTGCTCATCACCTTACTGCTCTTTGCTTATTTTATTAAACAGAATTAGATGTAACTTTGATTTCAATGTATGCATTTCGTAAACTATATATAACAATATATTTCAAAGAAGGTGTTTTGATAGAGAATATACTCAAATGGTTGTTTTCTTGTGTTCCAGCCGAACGTTTATGTCTATCATAGGTGGAGTAATTGCCGGAATATTGGGGTTCAATGGCTTCATGGGATTGATCTTCTATTTCGTTGTGATGGCAATAACTACTGTAGGACTTGCTGCAAAGACCGGTTTCTCTGTTCAATCGTATTTTGATAGCTGGAACAAGATTGTATTTGATGGCATTCTAGGCGGACTTATGGTAATTTTCAACATTTTTTCTTACCATTTAAGTAATTTTTGCATACATATATTGCATTATTGTGCTATGTGCGTTTAACTGACAGTTTATGTGGGAATTTATGTGGTTGCACTCAGTCTCCCTCTTTGCATAACAAGGCTATTACAATTCTAGATCACGATTATGTTCAACTATTGTTAAACATCTTTCCTTGATTGATCTAAAAGGCACGATTGCATGTTGAGATCACAGATTGTTGGTTTAGAGCAAGCCATGGTCTACTTAGATCATTTTGATGTAATTACACGAATTATGTTTTCTGTTTCATTTCCTATATTCATGATATTATATCTAACGATGGTTATCTTTACTTGTTGCAGTCATTCGTGCTATTCTGGACGTATCCTTATTCTCTAATTGTCTTTAAATTCACTATTAAAACTCTTTACTATTTAAAAAAAACAGTTTTTTTTTTCTTGTTTCATTTATCATATTCATCTCTGTGTTTTTAATCACCGGAACGCAGTAACGTGTGGTTTCCTTGACGTCAAAAAAGATTTGCCTACGACATCGTTCATATTTTCTGAGAATTTTGAAGCCTGCAAGGTACAACTAGCCTACTTGTGCATTAATATTATTTATGTACTTCTCTTGTCACAATATTTCTGTATATTATGAGTTTATTTTTCTTGTATATATATTTTATTTATTATTCATTGGGTTATACAGGGAACAGGTTCTATCCAAGTCAGATATGCTGATGGAAAGCTGAGTTTGTAGAGGCTTTTAATGCTCACATATTTTGTTTCTGAATTTTTCTTCTACTCAACCATCTGCTCACTGCTCTCAATAGTTGAGGAGTATATGAGATTTTCGTTTTATTCAATGCTTCGTAATACAAATTATAGAGTATTACTTTATCCAATTGCAAGCCCGAATCTGGTCTAGTTGCACAGTTATTGCTCAAATTCTACACTTGAGTTTTGTTTGAGTAGTATTTTGTTTATTTGAATTTTTATGTGAAGCACATTACATGTTAGAAAATCTAGAATGTATTACCCCTTTTATGAAACATATTAGTTTAAATGCTGAAAAATACTACACTTATTTTACACACTATGATATATTCGTATACTCAGTTGTGTATCAAGGTGGGGAATTGCACGAATACTAGGAACCGTACAATTAGTGAAAAATATGAGACGATTTATCCATTATGGATTATATACACACAATCACGCACACATGTATTGGTGTAAATCCACAATGAATAAATTATACAGTTGTGTTTATCTGATGCAACATCTAAAACACCATCACTAGAAATTCACAAATATCATTTGCAAGAAGATTACAAGATCACGGTATAGAAGAGTCATAAAACACTGTAAATACATACAACATCACAAGTATACAAAGAGAGGAGTCCAATTGAGATATACAGCAGGCTAGCTTTAGATGTGTTTGTTCTGGGCCTGTAGAGAGTCATCAGTCGATCCTTGTCAGCCCGAAGACAACTGCGAATGCAGCCAGAACGGCCTGCCAAAGAAAGAAGAGTTTACAAAATTCGTATGCATCATAAACAATAATAAACACCTAAGCTTCATGTTCCTGCAATATGTATAATCCTGCAATATGCCCCAAATATACTGAAAAACTGAGTTAATGAAGCCCTTCACTTATTATAGTTGGAGGAATAATAAGTTACCCCTGAAGCCCACCATTTTTTATACTTGAGTGGATTGACTGCACTGATTTTTTTTATGTATAGTTAGGGCTGTAAACGAAGAATCAAGCAACTCGTGAGCTATTTGGGTCTCAGCTCAAGAAATGCTAGACCAATCATTAAGTTTAGCTAGCAGAACTCGAGTTCAAATTCAAGCTGAAGAACTTTTATGAGCCAAGATCAAGCTTAATAGTATTCTACTATTTGGTTGCCCCACAAGGTTGAGTGGCCAGCTCATAAGTGGAGTTTGAAAATATGTTCTTCAACAAGCTGCCGGGGAGTTCAACACATGGGCTCACATGCTTGAATATTGGCTCGAGCTCATTATATATTTAAAGAGCTCAAACTTCATATATTTTTCAGTCATTATCATTTAACGAGTCTTTTACGAATTGAGCTTGAGACGCATGGAAAACCAAGCTGAAGCTGAGCTTATTACTTTTCAATTCAATTACAGCCTATGTATAGTTAGAAAGAAATGGAATTGGGAAACCTAAGACAACGTTATATCGAATTCATGAGTAGCACAAACTATAAGGAACCTTATTTTCACTTCAATTCATTAGTTCAAAGCTGGAGTAAATCTAGGAGAGAAACTTTGAGTTACTACTACTAAAGACAAGGTAGTTAAAGATGGTTTGCTTCTTGTGCAAACAAAAATTAGCAAAACTTGATGAAACGCTATATAAAAATGGAGAAACAAAGTGGATCTTGTTGACATGGAGATTTATATTTGTAGCATTTCAGAAGCAGAAACAGAGAATTACTTGGCCAAGGACAAAATATATAAATACAGTTAACACTTTTAAAGTAGCTTTAAGAAATAAAAGAAGAATACTTACAGCAATTGTGGAAGCAACATATCCCGGTTTCTCTCGAGGGTCAACTCTGGAACAACATAGAAGTAATGCCCCAACATACCAAGGAATTGCAGCAAGGAAGAATCCAGTAATGAACCTTCAACAAATATAAAGTAGCACTTTTATCAGCAATTAAAATCACCGACCAGTTAACTCATTAAGAACAAATAGCTATGAGGATCCATGCAACTTGAAAAAATATGAAGAAAAGGAAACAAACAAACACAAAGGTGCACACATGTACACACACTGATATTAAGTAAGAAGTTCTTTCTACAGAGATACCTAGATCAGGAGTAAAATATGAACTTGTTACTCTATATAAACAGACTGAAGAGTAAATTTTCTACCTCAAAAGAGAAAAATAACACTTTTAAGCCATTTTACAGGAGATACCAAAAAATATGCAGGCACCGCCGAAGTTTAAAGAACTGATTAGAATATTTGGACTTAAGAACACTGTTTAGTCTGTGATTAAATTATAATTCACACAATCCTACACCAGAGCGGACAAGAGAGTTATAGAGAAGATCTCAATTCAGCCCCATTTCATATATAAGCAAAGTTAATTACTATGACAGTGTTTTGTAATTCGAAATATTTTGTAAGAAGTTCTAATCATGCATCATGAGTTTCCTAGATGGAAACATTATCAAGTCAAACATGTTAACTCACAGAAAAGCATAGATAAATTTCGGAATTTGCAAGCACTTTTAAATGCAAATGAACGATCAACAAGGAAAAGTTGTCTTACAAGAACCAGCCAAGGCCAATACCACAGCAGGGAAGACGAGGCTCCCTTACAGGCCTTCCTTCTGCAACAGCATAACCTGCATTCATATCGATGATGCTCACAACATTAACAATACACAAACAGGGGATTCTTTAACTTCACAAACACCGGAAACAGGATTAGTACATGGTATTGTTGGACAAAGTAAAAGCCATATTCTTCCCTGCCTTTAATAAGAAATCATCAGATCACAATTTTATATTATTGAATCACAACCAAAATCTAGATCTCAAAATCAAATCATTAGGTTCTATCTACTCTTAACATACTTCCTGCAAGTGCAAGATATGGATATGGTTCTCAATTGACCCAATTTCCATTACAAAGGTTGACAAAAAAAATATATATATATATATCCTTCTATCAATTCAAACAAAAACCCCAATTCAAACACACACACACACACACACACACAGAGGGAACCCTAAAGAACGCCCGGTTAAACAATTTCAATTCAGAACACAGATTCGACAAATCACCGACCTATTCACACAAATAACGTTCAATAATCCATTGATCCGAAAAAACCACATACTAAAAGACCATAATTTTCAATGAGTAACAGACGATAAATCAACATCCAGCTAATACCTGGGACAGCTTGATAACCATGAGCATAATACTGAGAGGGAGGAGCTCCAGAAGCGCCTGGCGGCGGAACAGGCTGCGGGAAGCCCATGGCCGTCGGCGGCGGGTGGTTGACGACGCCCTGAAATGTTCCGTACGGCGGCGGCGCCGGTGGGGCATGCTCATAGTGTTGATGATGGATGTCCCTTTTTTCTTCACTCATAATTGATCTTTCTTCTGCGATTTTCTCACTGCAAAGATGAACTCTGATCAGGTTTCAGAGAATCGAAAGTCTTTGATCTTCTTAGCTAAGAAAACCTGAGGAAGAATTGAAGTGGAACAAAACAACAATCTTGCTATCACTCGCAATAATTGAGTAACAGCGATTTTAATTTTTTTTATTGCGTTTACTTCTTAAATAATGATATAATAATAATTAAGAAAATGATATATTAATAATTATGAGCTTATCTTGCTTGAATTGTTCAAAAGTAGGAAATGGAAGTAATTGGTTAAAGTTCACGACTTTGGAAATTGGATGGAAAAAAAAGAAATCGGGTTATTTTGTATTTTATTGAGAGTTTGATGACTAAAGTTTTTATTTTTATCTTCTTCAACGAAATAAAAAATGGGTAGTTAGTTGCAAATGGAAATTAGAGGTATGTTCGAATTTTAAGACTGTAATAATAAATTTTGTGTATTTGAATAAATACAAAAATATGTGCATAAATTATATTTCATTGAATCAAATGAAATTTTTGGGTTACAATTTTTTTAATGTTTTGGTTTTCCTCTTTGAAAACTGCTGGAAATTATTTGAATTTTTGGCTTATTTTGGGGTATAATTACTCATGGGTTGTGCCCAAATCCGGAAGTAACATTTGGAACGTATTCTCCTCCGAAAGAGGTTTGAGACGATATTTTATCCATCCAAAAAAGTTAATGGGTGAATGAGAAATTGAATCTCAAAATAACAAGATCAGATCATTTGGAAGACTTGGAAAGCTTAAAAAAAACCTTATCCCACATCGGGAAAAATAAACTATTTTTACTAGTTTATAATGAGTTTCCCTTTAGTGGATGATAAGAATGTTCGGCAATAAGACTTTCTTTTGCGCACGCGGGGTGTACAAGCGCGACTTTTGGCTACTAACAAAAACAACTTAAAAAACGTGGAGCGACTTTTGACTACTAACAAAAACAACTCAACAAACGTGGAACAAAAACATACAAACAATACGTGGAGCGACTTTTGACTACTAACAAAAACAACTCAACAAACGTGGAACAAAAACATACAAACAATGGCTACTATTGGCTACTAACAAAAACAACTTAAAAAACATACAAACAATACGTGGAGCGACTTTTGACTACTAACAAAAACAACTCAACAAACGTGGAACAAAAACATACAAACAATGGCTACTATTGGCTACTAACAAAAACAACTTAAAAAACATACAAACAATACGTGGAGCGACTTTTGACTACTAACAAAAACAACTCAACAAACGTGGAACAAAAACATACAAACAATGGCTACTATTGGCTACTAACAAAAACAACTTAAAAAACGTGGAGCGACTTTTGACTACTAACAAAAACAACTCAACAAACGTGGAACAAAAACATACTAACAATGGCTACTAACAAAAACAACTTAAAAAACGTGGAACGACTTTTGACTACTAACAAAAACAACTTAACAAACGTGGAACAAAAACATACTAACAATGGCCACTAACAAAAACAACTTAAAAAACGTGGAGCGACTTTTGGCTACTAACAAAAACAACTTAACAAACGTGGAACAAAAACATACTAACAATGGCTACTAACAAAAACAACTTAACAAACGTGGAACAAAAACATACTAACAAAAACAACAAAAACATACTAACAATGGCTACTAACAAAAACAACTTAAAAAACGTGGAACGACTTTTGACTACTAACAAAAACAACTTAACAAACGTGGAACAAAAACATACTAACAATGGCCACTAACAAAAACAACTTAAAAAACGTGGAGCGACTTTTGGCTACTAACAAAAAACAACTTAACAAACGTGGAACAAAAACATACTAACAATGGCCACTAACAAAAACAACTTAAAAAACGTGGAGCGACTTTTGGCTACTAACAAAAACAACTTAACAAACGTGGAACAAAAACATACTAACAATGGCTACTAACAAAAACAACTTAACAAACGTGGAACAAAAACATACTAACAAAAACAACTTAACAAACGTTGAACAAAAACAACTTAAAATACTAGCAAAAACAACTTAACAAACGTGGAACAAAAACAACTTAAAATACGTGGCTCTTTCTAGCTATTGGTGACAAATCTTTTTAAGGAAATTGTGATTGTGATGGCCTTTTTGCCTAAAAACCTTCAAACTTAACAAAAAGGTCTTTTTGCCTGAAAACCTTCAAACTTAACAAAAACAACTTAAAAAACATGGATCTTTCTAATTATTTTCACCAATTTCCGACTAACAAAAACAACTTAAAAATGTGGCTATAAATTGAGATGTCCATCCCCTTGGAGGGGACAAATCTTTTTAAGGAAATTGTGATGGCCCGCTTGTTTTTGCCCAAAAACCTTCAAACTTCGCATGGCTTCCAGCTGCTAGGAATGGCTCTTGAGTGGCAATAAATTGAGACGTTCATCCCCTCGGAGGGGACAAATCTTTTTAAGGATTTCAAACTTCGCATGGCTTCCAGCTGCTAGGAACGGCTCTGGAGTGGCTATAAATTGAGACGTCTATCCCTTCGGAGGGGACAAATCTTTTTAAGGAAATTGTGACGTATCACAAGCCTTGACTTCCTTTCTAGCTATTTCCACCAATTTCCGACTAACAAAAACAACTTCAAAAACATGATAAACTATGATGTATCACATACCTCGACTTCCTTTCTAGCTATTTTCACCAATTTCCAACTAACAAAAACAACTTAAAAAACGTGGCTATAAATTGAGATGTCCATCCCCTCGGAGGGGACGAATCTTTTTAAGGAAACCGTGACGTATCACATGCCTCGACTTCCTTTCTAGCTATTTCACCAATTTCCGACTAACAAAAACAACTTTAAAAACATGTTAAACTGTGACGTATCATAGACCTCGACTTCCTTTCTAGCTATTTTCACCAATTTTCGACTAACAAAAAACAACTTCAAAAACATGATTTTAGCAGCTTCTTTAGTTTAATCTTCTCTGCAACCAACAATTGGAACAACTTTTTTAATTTGATTTTCTTTTCAACCAATTTTTATTTTAATAACATTTATCCATGGGCTTAAATTTTGATATCTGTCTTAAATCTAGAAAACTCTTAATTCAATCTTCTCCGCAAACAACAATTGGAATGACTTCTTTAATTTGATCTTCTCCGCAATCATTTATCCAAGAGCTTAAGATCTAGGTATTAGATCTGAGGGTAGTAAATTCAAGAACTTGAAGAAGACGAATTTTTGAATCTTGCAGCTTTTCGGTGGATTTAATTCTTTAATCTATTCCGAATACATAATTCTTTTGTCAACAATTAAGTAGTGACCACCTCAACAAAACCATCTATTATCTCTCTCTCCCCCCACATATGCACCTTGTTATATGCAAAAGAGGATTCAAAAGATAAGTTGCTACATGAATACCTTTTTAGAGTTGCTTATCTCACCTTGTCTTAATGGTATTTATCTCACTTCGATGTTAGATATTTGGTTCATGCATCTCCTCCACCTAGATACCAGTTTTAGAATCAACATAGAGAGATTATTGTATGATTTCTTTCATCATTCTACTTTAAAGATTATTCGATTTGACATCGAATGTCATATGCATTCATCAACAACTTGCAATGACACGACATGCATAATTGCAAGTCAAGTAATACCTATGTGGGAGACAAATTTAGTCTCAATTAGTGCCCTAAAACTAATACTGAAATTCAAGAGATGCAAAAGGTTGCATATACTTTGACTAATGCATGGTAGTTTGATTTATCTTCAAGTCTGAACAAGACTTAATTCAAGTTGATATCATTTTATACCGTAATATTTGATGAGAGTCGGTGTTCAGTTTTAGTCAGGACGTTTTATTCAAACAATCAATATTTATTTTTGTAGAAAAAAAGTTTTATTGCGTGTTAGTTAATTATAATAAAGTTTTTCTCTATCACATGTGACTATTTTTAGTCATTTCCATTTCCACCTAGATTTATATTTTTATGTTGTAATTTATGTATTCAAAAAGTTGTAATATCAGCTTGTTTCCAACATATATGTATCCAGCTCCACTAAACTAATCTGATTAAAAGCACAAAATTCAAAAAGGAAAAAAAAAACATAATCATTATAATACATTAGTAGTTGTCCTCGTGCGTTGTACGGTTATATAATATGCAGTAAATATCAACTATTTGATAATATTATGTAACTAAGTATAAATATTTTGAAGATATAAAGTATTTAACAATTAAAAAAATATTAATTTACTAAACTATATATTAAATATTAAACAGAATATGTAAAATATTTAATTATTAAAAAGATAAAATTTACATAACTATATATTACCTTATATACTTATATTTTTAATATTAAAGAAATGATAAATATGAAATATTTTTTAATATTTCATCATTCTTTTAAAGGGTTTGTTATGAAATTAGAGCATAGAAATAAACCCCAAATAAAACCCCAATCCTTATCATGGAAATACTATAATAACATTCGAGTCTTTGACAAGCCAAAAGCAGCAACACTGCCACTGTCCCAATTGCCAAAATCAATTCACACAACTTCACGAATTTGATGGAATCTATTCGCAGGTACATACGCTAATCTTGGCTTACGTCTGCATTCCTTAATTTTCTCGAACTGGGTTTGAATAAAGTGTGCCAATTGTTGCGGAATTCTGTGGAGTTATAAAGAGTGATAATTTTCTACTCAATTGTAGTCTTTTTGAAGTACTGATTGAGTGATAAAGCGCGAGGTTCTGCTCTCGGGTTGCTTTCTGATGATGAGGGATATATAACTTCGAACATGGTTTCTTTAGCTTCCCAGATGAATTTGGGAGGTGTGAATATGATTTCTTTTTGTAATTTTCACGGTTCTGTGTTTAAAGATAGGACTAGGAGGGTCTCCTCTCACAGGAATGCGAGTGGTTTTAGCATGTTTTGGAGTGGCAAAAGGTGGAAGTATGTTGGTATTAGTAAAAGTTCTGCGACAACTAATTTCGTTGCAGAACAAGGGACTTTGTTATCTCTTGATTCGACGTATAGATGTAGTAAAGACTATGATGCCGATACTTTTCATACAGCTCCTCTCAAGCCTGTTTTGACGTCGGGGTCTAAGGTAGATCCTCCGATTCTTAGTATGGCTTGGGATGAAACAAAATTTAGTGGGAGTTTGGATGATGAGAAGATGAGTGATGGGGAGATGGAGAGAAGTAAGGTTTCTGAGACGATAGGGGAAGTATTGGAGAAGGTAGAGAAGCTAGAGACTAGTGAAAAGGTAAATGTTCCTGTAAACAAACCAATAGTAAATGAGACAGTAGAACAAAAGAATGGTGAACCTGCTAATTCAGTGGGAAAGTCGAATCGCAAGTTTAAGACTTTGAAGAGTGTTTGGCGGAAGGGAAATCCAGTGGCTACTGTAGAGAAAGTTGTTAATAAATCTCGGAAACAAGAATCTGGAACAGATGAAAGGGTTGATGGCTCTAATTCTGTTGCTCCACTGAGAACCTTTTCTCAGCCACTTCAGAAAGTTCAACCGAAATTACAAACAAAACCCTCGGTAGCTCCTCCTCCAGTCAAGAAATCTGTGATGTTGAGGGATGCAAATGCAGCTGCAAAGTCATCTGCTGGTAATGATACTGATTTGGAAGCAAAAGCGACAGAGAGGAAGCCGATTTTAGTGGATAGATTTGCGTCTAAGAAACCTGTGGTTGATCCTCTGATTGCTCGAGCTGTTTTAGCCCCTCCAAAACCAGGGAAGAATCCTGCATTTGGCAAGTTCAAAGATGGATTTAGAAAGAAGAGTGAACCATCAGGAGGACCTCGAAGGCGTATGGTTGACAACAAAGATGATATTCATGATGAGGATGCATCGGAACTCGAGGTTTCCATTCCGGGGGCTGCCACTGCCCGAAAAGGTAGAAAATGGAGTAAAGCAAGCCGTAAGGCTGCTAGACTACAGGCAGCCAGAGATGCTGCACCTGTCAGGGTGGAGATAATGGAAGTTGGTGAAGATGGAATGTTAACGGAAGAGCTGGCCTACAACTTGGCCATCAGTGAAGGTGAAATTCTTGGGTATTTGTACTCAAAGGGAATCAAGCCTGATGGTGTGCAGAAGCTGAGCAAGGAAATGGTGAAGATGGTTTGTAAACAGTATGAGGTTGAAGTCATTGATGCTGTCCCGGTCAGGTTGGAAGAACAGGCAAAAAAGAAGGATATTCTTGATGAAGATGATTTAGATAAACTAGAAGAAAGACCTCCTGTTTTAACCATAATGGGTCATGTTGATCATGGAAAGGTTAGGAACAAAGTTAGTCAATTTGTTAAAGGTTTTAATAGACAGCTGAATCCCTTGCAAGTTCCAGCTAACAGGTTTGTTTCCACTTGCAGACAACACTTTTGGATTATATACGAAAAAGCAAGGTATATGCCACTTCAATCTTGAATTCTGGTGTAAAAATTTGCCATTTGTTGACTGATGAGCTACAATATGATTGCTAACATGCATTGTCACTTGTAACATGAAGTTTGAAGGAAACTGAGTTATATATCTACATATTTTAGGTTGCTGCAGCTGAAGCTGGTGGGATCACACAAGGAATTGGGGCTTATAACGTCCAAGTACCTATTGATGGGAAGACCCAAAAATGTGTGTTTCTTGATACTCCTGGACACGAGGTAAAAATGTCACTACTTAAGATTTCACTTTGTTGTTTGTTTTTCTTGCATTCTCTATATATGCTGCAAGAGTGTCGCAGGCACTTGCAGAAATTGTTGTCTGTCATCCTTGTAAGAGTTATATGTTGAATATGGAATACCTTCCATAGGCATTTGGAGCAATGAGAGCACGTGGAGCTAGAGTGACCGACATTGCTGTCATAGTAGTTGCAGCTGACGATGGGATCCAACCTCAAACAAGAGAGGCTATTGCTCATGCCAAGGCAGCAGGGGTGCCAATTATTGTAGCTATAAATAAGGTGTCTAGATATAGGTGTTATTGCTCAATTCGTATTTTACTGCTGGTTTTAAGGGAGTTTTGATTTCCCTTTATCCATTAATGTAGATAGACAAGGATGGAGCTAGTCCTGATCGAGTTGTTCAAGATCTTTCATCAATTGGGCTGATACCTGAAGAGTGGGGTGGTGACATTCCAATGGTTAAGGTGAAACACTGTAACCTTGGAGTTCCATGTGCACTTTCTAAGAAAAAAGAGACTTATTTTCATGATGCTAGGCTTTTCATGAAACATTAATAACAGATAAGTGCGCTTAAAGGAGAGAATGTTGATGAGTTGCTGGAAACCATCATGCTTGTTGCTGAGGTAACTTCTTTGCTGTTGTATGCTAACAAAATAGTTCTTGTTCATTGCTTCTCAGAATGTATAGCTATCTTGAATTTGATGTATTTTACTTCTATTGTCCAGTTTTAGTGAGGATCGATTAGTAGGACACATGCATGTCGCATGATTGTCATTCTCAAAATTGCAATACTATTCTGCATTCTCACCGACTCTTTTAGTCCTTTGCCTTTAATTCTTGGGGTCTAAAAGTTGTGAGGTTCTACTTGGGGAATATAATTTGGTAATTTTGAATTTAGTTGTATGCTGTTTGTTATGTGCCCTCATTGGTTCTGAGTTTCTTCTCCAACTATCCATTTCAAGTTGCAAGAGCTGAAGGCCAATCCACATAGGAAAGCGAAAGGAACAGTGATTGAAGCTGGTCTCGATAAATCCAAGGGGCCTCTAGCTACATTCATCATACAAAATGGAACTCTTAGAAAAGGAGATATATTAGTTTGTGGTGAAGCTTTTGGCAAGGTTTGTATATGAGATTGAACATCTTAGAAGCTTTCTTAATTTGTTTTGTCACTTATGCAAAGGCTTCTTTATTTGCGAACATCAGGTGCGTGCTCTATTTGATGATAATGGGAAACGGGTTGATGAAGCAGGGCCCTCTATTCCAGTACAGGTAGGGGCTAGCTGTGTATAATTTTTGATATGGATATCTACATTATTAAAGTATTGATCACAGAAATATTGTTAACTGCAATAACGCAACATGCGTTCCACACAATATCCTTGTTAATTTAATTAGGATCTCTGCATTTGAACTTGACATTTGTGTCTGAAGTTTTGATCTCCAAATGCGAATGTTGTGATCATCAAATAATTATGTATTGGGATGAAATAATGTCTTCAAAACTCTTCTGCAATACACCAGTTAATCATCTATGGCGAGCTGTTCCAATTGAGAAAGCTGATTTTTACAAAGATACCTAGTTTGCAGATATCCAGAACTGCTGTTGGAAAGTGTTATGATTATAAATTTTTGTTCTTTATGTAGAAGAAACTGCATATTCACTGCTGAAGTTACTTTGTGGCCATGAAACCTTTTATATAAAGCCATTGCATAAGTCATCTTTGGTCAATGTCATCTTAAGATACCGGTACCTACTACCTAGATTATCAAATGGTATTCGATTCTTTTGAATTATAAAGCAGCATGTTGCATATCAACCCTATTGGCTGTGTCATAATCTAGCATCATATTAAACTTCCAATAATGTAAAACATTTTGGATTGTGATCAGATACTCTGACATAATCACATTTGATGCTAGGAAAATTTATATACCATTTAAGAAACTTCATTTGGCTAATGATGTAGCATATTCTTGCTATCTACAGTAAAATAAAACATCTCATTTAGTGAACTAGATAAATTTTTGCTCAAGTTTTAACTCCATAGACCCTTCTCACTCTTTTCATTATATACAATTTGGCAGTCTTTCTACTTGGAGTTTTCTTCATTGAATTCTTAATTGTGATAGCGCACACTTTGGCAGGTCATAGGATTGCATAGTGTTCCTTTAGCTGGGGATGAGTTTGAGGTTGTTAGCTCCCTTGATATTGCTCGGGAAAAGGCAGAGTCACGAGCAGAATATTTGAAAAACGAACATATAACAGCAAAAGCAGGGGATGGAAAAATTACACTTTCTTCTTTAGCTTCTGCTGTTTCATCAGGAAACACTGCTGGATTAGATCTGCACCAACTCAATATCATAATGAAGGTTGATGTTCAGGTATGCTGTCTATATGCTTTAAGACTGTATAGCTCTAAAATCCATCAAAATTATGCACGTAGAGAAGATGTAATGGATGTCTCTAAGCATCATTCATAAATAAATTTGCTATAAGAGAATATAAACTAGAGTTGATTAGATTCATTTAAAATATTTGCTAGATCAGAATTTTTCATCTTTCGATGCAATTATGCATGTTGGTTGCTGAATGCATAAATACATATACACCTTGATAATGATTTTTGGAAGAGTAATGGGAAAGATTTTTGTTCTATAATTGATAAAAATAAGTCAAAATTGGAAGTGGCTTCCTTCCTCAGGTCAATGGATAATAACTTGTAGCTGCTTGTAGAGCTGTTAAAAGTCAATGAATAATATCGTTAACTTGTAGCCTCATGATATTTGTTGTATGATGTTAGCTGAACTGCATAACTTCTGTTCCAGTATCAGAGCCCCAGCTCAAGTAAAGAACAATTAGTTGCAAATACCAAACAAAATGCATCTGCATTTCATATATTTCTCAAATCCTTTTCTGCAGCAAATTAATGCTTGCAATCATGAGCAAGTGATAGTTGTATATTGGTGCCTCTTTGTTCAATGCTCTCATTTGAGGTTAATTTGATCTGCAATTAAAGTAATGTTAAACGATGTCTAGGGATCCATAGAGGCTGTCAAACAAGCTCTGCAGTTGCTTCCTCAAGATAATGTTACTCTGAAGTTCCTACTGCAAGCAACTGGGGATGTGAGCACCAGTGATGTCGACCTTGCTGTGGCTACTAAAGCTATCATTTTTGGCTTTAATGTAAGAGCACCTGGTTCGGTTAAGAACCATGCAAATACCAGAAATGTTGAAATTCGGCTGTACAAAGTTATCTATGAACTTATTGATGATGTGCGGAATGCAATGGAGGGTCTCTTGGATCCTGTTGAGGTCAATCATGCTCCTAGATTCTTTTGAGCTTTTATTCTTCTGATCATGTTGATTTTAACTTCAGAAAGATTGACATTTAAATATAACGTATCTGGCTTTATGGGCAGTTTGGTGGTTGATTTGGGTTTAGCTGCAAAAGGCACTGCATTCGAAATCTTTGTTTGCATTGTGAAATAACTTCCTTTTTTTTTTTTTTTTTTGCAGGATCAAGTACCGATAGGTTCAGCAGAAGTAAGGGCCGTATTTAGTAGTGGCAGCGGGCGTGTTGCTGGATGCATGGTGACAGATGGAAAGGTAGTGAAAGACTGTGGTATTCGTGTACTAAGAAACGGAAAAGAAGTTCATGTTGGTGTTCTTGGCTCCTTGAAAAGGGTCAAGGAGATGGTGAAAGAGGTAATGTCTGAAATTTCGGTCTCTTTTTATTTCTTCTTGTGCTAGCTTTTTCCTGCTTATTGGAATGTTGACACATACATCATCAGTGTTGTTTTATGATTCTTCCCTCACTAACAATTGAGCAATTCAAGGCTTTCGTCAATATCTCCAATTACTTTATCTTGACACTGATTTCTTCTCGACACTCTGTGGGGCTTGGGTTGGGTGGTCAATAGGGGTAGTTACGGTCTTTTTTGGTGAACCTGGTCAAAAAGATTGACCTTACTACATGAAAAGCATAATCAAGAATCACCTAAAGTTCAAGATTGGAGATGCTCATCAGGCTTTATTTTACTGTCATTTTGCTATAATTTTCGAAGTATGCATTCATCTCATTGGTAATCAAATCCCTTTCCAATCTCACAGGTAAATGCTGGACTAGAGTGTGGAATTGGAATAGAGGGGTTTAGTGATTGGGAGGCGGGGGATAGTGTCGAGGCCTTTAACACGGTGCAAAAGAAACGAACGCTTGAAGAGGCATCAGCCTCAATGTCAGCTGCAGTGGAAGAAGTCCGGTTACAACTATCGACAAGACATATCGGTACATAATTCTTGTGTGGGCGCAAGTGCACGTATCGCCTTGCATGAATTCCCAAGGAAAAAAAAGCCGATGGTTTTTTTTTCTTTTTCGGATATGCCACATGTCGCACATCATGTGGACTTCAGCCATTATAAGATGGGGTAGTGTAACTTTTGTGCATATGAGTTTTACTTGTGGTTGCATCATCATCCAAGTATTAATGCCTTGCGAGTTATTTCGCTGTAAATAATCAATTATATGTTTTGTTTATGTCTAAAATTAGGGGATAACAACGTGACTTGCTAAATTGCTACCATTTGGGGAGCAAATTTTTATTGTGTTCCACCATAATTCAAATCCATCATGCTAGTCTTCAACAAAATTTATAATCATTTTCTGTGTCATTCAATTATATTCGAGGGTGATTGAGCTCTATTTCATTAAAGAGGAATAAGTTGAAATAAATTAAAATATGATCGATCATCGGTTGAGAAGAAAAAGAAAAAGGTAATATCTCCATCTTGCCTTCGTCTATCCCTACAATTCACATGTTATTTGTGAGTGATGGAGCTAACTATCCATGAGACTGTCTCACGTAAGTTTTTGTGATTAATGATTGTGTTAATTACATGATTGATATAAAATTGTAATTTTTTTTTAAAAGTTTTGTAAATAACTACATTATTGATAAATTTTATGATAGTTAAAAATACTTTAGGATTTTTGTCAATCAGGGTCAAAATAATAGTAAATTATTGATCAAATGTGTAAAAGATAAAATTATTGATTCGGGACATGGAAGATGAAATTATTACTAAAGACTCATAAAAATTAAGGTTCTATTCGATAAATTGCTATTTCCAATTATTTAAAAAGAATTTAAATAATAATTCTAAAAATGATTGATGAACTTCACGTGTATATATGTGTGTGTATATATATATATTAAAGAATAGCAAAATAATAATGTAACAAATCCGATGTGCCAATTAACATGACCTTATTTTTGTAGTCTTCAAGTAATAAGTTAATCTTTCATGGATGGTTCTAAATCCGGGGAGGAAATATTATTTGTGTCAAAATTATCGAGCAAGTTAAATTACTAAGAAAAACAAAGTCCCAATTAACACATTGAAATGATAATTATGATATTAATATTCAATTCCTAGAGTCTGTATAATAATGAAACTTGATTTAGTCATGAATTTCTTAATAAGGGTGATTTTTTTTTTTTAAATTCCTAAACCCTAATTTTACGACTTTCAATTTCTCAAATTAGATCAATAGCTGCAAGTTTGAAGATTGGAAAATATTGAAAATTAGCAAAATCTTTATATTCGATTTAGTTACAACTTACAATAGATGTCTAAAGGATCTTGACCCTATAACCTAATGCATATTGCAAAATGTTTTTATCCGAAAAAAAAAGTGCTAAACATAATTTAGTATAATAAAAATAATTGTGTATTATAAAATTATTAAATAAATATACTTACATTATAAATAATTTGTGTTGTACTAACTATAAACTACAGAGACAATCTTTCTATCAAGCTATATAATATTTGATCAACAGTTATACTTTGATTATATTGTTAGCTTATTATTTACTCTAATATAAAAATATGTATGTTATCTTGATAAGGACCATTAGGATATAGTTCATTATCACTAATTAGAATATGATATACTCTTCAATACAATTCATCCTTACAAAAATCGCAACTAAAAGAATGTGGACCATAATTTCATATTACAATGTCAAATGTCATAATTAAAATCCATTTAAAAAATTTCCGAATAATTCTTCTACACTTTTATGATCGTTGACAAAACCATAATATTACGTAAAGAAACCATAAATCAGTTGAGTGACATTACAAGATGTAATCTTTACTAATCAAAAGATCAATTTAAAAAAAAAAAATCATGATCATATATCCGATTGCCATACAATTATCAATACTTTTACTTCAAATGTTTGCTTAATTGTATAATTTCACCTTAAAAATAAGGCAAAAACTTTTGTGTACAAGGTGCACGGATCCAAATCAGTGCACAACAATACTGTTATATTATATGAAGTAATATTGTTATATTATATGAGTGAATACTGTTATAATATGAAATAATACTGTTATATTATATGAGTGATACTGTTATATTATATGAATGATACTGCTATATTAATATAACAATATCACTCATATAATATAACAATATTGTTGCACCTTATGCACAGGAGTGTCACTCTAAAAATAATGTTATACTCAAATTTACTTTAGTTCATCTGATTAGAAATAATTTGAATGTTAAAACGATATAAAAAACATCCTAAACAATAATTTTATAAAAACAACGATAATTTTATAATTTATCTAAATTTCATATACAGATATTGTTAATAAATTAGGGCAAATTCAAGTATAAAAATAATTATGATAAAATTAACAATAAACCCAAGTCTGTTATCTACATATACAATTTCCTTAAAAAAAAAAAAAGGAGAAAAGAAAAGAAAAAGAATCTAATTTGAAAATTCAAATTTGAAAACGAGGGCTTCTTCCTCCATCACAACGGTACAACGAAATTAACGGCTTCTCCATGGAAACTTTTCTTCTTTCTGCTCTTTTCACTCTCTCTACTCATTGATTTTACCCAAAGCATGCAATTCCCACTTTTTCATCTTTTCCTTGAAACTGAAGCAGTGTAATCATTGCCTTTTTCAATTTTTTTTTTTTCAATTTTATTTAAAACTTCATACGAATCTGTTCTTTTTATCGATGGAAGATTTTGAATCGCATGATCCACTTCTTACAACTGACGTTTCTTCTCTGCAACAAGAAGATCAAAGTGAAATCCATAGCCAAAGTTGTAAGTATCCAAAGCTCATTTTTAATTTCAGAAATGCCAAAGATTATATATTCTGCTTATGCGTAAATTGGGTTTTTATGTTTCGCATATTTGCAGGCGAATCACCGATTTTATGTAGATTTGAATCTCCAATAATGGAAAACCCCGATGACTCTATTTCGCCCAGGATTGATGGTGATCACTTGGGAATTCATTGATTTATTTGGAATTTAGTTTCGCATTTGTCATTTCTTTTGAATAATTAGTTTTCTTGATCATAGAAAGTTTAAATTTAGTTCCATTTATAGCTCACTTTTTGTTTGAATTTCAAGAATGTTTGAGTTGATTTTACATGCTTTCATTATTTTAGGTCGTTTGGCGTTGGGATTTTCGTTGTCATCACCTGATTTAGTATGTATGGGTTCTCCTGATATTAGCAATCAGAGATATGAAGAATCACCCGAATTTTCAATGGGTGAAAGAGTTGATGTCTCTTTAGAAAATGGAATTGAGGGGTCTGTAATGATGGAGTCTTTGAAGGCCCCAGCTGTAAAGGTGGAAGATTTGTGTTGTGAAGCTTCTTTTGAGCTTCTTGCTTTGACATTAGTTGAGGAGAATTCGACAAAACTTTCCGATACTGTAATTGGCATCAATGTGGGATCTAATTCGAGTGTTGAGATTCAAGGTGGGCTTCACTTTGCTGAGGATAGTAGTTTCAATGGAGGTGACACTGTGAGGACTGAAGATCCTATAGTTGGGGAAATTGAAGGCCTTAGTCTTTATCGGAGTGCACGTGTTGGGAATTTCGCTTATCGTTTTGGGAATTTAGAGCGTGGAATTTACTCGGTTGATCTTCACTTTGCGGAGATAGTGTTGACTAGTGGTCCTCCTGGAACAAGAGTCTTTGATGTTCTCTTACAAGGTCAAAAGGTAATCTTCAGAGAACAACAAACAAGTCCATGTTTGATGATATGGGCATGTGTGCTTAATCGAATTTAAAATTTGCAGGTGGAATCTTGTTTGGATATTTATGCACGGGTTGGCTCACATGTGCCCCTGGTGATATCTGATCTTAAAACTTGCATCAATGGAGATGAAGGGCTGTGCATTAGATTTGAAGGAGTAATTGGAAGCCCAATAGTTAATGGAATTTTTATTAGGAAGGATTCTTCTGAATGTAAGTTTTCAATCATCTTTGTGATTCAGCTACTTCAAGTACTTTCTGATTGATGATGTGTGTACACTGTTTTATTGATTTTAGGTTCTGGAGAGGTCCAACCATCTGAGAAAGTGGGATCTTCGTACTTGCTTCCTTGCAAATCGTTAAATGTATCATAAATTCTTTATGCTGGTCAAATATTTTAATACCTACTTCATATACATTAGTACACTTATCTTACTAACTTCTCATACTTGGTAGGAAGAGGAAAATTGTTTGGATGAGGGAGAATTCCGTAGGCTTCAAACAGAACATGCATTACAGAAGAAGGAACTCTCAGACACAAAAAGGGTGTTGGATGAGCTTAAGAGGGAATATGAGCTCAAGAATAGAGAATGCCAAGAGGCTTGGAAATCTTTGAAAGAACATCAAAACGAGCTTATGAGGAAATCAATGCATGTTGGATCATTAGGTGAGGAGGTTATCTTGCTGATTGCAATGTCTATGTACTATAGAGATTTATTTGACACTTTCTGCTAATCTTCGCCTTTTGCAGCTTTTGCAATTGAAGGCCAAGTGAAAGAAAAGACCAAATGGTTTTCATCACTACGAGACCTGACAAGAAAATTGAAGGTATATTAAAAGCTGAAACATTTTTCTTGTTCAGTGGGTAGAATTTTATTGAAATTTGATCCTTTTTTGACAGATTATGAAGATGGATCACATCGCGCTTTCAGAAGATGCGTCACAGTTTAAGCAGTACCTTGCAGAGATGGATAGTGTCAGATCTATTGTGCAGTCTACATGTACTTCTATACACATTCTGATTATCAATCTTCATGTCTAATTCACTTATTTATTTATTGATTTATTTATATGTGAGTACATTGGCAGTGAATAAGCAAGTACAATTGCATGATGAGATAAAAATAAAGTTCCTCCAAGAGGCGAAGGAGAAGAAAGAGCTTTATAACAAAGTTTTGGAACTGAAAGGCAAGGGATTGACTTGTTATAAATTTAAATCAAATAAGGCTCTAAAGTAACAACGCTGAAATTTGATAATAACTTATCCACAGGAAACATTAGAGTATTTTGTCGCTGTCGGCCATTGAACACTGAAGAGATTGGTGGAGGAGCTTCTGTGGCAATTGACTTTGAAGCTGCAAAGGATGGGGAAATAACTGTTAAATCAAATGGGATATCTAAAAAAACCTTTAAGTTTGATGCTATCTTCAGTCCTGAAGCTGACCAAAGTATTTGAACTTCAATCCATGCTTTTTATTGATAATCTTGTTATTATTATCTAAATCAAATACATTACTTTCTATTTCACTTCTGAATGCAGCTGCTGTTTTTGAGGAAACAGCTCCACTTGCAATTTCAGTTCTTGATGGATATGATGTTTGTATATTTGCTTATGGTCAAACCGGAACGGGGAAGACTTTTACCATGGAGGGAACAAATGGAGCCCGTGGGGTCAACTACAGAACTCTTGAGAAGCTATTTGATATCATTGAAGAACGAAAGAACACATTTCGATATGCAATATCAGTTAGTGTGTTGGAGGTTTATAATGAGCAGATAAGGGATTTACTAGCTTCAGATTCACAGCCTTGTGTAGGTGCAAAGAGGTACTGCTTTTTTATGAAGCTTGGGACTTTATTGAATAGAGTCTGTCTTTTCCTCACTTCCTTTATTTGTTCACTTTATTTTCAACCTTTAAGTGTTTGCAGAAACCTTGTTGGTATATTTGTTCACTTTATTTTCAACCTTTAAGTGTTTGCAGAAACCTTGTTGGTAGGATTATACATGTCTTCTGTTTTATCTATGCTAAGAACTGATCTTTTCATGACCTTATAACATAAATTATTTTCCCTTCGGCCACTAGTTATCGTATACAGAAGATAACATGTAGTAATGTGGTCAGAAGTTGGATTTGTCCCACATAATACATATGTGGGGTCCCTTTGAGCTAGCTTTTAGAGAGTTCCACCTAAAACCCATTACATAATTATTCCATCAGTATAATGGCAACTCATGGCTGATTATGTTGTGTCTGAATATTCCATATAAATGTATAAAGGCTTTATTTCTTGTTATCCATCTCCCATTTCATATCTCTACTAATAAATGAGGCCCTGAAGTTTTATTTAGTTGTTTGTCTAAAAAGAGAAGTATATTTGATACATACATTACAATGGATGAAGAACTTATAGTTAAATTGTACTAATTGATCCATCTATGATTGAAATGAGTGCAGGCTTGAGATAAAACAAGTTGGCGAGGGAGGACATCATGTTCCAGGATTAGTTGAAGCTCATGTGAACAACGTGAATGAGGTATGGGAAGTTCTTCGGACAGGCAGTAATGGGAGGGCTGTTGGATCAACAAATGCCAACGAACACAGTAGCCGTTCACATTGGTTCGCATTTCTCTACACCTTATTATTCCATTCTATACTTGGTCACAATCAGACTGATGCTAAAAAATGATGCGTTTCTTGGAATGAAGCATGCACTGTGTAATGGTGAAGGGAGAGAATCTACTCGATGGAGAATGCACGAGAAGCAAGCTGTGGCTGGTGGACCTAGCGGGGAGTGAGAGAATAGCTAAGACAGAAGTTCAGGGTGAAAGACTGAAAGAAACGCAGAACATCAATAGATCACTTTCTGCACTTGGAGATGTCATTTCTGCCCTTGCAACTAAAAGCCCACATATCCCTTTCAGGTATTAGCAGTGCTAATGTGATGTGAAATTACATCTGCTACATCTGCTATTCTGTTTTTTTTAAGCTTCTCACTTCGATTTTGGTGTAGGAATTCCAAACTCACCCACTTGCTTCAAGACTCTTTAGGTAATCAAGTCTTATGCATTTATCTCTTCAGTTCTTAGTATCTTGATTTTGTTCAAGAAGAAATTGATTAATACTATAAACATTCTAACTTGATTGCAGGAGGAGATTCCAAGACATTGATGTTTGTGCAAATTAGTCCCAACGAAAACGATCTGACTGAGACACTTTGCTCGTTAAATTTTGCTAGTAGAGTTCGTGGAATTGAGTTAGGTCCTGCGAAGAAGCAAATGGACAAGACGGAGTTCTTCAAGTACAAGCAAATGGTAATAATAATAGCAAGTTTCAAATAAGAAATTTGCTTCTTTTAAACCTGAGTTTATGTTTCTGATATACATCATTCATTTCATGTTATTATAAGGTTGAGAAATTCAAACAAGATTTGAAGATTAAAGATTTTCAAGTCAAAAAGTTGGAGGACACCAACTATGGTCTGGAGGTAAAGATAAAAGACAGAGATGTGAAAAATAGAAACCTTCAAGAGAAGGTAGTAATGCCTATGCCTTGTTTCTCAGAAAATGTTACTATCTATCTCTACCTATTATAGAAAACATATTTGAATATTTCATCGAACGATCTTCAGATCAAAGAACTGGAATCACAACTGCTAGTGGAGAGGAAGCTAGCAAGGCAGCATGTGGACTCCAAAATAGCAGAACAGCGACAAGAAACGAAGCACCAGCTAGAGGAGCATCATAAATCTCAACTTGAAAGCAAAGACCATACGAATAATATCCCCCGTCTCTCTGCTGAAGAAGAAGAAGAATTCTCATTTTGTGTGCTTCCCATGGATGCAGATGGCAGAAAAGATGACTTCATGGATAAAGAAAACAACCCCGCGATAGCTGAACAACTAAGGCTTCCAAAGCAAACAGGGCGAGCATCTGTTTGTCCGACTATTCAAAAGATTTCAAACACGACAGCCCTGAGACGTCACTCTCTCATTCCACAGCCAAGTATACCAGCAATAGCTGCTAACAGGTTACCTCTCTCGTTTCTGCCATTGACTCCGATTCAAGCAAACAAGGCTGAAGAAGATGGTGGAGTTGAAGTAACATGTTTGCCAGAGCAAATAGTGCCTTGTGATAGTCCTAAGGATCAACGAAACCGAAGTAAGAAAGTAGGGGGCAGTGCACTGAGAAGAAGCCTTCATAAGAAAATGAACATGAAGTCTCCAATGCAGCCGGGCCTTAGAAGAATTGGTGTTAATGTTGGCATGGAGAAGTTGAGAGTGTCGATAGGGGGACGAGGGAAATCGGGGCAAAGAATGCTTCTAGGAAATGCAAGAAGAGCAGTGAAGGATACTCAACAAAAGCAAAGCCATAGAGCAAAAGAAAGAGGGTGGAACATTGGAACAACTACTGCAAGAACTCTTATGTAGTGCTTTAAGTTTCCTCCTACTTCATGTATTTACTTTTACTAGTCTAACCATGCATAGTGGGGTTCTTGTGTTCCATGTTTTTTTATTTTTTGGGTGGGGTGCTAGGTGGGATGATGTTCTTTGTTGGTTGATGATGATGATGCTTATCATCTCTTTGAATTGTTATATTTGTTTTGATTGGAGTCAATTTGATTATTGATGTACATAAACAATGAAAATCCATTGTGTGGTTGTATTTAGTGTTTGATCAACAATTAATAGTTATTAGCCATTGCGATGAATATATGTATATTGAGTTGGTTAATGATGTTAAAACAAGCATCTAACAATTAGTTTACTAAACCATCCCATTTCTATCAAATTAACTGAACATTGATTTATATCACAATGAATAGTTAACTTAAGGATACTAAATATTAAGTCTTGTAACAAATTGAGTTCTAAACATTAATAAAAAAAAAAAAAAGAATATCCTTTGGTCTTCAGGCTTAATTTTCAAAATTGTTTTGAAGTTATCACTCTCCCCCTGAAAACAACAATCTTCCAAGTTTACACATTCCATACTATTGACATTTTTCCAAAGTAGTTAATGGTATTGAAAATAGTATCAAAGAAATCAAATAAAAATGATTTAGAATTGGTAGCCACATAAACTTGTTACAAACAAAAGGGCTATGAGTTGTATTACTGTCAACTATATTGTGGCAACAATCTGAAAGATGACACAAAAGAGAAAGAATATCAAGAGAAAAAAAAAATCTTAATAACCACACATTATTTAAAAGAGAAAAGCATTATGTGAAAATAAACCAAAAAGTTAATAGACATTCGTGAATTTTCCAATTTGTGCTTCGATGTGAATTTTTGTTAGCTGATTCTTCTGCTCTCTATAGGTTAATATATAAAGACTATTTTGTAACACATTTATCCATTTTAGTTCCTTTCTTTTCTACACACAAAACTCTTTAATCTTGATAGATATATAGAGAAGAGTGCAAGAAGATCAGTAACTCCAAGAAACACAAGCAAGGTTTCAAGAAATGTAAGTAGAAGAATCTCAAGAAGAATAAGGCAAATGGATCACATATATCAATTCTTCTTATTTTCATTATCCATTCCATCTTCATTTTTGATTGTCACTTTCACAAGTATGAATCAAGATGTTGATTTGAAACTAATAAAAAAAGATCTTATTCAAATTAAGTGTAATTTTTATACGTTATATGTTGCAAGAAAATTGGTTTTAATTTGTAGCGTAGCTTGTAGTTTCATTGAATTTTAAATTCTAATATTGTTTGGTGTTTGTTTTGTTCGTTAAGAATTGATGAAGTTATAATTTTTGTTTGGATTGATGGTTTATGGCTTGTCAGACCAACAAAGATAAAATCATACTGCGAAATGAGCAAATAAATGAGTATAACAGCAAGCACAGTCGATCCTCAGGGAATAGGGCTTAATTCTCTTGAGCATAAAAAATGAACAATAGGGGGATATTTGATATCTACTAAACTAACTAAATTAAGAAAACAATCAAATAAAATACGAATGAAACAAGCAACGAATGATGAAAAGAAATAGGAGAGAGATTAACCTCACGAAGCTCCAATTCAAGGATGTCGACATTCGATTGCATCATCGATCATAGGCTACAAATATTTTCTTGCACATTCAAACATTTAACCTTAAACTAAACACAAAACCGTAGAGAAGTCCATGTTTTCCAAATTTAATTGATCGCACCCAGCATCCAATCAAAACTAGCTATTGACTAATTGGTGCGCTTTCTAAATTAATTAACAACCGCATTAAACTCCAGTGAAAACAATTAAACCTAAACTGAAATCTAGAACCTAATAATCGAGATAGCTGCAATTACTAAGCCTATGGTTCCGTTGGTCCCGTTAATTCATTAGGCAATTACATAATCCCAACAAAAGTATAATCAACCTATTGCTACTAAGTATCAATCATTCATCAATCATACATCCCAACAACATATAAAAGAGAACTCATGGATAATATTAGCAATATATAATTTAAATCGAATTGTCAGATCAACCAAAACTATATATCATTATAAGAAATTACATTGTGAATTAACAAATACTTAAAATAAAGTAAGAAATCAAATTAATCACAAAACCTCACAGTGATAGCAATCGAATTAAACGACCCTTGAATCGGAGAGAAATTTAGCTACTCATTCTTTAATTAATCATCTCCATGTAAATTTTCAAGGGAAAAACTAGAGAGAGAAAATTTAAAAATGAGAGAATGTAGAGAATTAGAGATTGTGAGAATTTCTTCCACGCCTAATGGAACTAATGAAACTAAAATCTTAAGGACATAAAAGTTTGTTACAAAAGATAAGAGATAAATTTCTTATTTGTCTTTTCTTTCCCACCAAGTCATTTAAGCTCATTTGAAGTGGTCTCCCTTCAAGCCCATTGAGTCCATCTTCACAATTTAATTATGATTTGATCTTTTTAAGCCAAATTTTCCTCAAAGCCCATCAAAGTCTATTCCTACAAATAACAATAATAATTAAATCAATTAAAGTATAAATTGACTATAACCAAAGATGATTATGATGATAAAACATATAGAAATAAAGACACATCAATGATTTAATTAACTATAGATAATGTGATGAGAAAAATGCTAGATGTTTTTTAAGTTGCATCTTATGATGATAAAATATAGAAAATTATTTTACTATCCCTTTAAATTTAAATTACTTAAGAATTTTAAAAAAGATTATAGACAATTGTTACCATTATCATTATTTTTTTTAAAGGTTATGGTTAATTTAAAAAAAAAAAAAAAGAATGATAAGCAAATTTTTTTAAGATTTATATTTCATCGATCAGCTTCAAGGAGATGAGTTTCATATTCATTTATAACAGGCAATTTTGTAAATGTTACCAAAGAAGAGGCCAGTTTTGTAATTTTGTATATTGAAAAAGAGGAATATTATGATAATTTACTTATTTTCACTCTAGATGAAATGGAAGGTTAAATTTTTCACTAGGAAATGGAAGGTTTATCTAACCCATCATAAACCCCTTTTATCGCATGATATGAACGGGGCTAATTTTTCTTAAATCGAACCTATAATCTAATGAACCAAACAATAAAATTGTAGCTTTTTTTCCTCAAACCCATCTCAACCCATAAACCAAACTAGTGCAGAAGATTAAAATGAGTTCTTTTGAGTTGAGGCTGATGAGAGACGACTTTATATTTTAGAGAATTTTTGTATGTTTATTTGGATTGTAGAATATATTTACTATGAATTAAAAGTTATATTGCGGTATTTGTTGATTTGAATTTTATTAATATTTTTTTTATGATATTTTAACTTTATGAAATATTTGTTATTACTTTATTTAATAGGTTATTAGAACAACATATAACGAAATTAAAGTTTATCGATGGAAATTATCCAACGGATAGTTTTGTCACGTTAAGCCAAAAATTCAACGGTAATGTGCTTTGGATTACCATATTTATGTATTGAAAAATTAATTTAGTAATTTATTGTTTTGTTAGAGAAGGTTCGTGCCTCAAAATTTAAAGTTTTCAGCTTAATATTGTACTTATTTCATTAATTTTATGGATGTACTTTATAAACTAAGTATTGCTAATATTACTTCATATACTTATGTCATAATTATGTAATGCAATATAAAAAAGATATTACCAACTTGTTAATAAATTCTGAACAATCGACATTATAAAAAAATAAGCTGAAAGCATTTGCAATAATTAAAGGAATCAAAGGAGGTGAAAGTTGAGGGCATGATGATCACGTGGTAATAGCATGCAGCCTAATTATTATATATTTCGATTATTAATGTCATATTATTATAAGGGATGAATTATGAAGCATTAACTCGATTGGTACACCGAATTGTTGATGAATTATTTGTGAAACTAAAACCCCACCCTTTTTTCTTTATATTTTATTTTACTTGATTGGATGAATTACATTCAATTTATCAAATTAATACCAAATATGTCTTTTGCCACTATAAATGCGACTGTCTCATCGTGCGACGGTTGCACATAAGTTTTTGTGATAAATCTTCAAGCTGTTTGTGAAATTACAATCCGAATCTTAATCTAATGGGTTTCCTTTAATCTATTGAAAAACTAGAAGCCTTACACAATGTTTTGACTGATTACTAAGGTAGTTTAATTTTAATTCACTCATATTTTATTCATATCATATTTTAAGTTCTAAATTGGTTGTACATTAAATACTTGATCATTTAATAAATCTAATTGTAATTCTTATAAACTTTTAATCACGACTTACTAATTTAAATAGACATTGAAAATGGTAGTTGTGGGCTTGTCTTTGTATGTGCTCTACTATAGGATTAGTGATTTGATTTTATTATTTCACATGCTTGATTTCACAGATTATTTGTACCAACACTCGAAATAAAGGTGTGGTCCATTTCTATTTTATTGTTCCTCTAATCCTTTTCACAAAATTGAATACTCTTGGTTTGAACTTTCTATATATAATATTTGAACGTTTTCATAGGCTCACTAGGATCACTTGTTATTATAGGGTAGCTTAACATGTTTAAAGGCTTCAAACGAGTCATAAAATTAATGGTCTCTTTTGATCTTTGAAAATTTAATAAATTAAAAATTAAATCATAAATTAAGGAATGGCATTTCTAATCCCCATCTCAGAGAAAAAAAAATTCTTTCTAGAAAAATGTGAGATATATTAAAAATAATGAAAAACGAAAGAAAATATCAAATGTAATAGAAAAATCGAACTGATTTTCTCGGATCAACAACTTAGGTGTCAAGACATATATACCAATTAAATTGTATAGTTAAGTCCAAATCCAAGGAAAAGAAAAAATCGTAAATCCTTGAAATATATATTTGGTCATTTCCTAATATGATGAAAGATATGGTACTCATCATGATAAAAAAATACGAATGTGAAATGGAAGAATTATTTGGTTGTATATTTTAAGTAAGTCAATGGGCAATTTAATGCTCAATAATAGAGCTAATTATAAGTTGATATTTTATCAATTTAATGTCATGTTCAGATATTCTTGCTATTATGCTATGTATAATTTTAACAAATTAAATAATCATCTATAAACGTGGGTTGCCTTGCCTCCTATCCTTTAAAAAGTATTTTTCCCATTTAAATACTTATGGTGTTCGATGAAAATAATTGTGAACTATAAATAATCATCGACACGAGATAGGTGTATTTATAACTAGATGTTAGATGTGCAAAAGGATAAAGGCTACTTAACATTTTGTCCTCCAAGTTTAAAGAAAAAACTTGATATTATAATGTACATAATTTGAATTATTAATGTGTAGTAAAAAATAAAACACATATTTCATCGGAAAATCCATAATAATTGATAGGTTGAACTACCACCCATACTCTTTCAAGTCGCCATATTCATTTGTAGTATCTTACAAGTAAGGTTATATTCAGTATCTACTATGTGACTTTAAATGAAGACTTGTATTATTGTGATCCTTTGTCTCTTTGTTGAATGAATGGTGAAGTACATTGTATATGGTCATCGATCATACATACATATTTACGTCGAAGAATTCCTAATACTTACTTTTGGATCATTTGTTGATTAAATATGGACACGATTTAGGTATGGTGTGAATGAAGACGATTTTCCTTACGACTGTGAGAATGTATCATGTACTTCCTCTAATTCAAATGAAGTATTATTATAGAGTTTTCGTCGTAGATTAATTAAGAAATATAAAATTTGAATAAAAATATCCTTAGACAATATCAATTTCCCTACACTCATTGTTAAATGAACATGAAATGAGATAGTATAAAGAAATAAAATATAGGGTGAATAAAAAGAGATTAAATAGGTAAGTTTAAAATGAAGAAATCTTTTAAGAATTAAGATTAAGGGTTTAAAAAAGTGGCAAAATAGCTAAAATGCCATTTAATTTGAAACAAAATTCAACCTCCAACACCACATATATTTTGAATTGCATGAAGTATAGTAGAATAATGGACAAATTACGATAACATTGTGAAAGTCACTAAATATTAAATTGACCATTGAAGAGGGTCTAAGACCTATTAGGGCATGCTATTCGGGATAAACATGTTTCAAAAACGTTTAGACGAGAAATTTACGACAATGAGTTAGAATTATCTTATCCCTGAACTTGATGGGCATTCTTATCCTCAATTCGATTATCTGATGATTCAATCGGGGTCTAAAAAAGATTTCCTATAGTTAGATTGGGTATCGGATTATTCGTCGGGTTCCGAAAAATCATTGCCATCCCTAAATAAATAATAGTGAGAAGATTTGAGGAGTCATGGTTGGGAGTCAAATGGACAAGGGATGAAATGCAAGTATGGATGAGTGGCAAGCAAAGAGCTGAGATTGCTTCATACACTGACGAGGGATGGGTGAATGTGCAGATATGTATTCATTTCTGTTGACAAGGGTGCATGGTAAATAAAGTAGGGGACATTTTCTCCATAGATATGAGATTTGGATAACATATGGATTCGTTCAGATCTTTTATTATATTTGATGTTCTTTTTGCTATATTTGATGTTTTATCAAGTATTTAGTACTTGTGTGTTAGTGGATAGATAACAAAATTGTGGTAAATTTCGAGGAAAATAATTGTATTTGAATTTATTTATTTTAGTTGATTTTATGTGTTTAAATTTATGATATTTATATTTCAAGGCTTTAACTTTGTTAAAATCGAGCTTATGTAATTTCAATTGCATTTAAATTTGATCTTAATTTATACTAGGTGGTGACATGAGGACCAATCTTTATCTTTATGTAAATAAAAGTACAAATACCTAGTCTGTGTGAATTTTTTTTTAATAATAAAAGATAAATTATTGTATTTTTAATTATTTATATTTCTCCTTTAACTTCATTTCTCAAGTGTGTGTGTATATATATTCATTTGCACTTCTCTTTCTATTACCTTTTCTTTTTCTTTTTTCCTCTCTGTTTACTCCCCCTGGCTACAGTCTCATTGAAACAAATATAGTAATTATATGTACTTGTAAATTAATATTTTACCAATATTGATTTAACATGCATCTTGTCCAAAATTTGATTAATACCACTTCAACTCATTTTTTGGGACAAACTTCTGACTCACCGACATGTAGATAATCTCCATTATTGAATCGAGAATGTACTACTTCTGCTTCTATACCGATTTCTATAATTCTTTTGGCACAATTATTTATTATTGGATCCCCATCCCTTATTACCCCTTTTCCTATAACCATATACCATTCTACCCCAAATATAACAAATTATCCCAATATACCTATTTTCCTTAAATCACATCCCCATCTACCCATTTTCAATCATTAGCATTAAAGACATTTAACCAATTATCAAAGATTTGTCTCGAAACATTTAATGCTTTCCTACTTAATTCCTATTTCCACTCCAAATAATAATATATCCTGATAAAATGTAATTAGATCGAAATCAGGCCCAACATGCTTTCGTAAAATAAATTAATCCCCTAAAATTCATATCTCTTTTTGACCGCAACAGCACCGGGTGAGATGGTTTGCAAAGCCACCAGCTAGAAAATCACTGCCCCCAGACCGTTTTACGAACAGCTCCTCACTGTCCAACTTCAACTCCTTTAGGAAGATGATCTGCAAGTTATCTAGCTCCTTCAGCAACTGTACAGCACAACCTTGGTTCGTTTCCTACACCAGGTGTACAAGGTATTCCTTCCAGGGGACCAATCAATCAAACTAAGAACACATGTTGAAGCAAAAGCCTTTATTTTATTATGAACTTGGAAATATATTTATTACATAAGTAATCTCCTGTTGGGAGGAGAAAACTTGTTTAGCCTCTCATTGAGATGGCTAACACTCGTACATACATAAACTCGAAACTATTCTAAGAATTGAAAGATCAATATTACAAACTATGGATAGATGTTTGAAGAAAACTGAGGAGGAAAGTTGATGTCTTCAGCTTTCTTCGATCTCTCTATTTATAGAGAGGAATCCGGACTTCAAATGTGGATTCCAACCCTTCTTGATCACCAGCTGGACTACTCCATCAGTGCGGTTGTTGGAGTGTCTTTTTCTGCTAGTTGGTGCTTCTTTCTTTTGATGCCTCGTGACTCAGCCCATGTGAGTTTTGTCGGGGCATCTTCTCCTTTTTGACTCCATCCTGTGAAGGTGGTTGGGGAGTCTTTATCTCGTGACCTATCCCATTTATTGTTGTCGGGGATTCCTTTAATAATTTCTTGGTGGTCCCCGAGGATAGCGTTTCTTTTGGGCTGGGCCCTTTTCCTTGTGAAACCCAGCTGGCTGTCGGTCGGGTTTGGGACGGAATCCTTTCCCAAACTCTGGCTCTTTCTGTTCTGGACACGTCAGACAGATCTGATCGATCCATCTTCCAATGTGTGCCATATTACAGAATTTCCGGTAAGTTTCTTTACTTCCCGGAATCTTGTTTTCCCAGAGGGTTCTTCTCTTAGTCTCGAAAAGTTCCTCTGCGAATCCTGTCGTTGATCCAGTCATTGTATTCAGCATAAATGATCCATTGGCTGAATTCTGGAAAAACTTGAACGGGTACTTGACTTTGTCCATTTCGGTTAGACAAATCCATAGTCCCCAAGCTCGTCTTGTAGAAGCGTGATCTTCAGTGATAGCTCCTACTAGGATCGGAATTTCTTCTGAAGAGGCCACCTTTACATTTTTCAAGGCGTTCCCGTCAGGCCTCCTTAACTTGATGAAGTGAAAGGCCTCATGAAAGTCTTTCTTTGCTGGCTCTGGAGCTGTACTAATGAAATATAGCTCCAGGATATCTCCTCTGGACAGATGTGGATTATTTGCTCAGGTTTCATATACTGCTTCCCCAATCCATCTCGGTAGCTTCGAGATTTCTAGGAAACCAGGTGCAATGGTATGTATCGAAGCCAGTGCTCCGAAATTATACCATTCTTGTACTTCATTTGGATTACTGTCGGGTTTCATCCAAACTCGAGGATACTTTCCTGACATATCAACCAATGTTCTATCTGGGTTGATGTCTTGTCTTGTAACTAATTTCTCCCACTGCCTCTGATATACCTGCATCGGAGAAACTTCGTTAGTGTGAGCTTGAACCTTCGATTTGCCTGTTTGCGGCCGAAGGTTCACCTCTACCTCTTTTACCCCAGAGGTACTGGGTTGACTTGAAGGCTCGGGTTTTGACACCGGAGCTTCAACATTCGTTACAGGTTGTTCATTCTCAAGGAATGGATCCCCTGTAACACTTGTAGGCATGGTATTTGAATCCATAGCCTTCGGGTTAGAGTCCCGATCTCGAAGTTCTCCCTTTTGCACCGTGGAAGATGCAGCTTGGAGGATAGGCCCATGCAACACAGAGAACAGTTGTCCCTGTGCACAAAAGCATGCTCGTATTAGATCAGAAACTGATTCCTGATCAACTCGTTGAAGTCGTCCAGCGACTTCTGCATTGAGACATAATGTCCCAAAAGCTTGTTCGAGACTTTCCAGGTTTTCCCGGACATGTCTCACTCGTTTGAGGACCTCGTCAGCGACGCATCCTTCCATCTCGTGTTAGGAAATCTGCAAGAATATTTTCATGAGATTTCACAATGACAATATCATAATCATAATATTGACATTCTGCCTGCCATCTAAGTATTCTAGCTTTTTCTGGTTTAGATTCAATTTTGTTTTTCAGAAAAGCTTTAACACTTGAATTATCAATTTTTAGAATAAACTTCTTCGCCAGAAGAAATAAAGGCCATTTTTTGAAAGCCTTTCTGACTGCGAAGAATTCCTTTTCGTTGATATGTCATCGAACTGCTTCTGCATCTGTAAACAGACCACTGCAATATCTACATGGCACTTCTTCTGTTGGTGTGACTTTCATAAGAACTGCTGCCCACCAAAAGTCACTGGCATCTGTATAAAGAACCAGTTCATCCTCATCCTGAGGAATAGCAAGTTTCGGAAGCTTTTTACAGACTTCCTTTAGTTGCTTAATTCCTTCTCTATGTTCGTCTTCCCATTTGAATATAGCATCTTTCTTGAGTAATGGGCTAAACACCTTCCTGTGATGCGCTAGATTGTTAATGAACATTCCAGCAAAGTTGACAACTCCAAGAAAACTTTGAAGTTGTTTCTTGTCTTTGAGATCATCTGGAAATCCCTGTATCTTTTCCACAATGTGGCTTTGTAGGATGATTCCAGATTCATCGATTTCAATTCCGAGGAATTCAATCTGTCTTGTCGCAATTACTGTCTTCTTTTCAGAAAGCATTAATCCTTCTTTGTGACAAACTTTTGAAAATATCTCCAAATGTTTGAGATGCTCCTTCATATTCTTTGATGCGATGAGAATATCATCGATGTATACGAACATGAAGTTGAAATAATCTTTGAACAGATTATCCATCTTTCTTTGATATATCTGGGGTGCATTTGCCAATCCCATAGGCATGACGTTCCAGACATAGTGTCCCTGCGGTGTGGAGAAAACTGTGAACTTCTTACTTTCTTCCTCCATCCTAATATGGTAAAATCCAGACTTGCAATCGAACTTTGAGAATATCTTGGCACCTCTAATGCAATTAACCAAGTGTTCTCTACTCGGGATGTAGTATCCATCAAACTCCAGAATGTTATTAATCCCTTTGTAATTAATAACAAGTCTAGGTTTAGCTCTTTTGATTTCTCCATGATTCCTTACTAGAAATCCAGGGCTGCTGTATGGAGAAACTCCTGGTGAAATCAACTTAAGGTCCAGATGTTCCTTAAGTATCTTCTGCATATCCTCACGATCCTTCTGATTCATAAGGATTGGTTTGAGCCTCACGAACTCATGTTCCTTTCCAAGTTTAACTTTTAAGGATGTTTTGAGCTCGTTCCTATCCCACCATGCCAAAGGATCTTCATTGTAATTTCTTTGGATCCTTTTCTTAAAATCCTCGAGTGATATTTGTTCTTCAATGGTAACATCACTTGTTGGATTCTCCAGTATGGCTTTTCGCAATTCTGCAATAGCCTCTGGTGGAACTCGTTCTTCTCCTTGTATTCTGAATGAATACAAAGTATTATCCCATCTCTTGGTATCTTTTTGTTTCGAACCAAATTGTCGAAAGGATAATAGGGCATCGCCAAATCTTCTTTTATCCGCCATCTTTGGATGTCGAAGTTTAGCTTCATCACCACGCTTGCTGCGAAAATTTATAGGCATTTTTCTGTAGAATGCCTCCCGCAGTCTCTGGACAATAATTTTATGATCACATAGTGTTGTGAAAATAAGCCTTCTTGTCTCATTTTCCTGTGTAAAACGCTTGAATGTTTGTAGGAAATTGTTTCCTAACAAAACATCGGCTCCTGTATCATGAAAATAGATTGGTGGCGTTTTTACTTTGTACCATGGGGTACCGCCCGCACCTCCGATCATGATCTCTGCTTGTTTAATTCCTCTATTAAGGATAAGAATCCTTTTTGAGAAATCTCTTCCTGCAATGGCTGGTAGATCTTCTCCAAATTCTTTAGGAAAGACCCCTTGTTTTGCAATGCAAATCCCTGCTCCTGAGTCAACATAGGCTGCGAAATACTCAGCCTTGTACTCACCATATATCATTCCCATAGAAATGTATATGGAGAATGGACTAGTGGTCATCTGATTCTGTATCTTTTGTTGTGATACCCCCTTGGGATCAGGTCACGAACAATGACGTGACTTAGTCCCCCATCGGGGCACGGAGACAAAATGGGATCAGGTAAAAATTGGGTAGTTTGGGCTATTTTGTTATATTGAGGGGTATTAAGGGATATTGTTATATGAAAAGGGTTATTTAGGGATATTAACCCTTAAAGGGTCCCCATCCCTTATTACCCCTTTTCCTATAACCATATACCATTCTACCCCCAAATATAACAAATTATCCCAATATACCCATTTTCCTTAAATCACATCCCCATCTACCCATTTTCAATCATTAGCATTAAAGACATTTAACCAATTATCAAAGATTTGTCTCGAAACATTTAATGCTTTCCTACTTAATTCCTATTTCCACTCCAAATAATAATATATCCGGATAAAACGTAATTAGATCGAAATCAGGCCCAACATGCTTCCGTAAAATAAATTAATCCCCTAAAATTCATACCTCTTTTTGACCGCAACAGCACCGGGTGAGATGGTTTGCAAAGCCACCAGCTAGAAAATCACTGCCCCTAGACCGTTTTACGAACAGCTCCTCACTGTCCAACTTCAACTCCTTGAGGAAGATGATCTGCAAGTTATCTAGCTCCTTCAGCAACTGTACAACACAATCTTGGTTCGTTTCCTACACCAGGTGTACAAGGTATTCCTTCCAGGGGACCAATCAATCAAACTAAGAACACATGTTGAAGCAAAAGCCTTTATTTTATTATGAACTTGGAAATATATTTATTACATAAGTAATCTCCTGTTGGGAGGAGAAAACTTGTTTAGCCTCTCATTGAGATGGCTAACACTCGTACATACATAAACTCGAAACTATTCTAAGAATTGAAAGATCAATATTACAAACTATGGATAGATGTTTGAAGAAAACTGAGGAGGAAAGTTGATGTCTTCTTTCTTTTGATGCCTCGTGACTCAGTCCATGTGAGTTTTGTCGGGGCATCTTCTCCTTTTTGACTCCATCCGTGCCCCGATGGGGGACTAAGTCACGTCATTGTTCGTGACCTGATCCCAAGGGGGTATCACAACAAAAGATACCTATCAGTTTGCGAACTCACGAGGGACTAAGTCACAGAATTGTATGTGACCTGATCTCGCGAGTCATCCCCTACGGAGAACTACGCTTCGTGAAAGATCACGCAGCAGAGGCTCGGGACTTTTTATACGCTCTGATACCATTTTGTCTCCGTGCCCCGATGGGGGACTAAGTCACGTCATTGTTCGTGACCTAATCCCAAGGGGGTATCACAACAAAAGATACCTATCAGTTTGCGAACTCACGAGGGACTAAGTCACAGAATTGTATGTGACCTGATCTCGCGAGTCATCCCCTACGGAGAACTACGCTTCGTGAAAGATCACGCAGCAGAGGCTCGGGGCTTTTTATACGCTCTGATACCATTTTCACGCAAACGTTTTATTCCCGATTTATTGCCCCATTTTAGATTTTTAATTTTCGAAAGAATTCGTACGTGGCATTGTTGCACATTCCAGACCACTGTTTTTAGACAGTATTGGCACGAGGAAAGTATTCCAGCCTATATACTTATTCTCGAAGAAAATCAATCTTTAAAGTTTCATTTTCGGGTTCGCATTTATTCAATATTTGGAGTAGACTTATTAATTAAATAAGAAAGCATATTGGAATTAGAAAAATGTGCTTGGAAGTAGTAAAATTAAATGAATGAAAAAGTGGGTCAAAGGGTTCAAAGGGTTCAAAAAGATCCTTTGACTAAAAATTGGGTAGTTTGGGCTATTTTGTTATATTGAGGGGTATTAAGGGATATTGTTATATGAAAAGGGTTATTTAGGGATATTAACCCATTTATTATTTATGTGCACTGAGATCCGTGCAACTGTGTCCATTTGATTTGGGGTGCATTTCATGCATTCCACGCGCACCTCACACATCCACACGCATGTCTGTGCGCTCATACTCTAATTTCGCAGTTATGTTGGTCTAACCTTTAAGTTTGGTGAACCTAACATTTTAGCTTGCCGAACCTAACTTTTTAGTTATATTCGCATAACCTTTTGTAGTGTATGACAGACCTATAATACATTTCAAAACCTTTATGTTGTAATAATATAATTTTTATGCATAATAATTTAACTTTTTCGTTATAATAATATAACCTTATGTTATTCTTTAAGTACATAAAGGTTATACTAATATAACATAAATGTTAAATTATTATAACATAAAAGTTAAGCCATACATACTATATGAATTTTTATAGTGAAAAAAGTTTAAATAATATTACTTAAAGGTTATGATATATGTATGTAAATGTTATACTAATATTAACATAAAAGTTATACTTGTTAACATAAATGTTACATAACTTTTAATTATATTTTTTATATTGAAAAAAAGACTTAATTTTACTTCAAAGGTGATCATATTTGTACATAAAAGTTATACGAATATAACATATAGGTTATATTCGATTAACATACAGGTTATGTTATAAATTTAAAAAAAAAAAAACCCTAGACGTGAATTCGGGCTGGACCCAACCCGCGCACGCTCAGTTGCATGGTTCATGATCCATACAATTGGTGTACACAAACACTACTCTTCTTTTGGGTATGTAATTTGGAAGGGGTTTATGATTAGATTAAAACTAGACATATAAAATCAATCTCTTTTATATAATTCTTCTGCTTCTATACTGATTTATATAATTCTTTTATTTGGCTATTGTTCCGCTTTTTATGAGTTTCGTCATAAAGAAAGGATATTGTATTTAACAAGGAAGTGTGTTCATAATTACAGAGGTGTTAATAGCTTCGACCTTATTCTAATTAGTATTCATGTTTTTTTTTTTCACCCATCTTTTTAGTTTCATTTATTATTAATTGTGAGAGAATAAATATTCATTCTTTCGATTTTATTGAGTACGAATATATAATGAATATTATTTATTTTAATTTCTTTTGTAGCAATAAACAACATCAAGAGTTCACTTTGCAACTGTAGGACGACATATATTTGAATGATTTTTAGTGACTTATATTGAAAGTTATGTTCGAACAATATAAGACAATGAAAATATTATGCAATGATTTTAAAACATATGATCAATAGAAGATAAATTTTTTTAAGTGTGTTATATTATTTATTCTATGATGTTGTCATGTTATGATGATCTTTATTGAATTTTTTTATTAATTTTATCTTATTTTTAGAATTTTTTTAATTGGCCGGACTCCTAAATTAACTTATTATGTATATAATAAAACATTTTTAATATAAGTCATTAATTGATAAAAATAACATATTATATGCAATAAAAGAATCTCAATGAAATATAAAATTAAAATGCATTGGGAAAAAAGCTCAAAATTAAATAGAATGAGAGTTTCATTTATAATCGCTTGTCTAACAAAAAGTTTTTTTTTTTTTTTTTGTTTTTTTTACCACAAGGTTCAAAACTTACACTTCATTTTTTTTAATTTGACACATTTACCCTTATGACCCATACCACATACATATGACCGTACCATCCAAATTTTTATTGTATCACTCTATCTTATACAAATAGAACCAGTTGGTCATTTCATTTTCATCAATCATATCATCCAATTAAACTTAGGTTCTATTATTCAAAACACTAGAACTAGGTTACTTATCTATTTTCTTTAGTCCATATTATTGTTATACGAATATAAATAAATAAATATATATATATATACTACCTCCGTCCCTCTCAAATTTGCATACTTTCTGTTTTCGTCCGTCTTATTCAGATTTGCACACTCAAAAAATGACAAATAAAATGTACAAAATTGTCCTTTTACTAATCAACATTAACACTCAAAAAACAGTTTTTTCTTAACCTCCGTGCTCAAAAACAGTTTTTTCTTAACCTTCGTATCCGTCCCTATGTGCAAATTTGAGTGGGATGGAGGGAGTATAATTTTATCACATAAGAATTAGTTAAGACTGGGTTTACCACATATGCTAATCATTGTCTTTCTCAACCAAACACAATATAAACATTAAATACATGTTCCCTACCATCCCTCCACACTCTTCCCATATGTTTTACACTACTCTCTCTCTACACACACACACACACATATATATATATATAAAAATTTTCCTATGCACCTTGTGCATGTATTTAAAATCCATGCAATTTGAATTGATCCGATCCAAATCCACGAATATTTTTTTTTCCAGATTTTTAACTTAACATTTATGTTATAAAGGTGTGACATTTATATACAAATATCTCTATATAAAGGTCAGAATATTTGTACATAAATATGACATAATCATAAATATCACATTAATATCACATAAATGTATACTATATACAATACAAATTCTTGAAAATCTTCATTTTTTTTTCTAAATTACAGTATATAAAGGTCATGATATTTGCACATAAAGATCACATATTTATACAGGTCATGATATTTGTACATAAATATCACATATTTATAACATTAATACAACATAAAAGTAACAATCTGAAAGAAAAAAAAAAAAAAAAAAAAAAAAGGTCAAAATTGAAAACACAAGTTAAAACTGGGTCGACATGTGGACTAAGTGAACACAAGACCAACTCATATATATATCCCACAAAAAAAACATATGAAAGCAGAGAAAATGGAGCAAGAAGACTACTCCTTTGTAGACTCAGACCTGGACTTCAGCTTCACCTCTGTCACCACCACCACCACCGACCGCACCCTCTCCGCCCGCACCAGCCTAGCTCGCAGCAGCCTCACCCTCAGCTTCAATGAGTCCCGCCTCTCCGCGGCCGCCGCCTCCACCACAACCGCCGTCCCCAGCGCCCACCCCCGCCCCCACTCCACCCACTGCAACCCCAACTGGGAAGCCATCAAAGCCGCCACTACCCTCTCCTCCGACGGCGCCCTCCACCTCCGCCACCTCAAGCTCCTCCGCCTCGTCGGCGCCGGCAACCTCGGCCGCGTCTTCCTCTGCCGCCTCCGCGACTCCGACCACGCCAACTTCGCCCTCAAAGTCGTCGACCGCGATTCCTTGACCCCCAAGAAACTCTCCCATGTCCAAACCGAGGCCCACATCCTCTCCTCCCTCGATCACCCGTTTCTCCCAATATTATACGCTCATCTCGAAGTCTCTCACTACACTTGCCTTCTCATCGACTTCTGCTCCAATGGCGACCTCCATTCCTTGCTCCGCAAGCAACCTTCCCACCGGCTACCGCCTCCGGCGGTGAAGTTCTTCGCCGCCGAAGTCCTCCTCGCTCTCGAGTATCTCCACGCGCTGGGGATCGTCTACCGTGATCTGAAACCGGAGAACATATTGATCCGCGAAGATGGACATATTATGTTATCGGATTTTGATCTGTGTTTCCAATCTAATATTTCGCCAAAATTGGTTCATGGGACCCACGCTAACGGGAAACGGGAAGAACGGGTGACGGAGTTCATAGCCGAGCCAACGACGGCGTTTTCGAGGTCGTGCGTTGGGACCCACGAGTACTTAGCGCCGGAGTTAATTAACGGCGAGGGTCACGGTAACGGAGTGGATTGGTGGGCTTTTGGAGTTTTAATTTACGAATTGCTGTACGGAACGACGCCGTTTAAGGGAGGGAGCAAGGAGTGCACCCTGCGCAATATAGCGTCGGGCAAAGGGGTGGGGTTTCCCGCGGCGGAGGAGGAGGCGGGGACGGCGGAGGCGAGGGACTTGATCGTGAAATTATTGGTGAAGGATCCGAGGAGAAGGCTAGGGTGCGCCGGGGGTGCGACGGATATTAAACGGCACCCTTTCTTTGATGGAATAAAGTGGCCGTTGATCCGGAATTACCGGCCACCGGAGGTTCGAGGGCTGGCCGTGAAACGGAGCAGGAGCACGGCGGTTGTGGGTGGGGTTTCGTCGCCGAGGCGGCGGCGTTGCTGGTGGAAGAGGTTGAGCCATTTGGTGAGGATTAAGGGGTCTAATAAATACGGTTTAAATTCGAATAATAACTCTTACTCCTATGTTAGTAACAGAGTTTGAGGTTTTGGATTTTGTTAAGATTTTGTGGTAAATTTGTTGAAAGTGGAGGTCTAGTATGCATCAATTTGGTGAGGTTTATACCAAGATATACATACATGTACATGTAAATCCTAACCAGAAAAATAAAATCTGAGCTTTTCTTATTTCATTTTTCGCTGTCATGATTTAGTTTGAGGTTTATACCAAGGTACATTCATATACATAAACGAATTAATCGAATGAGATGAAATTATAACTAGTTCATTACAGAAAGAAACTTTTTTTTTTATTCAAGAGAATATTTTTTTGGATTATAGTATTTTTAATGAAGATTAACATGTACTAATCTGTACCACCGTATTTTACTATGTACAAGTCCATACTATCATATTTACCATATACCAACCTGTAACATTATATTATATTCTCGTACCATTATTAATTTAACCTGTACCATCATAGCACACCTCATACTATTATAATGTGGTTCGTATCATCATTAATATGATACATACCATCATATCACATAAAAAAATGTTAGATATGTATAGTTGGACAAAAATCATTTCTTTTGGTTAAAAAAGAAAAAAAAAACTGACAAAAAAGAATATATAAGAATGAGCATTCTCACAAATTAATTTGAGGTTTATAGTTTATACTATCAGTTGGCGTGACATGTTTCAATCCAATAACATCCAAAATTTAAATATATTTTTATTTTTTCAAAAGAACACACGTCACGTATCCATAAATGTTAATAGACAATCGATAGGGAGTGTAGAGTCACTCAATTTCTTTTTTGGATTGCAACTTTTGGAGTGACACGAATTAAGTATAATTTTGAGAAATAGATCCTCTCAATTAACCAAATGATAAATTAAGTAATTTTTTTTAAATCCCATCCGTTTATTTGATCAATATATCATAACATGCCAACTTGAATGTGAATATTGACCACTACCACCATTACTCTTTTCTTCATCATGTACATTCCATTTTCACTTCCATACACATTCTTCATCACTTCTTCCATTTGCTTCAAGCTACCCCCACCCCACCTATTTGATGCTGACTTCCACCCCTCTTTGCTGCTCAGCTGCCTCAAAAATGAATCTGAACTTGCCATTTCATTTCCACCACCTCAACTTCCATCTTTTCTTGAACTATATATCAATGCAGCTACTGTTTATGCCTCTCTCTCTCATGTAAGAATATATGCTCAAGTTTTCACACACTGTGAGGACAAATATGGGGAACAGAAGATGGAAGAGGTGATGGGGTGATGCAATAATATATAGAATCTTAAGTTCTTTCTCTTGGGTTGGGGGGTAAGGTGACTTGCATTTACAACTTAATTAATATCAGAATTGCAACCTCTTAAAAATAAGCTTACATCGAGCATCATCTATTAGTCAAGGGCAAAAACTTATATACCTCAAAGGTACAGATCTTTATCCCAATCCGACTCGATGTGTGGACTGTTTTCGTGCGTTTTCATGCGCCGCCCACATTATAGTTGGTGTGCCCCCATGCACCACCTAATTTGTATAAATTCTTTAGCCAAAATATTAGTTATATACTCATAAAATATTAGTTGCATATTTATAAAGTATTTGGTTGCATATCTGAAATTTATGTTTATATTAATTTACTTGTTTAGTGAAAGGTATTTGTTGTATACTTATAATGTATTACGTGTATAACTGAAATATATGTTTACATTTTACTTCTATTTATTTATAATTATTTTATTCAATTCTTTTACAAAACTAATATTTCTTATATAAAAACATGTGTACTACACGGGTTTATACTAGTATGTATACATTTGAATTATATAAGTAATATTTTTTTAATATACAAATAATATTTTATGAGTATATAACTAATATTTTTTACCGATGGATGCACACAAGTTCAGGTGGGCACAGACATACACCAATTAAGGTGTGGGAGCACTTGGAGGCGCATGGAAGCGGTCATGCAACGGGTCGGGTTAGGAGCACGAATCTAATAGAATACATACCCTTAAAGTTTCTAAGTTTTTGTTTTATGAATATCGATATTTTGTTATATTGTGTGATAGATATCAATAGTCCATATAATATCTTCATGTTTGATAACAATTGTTTAATTTAAAAAAGTGACTTTTAATCTAAGAGACGTGAGTTTTGTAAGATCGTCTCACGAATCTGCTATGTCTAATGCTATATTATATGTGATACTATCTCATATATAAGTTATTGTGCAAATCTAAAGACATGGCGTGTTTTATCAACAGTGCAATAAAACTAATTGTATGTGTATTTATATATGTTACACTATGGTATTGTGTATTATGTATAGATCATCCGAAGAATACTTTCTTATTTCTCAATTAATACATCAATACAAAAGTGTACAAGAGAATTCTAAGACCCTTAAATTAGAATCTTAATCTGATAATTTTCAATTTTTAAATCATTGATATATAAGTTTCATTTTTTATAATTCACATTAATAATTGACCCATCTTTCAAAGCATGAATTTATAAAATCTCATATATAAAAAAAGACTTCAACACTTGCGTATTAATTAATTATGTTATTTAATATATGTGGTGTGAGGATTATTTTGAAATAGAAAATGTAATATGAAGTGTGATAGAAGATCTAACTTCCTTAAAAATACACCATAATATTCAAAACTTATATGCATTTTATACACACGTGTGACACGTGGTTGTAATTTCCATCTATTTAAAATAGAAATTTCCTATGCTTTAAAAGATGTTTCAATCAAAAGTTCATGAGATGTCTCAATAAAAAGTCACATTTCATGAAAGAAAATAATAATAATAATAATAATAATAATAATAATAATAATAATCAAAAAAATCCAAACATTTTCATATTTTTGTTATTTTAATCAATTCTGTAAAAGTTTTCAATTTAGCCATGTTATAGCTAATTAGTTGTCATTTTAGTCAAAATTAAATGGTATGTACCCTACATGGCGGACATGTGGATAAACAATCATTTACACATCATTAAAAAAGAAAAAGAAAAAAAAAGCTTAATTGTTGGATCTCAATTGTGTATCCTCTTCTCCGGCGTCTCGACCAGAACCTTCACACCCAGAGACGGACCCACAACTGGGCCAAGGGGGGCACTGGGCACCCCTGAAATTTGAAAAATTATTAGGGGCATATTAGTACTTTCACTATTTAAATAAATAAAAAGAAATAGAATTACACAAATTACACTACCATGGTCCAGCATAGTTTCTATGCGGATTTTCTTCATTTCTTTTCTTTCACCCACCATAAACTCCTTACTCCTTAGTATTGTTTTTAGACTTTTTGTTTATTTCTCTCCCCAACGTCTTGAACATAGCATATTATCTTTATTTAATTTTTTTTGCTTTTTTTTTCTTCTTTATTTTTCCAGATTTATAATACCTTATATGCAATATCTTTCCATTTAATTTCAACATAAAATAGTGTCTTTATTTAGTTTTTTTTCTTTATTTTTGTAGATTTATAATACCTTATGTGATATAATGATTATGTGAAAAAGATTAATGAATGATTTTTCATTTTATTTACCAATTCTATAGTTATACTACGTAGTTATGAGAAAAAATTCATTATGGTAGAAAATGGTCAAACTTATGTTTCTTAATTAATTTGATTAAATTACTACTATAATATATAGTTTCTTTTGAAAAAGAAAAAAAATCAAAATATTCTTTAAAATTTAATAATGATAATTAATATTTAAGTTTCGGTTGCAAATAAAATCTATCAAGCATTGAGTAAATGAAGAAAGTAACATGAAATTTTATAATTCAAGTGATGAGATGTAACTAAATTATTAATTTTAGATTTTATTATTTTACAATGTAATATATTAACTTTATCGAAATTATGGTAAATTTATATTGTTGGTTTAAAATTATTAAATTTTTTTATTAGTTAATGTGGGCCCTAGACTGAAGTCCTGGATCCGTCGCCGTTCACAACTGCTCTACCGTCATATGAGTCCCACCTTCAGCATACTTCCACTCATCTCTCTGGACTATTCAGCCACTGTCGGCGGTCCGGACAACGGCTTCTCCGGTGACGGCGCCGTCTCCAGCACCGGCAGCAGGTTGAGGTTTGTGGTAGTCAGGGTGAGTCTTTTCTTACAGACATGTAGGTAGAATCATGGAGGTGATGTTGCGGGAAAGAATCCTGGGATTTGTATCCAAGAATGAAGAAGAATTGAGTGATCCATAGCCCTTGTACAATTTGTTGTCCTGAAACCACCGCCATTTACAATCAAGAATACACAAAAATAGTGTTTAGGAAAAGGAAGTATGTTTAGGTGGGACCCATATGACGGGAAAAATAGCTGTGGAGATTCCTGATCGAGGTTAAGGGGCGAGACGATGAAGAAGATGATGTGTAATTGAAATTCAACAATTAAGATTTTTCATTGTTTATGATATATAAATGACTTTTTATTCCAGGATATATATCATTTAATTTTGATTAAAATTGACACATGGCTAAAATTGCAACTAATTGGCTATAATATGACTAAATTGACAACTTTTAAAGAATTGGATAAAATAACAAAAACTCGAAAATGTTTGGATTTTTTTAACTATTTGGCCTAATAATAATAATAATACCTAGAGGCTAAAATTGTGTTACTATTATCAAATAAGAAAGTAATGGTTCAATTATTAGTAGCAATGAGTTAGCTGCTAATAGTATAAATTCAGCATTTACAATTTAATTAATATCAGAATTGCAACCTTACATCCACCATCATCTATTAATCAAACTATTTAAGGAATTCGCCAGTGTAATCTTCTGAGTTTCCCTCTCATTTGCAAGCCAATTTTTTGACCTGAAAATACAAATTGGTCAACTGAATAAATGTACATCAATTTGTAAACAATAAAGTTTCAGTTATACTCTTATAAATAAAAAAGATGAGTCTTACTAAGAGTAAAGCACCTTAACAATAATCTTGTCCATCTAAAGGCGTTTCAGATGTGGGAGATGGCAATGAGTTGGTCACTCCTTTGGCATCAATCAACATCGCGATGACTTCTCTCATTGTCGGCCTATTGAGAGGCGACGTGCTCGTACAGAACAAGGCGATTTTGAGAACTAACGACATTTCCTCGATTGTCCTTTTCGCACTAAGATCCATACGTCGATCAAATATCTCCGATCTTGTCTCTAACTTGTGCATCGATCTTCTCACCCAAGTAACTAGATCTCCGCCTTGATCCAAGGGTTGCACCGGAGGTTTTCCCGTGATTAGTTCTAGTAGTACTACTCCGAAGCTATAGATGTCACACTTCTCCGTCACTTTCATCGTGTAAGCATACTCTGAAACAAAGAGATAACAAAATGTGTCGATTTTTTGGCGGGAAAATTCAAAATTCAAATTCTATTCTATGGTACAAAAATCATACCAGGTGCAATGTATCCATAAGAACCAGCAACAGCAGACATGGATTTGGAGAAGGGGAAATCAATCAACTTAGCCAAGCCAAAATCTCCAACATGGGCCTCAAAATACTCATCCAACAAGATATTGTTCGACTTGATATCACGATGTATGATCTGAGGCTTACAATCATAGTGGAGATAGCAGAGGCCCTCTGCAGCCCCGAGCGCGATCCTGTACCGCGCATCCCATTCTAGCAAACATGCGCCCTCGTTTCCGTGAAGCGCCTCGCCAAGGCTTCCATTGGGCATGTACTCATACAAGATAAGATTGCTGTCCTGATGGTAACAGAAGCCATATAGCTTGACAATGTTTCTATGCCTAATGTTGCCCAGAGTCGAAATCTCTGCACGAAAGCTGTTATCAGCGCTGGCCCCGTCTCCTTGTGGCTTCAGCTTTTTAACCGCAATCATCTCACCATCTGCCATGACAGCCTTGTACACAACCCCACAAGCTCCTTTTCCCACCACAGCTGTGTCAGAGAAGTTGGCAGTTGCAAGGACAAGATCCTGGTAGTTGAGGCCTTGCTTGGGGAAGTAATAGGCGTCCAAGTCGTCGGTTTTGAGCTGGTCTTGAAGCGAAGCGAAAGGCGCGGGGCGGCTCATGATCCAGCAAACTGCAAGAATGAAAGTTAAGGAGATGATCCCAATGCAGAGTGAGACAATGGTGACTATCTTCTCTTTGGAAGAGCCTCGGTTTAGCCAGGTGGGATTCGGAGCAAAGGAGGACTGGCAACGAGCCGAAGAAGCCAGGAGACATAGCCCATTGTTGCCAAGAAAGTTGGTGGGATCCATCTTGAGAAAAGTGGGAGTGTTGGGCACAAGTCCAACAAGGTTATTATTGGAAAGGTTACATTGTATGAGGCTTCTTAACCCCCCAATGGCATTAGGGATTTCACCGCTGAGCTGATTGTCGTTCAAGTAAAGAAACTCGAGCATCTGCAAGTTCCCCAAGCTAGCCGGGATGAGCCCCGTGAGATTGGTGTGGCTGATGTTAAGGGCAATCTGAAGGGCAGTGAGTTGGCCTAGCTCCATTGGAATAGTCCCGGAAAAGAAGTTACCTCCCATTTGAAGCTCGGTCAATCGAACAAGCCCCCCTAACGTGGCGGGGACAGGCCCGGAGAATCCATTATCAGAGATCTTGAGCAGCTCAAGCTTGACCAACATACCAAGATTGTGTGGAATAGAACCAGTGAAGGAATTGGTGCTAAGATCAAGCCTCTCTAGCTTAATGCAAAGCCCCAACTCTTGAGGAATGGTGCCAAATAAGCGGTTAGAAGAGACGTTGAAAGCAGCAAGCTTGATAAGCTTGCCTATCTCAGATGGGATTTGGCCAATGAAATGGTTGTGAGAGAGAAGTAGTCTCTCTATGTTGCTAAAGTTACCAATCTCTCGAGGTATAAGCCCCGTGAACCGGTTTTGATATAGCTCAAGAGCCGATAGGTTATGAAGCTTGGTGTATTCAACGGAAAGTGAACCTGTTAGCAAGTTATCTCCCAACATTAACTGCTCGAGTGATTTGCATCTCTTAACGCCATGTGGGACGTTGCCAGATAGCTTATTCGACCCCAGGCTCAGAATTATCAGCTTCTCGTTTCTGCAAACGTGGGCAGGTATTCTCCCCACAAGATTGTTCTTGGAAATGTTGATGATTGAGATGTTGCTTTTGTATCCAAGAAGTGGTGGGATGATGCCATAGAGATGGTTGTTGAAGAGCTGAAAGTTGTTCAAGAATTCGAGGTTTTCAAACTCTAATGGGATTGAACCTGTTAGGTTGTTTATAGACAAGTCTAGTTTCCTCAACTGCTCTAACTTCCCTAGCTCACTAGGAATCATTCCTTCAAGATGGTTTTCAAAGAGATAAAGCAATCTAAGATCTAGAACTCGGCCTAAGCTTCGTGGGATCAAGCCCGTTAAACAGTTCTCAGAAAGATCAATCTCAACTGCATTAGAACAGTTTCCTAACTCACTTGGAATGCTCCCATTAAGCTCATTTTTGTAAAGATACAATCTTTTTAGGTGGGTTAGTTTTCCGATTTCTTTTGGGATCGCCCCGGTTAATAGGTTTCTGTTCAAAGCTAACAGCTCCAAGCTACTAAAATTGCCTATCTCAGGTGGGATTTCACCAGAAAACAGATTGTTCCAAAGAATCAAAGTGGTGAGAGACTTAAGTTTTTGGAGATGAATAGGAAAAGAACCCTCTAGTCTATTCTCTGCTAAGCCTAACATACTCAAACTCTCACATTCACTAATCCCAAGTGGCAAAGGGCCTGATAGGTAATTCCTACCAGCTCTAATGATCCTAAGGTTCTTCAATTCGCCTATGGATGACGGAATCTCAGCCGTTAGATTGTTGCTATAGATCACAAGCTCCTCAAGGGAGACCAAGTTTCCTATCTCATCTGGGATTTCTCCAAATAAGTAGTTCTCACACAAGTACAGCTCTCTAAGAGATGTTATGTTGCAGATATGAATGGGAAACTCAGAGTAGAATCTATTGGTGCAGAGGTCTAAAACTTGAAGACTTTGAAAGGAATTGAAGTCAGAAGGAATGGAGCCAGAAATGAAGTTCTTGGAAACATTCATCACAGTTAAGAAAGGCAATTTACTAATGCTTGAAGATAAAGTACCAGATAAGTTGAGGCCACTTAGCTGCACAGAGATTACGTTGTAATCGGGGCTACAGTTTATGCCAATCCAATTGCAAGGAGTGGAATCTAAAGCATTCCAGTTATGGAGATTGAGATAAGGGTCAGTAAGAGACTTCTTGAACTTCAAAAGAATCGCCCCTTCTTGATTAAGTGATTGAACTAATACAACTATGCAGCTAAGTAATATTATCAAGTTCAAATCTTTAAGGCCCCCCATTACAGAATAAAGAAGTGGGAATTCAAATGATCAAGAAAATTGGGAGCCCAGATGAAGAACTAAACTATAGCTGCATCAGAATTCAGAAGGAGAACAATTCTAAGGAAAAGAGCATAAGATAGGGGTTTGTATTACTTACAAGAAACAGGGGAATTGATGAACAAACATGATCTGCATAGATGGCACCCTACATTGCTTGAGATTGATGAGTGAAAAATATGATTGATGAATAAATGAAAAGCAATAAGTCATAAAGCAAGTAGAAGATCAAGAAACTTAAACAAAGAAATAAAGGGGTTTAAGCTTTGAGCCAATCACAATTCAAGAAAAGGTGGAAACTAAACAAGCATATATAATAATGAGTAACACACGGGTGCTAAAAGGGATAAGGGAGACAGGAAAAATCTCTCTCTCTCTCTCTCTCTCTCTCTCTCTCTCTCTCTCTCTCTCATGTACAAGAGTGATTGATTGACAAGGCAGGAAGCAGGAGATGAGCCATGAAGGTCACAATCCAAAGGAGGGGAGAATTAAAGAGTCAACCATATAAAAAAAAGAAAAGTAGTGATGGGAATTAATGTGGTGCATGTGAAACTTGAGTGGTGAACTCTGAAGCTCCACAACTACCTTCTCTTTCTCTCTCTCTCTCTCTCTCTCTCTCTCTCTCTCTCTCTCTCTCTTTCTTTTTTTCTTCTTCTTTGGATCATCATTTCTCTCTCTATTATTGGAAAAGAATATGTGTTGCCTTACACTGTGTGCATGAATGTGGGTGGAGGAGAGATAGAGATGGGACGTTGGAATACTAGGATTACAATCTTTCTCATTGTTCTATGAGCCTATAAATATGGCATGAAATTTTTTACGAAGATGGAATTTGCACTCCTCATTTTTCACCTCTTGTTCTATTTTTGTTGTTTAGTGTTGGTGATGGGAATTGAAATTCGGTCTAAATTTGTCATGATTTGCATGAAGACTATAAGTAGGTGGATTTGCTTAGTGGATGACTGAATTGGAGCTTATCTTTCATGCCATCTTTGCCTACTTTTTTGTGACCTTTGAGGCTTTGAGTATTGGGTTTGCCAACCTAGCTTTGAAATTGCTATACCACTACTCTCTCTCTGTGGGTTTGCCAACCTAGCTTTGAAATTGCTATACCACTAGTCCACTACTCTCTCTCTCTCTCTCTCTCTCTCTCTCTCTCAGGTTTTGCACATTAATGGCTAAATAGGTGTTTTTGCAAGTTTGTTGTTTGCAAAATTTAGGTAGTATCCTCATAATTAGTTCATTTGATATTTGATTTTTGGGTAGAAACTTGAATGATTACGTCCTTTTAGTGCTGAACAAATGAGAATTTATGTATATACATTTTAAGTTTTTAGTATTTAATTTCAATGGAAATAATAAGCTTATTATTGATCTTTGTGGAAAATGAAAATAGTTTGGATTAATGATTTTGAAATTCTAGAGTTATAGGTTTGAAATGAAATATATTTAATTTATTATTTTGATATATATGAGTGAGTTTGGATTATATGAGTGACTGTGAGAGTAATAACATTTTGTAATAGTTATATAGAAGATGGGTTCATTGCCCAAGTATTTATGTTGCATATTCTATCTAGACGTGCTCACCACCGGGAACCGACGGTTCGGAACCGGCCAATCAACGGTTCCGGGAATCGTTGACCCGGTTCTAGTTCAAACCGAAATCGGGAACCGGCCCCAACCAGTTTGGTTTCGGTTCCAATATTTACAAACCACCGAACCGGCGGTTGGAACCGCCGGTTTACCCTTTTTTTTTAATTGATGAATGTCACGTGGACGGCCCAGATTAAAGAGCCGTTTGTGATCAACGGCTCAAATTAAAGAGTCATTGGAGCCAAAATAGCTGTTGGAAACCGGTTCAAAAACCGGCAGTTCGGGCATGATTTCAAAATCAACGGTCGTGATCAAACGACCGTTGATGATCGACGGCCCAGATCGTTCGAACCGGCCGATCATTTTTTTTTTAATTTTTCATGCTACATCTATAAATACCCCCATTCCACCCTTTGATCTCTACACTAATCTCTCTCTCAATTCTATAATTTCTATTTTCTAAATCTCACAAATCACAATTTCAAATTTCTAGTCTCTCGATTTTAGTTTTTGTAGTTCTTCAATTTCCAATTCGATTTCAATTCTATTTCATTTCCATTCCCAAAAAAATGTCTCGAAGAGGTTCTTCTTCCACCGGTTATTCACGTGGAAAAGAAAAGAGTCTGATGTCGCCACCATAATCGATGCACGACGATCTCGACGATATGATTGATTCAATTCATTATTATCAAGATGATTTGGAGGAGATCTTGGGCCCTACTACCGCCGTCGTCTTTGCCGAAGAAGAAGAGGTGGCGAGGAGAGAAACGCAAGAGAGTGGGAACACAACACAAACCACTACTCCTCGACAACCTTCCACATTTCAGAGTGACATTTTCTCCTTCCATTTTAAGAATGAGAAAGTGCCGAATAGGGTCACCAACTACAATGTGACGTGCAACCATTGTTCGAATGTTTACAAGTTCAAGCATGGAGGAGGTTACGGGACTTTCTCCAACCATGTGATCAAAAAGCATCCCGACAAGGTGGGGATCGATCGAGGGCAAACGCAACTCCAGGGGGCCTTCACCGGATCTTCTCAGGGTAGAGGTATGGATGAAGTTACTTTTAAATTTAGTCAATTAAATACTAGGAGAGGCGTAGTTGAATTTATAGCCAAAAAAAATTTTCCATTTAATTTCCCTACCGATGATGCTTATGAAAAATTCACTAGTAAATATTTTAATCCGACAAGTAGAAAAATCTCTAAAAACACCGTTACTAGGGATATAGAAAAAACCGTAGGAGAATATAAATATAAATTAATTGAAGATTAAAAAATTTAAAACAAAGAGTTTCTATATGTAGTGATTGTTGGAAGGATCCTTATAAGACGCATGATTATATGAGAATAACTTGTCATTGGATTAATGATGCATGGAATGTGCAAAAATGTTTAACCGCTTATATTGAATTTGATGAAAGACATTCGGCACAACACATTGCACATAAAATTCGACATGTTTTAAATGATTACGGTATTTTAAGAAAAGTATTTTCGATAGGATTTGATAATGCTAGTAATAATATTGCGGCTTTAGCTTACTTGATTGATTTTTGTCAACCTCCGATTGAGTGTAATTTTTTTCATATTCGTTGTATGTGTCATTACTTAAATTTATGTGTTCAAGATGGTTTAGAATCATTAGATAATTATATTAAACCTATTAAACAAGCAATTTATGAAATTGCTAGGTCTATGATATTGCATAAAAAATGGGCAAGATTTTGTAAAAGAAATGGTGTTGAAGTTAAAAAAATTTATAATTGATGTTAAACATCGTTGGAATTCTACTTTTTATATGCTTCAAGATTCGTATGAATATAGAACAATGTTATGTGAATTTTATTTAGAAAATCCAAATGATGATGTTATTTTATTTGAAACTTCATGGGATGCATGTCTTAATCTAATTCAACTTTTAAAAATATTTGAAGAGGCCACTAGAGAATTAAGTGGTTGTTATTATTCTACTTCTCCTATAGCTATAGATAATTGTGTTAAAATTGCTCTAATTTTAAATGAATATTCAACATGTCCAATTTTAGGTTCAACATGCTTAGTAATGAAAACAAAATGGTTAAAATATTTTCATGAAATACCCGATATTTTTTTATGTGCTACGTTATTAGATCTTAGGATTAGAGAAGATGGATTAGAAGAATTGCTAAATTTATATTATAATGCATTGTTTCCAAATATGGTATTAAATGATTATGATATGTGTGATTATATTCCTAATCCTAGTGAAGTTGTAAGTAGAACTAAGAAAAATTTATACAATTTATTTAAAGAATATAACCAATTGTTAGGTGATTATAGTAATGAGATAAATGATCAAAATGTAAGAGGAAGTAGTCAATATTCAACACAATAATCTAGTTTTCAACCGGCTCAAGCACTTAGTAAATTTTACAATTTTCATGATGTTTGAATATAAAAACGACCTAGAGGTAGTAACTCTTGCCAAGAAGTATATACTTATTTAGGTTGCACATTTGAACAAACCGTATTTAAAACTCTTATGGATTTATTGAAGTGGTGGTCAAGAAGGGCCACCACTTATCCTATACGCCACTATTGCTAAAAAAGTTTTTGCAAGTCCCGCCTCAACCGTTGCGGTCGAACATGCTTTCTCCAAAGGAGAACACATGTTGAATCCAAGAAGATCGAAGTTGACGAAAGAGAATGTGCAAAACATTACTCTACTTGAAGATTGGGTGAGAGCAAACAACCCTCAACAAGATCTCGATCTCTCGAACTTAGACTCCCATGGAGATGACCTCTATGGATACGATTCAAACACGACCTCCTCCAATGAATGAAGGTAAGTTTCGGTGAGTTAGAGAACTACATGAGCTTTGATTCCTTCGTTTTGAAAAGGATACGTAGGCAATTTCATTTTAAATTTGGAAGTTACACTTCCAAACTTAGAATGAAATTCAAGCTCTTTCAATTTTTTTTCCTCTTATTCAATCTTATAATTGTAATTTGTAATATGTTTTATTGTAATTTGAAGTTGTAAATTGTACATTTGTAATGTTTTACTTGTACTTGTAAATAGTTGTAATGTTTTATTAATGTAAAGATGAGTTTATAATAAAGTTGTAAATTTAATTTTCTTTCGAATTCTTTTTCGAGTTTATAAAGTTGTATTTATAATTATAATCTCTCATTTTTTCCATTGAAAATTAGTATTTAAAAGTCATAAAAACTGTATATTACAAGAAATCGAAATTGTGGTACTGAGACAACGTGTTTGAACCTCCTGGAAGATAATACTGCGGTATCCAAAATGGGTACCGCAGTACTGAGATGCAGAACCCCGAAAAAAATTGAAAAAATCGAAAACCAAACCGGCAGTTTCGATTTAACCGCCGGTTCGGAACCGGAACCGAAACCGTGACTCCCACGGTTCGCTTCCGGTTCGGGAGTTGGCGGTTTGCCGAACTGTCGAACTGACGGTTCACAAACCGTGAGCACGTCTAATTCTATCAATTTTTTGTTAATTTACTACTCTAAAGTAAAATAAAATACAAAGTTATTATTATAATTTTACCTATAATTAATATCCTTAAATAAGAATGAAATCTATCTTTTATCAACTTTCTTAATTTGGATATAAAATTTAAAAATAAAAATTATTTTGGAACGAAGAAAATATATTTATTAGGATTTAAAATGAAATTAAGAAGATATGCAATGATTTCTTATCGTACATATCGTAGATAAGTGAAAATTTGTTTATGAATGGGAATAGATTTAGGTAAAAACTTATATAATCCTGGTGTACATTTGATATAAGTTATATATTTATAAAGTATTAATTGTATATTTATAAGGTATTTGAATTTTGAAAAGCATTATTATTTTTCACCCTATATAATAACACTATTATTGTTCCCATGTAATACTCGAGTTTTATAAATAGATAAATATAGTAAATTAAATTTTCTAAATGAATTTAATATTACTAAATATAAGTAATTGACAAAAATTATAATATCATCTCATTTAATATTAAACATTATCTAGGTTTGTATAGATATACATGATATTTTAAAATAAACTATTGTACCAAATGAATATAAATATAAGAAAAAGTTATACAAAAAACAAAAGATGAATATCTTGGACTGATTTTAGGTAATCAAAACTAATAAGTAAAAGTAATTTAGTTTTCGAGAAGATTAATTTGTATGTACCGTGTTAATAAATAAATGATATATGAATTTCATGAGGAAAAGATGGATTAAACCACAAATTGACATGTTACAATTTGGAATTCTAAATTATTATATTAAAGACGTGTATATTTTGGTTATTCATTTGTTTTCATCGACTTCATTTATTATTTTATTCAAATTTTATAATTTACATTATAATTTCGAGGTAAAAACTCCCAAAATTTCTTCAAAATTTTGATTTTTTTCACAGAGTTGACTTTGAAATGCACTGTCATGAAATTTTGTTAGAATATTAATAAAATATCAGTAAATATCGATTCAATATTGATGACTTCACAATACAAATTATTAGAAAATTGATGGAATGTTAGGGAAATATCGGTAATATCGATTATGATAAAAAAAAAAAAATTGTTTGTTTTATAATAGAATTTTATAATAAATGACCCCACCTTTTAAAGAAAAATATTTTTTTCTTGTATCCGAATAATATTATTATTGACATATTATGATTGTAACGTGTACAAGATCAAAAGATTATCAAAGTTGAAATAATTGTCATGAACACATATACAAGCCTACTCCAATATTATTAATTTAAATCCCATAGGAGTTCATTTTGGTATTAATAATAATGTATTAAAATGAATTTCGATTATGAAGTGAGACAGTTTATATAGTTTATTTTCTCTATATTAATCAGTTGTAAACATGTGTTATTTTGTTTAAAAGATTAAATTGAATATATGTATTGAAGTTAGTTATAGTGGTGCTCATCCGGTTCGGAAAACCGAATCCAAATCGGTGTCAACGGTTCGGAAAATCGTTGACCCGATTTCGGTTTCAAACCAAAATCGCGAACCGTGGTTTGACGGTTCGGTTTCGATTTGAGCATATTTTGAACTAAAAATCAACGGTTCGAACCGGCAGTTTGTTTTTTTTAATTATATTTTATATAAATAATATTATGTATTTATGCCATTTTACTCTTTAATTTTAAGTTGTATTGATTATTATTATTATTAATTTGTATTATAAGTTGTAATATTTTTAGGTTTATGGTTTGTATTTGGTTGTATTTAAATTGTAATTTCTAATTTTTGAAATTGTAACTTATAAGTTGTCATGTAGTATTGTTGTAACTTGTAAATGTAAGTTCTTTTTTAACTTATAGTATCAAATTATTTACCCAAAAAATATTTTTATTTTGTAATATATGAATAATTGTAATATTTATATTCAAATTTAATTTTTTTAAAAAATTATAAAAATTAAAAAAAAATCGTCCAAAGACTCCAAACCGAAACCGGAATCCCCACGGTTCGGTTCCGGTTTGACCCTCCACGGTTTTCTGAACCGGCAGTTCGAACCGTTTGAGTACCTCTAATTAGTTATACCATTCTGTAATATTTCATGTCCAATCCCTCCTTCCCCATAAAATTTCCATCGTTTTTCTAAATTTTACCGATATTTCCATAAAATGAAGGTGCTGATATTTCTACTAAAATCAGACATTTTTGTCTTTGGTTATGATAGGTGTCCTCTCACACCTTCCCTTAATACTTCATTTGTCCCAAAAGATAAATTTAAGTTTAAATGTCATTATTCAAAAAATATTTGCTCATATTCTACAAAAGCTGCCCTATTTTACTAATCAAATTAAATGATATATAAAAGGAATTATTAAGAATTCATCTGTAATGTATGCACTTAAATATGTGAGTGGATCGGTCTTTTACCAAGCTTTCTTAATTTGTGTGTTTTTTTTTAAATTGCATGTATTTTAGGACAGAGAAAAGTAAATAAAGAAAGAGTATGATTCAAAATGGAAACAAACTGTAGGAATATTATTTTTAGCCATCTCTATTTATAAACATTTTTTTTGGGTAAAGTTATTAAATTTGGTTTTTTTTTTAATTAAAAGAAATGATTTTGTCTAAGTACACTCTTTTTAATATTTGGACTTTGAAGTGTAATATGATGATACGGTTTATATAAATGATGGTACGAGGGTGTAATATGGTGATACGAGCTACATTGATAATTATACGAATGTGTAATATATGATGGTACGGACCACATTCATTATGGTACGGGTGTATACTATGGTGGATCGGGTTGATATGGGATGAAATATGATTGTACAGGCTGGTACGAGATGAAATATGGTGGTATGGACTAGTACAAGGTTAATTTCATTAAAAATACAATAGTTAAAAATAGTATTCTCTTGAATAAAAATGAATAGTTTCAAACTTTTGGTTAAAAAAGAATGTTTTTTTTTATAATGGACTACTTATTTCATCCCAAAAACTTTTCAGGAATTTATTCATGCGGATAGCTGGATATTACATAATAAAAAAAAGGATGAAATTATAAATAACCTACTATAAAATTAAACATTCTTTTTTAACCAAAAGTTTGAAACTAATCCTTTTTAGTCTAGAGAATAATTTTTTAGACTATTATATCCTTAATTGAATTAATCTCGTACCCGCTCATACCACCATATTTCACTCTATACCAAACCGTACCACCTTATTTCAGCTCATACCAGGCCGCACCACCATAGTACACCCCGTACCATAACGATGGTGGTATGTACCACCATATTACATCATTGTACCATCATTAATGTAATTTGTACTATCATATTATACTTCAAATGTTAGAAGAATATAGTAGGTAAAAATCATTTCTCTTAGTTAAAAAAGAACAAAATTTAATAACCTAACCAAAAAGAATGTTTGCAAATATAAATGGTTAAAAACAGGTCCCAATTAATTAAAAAAAATCAAATAATATTAATAATGTTATTTTAAATGTATAACATATCACAGTGATATAAGAGTAATTAATACATATATGATAGGGTGGAATTACAGTTGTTTCTGGCCTTCTGGGTCTACACTTTACTGCAAATCCATCAAGAGAAGTTCATTTTTGATCATTACACTTGTTTTTAAAAACTATTCTATTCTAGAAACTTTCGAAAATATGTTTCATACATATAAGAGAACAATTTTTTTGTTCACAAATTATTTTAATCGATAATTTTTAGATTAATTCGATTGGTCAAATTTACTGAATTTCAATTATAAAATCTACTTTTTTTAAGAATGGAGAAAAGCTATATTTTGACTCACAAGTCACAACTATTATAATTAGTAATTTTTACCAATTAATCCTAATTGAACTAAATTTACTAAATTTTATTTTAAAAAACGCGATTGCAATGAGCTTGATCACCAATTTTAATCAACTGATTTATATTATAAGAAAAACACTTCAATTCTTGTTTCAATTTACGTAACTACATGTTTACGAGACTCAATTCAAATTGGAATAAATTAACGAAATCAAACGATAAGTAAGACAATTAAGGGGGAAACAAAAAAACATAATATCTTCAAGCATCGTTTACATAAGTCAACGAAATTCACAACCATCGTCCATAACAGTTTCTAGACAATATCCATTTACTAAAATAAAATAAAATAAAAAGATACTTAAACGATCAACACAACACAGAACTTGTGGAGAAATTTGTAAAATTAGTCCTTTAATTTTAAGGTAATCCCAATTTAGTCATGTATGCATTAAAATTGCAGATTGCAACTTCAACTTCAACACAGGACTAAATTAGCAGATTCAATACATGATCATTACCTCAAATTACTAAACCACATAATTTTAGGACCAACTCCAAAGACAAACAAAGTATTAAAAGCCATACTTCTTCTTGAGCATCAACACGAATTCGTAAACCTTGATAGGATCAGCCAAGGACTTGGAGACACTCTCTTTTTGCATGCATCTCTTGCCCCATGCGATGAGTTTCGGACAACGCTCTTCGATGCTGAAATTTCCGCACATCTCGTACGAATGAAACCAACTGTAGAAGGTGATCAAGGCCACATCTAGAAACCCGAAGTTGTCCCCACCAAAGTAAGCCTTGTCTCCAAGTTCTCGTTCCAACAACTCAAGGGCTTCCATAAATTCTTTCTTAGCCGCTTCTTGCTCCTCTCCTTTTCTCGTCCACACTCTTCTTCCAGAATCGAACACCTGATTTTTTAGGTCTTGTTAATACCAATTATGATTCGATTTTGTAGTTCAGATGATTCTATGCTAAGGAATTTGGAATGGTACTACAATCCATCTTCCATTTGAACATAAATACACACATACTCGCATGTATATATGAGCAAATTAACGATATATGAAATCCATGGATATAGAATCTACAAGACTAATTACTTAGGTGACTTTGGTCCACCATCGATTTATACTTGATTTTAGTGTCAATGGCCATCTTCTTTTCGACCATTCTCAAACCCTAACCCAACGACGAATCAACAACGACTTACTAAGAGAAACACAAACATGAGTAACTCGAAGCTAACAAGACTTTACGAATTTGCATTAGAGTGTAGTCATCTATGCTAAAAATTACTTTTTAGAACAACTCAGAATCAACATAAATCAAACAAGACTAACTACTAAGTACTGGGGCCACTTTTGATCAGAAACACAAACACAACTAACTCGAAGTTAACATAATTTTAACAAGTATCAACATATAGTTATCTCTGAAATTTCTCCTAACATATACCAAAGTATTTTTCAGCATAACTCGAAATCGACATGATACCAAACTAGAAGCCCCGAATTGCCACCCAATGGCGGAGATAGAACTCTAATGATGGGGCTAAATCAATATTTAAACACTAAAAAATAATAATTTTACATCCCCTCTTCACCATTACTTCATAATTTAGCAATCTGCTCAGAAACACTTGATCAATTCTACCAATTAAACCCACACCACACAACCCATATACATACAAAGCAATGCTTCAACAAAATCCCAAACAAAAACAAGAATTAAAAACAACAAAAGAACTTGTACCTTTTTGTCGATGAAATCCGCCCAGAATTTGGCATTGGCTCTCTGGTAAGGATCCGAAGGCAACAATGGAGACTTATCCTTCCAGACCCCATCAATGTACTCGACGATTATGAGGGACTCGCAAATGGGTTTTCCATTGTGAATGAGAACAGGGATTTTCTTGTAAAGGGGGTTCATCTGAAGCAAAAGCGGGCTTTTGTTGGCCAGATTCTCCTCTCTGTACTCGTACTCAACGCCCTTTTCAGCAAGTGCGACTCGAACCCTCATTCCGAACATACTAGCGTAAACATCCAACAGAATCACCTCATCCGCCATTGTTGTTGTCTGGAAGAAAACGAAATCAAGTTTGTGAGTAGAAAGATCGCGTACAGAGAAGGCGGTGTAAAGATATATATTTAAGTAAGATATTTATCAAATTTATATAAATTGAAAATTATTTAATTGTATAAATTTTTTAGTTCCATTTATATTAAATTATTAATAATCCTCTCCATTTCAAAAATAAGTGTCAGTTGTAAATTCTGATTTTTTTTTTCAAATTAAATGTCATTTTGGACTATTGTGCAATTTTATTTTCAAATTATCCTTATTAATATTTATTTGTTAAAATTTGAGAATTTAATATGATATTTTTTATAAAATTAATTTGATTTTCTTTCCAATTTTGAATCCTAAGTTCACTAATTAGTTAAAGGTATATTTGTCCAGTTATATATCTCTTAACCTATGATTAAAAATGATTAAAAATGCAGAAGGACAAAAATTGAAACAAATTAAGTGAATAGTAATCAATAGAATCATAGAATCTCCCAATATGAAATGACTAATTTTCCTTTAACCAAATGAGTATTACTATAATCCTTGGTGATATATGAATTTCATGTCACGGATGATAAAAAAAAGCAAATACAAAATATTGACTATTTACTCTTTTGTTTTTGTTTCAAGTATATTACATATTTCACATCATTCGATGGTAATATCCACTTATAGAATTTTTGTTTGGAATTTAGAATCAAGACAAATTCTACCATGTGGTGTAGGTAACATTATGGACATGCATAATGTGTGATTTGGTGCACAACAAAAACTGATGGTATTTTTTTAGATATATCACGTATCACATAACTTCCTCCATATTAAAATAATTATTGTTTAAGAAAAAAATAGATTATGTTTTGATTTATTGTAGTTTATCATTGTCGAAAGGAGTTTGATGAATTTTTTCAACTTTATCTTATTTTTTGAACTAAATTTTTATTTAGTGTTACACATTAATTATATTTATTAATATTTGGTAATATAATCATTTTATAGTTTTATAGTTTCTTCTTATCCCAATTAAATGTCGTTTTAGATGTCAATTTTGTTTTCAATTAACTGTCGTTTTAAACTTTTATACAACATTATTACCAAGTTATCCTTGTTTGTATTTCTTACCTAAAATTTAGAAATTTGACATGATATCTTTTATAGAATTAATTTGACTCTTTTTTTCAATTTTGAATCATAAATTTTTTAATTAGTTAAATGCATATTTTTCCAATTTGTATACTCTTTAATTTATGACAAAAAATTTAAAATAGAGGCGAATGGGATGGAGTGTTATTGAGAGTTAATAGTAAATTAGTAAAACAAATTCCCTATAAGAACTGTAAATACAAATTCCAAAGAATAATTGTGTGGAATAATGGAATGGTAGGTAGGATAGGAGCACTAAAGTGCAGTGTGAGCATTCCGGGAATCTTGCTACTTTTATTACTCGTAGCCATGAATTTTCAAATTTAGGTATGGCGAGTGGCCATTAACTATATATAGTTGAAAGATAGCGAATTTTAACATCATCTTTCAATTTATCTACCTATCTATAATTATAATTAATGATTACAGTCCTAATAGCTTGTCAAAAATGGAAGAAATAAGGAAAACCCATTTCTACCCTTAGCCCTTGTTTAGGCATTTTTGACTTACTGTTCTCTCCACTTTAATCCATTCCCCTTCACTGCACTAGAAACTTTAATTTTGAAGGAAAACAAATAGAAACAACAATTACTCTTTGATTCATGTGACAGCCTTCTTATGTGTTTTTGAATGGGATATTCTACCCATATTTGCTCAGAGTTTGTGTTTGATGATTGAATTTCAAGTCCTCTCATATTTATTTTCACTAAGCTGTTTGTTGTCGGTGACATGGGCTAAATGGAGCTGTTAATCTCTGTGTCAATGGAAAATACAGCTCTTGTGAAACCATTTCATAAATCTAAGTCTGTTTCACTAATTACCTAAACGATTGATTTAAATAAATGAAGGCTAACATCAAATGAGACCAGTACAACATCTTCTATGCTCAAAGGCCAATCTCCTCCCTTTATGGTGTTTGCCTGAAACTTTGGTATTAATAATCATCATAAAATCCTCAGTGACATTATTGATGAAAACGGTTCCTATTCCCATGCATTTCATTCAAAAATGCACCACCTCAGTTCCATGTGTTGAATATATGTTCACCAAATATAAAAAAACTAAATTCAAAAATAGAAACAAAACAAATTCTCAAGAAACAAACCAAGTCACAAATTTAACTAGTGCAGAAAATAAACCATACTCTTGTAGTAACTAAGCAGATGCCCAGCTTCTCAAATGAGTTAGTTGCATTGGTCTTCAGCTGATCAGAGACGACGAACACCACCTTGAAGCAAAAATGTCAAAAGGAGAGATTGATTCTGCATAAGTCAGTTTTATTCAACACATGCGAACAATTGGAAAACAACACCCCAACTACAAGTGCCAGGCCCTTCACAAGAAATACATTACAAAACCAAAATGGAATGGAACAATGCTTGCAGATATATTAATTTCATTTTGTAATATTAGAAGTTGCACGAAACAGAATACATCCAAAACTCCTCCTAAGACCACATACTTTCAATGAGAAAACTGTAATGGGTCCATAAAATGAGGATTGTGCTACAGGCAAAAAAAAAAAAAAGTATTGTACAGATTGAATAGCGTCCGTTCCCCAATGCTCTTTCTCTCAACACCAACTGCGCCGCCTCCCCTCAAGGAGAGTTTGCCAACTCAACCTGGCTGTGTATCACAATTTGCATCCGCCAACTATTTACATGCACACTAATCCCATGGGAACCATCTAATACTTGAAAAAACTAGCAGCAGCTTGCAATACCACACTCCTATAGGAGAACATCATTATAGAACACAATTTTATGCATAATAATATTATTCTGAGTATATATAACACAAATATAATGTAGTTGCAAAGCGTACCATGATCTGCCATCATCAAGTTCCGGATGACTGCTTCTCTTGGCTAAACAATTTGATACTTTCAACCAATTTTGCTTTCAATGATTCAGGAACTTTTGGATGAAAAATCCTCTTCGCTGGTGAAATCAGTAAACTCCTGTCCAATCACCATACATGCATATAGAGATGAGGTGGGCTTCTTGATAACAATTGGAGAACAAGAATGACGACTGACATTCATACTAATCCCATGTGAACCAAACATCAATTATAAAGAGGGCAGTAATCTTAACCAGGTAAAACATTAATAATGAGGTTTACTACAAGACATGGTAAATAGTCATGACTAGATGCAGTACCTTTATTTCTTCAGATACGATGAGCATGTTCTGCTCTACCACTTGTCCCACAAGATACAAGAAAAGTACTAAAAAACAAATATACCTAATACCAGCAATTAGGGTTTGAGCAAATAAAAGATTTTTCTTATATTCCTCATCCTAGTGAAAAGGCCGGTACCAACGCTCAATTGATGGGTGAAGTTTTTAATGATTTTTTTTTACTGTTCATCTCATCTTCAGATTTAGTGTTGCAAAAAGAGGCCGAGACGACATCCAGATGATTCCGTAACCCAACTTCTAATATCATCCACATTTTAATTTAGACCAACACCCTAAGACTGCCCTAGCAGAGAACACACAACCCCATAGTTATTAAAGATGCAGATGCACCGAGGCATAAAGGGTGTTCCTAGAGCGGTTGAGTAGAGCCCAAGGCATGCGCCTCTTGAACATGAGCAAAATTTAAATTTAAAAAAAAAAAAAGGCTCTAAAAATGATAACTATTAGACTACTAGTAAGGCCATATAGCATAATAACGATAAAGGCTAAATCCACGTCTCACTGAAGAGCCACCTTTAGCAATTGAAGAAAAATTGGGTAGACTCGAGAGATATTTCCACAGGCTTATGAAAGTAGTTATAATGGCTAAACCCACGTCCCATTTATTACTCTGAAATCCATGTTCACTTATAAGAACCTGACACCAGAAAGAGTCATTTTGACATTAGAATTGCCACCGTCAATTTTCCAACAAAGCCTTATTCTTCAAGCAAATACTGATGTCTAGACAACCCTATACTTGGGGCGAACCACCAGATTCCATGAGACTGATGACAGTTAGATACATTATAATTAAACTTACTTATTTTCTTAAGTGATTAATATTTTTATTTTAATTTAGTGTCATTGTTAGAAGCAATTTTAGTTTCTCTAGAAGATTTGTTTTTCCAAGTAAATTATTAGAAACTAATTTTAATTTCACAAGAATGTAATGGCAATATGTAAACTTTTAATAGCTAACTTCAGTCCATAAACACAGAAAAAATCCTCAGGCAGATAAGGTTCCATTTCAAGGATGCTCTATGTGACATGAATAATAAATTCTCATCTAAAATGCAAAATTGGTGTAAATATTTTCAAAAAGACGGAAAACATTTCATAGTAAAGTGCATTCTATCTCAGCCACTCCCAATCCAATCCAATGTCAGTAAATATAGTAAAAGACAAATGCAGGTCAGAACAAGATATCAATTTCAAGACGAGAACTAGTGATTGTGTTTGCATAGTTAGTTTCATGAGAACATACTTCCACTCATGGTCATTTGGAACAGAGTTGCCTGCTTCTTGGCACAACTTTTTCCTCTCATGCATGAAACTTTGCACTTCATCAGACCATCCACATGCCCGTAGAAACATGGAAGCTTCTTTCCCAATCCTGAGGAATATGAAATCATAATTTTAGTAAAAGTTTCCCGTAGGATGATCAGTATAATTTTAACATCTAGATGAGTAAAAAAAATATATCTGCTCAATATATCCAGTAGGAAAAAAATTAAAAATATCTGCTAAATATAGTGAATAACTAAAAGTATCTTCTTATCAAAAATAAATAAATCTTATCAAAATAATATCTACTAAATAAAGCAAATAAGTGAAGTACCCGAAAGACTATCTATGATTTGCTTGTCAAAGAAGAGAAAATAAATCAAAATGTAAAAAGCAAAAGTGAAGATTTATCACTTCTTTTGTAGAGAAAGGATACATATGGTTTATGCAGTGATATCAATTATACATGTGTCTAAAGCTATAGGGAAGTCTCTGTTTGAGGACGAAAGACCAGGCTTAGCCAGTCAAAGACGTCTTAATTACACATGTGAAGCCCCATTTTCCAAAACCAAATACTCCTATACAAAACCGACATTAGGACTGTAAAAAGGGCATGAATTCCAGGCAACAAAGTAGTCAAAATTTGAAAGAACTAACTTAATCTACCTCTTATCTGTCGGCCAACACCTGACCATATGAGAGATGGATGAAAGAATGCAGGCCAAAATGAGGAGTCAATGCAACTTACCACCATCTGACCCAAGAGGACAAGCATCTTCTCCCCTTAGAAACTTAGATTAGTTACATGTGATAATCAAGACAGCTAGTACAAGGAGCATAACAATAAACATATTTCAGGCGTCACTCATCAGGAACATGTGATGCATTTCTAAAGCAGAATGATACAAGATTTAGCAAAAGAAAAGTAACTCTCGACTTAAACTTAAATTTCAAGCAGTCACTTACGATTCCTTGAATGCTTCCACTTTTGCACGAGATTGATCGTCCGTAGCAAGAAAGATGCATGAACGATTATCTTCTATCTTCCTCTTCACACATGAATTGTTAGATGCTCCAATGTTTCCATTCTGTAAACCTTGGCAGTCAAGACTTTTCCGTGATACAGTGATGAGTCTAGATCCATTTACCTCAAGTGAACTCCTATCTAAGGAGTCCACTGCAGGAGGCCCATTATCTCCACTACTTGACGGTAAAGAAGATATCCCTCTCTTTGTAATCTGAATATCTGCTGACTTTTTGCCCACACCATTCACCTCGTGTATTGGCAAGCCAGATTTCTCCTTTTCAACAGAAGTAAATGAAGCTGCTCTATAGCCATTTTCCTCCCTAGGCTCCTTTCTATAAACAGCAGTCTTGATATTCCCAGGGGCAAGGTTCTTGTCAGTACTCCCAGAGTCGCTAAATGTTCTAGGCTGACTTAGCAGACCTTTATCAATCTTAGAGATCACTGAATTGTGGTGGTTAGAAGAGACCTTAATGTCTACCTGTTCTACACTAGCACCTGATCTGTGTGAATTACTTAAATTACTGCAATTGGACCCACGAAAAGTGGTAGAACTACATTTCTCGGAATGGTTATCAGAAAAATCTTCAGAAACAGCTGATGTTTCCACAGAGTCAGAACTTTGTGATGTAAGTGTTTTAGTTCCATTGGATGCAGGGTAATTGGTAGATCTATTTGTCTCAAATAGATTTGCAGAAATTCTCATGTTGACTGGTTTTTCTTGACAACCTGACTTCTGGATAAATGATTTAGTTCCATTGGTTGACTTATTGGTCTCTTGCAGATGATCCAAAACTTGTCTGGTATCCAGACAACCTGCCTTTTGCTTTATTGATGTCTTACTGCCATTTGACTCATGAGACTTGGATCCATTAACCACTAAATCAAACCTGGTTCGAGGCCTCTGCTTTGTGCGGGAGAAGAAAAGTATATAGGCTTTCTCTGACAAAACCTCCTCCAAGGTTGAGACCGAAACATAAGAATCATTGCAGCAGTACCAGCGGCCCAATACATCCTGTGTAGACAGAAACCAAACTAAGACATATAAATTGCTGGTTACAAGTAACATCAAGAAACAATCGATTTGACAAAACAAAACATCCATGAAAAGACCTTGATATATGCATAGTAGTGTCCAGAATCAGGAGAGAAACCTGAATGTACAATTGTACCAAAAAGATTGTACTCAGGGTGCTGATCCTGCAAAAAGAAGACATAATTTGTGCATGAGGTAAATACCACAAAACAGCACAATCTTATGAAAATTCTGTGCTGTTAGTGCATAGAACAGGGATAGGATTGCAACATACAATAGTAATTAATGGAAGAAGAAAAGCATATGAACTGGTCTGAATGAAATTTGATTGCGCACCTTGCTCCCTTTGCACATGTGGCTTGATAATACTAATATCTCATCAAATGGAATGGGCTTATCAACCTTCCCGCCAAATACACCCTCGAACCTCTACAAACGAAGATAAGAAAACAAAAAACAAAAATTAGTCAATACTGTAACCATGTTAACCAAATTAAAGAAAATACGTTCCAATAACTACCACACCTTCAGTTGAATGACAAGAACATTTGGCGCCTCAAGAACAGACAATTGCTTCCTTGCTGCCACCAATTCCTTACAACTAAACAAGTATAAGTTTCCATAACAAGAAGCTAGAGAATAAACCAGTATGCATAAAGTCAAAATACATAGGTAAAATTCATTTGCACAAACATTATATGAGCAAAGAATAACATAATATTTAAATACTTACTTATCACACTTGTACTTATTATTTCCATCCAAGATCTCAGGCTGAAAAAACTTTTGCAAAGCTTCCCTGAGTGATCCAGTATGCAAAATATCAAGACTAATATCCATTATCTCATCAACCTTATTTGACTCAGCCCCACACGACAAACATTTTACTTGACTCTGCAATGCCCCTCCAAAGATCTCCTTGACCACTGTTTCCCCATTCCCACCAATATCTCCTCCATTGGCAATCCCATTCTTCCCCCTTTGTTGCTGCTGCAACTTCTTTAACCTCAAGCACGTATTATGGCATGCATCAATTACATAACGCAAAAATTCATGAGCATCCTCTTGCCTCCCAGAGCGAAAATGCTCGGCATATATTCGCAAACAGCTATTTATTTTTAAAGGGGCATCAACAACTGATTCACTATTTAAAGAACGATAAATTCGCTTTTCTAGTATGCAGAAAGGGCACTCCCCCTTCTTCTCCTTTCCTGCTCCAAAGTCGCCTAAAAAAAGAAATTGATTCTTTAATAAAATACTAACATTTGAAGCATGTTGTATGAAAAGCAGAAACTTTCTAGTTAGAGAACATTGGTGCTGATTGTAGTCTATAATCTTTTCATAGGGCAAAGATCTATGAAACTTCAAAAGGTTCAAATATCTAAAAGGGTGCTTCTCGCAAGTGCACAACTTTTTGAAATTCATTCATCAAAAACAGAATAAAGAAACTATAATGGCATTCATGAGTTAAGCATTAACTGCCTTTTACAGGTAGACCAATCGTATCAACACAAACAGACAAACTATTGATATCCTCTAATTAATAGGAACAGCCCGAAATCTTTTAATTCCATTTCTCAATGGTCAAATAATTAAAACGAATGCTTGTAAAAGGGTGGTTCTCGCAAGTGCACAACTTTTAGAAACTCATTCATAAAAAAACAGAATAAAGAAACTATAATGACAATCATGAGTGTTATGCATTAAGTAGTAACAGCCTTGTATACGTAGACCAATTTTATCTACACAAGCAAACAAACGATTCAATGTCTTCTAATTAATAGAAACAATGCAGAATCTTTTACTTCATTTCTCAACAATTCAATAATAGAAACGGATTACTTCTAAGCATCATGTAGCCATCAGATATTTTGAATTTTTGGTAATATAGACATTATGCCGGATTAGGCTAACCTAGCACCGATTCTGTACTTAGTTGATTTTCATTCTGTTATAATTACCCCTCATGGATTACCAGATCAGGAATAGTATCATTATATAATAGATTATTTGGAAAATAAGCATAAAATCATTAATTTATGAATGCAGTTATTTAACCAAAAACGACAAGAATATAGCACTTATGTGTTATTTGGAAAATAAGCCATAAAAGCCCCTACCAGCCATCAAAATATGTTAAAACCTTGAACAAGCACTGAAAGTGTATAGCTTTAAATCCATATAACATCCCAGCTAAAATCCTAATAATTCAGTAACAGTCAAAACTCTGATTCTCAAGGTAAAGCAAGGAAACAACAAGAAATACAATTCACTTAATATTTAAAAAATAAAAAATTAACAAGAAGGTCAATAAACTGAACAAGAATCAGAGAAAGATGATGCCAAAACAACGTCCATTTACTGAGAACACATCAATTATTATGATGAAAAACAAGAAATGAATCGAAATGACAGGGAATGCACAGACATATACATAGATAAACAGAGAAAGATGAGAGAGAAAGTAGAGAGAGACATACAAACAGAGGAGTGGAGATATCGGAGGCAGAAATTAGCAAGGGGAGGGGTGAAAGTGAGGCACTGGAGAACGGAGTTGATGTAGCAGCTGTTGCCGAGATTTCGAAGCCCTAGCGGGGGCGAGCCGTGCTTTCGCTTCAAAGACTTGAGAACGCTCGGCTGCCACGTCATCTGCAGCATGCCCATCAACGACGACGACGACTTCGGATCGCCGCCACCTCCGCCGCACCATTGGCCGGCCAGCACCGCCGAGATCGCATCACCTTCTCGATGCTTCCGTTTGTGTGTCGGGTGAGTTTCTGTTGTGGAGGATTTTTCTATTTCTCTCAATTTTAATTGGGAACGAAAAGGGGGTTTTTGGGGTTAGGAGCTTCTCAATTATTTTGTATTTCTGTTTTTCTGTTTTTTATTTTATTTTATTTTTTATTATTATTACTACTTTTCTTTTGGTGGACTTGTCTTGCCGTGGCCTCTAATTTGAGTGACACTCCTGTGCACAAGGTGCAACGATACTGTTATATTATATGAGTGATACTGTTATATTAATATAACAGTATCATTCATATAATATAACAGTATTACTTCATATAATATAACAGTATCACTCATATAATATAACAGTATCACTTCATATAAAACAGTATCACTCATATAATATAACAGTATTACTTCATATAATATAACAGTATTGTTGTGCACAGATTTGGATCTGTGCACCTTGTGCACAAAAGTGTTTGCCCTCTAATTTTATTACAAATTTAAATTATGTCTTATCTACTAATAAATTTTAATTGTATATATGTAATTATTTTAGTAATTTTCCTAATACATATTACATATTTATTAATTCATATGAGATCGTCTCGTAAATATAATTAAATGATATGAAGATTCACTATCCATAATTGAATTTGTTTTTTCAAAACAATTTCTATTTTGAAATTATAGACTATAGATTAACAATTCATGAAACAGTCTCTTAAAGTCGTGCTCTTTTTTATTAATAAGCTATTTTATGCATGAGTTATCCATTTTGATTTTTTTTTTTTTGATCAATTAATGTTTTGTAAGTAATGGAGTCTGCTTATGCCCCTTCATTCACTCATCAACTTCATTAATCAGTATTTATTATAAACGATTATTACACATATTATTAAAATAGTATAAAATTTTCGATTTAATAATAACTTTGACTTTTCAAATAAGATCTTTCCCGGATTAAAAAACCATCTGAAATAACACTTGCTTTTTTCAACGAGGAAGTATGGAGACTTGAGTAAAGGATCTCGTAACATATATTTGAGCTGGGAATTTTCTATTTCTATTTATTTACTACAAAAGAAGGTAGAAAATTAATGAAAAATCTCAGTCACAACTCTATAAAAAAATGTAATTGTATAGGCGGGAGTTAGTGGGCCTAGGAGTTCCGAGTATCAACCCTCTTAACTTGTGCAACGTACTTTTTTTTCATTTGGGCCTCTAGTTTTGCATTAGGCCCACTCCACAATTGATTTTCTTTTTTCTTTTTACCCCAGTCCTTTAAATTTTATGTGTAGTTCTACTTCTAGTTGGATCATTTATTACGTTCGGTTTTTTTCGTATCTCATTATATTTAATACATATAATCTGTTAATTATCTATATTATTTCATATAATCTGTTAATACATATGTTAATTATCTATATATATATGGTGAATTAGTGTTTGCGATCTGAATGTTTGAACTCAATTTAGTGTATTTTTTAAAAAGATCTAACTCGAGCTTGATCACATGTTTATGGAGCTCAGATCAAACTTTAATGAATTTTTTATAAGTTGGACTCTAGCTAAACTTGTTAGAAAAAAAATTGTGAGCAGAACTCGAGATATTTAGTTGAACCGAGCTCGAGCTCCATTTTTTAAGTTCGATTTAAATTCAAGCTTGTTGTCACTCAACTTGATTCGATTTATTTACATCACTAATTTAGTCGAACCGAGCTCGAGCTTCATTTTTTAAGTTCGATTCAAACTCAATTTTGTTGTTACTTAACTCGATTTGATTTATTTACATCACTAATAGCAAAATCTCAATGTAGTTTGATAGAGAAATTTGGAAGTAATTGTTAGAAAATTTGCAATCTGAACTAATAATATTTGGCAAAAACTTGGGAGTATATTGTACCCCCAAAGATATTAGCTTGACATTAGTTGTATACTCATAATGTATTAACGGTGTACCCCTGAAGGTATTAATTGTATATTCATAAAGTATTGTACCCCTAAAGGTATTAATTGTATATTCATAAAGTATTATAATTGCATGCTCATAAGGTATTAATTGCATTAGGGGTGGTTGATACGGTATACCGAAAATTTCATGTCATACCGTATACCATACCGAAATTTTCGGTATCAAAAAACCTTACCAATACCGTACCAAAATTTTCGGTATACCAAATTTTCGGTATAATAATAGTCTATACCATTTCAAGCCGAATTTTCAATATACCGAAATTTACCGTCATACCGAAATTACCAAAAACCATTGTACCGAAAATTTACCGTGATACCGAAATTACCGAAAACTTATAGTGCTAGAATATTAAAAAAAAATCTCAATCAACTCATTTAAAGTCTCAATTGTCAATGCAATCCAAGAAATACTAAAAATAAATGTTCGAAAAAAAAAAAACACAAATATAAAAAACTTCCACTTAAAGCAGATGCTAAGCAAAACTCCAGCCACAACAAACAGCCTGTTGACAATTCTCTGCATAACAAATCTACAAAATCCATGACCAGAAAACAAGGCACTCTTGACATAGAGTAATAGCATAAAAGATAAATGATAGCTTAACTATATAAATTGTGATCGCATTTTTTCTCCAAAAAATGTTATAATTTTATTTGACTTGAATTGTGCAATAAATTAGAGATCTAATCGACTGCCATTATCAGCTTGCAATGAAAAATACAAGTAAATAATCCATTAGCATACAATTTTTAACAATAAAAAACAACATTCAGTAAACTCATCATGACAATAAATTAAAATGTAAGAAAAAAAACAATAATATTGAAACAATCTCTCGATTTACCAATTTCATGGTGAAGTTTGACACAATTGAAGAAAATGAGAAGAAATGAAGAAAGAGAATAAACATTTCACCCAAATCTAGAGATATCTGCACTCCAAAAGAGATAGTTAATGCATGGATCAAATCAAAACAAAATGAAAGTGCATACATCTTTATTTTTACAAATAAAAGTACAAATACTAATACAACATATCCCATTATGTTTTTTTTTTCATAGGCCATTTTTAACCAATCATTAAACGCGGTCTTACCAGCGTATAGTATTATTGCGAGTGATTAAACAAAAATGATAGAACGGTACTGAAGAATTTTGTGTTGGTCATATATATATATATATGGCAAAAACTTTTGTGCACAAGGTGCACGGATCCAAATCTGTGCACAACAATACTGTTATATTATATGAAGTAATACTGTTATATTATATGAGTGATACTGTTAATATGAAGTAATACTGTTATATTATATGAGTGATACTGTTATATTATATGAAGTAATACTGTTATATTATATGAAGTGATACTGTTATATTAATATAACAGTATCACTTCATATAATATAACAGTATTGTTGCACCTTGTGCACAGGAGTGTCACTCTATATATATATAGCACCGTGTGGCATCGGGTAATAATTCTCTGTGTGTAAAGTAATATTTTTACACATACCATATAATACTTTATATATATATAGCACCGTGTGGCATCGGGTAATAATTCTCTGTGTGTAAAGTAATATTTTTACACATACCATATAATACTTTATATATATATATATATATATATATATATATATATATTAGAACCAGATAATGCATTTGATTTCAAGACTCATTTGAGAAAGTTTAATCTAACAAGTAATATTTTTATTTTATAATATTTTTATTTGTGTCATGTATTATTTTTATACATATCGTGTAATATTATATAATACTTTTATAATTTTACAAATAATAATATGTAATATTTTGTGTATCATAATTTTTATTTTTTTTGACAATGAAAAGTTAATTATTAATAGATGAAATACAATCCTGAGCAAGCAAATGTTCAATACATGAGAATGTCGTAGACCACACAACAGGAGAAGCATAAAAATGAGATTGTCGTGCTAAAGTATGATCAACCTCATTTGCTTGTCTCCTAACAAAATAAAAAGAGAAAGTATGATTTTGTCTTAAAACTTCTAAACAACAAGAGATAATGGAACCAAATTCCAACAAGTCTTCCGACGATCATGAGATGGCATCAACACAATTTTTAATTTTTGCATCAGCCTCAAAGATGACATTGTGATGACTCATGCTACGTATCCACGATAAAACCTCAAGCAAACCAATAGGTTCCCCCTCAGACACTCCAAACAAACCTTGTCTCGTACTTGTTCTTGAAGAGATATGCTGCCCGAATTCATTTCGTAGCGCTAGGCCAATACCCATCATTCTCTCATCCGGAAAAAAAAGCAGAATCAATATTACATTTAATTAAAGAGTGAGGGGGGTTTCTTCCAGTAGTCAATCTTGATTGTTGTCGAGTCTTTCCTTTCAATGCAAGACTATGAAAACCAAGCCATTCGGTCAAAGTGTCAAGTGAGAAACACACCAATGAGATAGCGTTACATGATTTCTTATTCCAAAGCATCTCATTTCACTGTCGTCACAGACCCCAGAGAACAACAACAAAAGTCTCAACAGCTTGTTTGCCAAATTTATCAAGTATGGAGAAAATCTAATGTGAAAATGAGTCCACAGAGAATTAAGTTATAATCAAAGACAGATTGAAGGTGTGCAGCTCTCCAACACTCTTTTGCATATGTACATTCTACAAACAAGTGCCAGGAGTTCTCAATGCCATTCTCACACAAAAAACAAGAAGAAGAGACATTTATACCTCTACTTTGCAGCTTTTGTTTGGTCGGTAGATAATCTTTGCAAGTACACCAAAGGAAAGTTTTCATTTTTGGTGGGATTTGGAGACTCCATATTTTATTCCAATTGTAAGAGCACTCATCAGCTTCTTCAAGATCAAGTAACTCCATGGTAACATTGTAGCCACTTTTAACTGAGTAGATACCATTTTTATTAAAACCCCAAATATGTTGATCATCACAATTCAAATAAAACAATGGTATCTTCATAGTTTCAGTAACATCCCTATCATTGAAAAGTTCCTCCAATAATTCAACATCCCAAAGTGCACATCCAGGAATCATAAGATCATGAACTTATATGTCAATGAGACTTTGATCAGGAATAGTTTGAATCCTGAAGTTATGCAGATCCTTCAGCCAAGGATCCTTCCATACTCTAACAGAAAGGCTATTTCCAATTTTCCATCTACATCCCTTCTCCATGATTGCCCAGGAATACCAGATACTACACCACGTGAAACTAGGATTGTGCCCCAACTGGGCAGATAAAAAATCCCCCCTGGGAAAATATTTAGCTTTGAAGACTCCATTCACATATGCATCTGAGTCAGTGATGAGTTTCCACCCCTGCTTTCCAAGCAAAGCTAGATTAAAGGCATGTAAATTTCGAAAGCCCAAACCGCCAAGCTTCGCCAAACTTCTTATGAGTACTCATTTTCTCCCAACAAAGCCAATTCATTCCTTTTCCACAATTCTTCCTTGAGCCCAGCCCCACCCCACCAGAATGAGTTCACATTCTTTGAAGTTCATCAGCAAGAGTGCTAGGCAAGAGAAAAGTCTGCATACAGTATGTAGGATTGATTGGCCAACAGATTTTACCAGGACTTACCCGCTCTTGATAAATTTTTGCCTTTCCATTGCTGGATCTTCTTCCAAAGACGATCTTTAAGATAATGAAAATAGCCTTCTTTTTCCTCCCAATTATAGAGGGCAGTCTCAAATATCCACTGGTGTTAAGAGGCTCTCCTATATTAAGCAAAGTTGAAAAAACAACTTGAACATCATGTGAAACATTTTTGCTATAGAAAACCCCTGACTTATTAAAGTTTCTCGATTGTCCCGAAGCTTCTTCATAGATATGAAAAATATGCTTAAGAGCCAAACATTCCTCATTTGAAGCTCTGGTAAAGAAGATACTATCATCTACAAAGAAAAGGTGAGATATGGTTGGTGCCCCTCGACATATCATCACACCATGGATTAATCCCCTCTATTCTGCTCTTTTAATCAAAGATGAGAGCCTTCAGCACAAATAATAAAAAGGTATGGAGAAATAGGATCACCTTACCGTAACCCTCGCTCTAGCGCAATAGGGCCCTCTGATTTGTTGTTAAGAAGAATGTTGTATCTGACTGAGGAGACACAAAACATTACAAGATCAACAAAACGAGGTGCAAAGCCAAGCTTCAAAAGAATCCCTCGTAAATAACCCCAATCAACTCTATCAAATGCCTTGCTGATATCAATTTTGATAGTCATATGCCCATGTTTACCTTTCCTCTTTTGCTTCATATAATGGAGTGCCTCAAAAGCAACAAGCACATTATCAACTATGGATCGACCCTTAATGAAAGCTGATTGATTAGGAGATATAATCGTCGACAAGATACTCTTAATGCGGTTTGCCAATATCTTGGAGAAAATCTTGTAAATCACATTGCTGAGTGAGATTGGCCTTAAGTCACGCATAGAGGATGATTTTTCACATTTGGGAATCAAGACAATGTTTGTAGCTGAAACAGCAAGTGGCAGAGTAACCTGATCAAACCAAACTTTCACTGTTAAGAAAACATTCTCCCCAATAAGATCCCAGGACTGTTGAAAGAAACAAATCCATCTGGCCCTGGGGATTTATCCGGATGCATCTCAAAGATTGCATTTTTAACCTTTTCTCCAGTAATTTCTGATAGTAAGAAATTATTGTCTTCACTGGAGATCCTTGCATCAACACTGTCAATAACTTGCAGATAATTTCCACCACTTTCAGAGAATAAGTTATGGAAGTAGTTCATGGCCAAATGTTCTAACCCCAACTGGTCATCAATCCAACACCCTCATTATTCATTAGACGTGAGATATGATTTATCTTCTTCTTAGCTGTTATACACACATGAAAGAACTTAGAACTAATATCACCTTCCTTGAGCCAAAAACACTTTGCTCTTTGCCGCCAGTGGTGATCCTCCTTCACAAGTAAATCAAGAAGTTTGCGCTTGAAAACATCAAGTTGTTCTGAGGCTCGCAAACGTCGCTGGTGTCGTAACCTTTCAATTTGTTCCTTGCAAGAACGTATTTCCTTATGAAAATTAAGACCACATGTTTTGCTCCAGCAAGAAAAATGTTCAGAGATGTAATCAAATCTTGCTAAAAGGTTAAGACCAGCAGACACCTCCCAAAGTCTTGCAATTAAATTTTGAAAATCAGGCTCAAGTATCCATCGATTCTCAAAACAGAAACGCTTCTGAAAGTGTTGATCCAACATAACATCAGTGGATAGAACAATTGGAGAATGATCAGAGATAGGGGCTGATGAATTCACAAGATATGAATTCGGGAAAATGCTGCCATGATAATGAAACAAGAACTCGATCAAGTTTTTCTCCCATAACAATACGCCCTCCATTCTTTCTAATCCATGTGTATGAATAGTCTGTCATAGGAATATCAAGAAGATTACACGAGGAAACAACCTCTCTGAAACCAGAAATACACCAAGATGGATGGTCAGCCCCTCCACATTTATCAGCATTACACAGAAGATTGTTAAAATCTCCAATTAAACACAACAGCAAGGCTGAGATGCTGTGAAGTTGTTTTATGAGGTTCCATGAATCTCTCCGACGATGTCTTTTAGGAAAACCATAGAAAGTAGTAAGACGCCACGAGCCTTTGTCATCCTCAATAGTCAGATCAATGTGATTCTTCAAAAAATTCATGACATTACAAGAGAAATTATTACGCCAGAAGACCCCCAAACCACCACTTCTGCCTTCTCTATTAACTGCAAAGGAAAAATCGAACCACAACTTACAACGTAACTCTTTAATTTTATTTGCATGCACCAAAGTCTCGCACAAGAAAATGAAATCAGGTTTATGAGACTGGACCAAATGTTTTAGAACTGTGAACGCCCGAGGGTGGCCCAAACCTCGGAAGTTCCAACTTAGAATAATCATTATTTTATGCTAGGATATATGCAGCACTTTTTGTTTAAATGAGATATGGGCACAAGAAATAATAAATACTCAAAAATTTAGGTGAGCCAGCATTTGAATGAACACCCTGCCACCTCAAATTAAATGAGATCATTTATCTCTTAAATTTGGTATTTCAAAATAATCACTACATGTCAAGTGTATAAATGACACCACTAATTAATACATATCATGTGTTAAAAATAATAAAATACAAAAAATAACACATCAAAATGTATTTAAGATCCAAATAACCTACACTTGAACTACAAGACTCACCATGTACTATTCATGTGCACATTATATATGAATGCATCTACTAATTCATACACCTCTCTTCCTGCCCACGGTGTGAACTAAATGATGAATGAACTTAGGCTGTGTTTGGATAGAGTAATTTGAAATACAAGATTTGAAATGAATTGATTTTAAATCCACTCCAATTAGAGTGAATTCAAAATCCACTCAAATTGCTCAAAAATAGTTCAAAATGTAAGTGTTGGAGTTCAAATTCATATCAACTCAAACGTCACCAATAGATCTACTACTGAGAATTTCAAATTCTTCCTCAAATTCCTCCATCCAGACACAACCTTACAGGAAGAGTCCAATATCTAGGTTGTGATGGGTAGACCGAGGGATTGCATTCACGAATTCAACATGAATTCAAATTGATATTTGCAAAATCCAAACACTCACCAATCAATTTCCCAAGAAAGTTGAATTGTCTGATTCTCTGAGATGCCAAGTCATTGTGGTGGAGGCGGCCAGCTCCGACCTGATCATCGATGATTATTTGAAGAATCGTAGCGGTTTGGAAGGACTCAATATGATTCTGAATCAAAGTTCTCCCCTCTTAAAGGTCTTGAAAATCAGTGAGTTTATTAGGCAAGGTGTGCTTATTTCCATCAGTCGACCACACGGGTCACGACTTTATTAAACGAATCACCATATGACATCTTTTATTCCACGTACTTTATAATGTTGTATTTCATTATAACATACAACACACACACACATATATAGTGATAGAACATACAGTGTATAACGAAGGTATGTAAACATGACTCTTTTTTTAGGACGGAGGAGTAGAAAATAAAATAAAATTAGAACATAACAAGATATAAAAAACCCAGCCACAATATAAGAAAACATACCTCTAAAATGTAGTTTACCAGAGAGCTCACTTCTCCATCTCCATTCTCATCTCTTCTTCCATTCTTCTAAGCTTGCATGAGACAAACATTACTGCAGAGGCTATGTTGTGTTGCTATTTGCTAATTCTAAGGCTACTAATAAATATAGGAGAATACGCAGTCGCTTAAACATCTACTCACTGAACAATCAGATATGGCCTTGCGAAAAACATTGATGTATCATATTTTTCTGAAAAATGTAACTGTAAATGTAGAAATCATTGATGTATAATACACGAAATTAATTCCATTATAGCTTCAATATAATACAATTACAAGAGCAGCTGTAAGAGAAATATCCAAGGATCCAAATTAGAACATTTAATGTCAGTTCTATGAAGATGTGTCAACCTTTCTGCATAAAAACAAAGGTTGTGTGTATTAAACTCACCCACTGCTACAATTCTTGTGTATTTTCTCCACTTTAAAATAAGAAAAACAAAAGAATCTGGATCCTTGGCTACAATAGTAAATAAATTACAATGATCAATATTTTGAAACAGGACTATTGTGTTTCCTTGATAAACATCTTTCAGTAAGGAATCCTATCCCCAACTATGGATATCTAGTACTTGAAGAACAATTTTTTTCTTACAGACCTGAGTATCGTTGAGAGTGTTTTTTCTTGTCTCACCGGTTAGTGGTCGAAACTGAAACTAATGGAACTGTCTGAGCACGATCATCTGAGCTAACTCTAGAAGTTTCCCTTTTCAACTTGTGATTATTGTATGCAGCTACCCCTGCAATAGCTGCAATTACATCCAGAATATCATCATTTGGTTTACTTGCTACATTATAGAAAATACTTGGGTACATTTGTTTGGAGCAAAGTAAAAACATTAATGAAAGCATCAGCCAAGAAGTGAATAAATCAAACTTCTGAAATGTTCAAAACGCCAGGATCATTGACACTGCCAAGAAAGGAGGGGGTGGGGTGGCAATATACCATGCAGGACTTCTTGGAGCTGCCTTAACAATTTTAAGGTCACAATGGATACAAATGAATGGGTTAGAAACAAATCAACGTTCTGGAATTTGTTTCCAATTCCATTGATTTGATCACCGCAAACACCCGATCATAAGCAAGTTTGTTCCAACTTACCAGCTCCCACAGCGTTTTTATCCATTCCCAACCTCTTGGGAATGGCCCAAGATTTATATATGGATAACAACCGAAGGAGGAGAGATTATGAGGTGCATTCTTAAATCCGTGTTTAAACTTTTTTGGAGTAATTCTTCCAAGTTTTTGTAATTAATGTGCCAAATTATTTCTTAAGGTGATATCATTTTTACCCAGAGTCCGTGGTCAGAATCCAGCTATTTCTTTAAAAATATTGTACCATTGCCAAGTCATCATAACCTATCTGGTCCGGTATCTGTAACCAGAAATCATTTCACCAGCAAGCTACATAAATTTAAACATGTACGTTTTAAGTCTATGAAGAAAGGGAGGAACACAAGACTTCAGCACACTGCCACAATTTCTGCTGTCGTATATTTTATGTGCAAAGTGCAAACAACACTTACCAATGGCATAACCGAAAAGGTTGATAAGCGTCAAGTTTGTGTCAGCAAAAAGAAGTGCTGAGAGAAGAACTACGACCCAGTCCTTCACAACCCCAGCCACACGAATGGTCAGTGCACTTGTATGTGAGATGACAAGGAAAACTGAAAGATTAAGGGCAAATGTACAAAGAGAATTAAGAGTCAACACAACAGGATAGAAGCTCCATGTCCCCTGTGCATCCATCTTAGGTTTCTCCAGGAATATCCATGGAATTAAGAGGCAAAGAGCACTGCATAAACAGCTAAATGTTATTTGAAACAGACAGAATACAAGCAACCAATTTTTGAAAAAATAAGAATTAATAGTGATAAAAATAATAACAATAACAATGACAGCACAATAATAATAATAAATAAAAACAAAATTTTAAATAATAGAGGGCATGCCTGCATGGGCTGACATAATACATCACAGATATGGGGTTTAGTTTTATTCCCTTCCGTTTCACTAAAATCTCCATAAATATTAGTCTTAAAGCTTCTCCAACTACACCTCCCATTTGATAAACAACACCTATCCAGTCGATTTCGATTTCCCCATAAGAAGCAACCAGCACACCTAAACTGATCACTGACATTATTAGGAGCATCCTGCAACTCATCACTTCAAGTCCTGCTAATACACCAAGGATGAATACGGCAACAGGCACTGTGGATTCACAAAGATTAAAAATCAGTATTTCTGGGACTAAGTTCAGATTAAAGTTTGCTCATAAAATTAAGTGTTGGCAAGCACAACTATTCCACCAATAGTTGTTCATACTTACTGATCGCTTTCAACATCTGAGCGAATGAAACTGATATGTAGAGGTAAGCGGTGTTTCCAAGCCAAAGTGTCATTGCAAACATTGCCCCAATCGGGATCACAGAAGATACGTATCTGTACATGCAATGTTTGACTTATTTAATACATTATAATGCAATTACAAGATAATTAGATGAAAAAGGCGACCATAAAAGTAATGCAATAAACAGAGTAAAAAATATAGATTAAGATAAACAAGTCATAAGTACTGATATCCACTTCAACAGGTTGGGCACACATGTTGTGCACCTGTTACTGTCAGGACCAGTTTCATTAATTTCTCTTATAGTTTAGTCTTTTCTATTATTTCAAGAGGCTTGTTAATTAAACTTATACCAGCAATCTATCATTACCCCCAGCACCCCAAAAGGAAAGAAAAAATAAAAAGGAGAACAAATGAAAAAAAAAAAAAAAAACAAGAGAAAACAACCTTAAAGCTCTAACTGTATTAAGTCACGTCAGAATAGGAAATGTAGCTCATATGTCAAACATAAAAGTACTCACATATCCAATGTCATTCCTTCCTCGACTTTCATAATCTGCAAAATGTGCAAATGAATATTTGATACTCCATAATATGCAATATAAAAAAAAGTGAAGTTTCATTCATGGTTTTAGTTACCTACCTTGAGAACTTTGGTAAGCACAAAACAGAGAACAGAGGAGAAGACCATGTGAAGCAGCGTCAGCCCAAGAGGATATGGAAAGTTTATTTCCTTTGATGATAAAACCCACTGCAATCATTAAAGGTTATCGGCCACTCGATTAGCTTTGTGCAGATTCACGCCATGTTATGCAGATAAGATATTTCGAAACAAAGTAAAGGATTTATTCCACATTTGTTGACTACATTGTATCAATGCACACACACAAGAGTCTTCTACCAATATCAATGTACTTCTATATCATCCCCATCTCTCAAGAGTTTTTTAAACATAGGTGAAATTGACTATCCAGATTAAGCTTCCCATTAACACATCAATGCAACAATAAAATATTATTTCAGATCCTAGTTAATTTAGTTAGCACATACATGAAAATGAAATTATATAAAAATTGAAGCACCCAGTATCAGAAAACTTTCAACTTTTACACATTCAACGGATCATCGATGCAGCCCACCAGCTGTTCGACAAAATGCCAAGAAAAATAAATGGTGGAAATTAGAAGATAAAAGGGGCAATGATGAAGAAACCTTGTTGAAGAAGATCTGACCACTGGAGAGTGCAATGTAGAGGAGAATGTAGGCGTAGGTTGTGTACTCTTCTCTCGCCGATTTTCCATCACGATACGCCATTGCTGAGTCGCCAATCGACTCGCTTGCTCAAACTCGGAGACCCAATGAGCTGGAGAGCCAGAATTTGAAGCCTAATACTTATTAATGGCGATTGACTTTGAGTAATATTGTTGAAATCAGATACAAAGATTGCTTTCATATCCGGTTTGCTGGACAAGATCGAGACGGATTGAGACAGAGATGCGTCTTCAAAGGAAAATCTACACATTCAAAATTACAGTTGATTATGTGGATTAACATATTTTAATCATAAAATCTTTGACTATTTGGATTTGAAACTATCTATTTTAACAATTTTTCTCATATATTATACTATAAATAAACAAAATATATTCTATAAAACACAAATATTTTTGTGCACCAGGTACACGGATCTAGGATCCGTGCAACCAGTCCGACCCGATAAACATTTGTTAAATATAAAGGTTATATTCGGTAAACATAAAAGTTATGTCATATATTAAAAAAAAAACTTGGGAATATAACATTTATGTTTATCGAGTATAATCTTTATGATATCTTAGATTCATGCAACCGGACCAACCCAATAAACATTTGTTAAACATAAATGTTATATTTGGTAAACATAAAGATTATGTTATAAATTTTTTTTAAAAAAACCTGGGAATATAACATTTATATTTATCGAGTATAACCTTTATGATATCCTAGATCCGTGCAACCGGACCGACCCGATAAACATTTGTTAAACATAAATGTTATATTTGGTAAACATAAAGGTTATGTCATAAATTTTAAAAAAATTTGGGAATATAACCTTTATGTTTATCGAGTATAACTTTTATATACAAATATCATAATTTTTAAGTAAAATTACTTAGATTTTTTTCAGTATAAAAAACATAATTAAAAGTTATGTAACTTTTATGTTAACTGAGTATAACCTTCACATACATATATTATAACATTTAAGTGATATTATTTAGACTTTTTTTCTCTATAAAAATTCATATAGTATGGTTTAACCTTTATGTTATAATAATTTAACATTTATGTTATATTAATATAACTTTTATGTACAAATATCATAGTATTTATGTATTTAAAGAATAAAAAAAGGTTATATTATTATTATGCATAAATGTTATATTATTACAACATAAAGATTTTGAAAGATTTTATAAGTCTATCATACACTACAAAAGGTTATGCAAACATAACTAAAAGATAAGGTTCAACAAACTAAAATGTTAGTTACGACAAGTTAAAAAGTTAGACCAATATAATTGGAAAACTAGGGTTTGAGCTAGGGTTTGGGAGCGTGAGCGCGCATGTGAGTGCATGAGACGCGTGTGGGATGCGTCTAGATCCGTGCACCCGGTGCACAAAAACATTTGTGAATGTAATATATTTTTAATATAGAATCTTACTAATAATGTAATATATTATACTAATCTAATATTCCTTAATATATTATATTTTAGAAGATCATACTAATATAATATAAGCTTGTATTATATTAACAATATATAGTATTATTATCTCATAATATAATAATATAATATAACACAATATTATAGGCCTCCTACCAAAAACATCATGAAATAATAAAAAATTGCAATTTGATTATGAGTGTTTTTTTTTTTAAATTTTGTCAAATCACGGTTTACTTCATATTGCAATTCAAATCATATTTCTAAACAAAATATACAGAAAGTATATTCTCTAAATGGAATCATAATGTAATAATATAATATATTATACTAATCTTCTAGTAGTTCATCCACATGCATAGTTTGAAGTTGCATAAATAAAAAAGTTATTCATATCATCTTTTAATATTTCAAAACATGTGCAATATATATAAATATATTGTTGCCGCCGTCTTCTCCTCGTCGTTACTACCGCCACTTCTTCTTTGTCCACCCTCCTCCACCGCCTCATCTCACCATTTTCTTTCTTCATTTCTTAATTTTGTATTTTTTTTTTTTTTGGAATGTATATGTTTTTCTTCATTTCTTATAAGTTTTATTATATTAAAATAAAAAAAGACAATTTAAAAAAAAAAACAAAAATTCACGTGAGACTGTCTCGCAAAAACTCATGAGAGATCGATATTGACCATATTGAATGAGTTGACTCGTCTTATTGATTATATGAACTTCATCTTACATATATAAGATCTATCGTGAGACCATCTCACATAAGACCTACTCTTTAAAAAAAACATCATAAATGTGTGAACGTGAAAAAATAATTTTTCTATAATAAATTATATATGTAGATGCATATAATTAAGAAACTTTTACCTTCAAATTTGTACAACTTACTATATAAATACTATAACTATTTAAATTAAATTTAATAGTATAATATATATACATATATAAAAGATATGTTTTTTTTTCCTTTCTTTTATAATAATGTATTCTTTATCATGAAATTTTTTTTTTGTTTTTTATTTTATATATTTTTTTATTATAATTCCTGATTGTTTATCAAGAAAGTCGTGTATTTTTCATTTTCTTTATATTTTTCTTTAGTGAGTATCCTGTACAACTGATGCATGAATCTTAGATCAATGTACTCAAGACTTTTATATGATATTAGTCATACCTTTATATTAAGGTAGTCATACATTTATGTAATACATAAATGTACAACTAACATAAATAAAAGATAAGACTAACATAAGTAAAATGTATGACTAACATAATTAAAAAGTATGAAAAATATTAATGGTTGTTTTAGAAAATGTTAAGGTACAACTAAAACCCTAAAAGGTATAACTAACATAACATAAAGGTACAACACCTGGGAACGAGTTTGGGTGGGTTTGGGCGCACTCATCCAGGTGTGTGGCGGCACGTGAAGATGTGTGGGTGCGCGTAGTAAGTTGGGTCGACCTAGGTGCATGGACCTTCTTCAAAATCGTATGTGGAACTTCAACCTCATACGACTCCTCTAGGGATGGAGGTAAGCCCAGCCCAGGCTTATGCGGTTAAGGTTGTTGTACACAACCAATTATCAGCTGAGCCATCTAAATTCAAAACATGCACTCTCATATAAATAGATATGAAATTCTAAGGTGATGTTTGGATTAGTGTTGGCTGGTCGGGATTTGAGATTTTAAAATCTCAAATCATTGATGTAAATCCTTAAACAAACAAGGATTATGAAATCTATCAAAATCCTACTCTATTTAATCATTACATCAACTAATAATATAATATTACACTTACTAACTTTTCCAGCATTGATTTGACATTTACAGTAATAATCCTACCCTATAAAATCTCATAACAAACACAGATTTTAACTATTCACTTTTATTTACAAACCCCAGGATTTCAAGATCCAGATTTCCCCAATCCTACATAAACCCGAAACAAACATACCCTAAGTGTATGTCGAAATTTATATTTGATTATTGGATATATATACTTGAATACTTAACAATATTTTCATCATTAAAATGTATCGATAAAGGATATTAATCATTTTCATAAAAATGTTGAATGGTATTACATATTTGAAATACAAATATTAATTTAAAAATACTTAGAATGACATATAATTCCATACTACACATCGTATTAAATATATATACATCTTTAACAGTGTTACATTTATTTATTAATGTATATTAAATATGACCTCAAATATCCCTAAAAAAATAATATTTATTATTAAAATTATTTTTTGAACAATATCTATTATTGGTATTAAGAAATTATATTCAATAAAAATTAATTAAATTAAGAACAATAAAATATGAATGAACTAATACAATAATTATATTAATAAATTAAATGGATCAAATAATTAAAAATGCAAAATACAAAAACAACTATTGATATGACATTTTTGGAAGGAAAAAGGACAAATCTATGAATATCTCTAATTTCTTTGCTTTTATATTAGTAAGTACACAGATGTTCAATTTTCATTTTTGTTTAACTTGAATTCACACTCTATTAAGCGTAATACAATAATTACACAATTACACCTATATGCTCTAGTTTTAAAATTAAAAATCAACATTACTTTTGACATCAAGAATAGACACATGAATTCATAACAGAAAATATTAATTAACTTAGTCTCAAGAAATAAAAACATTTGTGGAAACGAATTTAATTAAAACAGAGGTCTCAAAAATCAATTTCAAACCATAAACTTAACATTTTTCTTCATCAAAACAAAAAAACCATAAATCATAACTTGAAATTCAGCTAAGAAACTCTTATTTATCGTTTCATAAAGTTTAATAATTTAAAGGGTTAACTACGGTAACACCATCAAATTATGATCGATTTTGTATATAAACCATCAAATTTTTTTAGTGGCATCAATATATATATATGTATATATATAAATTATACGAACTTGACATTTAAACCAACAAACTAATTTTTCGGTTGCTTTTTATCAGATTTTGACATGTGACTTCCATGTGAAATTAGGTTTACAACAACCCCACCAAATTATCAATAATTTTGTGCATAAATCATCGAAATTTTTTTCTTTTGGCATCAATGTGTATAAACTATATGAGTTTGACACTTAAATTGCCATCAAACTCATTTTCCCGACCACTTTTCACTAGATTTTTAGGATCAAAATTTTTACTAAAATAACTCGTAATGATGGTGAAATGATGTTCATAAATCCCACAAAAAATTAAGGAAAAACATACAATAGTCAGATAACAAATCATATGTTCCTTGAACATGCCACCTCATTTTGTGCAAGCAAACAGAAATTTCAAATTGCATGATCGATGAGGTTTTGCGTGAGAGAATTAGTAACAATAAATAACTAGGTTTGCAAGCTTTGCGACTCAACAACAATGAAAGATACATTTTTTGCATCTTTCCTTCAAGCCCTAATCCAAAAGCAAAGTTCCCTAAGTATATCACGAGAATTCAACAACTCAATTGTTTCGGAAAAAAAACCCTTAAAATATATATCACGTGAAAGTCACGTATCAAAATTCGATTAACAATTTCCAAAAAATGAGTTTGGTTGTTTAAGTGTCAAACTCATATACTTTATATATATATATATATATATATATATATATATATATATCTTGGTACCTAAAATAAAAAATTCGATGGTTTTTGTGCAAAATCGATGATAATTTGGTGGGGGTTGTTGCAATTAACTTGATGTCACTCGCAAATCACGTGTCAAAATCTAATGAAAAGTGGCCGAAAAATAAATTTGGTGGTTTAAATGTCAAACTTATATGATTAATTTATATAGATGCCATTACAAAAATGAGTTGGACTAGTGTGCAACTTGTGTATGGATCGGGTCGGGTCAGACTGAATCTAACCCGAATCCGGGCAATTTTTTTTTTTTCTGTGTTTTTTTTTTTTTGCCCTTACCTTTATGTTGTGTTAGACATACCTTTATATTATATTAGTCATACATTTATGTTATATTAGTGATACCATTATTTCCAAATTTCATACTTTAACCCTAAACCCTAATTTCGGCACAAGTTGTAGATATTTACATTTATGTGATGTTACTCATACATTTATATGAGATTATTTATACATTTATATTAACATAAACATACATTTATGTAATATATATAAAGATACAACTAACATAATTAAAATGTATGACTAACATAACTAAATGTATGTCTAATATAACTAAAATGTATGAAAGATATTAATATGTTAGTTTAAAAAAAATACTAATGTACAGCCAACCTTACAAAAGGTATGTCTAACATAACTAAAATGTATATTTAATATAACCCTAAATGTATGACTAACATAACTAAAAAGTTTATCTAACACAACTAAAACGTATAGTTAACATAACATAAAATGTATGTCTAACACAACTAAAATGTATGTTTAACATAAATAAAGGTCAGACACCTAGGAGTATATTTGGGTGGATTTTGTCCGCCACCTAGAGGCGCGTGCAGGTGCGTTAGAGCGCGTGACGGGCCGGGTCAGAACTGGACAGATCCATGCAGAATGTGTATATAAGTTTGGGCCCGGCTATCCGCACCCCATTTTTTTCTAAACACACCCCAGTTTAAAAAAAAGATTTAAAAAATTAAAAAAATAGTAAAATTCCAATTTTACCCTTTTGAAAAAAAAAACTGAAAATTTTGAAATTTTTTCTCCTACCCGTCTCTTGCGTCTTCTTACTTCTCCCTTTTGTTTATTTATTTTTTATTTTTCAATCCTCAAACCTTAAATTTATAAGAGATAATGTATGAAAAACCATTCTATAAGTTAACAAACTATATAATAATCGTGTGAAATCGTGTAAAAAGAATGAAAAAATAACAACAAATCTGGGACCCGTTCGACCTTGGTTCGTCGAACACAAAGAGGTGTGTTCGACCACTAGTCGAACACACAGAGGTACGTTCGACCAACCATGGTCGAACAGACTTCTTTGTGTTCGACCACTAGTAGAACACACTTCTTTGTGTTCGACCATCAGTTGAACGCACTTCTTTGTGTTTGACCACTAGTTGAACGCACTTCTTTGCAAAAGAATAAAATTGTAATTTTGTTATTTTTTGAATTTTTTAAATCAAAAATAAAAAAATTGGGGTGTGTTTAGAAAAAAATGGGGTGCGGATAGCCGGCCCTGTAAGTTTTTGTGTAAAAAAATTCAATAATTTATGTATAAAATAAAATTGCTCATTGATGGGTAGTACTGCAATAAACCATAATTTAAAAGCTAACACTAGCTTCCCTGGTTAGGACTTGGGAAAATCTCCCTTTTTTCAACAATTTAAACCTAATTTAGAAGATTGGAGATTTTGATTCATCGGCTAACCCTTCGTGGCTCTATCAAATGGAAATCTCATGTTTCCCAGCATCATCGACTTGAGCCCACTCGCTCCCATTTTCTGAGCAAGCAAGTTAATACTGAAAAGATTTGCTGCTTGCCATTGCCACTTCTTGAGGATTAAGGTGAGATCTTATCCGTAACACTGTTTGGTTGAAACAAAGTAGGATATTGGTGATTTTATGTAAAGTAAATCTGGGTTTCTGATTGACATTTGAACTATAACATCTAACGTTCGAGGATCGTAATATCCGGGTCTGCCAAATGCATGATTAAGATGCATACTGTTGCATTTTTCTTTTTCCAGTTTTGGTCCAATGATTTAACTGATATTCTTGAAACAGTGTCAGTGTTCTACTGTGACAGATTTTGAGTAGCTTCCGTGTATGATAATGAATAGATTTTGCATGCTTGTTGACCATCACTTTTAGTAGATTTTAGCAATTTTTGGTGGATATTGAGCAGATTTCTGCGTGAATTCTGAGCAGTTCATTTGGATGGGTAATTAGCTAATTGATTTAAAAAAAAAAAAAAATAAATAAATAAATAAATAAATATATATATATATATATATATATATATATATATATATATATATATATATATATATTAGCAGATCTTTATAAGAGTTTTAGCAAATTATCAATTGAAATTAATCTGTTTTTGAATTTATGATTTTGTTTTAATGGATAAAATTGTCCCACAATAAAATTAATGGTTTCCTTTTGTTATATTTCAGATTGACACTAAAATGAAATTTCATGAACGAGTCTGAATATTATGAAAACTGCATTTATCTAAGTGTGATTAATTTTTCTGATGTACGGAATGTCTTTTACCTTTATTTGAAAGAACAAAACATTTCCAATGGGGAAGAGGAATCGGGCTGCTGTGGTGGTGCTTGGCGACATTGGCAGGAGTCCCCGAATGCAATACCATGCACTTTCCCTTGCTCGGCAGGTATTTGTTCATATTTATGCACATCTATACATGTTTATGTTTGTGAAATCATCTGTAATAATTTTAATTTTTGCTTTCTTTGTGTTTGAAGTATTAGTTTATCTTTTTGACTTTTGAGCATTTTATAAATTATCCTAAATGTATGTTGTTATTTGCTAGCCATAGAGTGAATAGTCATTTAGTCATATTTTTCAAGCTTATTTCATGTAACAAGTTAGATTATTGATAGACAAGGATCACTTTCTTTCGAGGCTAAAGTTAGGATTATGCGCTTGGTTTCAAGAAAAGCCAACTTATCAACATGCTTGTAATTTTGAATGAAGACAATTGGATAAGGGGGTATTGATTTTCACTTTGATATCAAATTCTTCCATTTGATGAGGAATTATGTATCATTTGCACTTTTCTTGATAAATAAGAATTGGCTGGACATATGAGGCTGATAAAATTGCTTTGGGGGGGGGGGGGGGAGCAAAGAAATGAAAGTGGTCTTAGGAATATTGTCGGTGCCCTTTTGCATGCAATGATTCTCATAGCAGTTGACTTTATACTAAATTTGCTCTCCCTCCCCCCCCCCCCCCCCCATTCTCTTTGCTAGAAGTTGTGTTACCCTCTACTTTGTTTTCAAATGACTGATGACTCTAACAACCTCAAATGCTAGTATTTTCTATGTTTAAGAGAAGTAATATGTGAATTTTATATGGGCTTACTTGGATGTTATATGTGTAAAATATGAATGATATATGTGTATACTTTTGGAATTGGTATATGTGTTTATGATGGTCAAAGAATTGAGCCATCATGATATAACTTGTATCAATCTAGCAATTAACTTCCAAATTTTTACAGCAAATCTGTTTCTGAGTATGTGTATAAAAGATGTTGAAGCAATTATCTTTTAATTTTATTGGATACCAAGAAAGAGAACATCTATCAGCATATTAAGATTTCAAAATTATCTACTTCTTGAGTCCTTGACCATGTATGATTGCATCATTTTTGTGAAAATGACCTATGTTACACCAAAACTTGATCTGAAGTATGTTAGTTCTGGATCGGCTTAATGATTTGGAAACCAAGCAGATTAGAGTGTTTGGAAATACAACAATATATTAGTGGTCAAAACTCTGGAACATCATACTAAAATAAAAACAATTCGTTTTCTGCAATAGAAGTTACTTTCTTTGTGAGAGGGCTGCATGATTCCCTTTTTCCTTTTGGGAGTTCGTTATAATGAATTTTCAACTTTCTTGCAGGCTTTCCTGGATGTTGATATTATTGCATATGGAGGTATGCTTGTGTCTTTTATTACCTATAAAATTGTCTACTGTTTTTTCACTCTACCCTAATCCTTTTATCTGAGTAATTAATAGTTTTTCATGGTATTAGAATGGCAACCATGGATTATATTTAGAATTGCCGAAGCTGAACACAAAAATTACTACCACCCAGCTTTCACTTGAGCAGATTGATCTTTTAATGAATTTTGTCTTTAGTACATAATTCTTTTCATTGATATCACTAATGAAATTGTTTTTTTTATATTTTATGGTATTTTTGAATTTTAATGTATGTTCATTTTCTCTTTTGGGTATTGCATTAGCACTGGAGGTGACGGGAGCTCGCACAGTGTTTGTAGATTATTGTTCATTGCAATTGTCTGCTTTTATTAAGTTCGATAGTGTGAACATCAAAATCTTCTAAGTGGGGTGTATTTCTTATGTTGGAATAGAAAGTTAGATTCTTTTGTTGAACGTAAAAAAAGAAAGAAAGGTAGAAGCATCAGTCTATCTATTTATGGGAGTCTACACACAAAACATGTTAACAATATCCTCTTAAGCATTTGTTGACCTTCTGTTTTAGCCCTTATTGGATCCTTTATGAAATTTATTCACCACATCTGTTCCCCTAATGCATCACACGATTTATTGGTTTATTTCATGTTGCAGAAGGGTTCTGGTTCAGAAACAAAAAAGATTAAGATGCTTCCTTATGCTTGTGATTCTGCTGTAATACCTTTTATGCTAACTTTCTAGATCATATTAGTTATGCAATTGAGTCATCAAAGTAGTACAATCGTTCATTTCTTAGTCAGCATCAAGTTCCATTCATGCAACTGCCACAGTCCCTATAAAACCATAGGAAAGAAGGTACGAAACAAAAATAGCCTAGAATGGCACAAAACAGATTATGATCTGTAAAAGGGAGGATTCCGGCAATGAATTTGTTACCTGATACAATCAAGTACTAACAATGCCACTGATGTTTCTCAACCTAGTCTTGGATGGTGTAACCATCTGATAAGATTCTCGTTTATCAGTAGTTGTGCTGGAGAATTTATTCATGCTTGTTAAACTACAGAGATGAAGACTTGTTATACTGTTCTATTTGCTCTTATAGTTGTCAGATTGTACAAAAGATTTTTGTTTGATCATACACTGCCTTTACTGAAAGAGATGACTACTAGTTGTGTCTATTTCTCTGATTGAAGGTTTGATCTTTGATAGGTTCAGAGCCCCACATTTCAGTGTTAGAGCACCAATCTATCCATATCCACAAAATGGTACTATCAGGATGTTGCTGATAGATTGTCTGTATTCAAAATTTTAATGTCTTGAGAGAAAATCTCCATTTCTTTTCACAGCCACAATGGCCGACAATACCTCGAGGTCTTTCAAAGATACTTTGGCCCATATTTCTTATTCTCAAGCCTATCTTTCAGTTGCTTATGCTGCTTTGGTACCTTTGTGTGAAGATACCAGCTCCTGATGCTTTCATAGTGCAGGTGAGCTTCATCTTGTTCTTATTTGGTCCAAATTTTGCATTTGATATCCTCATGCTAATGATATGCTGGGTAACTGTTTCATACCCATCCAATTCTTTCTTAATACTTGTTTTGATTATAGATGATTTTTGTGTCTCTGATTGATGATAATGAAGTTGCATGAGTTTTGCAATTTTAAATGCTGTACTTTCGTACGTTTTTCTTACTTTTTATATGATTTACTTGATCTTTGTAAATTTTACTGGAATGTTTAATTTATTGTTGTTAAAGTGACAAACTTAGCATTCAACAATAATTACAGTGGGTAAATGGTAAAATGAGGCACAATTTTGTGTTTCTGAAGTTGTGGCTTGCATCGCTTCTCCAAGTATTTTAGTGGAACTCTTTTCTCTAGGCTGTTTGAAAGTCTTGAAGGCATTGCATGATAGTGGATAGTTGGTCACAGTCAAATCACTGTTGTTTATTTTTTCCAATTATGATAGCAACACTATTTTTCCATAAATGCTCATGCAGAATCCACCATCAGTTCCTACACTAGTGGTTGTCAAGTGGGCCAGCTGGTGGAGACAATCAGCCTTCATTGTTGATTGGCATAATTTTGGATATACCCTGCTTGCACTGTCCCTTGGAAGGAGCAGTCTCTTTGTTGCGTTATATCATTGGTAAAATTATTCCTACTTTTTTTTTAAATTTGATAATATTTCGGGGGCTGTTTTTAAACGACATTGTACCTATATTGTATTTTGATTCCTGAATAGGATTGAGAAACATTATGGCAAGATGGCTCATGGTTCCTTGTGTGTGACGAGAGCAATGCAACATGAATTGTCCCAGAACTGGGGGATTAAGTAAGGGCATGATATTAAAATGTGCCATGTATTATGTTGTGCATACCTGTTAAATGCTCAAATTGTTGATCACTTGTGTCCACTTGGGCCTTTTGTCATTGTAGAGCCACTGTTTTGTACGATCAACCTCCTGAATTTTTTCGGCCTGCTTCACTTGAGGAGAAGCATAAAGTGAGCTAGTTTATATGGCTTTTAGCTTCAAGAGAGCAGTAAATACTAAAGTCAACAATCATCTAGTTATTTTGCAGGATCAGTAAAAGCCTTAACAAGCCATATGGTCTTCAAGATTGCATAAGCAATGGTAAGGGATGGAAAGATACTCTTTTGTCCACTTTTATAATTCTAAGCATGTCCTGCTACATTTGGTCTAAAATGTGTACATGTGCAGGATCAACAGGAACATATGATAATGATCCTCCATTTACAACTCAAGTTGGCCCTGATATATTCTTGAAGCAAAACAGACCAGCACTCATCGTTAGCAGTACAAGCTGGTATGTTCTTGATCATTTAATTGCTAGCCACCACAATTTACATCAGCTTCTCCTTGTCATACTTGTGCATTTTTCACTGTTTGAGAATTCTTGTGAAATATCTGGTTGCCATTTATAGAGATCAGTGAAAAAAATTTGGCTGAGCCACATTTTCTTTATGTGATATCTTCCACAATTAGTAGAATGAATAAGAAATGATTATATATTTTAGATTGACATGGTTAGACAATAAAACCAATCTGATTCAGGACTCCAGATGAAGATTTTGGCATTCTACTGGAAGCTGCACTTATGTACGATAGACGTGTTGCTGCACTATTAGGTGAAGAAGATTCTACTGGTGATGAAGTTATTTGGGGCAGAATTCGTGATGGAAAACAATACTCATACCCGAGGTTGCAATTCATTATCACTGGTAATGCCATCTTCAAACCCCATCAAGTTTTCCTCACCAATCAAATTACCTTTTTCCTTAAATCTAAGACGGTAGAACAAACTGAAGGTAAAGGACCTGAGAAGGAAAAGTACGAGCAAAAAATAAGGAAACTTAGACTCAGACGTGTAGCATTCCGTACCATGTGGCTTTCAGCAGAGGATTACCCATTGCTTCTTGGTAAATGGTAACCCTCAACTCAATGGTTTTAATATTTATTTTCCACACAAACACTTACGTCATCCCTTTATATGATTACAGGGTCTGCAGATCTAGGTGTCTGTTTGCATACTTCGTCATCAGGTCTGGACTTACCCATGAAGGTCTGTCCGTCTGTGCTAATATGGCTCAGTCCTTTATGAATGCAAAAAAGCTAATATAGCAATTTATTAGACAATCATCTCTGCAAGATATTTTTGTTGCCCCTTATTTTTGTGAAAATCACCTTTGTTGAGGAAGATTCTCATGGTTGGAGGTGTTGGTTAATTAGGTTGTTGATATGTTTGGCTGTGGACTACCTGTCTGTGCTGTTTCATACTCTTGGTAAGATCTATTGGAGTATTTTGTTTGCACGATCATCTTACTAATAAGATATATTAATTAACCATAGAAAACATATGTATTAACATTTTTCTTCTTTGTGGATTTCTGTGTGAAGCATAAAGGAGCTGGTAGATGTCAACAAGAATGGCCTCCTTTTCTCATCATCTTCAGAACTGGCTGATGAACTGATGGTAAGCTTCTTTTTTTGCCCATATGTTTTAGAGAATGAGGCATTGCCCATAAAATGTCTTTTGCATATTAACATACAATATGTCTCCTTCACTCGTAAAAATAAATTATATTTGGACTTGGAGAGTCGAGACGAGAAATACAAGAGAACAAGTATGGTACAGTGACTGGTCAAAGGCATTCCTGTTAGAAAGGGATTTCACCTCTACTGGTTTTCCTCTTCTATTGTTTGGCTATGGATATAGATAAAACTGAAAAAGAACAGGATATCCTGTTGCTTGTTTGATGTGCTTTATTACATAGTTGAATCGGAACTTCTCTTTTACAAATGGCATACCCGTATTTGTGCTAGTAACACATTGAAACGCCTATCTACACAAAAAGTTCATGAAGCATAGATAATATCTGAATGATTTTAGCTAAAACACGACTAGATATGTATCACAATTCTATATGTTACACTCTTTTTCATTGTATTGCCCACATCCGTGTGATCTTGCCCTTCACATATTTGTGCACTTCGTATTATACAGTTTATTTTAATATATGCATGATATGAATATTATATACACAAGTAGTACTTTGTGATAATACATAAATTGTTCACATATATCTAATCATTATATAATACAATGCATGTATAATAGGCATATTATAAGTACGTCATAATGTAAATTCATATGTATTTATTATAGATTAGGAGTTTATACCACAACAAAAGAATTTGGGAGAACTAAAATTGATGATTCCAAGTTACTTCCATAGGACTAAAATTGCTAGCATGTGCATAACTGCTCATCAAACAAATGCTGACACACATCTTTTATCTGTTGTTTCCTACAGATGTTGTTTGAGGGTTTTCCAGAAAGAAGCGAAGCTCTGAGCTCGATGAGATCAACTTTGACGGAAAGGTTATCTTCAGTGAGGTGGGCAACGGCATGGGAAGAAAACGCCAAACCCTTAATAAATGAGGTTGTCGTTCTTTTCATTCCACCACTCGTTCTGCATAACGTTGCTGATTTGTTTTCCTGATTACCAATTTGTGAGCATGGTTTTTGCAGGTTATATCTCAACACTCTAGCTGAAGGAAATGACACAAACTAAGAATTACTGGACTTATAGGTAAACATATATATGTTTTGTTTAAGATTTATCACTTGCACTTTTATCGAACTTGCAACATATTGTCTCCGATGTGTTAATGTGAGCTTTTATTAATTTTATGCTCCCTACATCCTTAAATAAGTGTCATTTTATAAACTTTTACCCAAAGCTAAAGGGTCTTATAAAATGATGAAATTGCCCTTAATTTAACTATCAAGACTTATTTTAGTTCTCTATGTTAATTTTGAAATACTAATACATTTAGTTTATGGAAACTTAATATTGTTTTGCAAAATGAAGAAGAAGTATCTCATGAATTGTTAAAACGACACTTATTTTGGGACAAATTTTGTTCTTGTTTGTTTATATTTTATGTGACTAAACACACCTATAGATTACTAAACACATGAAAAATTGAAAAAAAAAAAATCATTTTTATTGCTAAACTTCTCTCTATTTTTTTTCATTGAACATCCCCCTACAAATATTATTTTTGACAAGTTCTGTAAAATAGAGTGTGTTAAGTCCACAATGTTATTTTTTCGCTAAAAGAATGTTTCTTTGGAATGAGGAGAGTCCATCAGAACCCTCAAAGTGTGTTAGGTGGTGCATCATAAAATTTTGTTGGTTGTGCGAACACTAATGGAATGAAATCACTCATATTCATAAGTGTCAGACTTGGAAATTCTTCACAATCTTAAAATTGTTATATAATGTAGTCTTAAATATCTTTCTTGATCTGATTTTTCTCTTTTTCTTTGCTATACCAGGTTAGAACACTTACTAATTACTATGGTGCAAGACTCAATTCAGATTTCAACAGTTGTTCACTGTGTATCTGGAGTTGAATTTCATATAATTGTTTGGTTATTATACGTTCCAATCAATCATAGCTGTTGAAATGTGAAATGTCGTTTTCAAGTTAAAATATTCAAAATCCAAAAACTATATTGATATTTAGATAAATTGGTCATATACAGGGATTTGTGACAGCTCCATCGAAACTATATACTCCAAAGTGTCACCATAAGCAAAAACGAGGCTATACATTATCTCAAATGAATACATGAAGCAACAATATTTCTCTATTTCTGTTACCATAAAATTAAGCGAGATCATTGCATTCTAAGATCACCATCTGGACACATGTTGCAAGTAATTCACACTCTAAGCACTGCAACTAATCTGTAGATACTACTTGTGGAGATTTGAATATATCACAACTTTTTTCCAGCACCAAACCATTCAGCCATATCATCATCGTCATCGTCAAGATTTTCACTTGTTTGTTGAAAGATGTAAGAGTTGTGTCGGCCCATATCTTTCCTAGGATGACCCACGATTCTGCTTCTTGAAATTCTGCTTTTGGCGTTCATCTCCTTCTTCCACAACTCTTGCTTTTGCACATCCCTGGATAACTCACACTTACCTCCAACAACTGGAAAGTCCATGAAACTCGTTGCATGATTCAACGAGCTTGGCCTAATGTGATCTTCACTCTCACTCTCTACGAATTTCAAGGGATCACCACACTTCTCTTGTGCATACCACGTCTGCATCTGCTGATTCTTTACACTATTGTTCGAAGGTTGAGAAGCGTTATCTGCACCTTTTGATGCAATTGGTCTCTTGTGGTCACATTTCAGACATGACATATTTCTTCTAAAGTTGATATAATTACACCTACAAATAAACAAGCGTAGAGAGGATACTTAAACTCCATCTTGACATGATTCATTTCTACTTGATAGATCTCAAAATCAAATCAAGATATAGGCAAGTCTTACGAGTCACACTCCCACTCTCCAGGACTTAATCGCCGCTTCGGAGGCTTCTCCTCACACACAAAACACCTTGTATTTCTTGAAAAGTTCAAAAAGTTGCATCTGCATAAAAAGTTAACCCCATAACATTACTACAATCAATGGCAACGAAGGAATAAGATTAAACATAGATTAGCACAGGAGTAGACTTATTTCAACTAATTATTACCTGCCACATATCCAGTCTCCTTTCTTCAATGGAAGTTGCGCCTGTTCTTCTGCCAATTTCTGTAGTCTTCCCACGAACAAGCTATTACACCGCAAGCACTTGATATTTCGAGCAAAATTAAGGAAATCACATCTAGAAAAAATCAGAACATTATTAATTCAAGACATTAAGGAAGATCAATACGAGTGAAATTGCATACTATAGCAAGAGATGCATCCTACTTTGGACAACTCCAATCGCCTTGCTTCATTGGAACATTAGGTTGACTTCTTTCTTGGTCAACACTATTTTCTTGGGTGGATGAGGTCAACTCATGAGTAGTAGCTTCTCGTGGTTCGCCATCATGTCCCTCAACTCTAATGTCCAACATTTCTTTTAACAATGTTCTTACAGATTCTTTAACCCTTTTGTTTAAGCATGGTTTGTTTTCCACAGAACCGACCATGGGATCAAGACCATATGTCAACAATAGGCGCATAACATCCGAAGTCTTAACCCCCTCATCTTCACGTGCCATTACATATGCTCTAGCACAATCACCTCTTAGAATGCAGGAGCCACAGACCTGCAAAACAGATCCTCATTATCTTACAACATTGTAATTTTATCATATATTATTTTTCTAATCAAATGAACGACTTACATTTCCTTCATTTAATCCTACATAAGCTCTTAGACGCTTTCCTGAGTTCACGACTTTTCTATCTGTGCTTGGACATCCAGACCCAGCAATTACCAGAATATCTTCACGTGTCATGTATCTACACAACAGAGGCTAGATTTTATTTTTGAACAGAAATTGCAATTGTTTAAGCATATACGCATTGGACACTTTAAGAAAATGAACTAAACCACAAATTATTGAAACAAATTTAGCCATTAATAAGAAAGTTTGCTGAACAATAAAACTATGTTCACTGTTCAGAATTTTCTAGGAGAGGTGAATCCCTCTGTCTAATTATAGTCAAGAAGTTAAACAGAAGAACATAAGAACTGCAAGATAATCACTGCAGATATATGAGATATAGCAGCAATTTTTTTTCCTCAACAGAACTAAAAACTAAAGCACTAAACCCGGCACCTCTAGCCAAAAAACTCATTCCACAGCCCTGTAATTTGTTTCAGACTTTCAATATATCAATCTGCTTGAGTCAATCCATGGGGCACATGACAAAGATTTACTAAAAGTGCTTCAAGGAAAATAAAAACGAGTGATTTCTCTTTAAAATATTTGAGAGAAGCTCTAAAATAACCAATGAGCAAACAAAAAACGATAGAACTGTACCTAATAAGATAGTAATGGTCGCGGGCATAATTCAGAGTAGCAGTTCTTATCAAATTTGCCTCTTTATTGCCCAATTCGCCATTATTTGCAAAAGGGTTTCCAATTTCATCGAAATAACCAGTCTTCAATAATTTCTCCATTAAATCCACCCATTCGCGCCATGGATGTGAAATCTTGACATCAGAAAGAACTCCATGTTGTTTCTGGAGGGTAACATCTGCTTCTTCCTTTCGAACAGGATACTTGCATTGGGCTTTTGAGGATTGGAATTCTTGAGCTTCATTTAGAATAAATTGAATTGCAGAGTTGTAAACTGAACGATTTTGGGAAGTGGGTTTTTGGGTAAAAGAAATAGGTAAATAAGATTTAGGATTTTGTAATTGGGATTTAAGGATTTTGAGATAGCTATTTGGATTCATTCAACACAGGAATTATGGACCACTTGGGTTGACGACCATGGATTAATATCACTCCTGGAAAAATCCTGTATATCATTCAAGAATTAAACACATGGAATTAGATTTTCATTTCGTTTGTGAGAAAGTGATACTTCAATTAACTTCTGCCTACTATATAGACCATGTAACTGATATCCTAACTACCTCTTACAAAGCAAATTCTTCACTCATATTTGAGAGCAGTTAACAGTTTTACCAAATGACCGACTTAAATTGAGGGGGTGAACAAACAAGATATATAACACATTTCAATCCCATAAAAAAAAAAGAGTAAAATTCTTGTGAGATTGTCTAGATCTGCGAGATGAGTCAACCCACAACCCTAAACCAACAAAAATTAGAGCTTCCATCACATGAATGTCTCATATAAGTTTTTGTGAAAATATATTAACTCGTTTTCGAGAAATGCTATATTTCAACCCAAACAAGATACAACACACATCTTCAATTCAACCTATCACAAGAACAACATTCTTTTATTTCTTTCATTGAATCCTCCATTCCTAGCCTTCCTAATAAGAAATAGGGTGGGAACATTATTAACACCCTTTTTTTAATTAATACATCCCCTCTACTATACATACACCTTGAGTTTTATAATGTATTTAGGTTACTCAATACACCCCCTAAATTACCTATTCTATCCTTATGTATATAAAAAATAAAACATATGCCCTTTGTAAAACACAGTTGGGTTTCTCCACTAAAAAATTATGGTCAAACAAAGGCTCTATTCTCCATCGAAAAACTTGATCGAACACCCTGAATGCCTCCTGACCGCTGCCCAACATTCCAGCATCATAAGTCGGCCATTCTTTCCATGAGTCAATTCTAAAAATTATTTAGAACTAAACTGTTGTAAAAATCTCAATTACAATACAAATGCATAAAACTATTGTATTTCTTATGTGTTGTTTTGCACATTTCTCGTAGTGCACATTGAAATGATATATGTTGTTCTTTATTAGATCATAATCAACAACAATTTTGAGCTTCAATCTATTTCTTGTATTTTTAATTTGAACTAGAGAATTACTTGACTCCCACGTCTGACCATGCCTGTTTGTTATTTTCCGCTTTTACCTGTATTTTGTTTTCAATTTTTCCTTTTAGGAAATACTAGTCAGCTTAAACTTCAAAAGTGAACTTTTATCAATTGCAACTGCTCACATAGTGCATAAAGAGAAATTTATAACCTGGGAAGCTTTAAGTTTAGAGATAAAATAACAAGACAGCTAAACAATATTTTAAAAAAGTCAGCAACAGCTTTGCATATTAGAGCTTGGTTCCAAAAGCAAGGTTAGCTGATCCTCCTGTAACCCTTTAAACCAGAAATGAAATCTATGCCCATCTCAGTGCAGTAACAACATAGGAAACATATTGGGAGGATTGATATAGAACTGGGCGTACTAATCTACAGCTCAGTTGTCCAGGCTGCATATTATTCATTACTTTGTCTCATTTTGTTCACATAACCATTACATAAATTACATATTATGGGATTAGCATTTTGTTTCAATCTCCATTATATGCAGTTTATAGCTTAATATAATTGTCAAATTAAGAAAAATCAATCAAGATTCAAGAACATATGCCAGTAGCATTAACTCCCCAAATCAATTTAATTAATAATCCTGACCACATGACCCAAGTTTTATAGCCATACAAACAGTAAGATTGGCAATAATACACACGAGTAATGAAAATCTTGACCATTATCAAAGACTCAAACGGACAAAAAAACAAGATCCAAAATGCCAACTCCCACAAATGGAAAAGCTAACTTCGGCATTTCATCAAACACATGGCTGCAAACATTGACTTATGTAGTTAAGTTAAACTTAAACACAATTTATATTCAAATTTCAACATCAAATGGGCCAAAAATCAAAATTGGAGTGAATATCAATTTCAAATTTGCAATCTTGCAGACATAGTCACATAAAGATTAAAGCTTGAATTTGTACTTTTTACCTCAAACCGTTGAAATCGAAAAGGGAGAAGAAAGAGGACACGAGGCTGGTGTTTTTCTGCTTCCGCTGAAGATGAAGAAGGGCACCAACGATCACCGGACTCAAATTGCCTTTCAATCAGTTTAATCGAAATGAACACACAACACCGTATTTGGTTTGAAGGTTAAGGGCCAATGTTAGCTAAACGGGCCTAAACCATCAAATTACATATTTAATGAATTAATTAATTAAATTCAAAATATAAATGATTTGTAGGAGGGCAACTATGTCATTTCATGCAACATATAACTTCACCCATAAACCAAACATAAGTTGAATAGGTTGCCAAACCAACAAAAATTCATCAACCTCTAACCAAAGACATAAATTAAATAAAACCTCATATTACATGGGTGCAATTTCGATCATTAGTCATTGTCTGCATTTTTCCTTGTTAATAATTTAAGTGAAGACAATGATTTTTAAGCAATTGTAAAAGTGATCGCCCTTTTTTACTATCCATGTTGACAGTTGACGTGTCCGGTTGATCAGCAAAGAAAAGTCAAATAGTGATTGGTGCTCGAAGTTACACTTATGTTTTTACAAATATCAAAGATTGTGATTTTTGGATATGGATCCCCTGCTGGGGCCAAAAACCCAGCACTTCATGTTGGGGTACATACGCCGTCGTTTTTATAATTTTTTCCTTTTTTTGTATAACCGCTTTTAATTTGAAAATCAATATAACGTGTTTTGGGATGTGGTACACACGTGGTACATGTATATATGATACAGAAGATCTGATTTGCCCCATCACCTCATGCTGGGTTTTTGGCCCAGCAAGGGATCCATTTTCGTGATTTTTACGATAGTAATCCATTTAAATAGAAATTCCAAATATACAGGACACGTCAACACACGCGCAATATCCATGAGTACTATAACAATTTACCATTTTAAGAAGAGTGAGTATTTACAGGCTTGCATCCACAATCATGGTTGCTCAAATTTAAACATTGTTTCATGCATTTTAATCGTTGTCTGGGTTTGTTTGGGAAAACTAGAGAGATGAATAGAACAATGGGTGAAAAGTTAAAATGTATGAAAGAATGTTTAGATTTGAGGAAGTACATTTTAATTGTTTAAATCAAAAGTTAGTTATAAGGAGATTATATATATCAAATTTCAAAAAGAAAAATTAATTTAACTTCTCAAACATTATTCTTTATTGGAATTGAACATAACTTTTTTTGTTTTGGTCGAAAGACTAATATTTCTAAACAATTAAACAAATTTATTTTATTTGCAAGGTAAAAAATAAAATATATGGAAATATATAACTTTTCAAATGCTTATTATTAATTAGAGATATATCTAATTATTTGTTATAGATATATGAATATTATCAGTCAAGAATCAATTTCAATAAAAATCTATTCGTCTATCTATAGTTGTGAAATTAATAAAATATTTATTCATTTTTTTTCAATAAAATCATATTAAGTATAAAGATAATTATAGTATACAATTTTTTATATCATAATTTCAAATTAAATAATATCTCCATCTAAAATATGTTTTCAACGCATGATATATTAAATATATCATTTTTAGTTTTTAATTTTTATTCCATATATAAAAGCAAAATATCAAATCTTTTTTTATTTATGTTTATATGAGTATAGTTTGTATTAGTATTGATTGTAGTAGTAAACTAAAACGTGCAAGTAAATAAATGTATGAAGTGAAAAGATCGAACCAAACTTCGGATAATTCCAAAAATGATTCCCTAAAATCGAACAAAAAAATCTCTAGAACCAAACCAAATCAAATCAAATTTCAATTCAATTCAGTTTGGAGATTTGGGTCTGTTGGTTTTGGATCTATTCAAAACGGATATTTAGAGACTTAAAGAAATCATTAAATGAAAAAGATTAAAACAAAAATGAAAATTTCGTTTTATAATGAAATCCACCAAAAAAAAAAAAAACTAAAAACTAATTTAACATATACCAACAAAGCTTCATATACATTTAAAAACCGAATACTTCATTTTAAAAGTTATAAAGTTTTACAATTTTGAAAAATATTTGTTTTCTTGATAAGGGCCATCAGAATATAGTTTATTATATTAATAATTAAAAAATTGAAAATTTTAAGTTATTTGTAACATTATAAATTTAACTTAATTAAATTATTATTATGTAGTTATATCGAGATATAGAAAAATAAATGACACACACAAACATATATCACAATTATTTATATGCAATCCAGATTGATCCTATCGGACCACTTTCCACACGCTCTCACGCGTTCCAGATGTCTGCACCCAACTTACCCCCGCGTGTTTATGTTTTGATAAATATGTTATACATTTTAGTTACGTTAGTGAGACCTTTATGTTTTGTTAGTTATACATTTACATTATATTACACGAACATGTGATACTGTTTCTAAATATTTATGTTGATATAAATGTAAATAATATTATATAAATGTATGACTATGTTGATATAAAGATATAAGTAATAGAGTAGGTCTTACGTGAGACGGTCCTATGTGAGACCTTATGTAAAACGAAATTCATATGGATCAACAAGGTGGATTAACCTATTCAATATGGTCAATTTCAGTCTCATATAAGATTATAAAAAGCTCCGTCTCACGTGAGTTTTTGCATAAGTAATGTCACATAAAAGTATGTTATTGTAAATTGTATAAAAGTTTTTTTTTAAATTACAATATTTATAAAAGTTATGATATTTGTATATAAATGTCATACAAATATAATATAAAAATTATACTAATACAATATAAAGGTCAACACATGAATAAATAAATTCAATATAAAATTCTAGTGGATCGAGGTCGACCAGTTGCATGAATCTTGGATCCGTGCAACATGTTCATATGAGTGTTATTATATATATAACTCTTTAAAATCGATTCTTTAGTTCGATCTTATTCAATTTTGGTTCGGTAGTTTAGTTTGGTTCTCTATTCAGATAATTGAAATTTTCCAGAAGCAAACCAAATAAAAATTTCGATTCAATTCAGTTTGGGGAAAGTAAAAAAAATCAATGGATATTTTAGATTCGAAAGTTTTTCAATTTGGATCTTTTTTCGATTCGATTTTGATAAATTTCGAGACTCATGCACAACCCTATCTCTATCTAGAGACTATAAATCAACAAATAATCAATAACGTGATTCAACTATGATTATTATTTATAAGGAAGTATTTCAAAATTGGTACGGATAATTTTAGAACTAAGAAATAACTAATTATGTCATATTATAAATTAATAAACCAATAATAAAAAAAATTAGAACTAAACATATTAGTTGATCTTTTTTGTATATTGCACGTGAGGTTATATTAATTAGTGTAAAATGAACGAGATGAATTTAAAATTCATGTCAATCAAAATTAATCACTAATGAATTAATATAAATTTCAAGAGTTAGTTCGTGTGCAATTGTTTTACAGTGCAATTAGGTTGATCCGAATTTGCATTTCTCTTTTTTGCTTTTTTTTTTATTTAAAAATTCATGTGTTATCTTTATGTTATATTAGTATGCCATATATATATATATATATATATAAATATCCTTACCTTTATGTAATACTTTAACTTTAAAAAAAAGTAGAATTTCAACACAATTTATACATACATACATTTGTGTGATATTACTCATATATTTATGTGATATTACTTATATATTTATATCAATATAGTCATACATTTATGTAATATATAAATGTACAATTAACGTAACTAAAAGATATGTCTAACATAACTAAAATATATAAAATGTATTAATGTCCGTCTAAAAAAATGTAAATGTATGAAAGTCATAACATAAATATATGAATGTTATAAATAAAAGGTATACATATTTTTTCAAAAAATGCAGAAAATAAACTAAGTGTATGACGCCCTCTCTAGAGTGTGAGGGGGCATGTGCCAACACATGGAGGGATGTGCTGGCACGTGGAGGACTGTACCGGATCAGGTCGACCCGAATTACATGAAACCTAAATCCATACACCAATTATACATACATAAATATTTTTGTTCACTAGGTGCATGGATCCTAAATCAGTGCAATCGGGTCGACCCGACCTAGGGATGCATTTCACGCGTCCCACACGCGCCCACACACGCACTCACGCACCCAAACCCTAGCTCAAACCCTAGTTTTCCAATTATATTGGCCTAACCTTTTAGCTTGTCAAACCTAACATTTTAGTTTGTCGAACCTAACTTTTTAGTTATGTTTGCATAACCTTTTGCAGTATATGACAAACTTATAATATTTTTCAAAACCTTTTAACACCTTTATGTTGTAATAATATAACCTTTATGCATAATACTTTAACTTTTTCGTTATAATAATATAACCTTATGTTATTCTTTAAGTACATAAGGGTTATGATATTTGTACATAAAGCTTATACTAATATAACATATATGTTAAATTATTATAACATAAATGTTAAGTCATACTATATGAATTTTTATAGTGAAAAAAGTTTAAGTAATATCACCTAAATGTTATGATATATGTATGTAAAGGTTATACTTGGTTAACATAAATGTTACAAAACTTTTAATTATGTTCTATCAAGAGGGGTTATTGCTCCTTTATTTTATGCTGAAAAAAGTTTAAATAATTTTACTTAAAGGTTATGATATTTGTATATAAATGTTATGCTCGTTAAACATAAAAGTTATATTCGATAAATATAAAAGTTATGTCATAAATTAAAAAAAAAACTTGGGCACGGATTTGGGCCAAACCCGACTCGATTCAACCTGTGCACCCAGTTGCATAGCTCATGATTCATATGTGGTGCACACAAACACTAGTCTTATACATACATTTTTGTGAAATTTCAAATCTTTACACAAAACCCTTCATCCAAACATAATCTAACCAAACCAATTTAGTTAGCATTAATTACTAAACTCAACCACATTTTGCTCCATTCATTTATTTAATGCTAAGTATTTATTAAGTTACTTTATTTATATGATTCTTATTCATCACAAGCTAAAGAAGATATGCTATCTAACACTACTTAATTTTCACTTTCAAATACTCTATTCAATATCTATCATTATTATTTTAACAATCAAAACTAGTTTGAATCTATTCAGGATGTAAACGAGTTGAATTGAATTAAATATCTACATGCTTAAGTTTAGCTTGAATTTTAAAAGTGGAGTTCGAGCTCGATTTGACTTAAAAATCTCAAATTCGACTCGGAAAAAGCTCGTTGGTAAGGTACATGAATTTAGCTCAAGTTCGACTTAGAAAAAAATTCGTTAACAAAATTTAGCTTGAGTATTCAAGCTTGAATTTGAATATATAATATATATTTACGAACTATGTAAACAAACTCTATACGAATAAACTTGCAAAAGTATCTAAATGAATAGGTTCGCGAATGTACTAACAAAAACTTTCGAGTTGAGTATGTCTAGATCGGAGTTTGGCTTGAAAAGTTAGTTTGAAATTCGGGCATGAGTTCGGCTCGTGAAACTTAACAAACGAACTCAAACGAATATTTAATGAATTAAGACCTGAATAGTTCGCAAACAGTTTGGTTCGATTACATCCCTAGAATCTACCAACACATGTATTGTTCATCCGATGGTATGTAAAATTCAATTAATACTTATCATATATTATAATTATATATATATATATATATATATATATACATACACACACTTGAAAAAACAAAATCAGGTAAAATCTTTGTAAAACTGTTTCAGGAATCTAATTTTAGATGAGTCAATCCACAATTTATAGCCCACAAAATAGATATTCACTCCTAAAATGAGATCGAATTGTGAACTGTGGAACTTCGTTTCATTGAATACATTCATATGATGATCTTATATAGATTTTATTAAAAAAATATAATATATAATTTTGAATTCATTTAAAATAGTTTTATGATATCAAACATAGAAACTAAAAAATGGTTTTTGGAGCCAAATGACATTGGCAGTTGGGAGATAGAGACACACACAACGCTCAAAAATAATAAAGGAAAAAAAAAAAAACAAAAAACAAAAAAAGAAGAAGGAAGAAATACAGAAGGATCGTCTTTGGTTTCATCGCCAATCGCCATTGCTATTTCACGTTAGCTTGAATTTTGCCCCCCACTTCGCATTTCTTTCTCCGCCCTCCCTTCTCTCTCTCTCTCTCTCCTCATTCCTTTCTGTATATATTACCTTTTCTGCTCACCTTCCCCTTATTTCTCTCTCTCTCTCTCTCTCTCTCTCTCTCTCAATCTTCATACGCACATACACACATATAATCCTGATGGCGGCGACATTGCTATCATTTGGAGTGACATCGACCTCAGTCGCCTTTTCAGATCACGCTGTCAAATCATCTGCCTTGTCCGTTCACTCACTTCCAGGTTTGTTATCTCAATTTTTTTTTTTTGAATCTTTTGTATGCGTTCGTGTGTGTGTTTTTGGAGAAATCTAGAATTTTTGGGAAAAAATTGAATCAGTAGGTTTTGATTGTTATTTGCCGGAATTTATGTTATATTGAGCTGCTTCGTGGAATCTCCGACTTGTTATTGTTTAATCACATTATGTTACCGAGGCTAAATTATTTATATTATAATTTTATGTTTTAATTCGGTTGATTTTGTTGCATTTTCTGCAGTCATCAGATCTGAGGTGAGGCCGATCTTAGGTCAGATCAATGGAACTCGCAAAAACGGAAAGGTCATTGCGAAAGCTGTTGCGGTGAGTATTCTGTTATGTAATCGTATTTGTTGTTAGTTCATTTCCTTTTCCTGGATAGAATTCAATTATTTGGTTTTTGCATCTCAAGATTGATCTGTGTTTTGTTCGAATTTAGCTCGTGTGGTTTATGTTTTGTCTTTTGGTATTCAGGCACAAGCTGAAAGCCCTGCCTCAGCTGCTTCCAAACCTGGGTAAGAGTCTTTGTTTTCTATGTTTATCGATCAATGTACTTTCATTTTCTTTTTTCTATTGCAATTTGGAAATGTGGATGTTAATACGTGACCAAGTTAATAAGTGGAAAGGTTTTCAAACATATGTGCTTTGTGGAGTGGCTAATTTGATTGAAACCTTTTCATGGCTTCATCAAGAGCCAGCATGAAGGAAAGCTTTCTTAGTGGTTCTATATGTTTTTTTTTTTTTTACTTTTTCTTTAAAATTGAATGGGAATATGCCAAACTATAGGCACCTTTTTTGCACAGCTCAATTTGCCATGTCTAGGAAAGTTGTGATTTTAGTTGTTCGTTGACATTGAATTTACGTGTTGTTGAGTTGGACCTGGGACTTGCCTTTGTGAGCTCGCCTTTTATTTAAGGGAAGGTGAGAAGTGTCTTTATCTCAAAGTAAACCATCAAGTGCCTGATAAATGGAGGTTTAGTCAAATTCAATCAAAGTTTTAGTCTCTACTTATTTCCCAAATCTATTTAATCCATGGATGTCTGCTGTGATACCTTACATGGCTAACAGAGCATACCTGTAAACCATGGAAGGTTTGTGTCTGCAATGATACTTACATGGCTAATGAAGCATAACAATAATGGTAATCATGCCCAGCTTGAAGTTCTCACGACAAGGTTTCACATACTAGTTGAAAGCGGGGCTTACTGTGAGGTATCTTTCATGGGTAGGGTTGCCATTGTCATATGAGAATTCACCTAGAATGTACAAAGTAGAAGTGGGACTTTGAGATAGCATGTCTTTCAGGAGCTCTGTTAGTTAGTGAGAAGTACATTGTGCTATAACCATGCTATATTCATGATAAGCATGATATAATGAGCTTGTATGTCTAATGATTGAAAAGGCCGGAGATTGATGGTATAAAAGTTTGGATGCAGAGTTTGAGATGTATGGCTTCTAATAGTTCTGGTGTTCATTAGTGAAAAAACATAAACTTTATGTTATGCACTTATGTTACGTTTGTTTTGGACAGTGTAGAATAGCTTATAATTGATTTAGAACAAATGAGTTCCCATTTCTAATCATTATCATATATGTTCATACCAATTTGGTTTTTCTGTTTCAAACAAGCATTAAAAATCACGTTCTTTACGTATTCTTTTGATCGGTTGAAACAGTAGTTATTGGTTGTATATCTTAGGAAATTTCTACCTTAGAACATCAGGTTTCTATGTTCAAAGGTAAAGCCTCTTTAGGATCACATGGGATGCTATGCTCAAGTCATCGCAGTAGCGGAAAACAGTTACATAAATCAATCAAGATAATTCTCTAAATATGCTACCACATCTCAATAATTGTATTATTGTATCCTGGAATCTTTAACTAGTCACTTGAGTATACTGTATACCTGAAAAATCTCTAATAATTGTTTGATTCGTTTAGGCATGAGCTGCTGCTATTTGAAGCACTTAGAGAAGGACTGGATGAAGAAATGGCAAGGGATCCTCGAGTTTGTGTCATGGGTGAAGATGTGGGCCATTATGGAGGATCATACAAGGTCACCAAGGGTCTTGCTCAGAAGTATGGAGATCTGAGGGTGCTCGATACGCCCATTGCTGAAAACTCTTTCACAGGCATGGGTATTGGAGCTGCCATGACAGGTCTAAGGCCGATCATTGAAGGCATGAACATGGGATTTCTTCTATTGGCCTTCAACCAAATATCTGACAACTGTGGCATGTTGCACTACACCTCGGGTGGGCAATTCACAATCCCAACTGTGATCCGAGGGCCAGGAGGAGTCGGACGCCAGCTCGGGGCAGAGCACTCACAGAGGCTTGAGTCCTATTTTCAGTCAATCCCTGGAATCCAGATGGTTGCCTGTTCAACCCCATACAACGCCAAGGGTCTGATGAAGGCTGCAATCCGTAGTGAGAATCCAGTGGTTCTTTTCGAGCATGTGCTTCTCTACAATCTAAAGGAGAGAATTCCAGACGAAGAGTACGTTGTGTCACTAGAAGAGGCGGAGATGGTGAGGCCGGGTGAGCATGTCACGATTCTGACATACTCTAGGATGCGATACCATGTCATGCAAGCTGCAAAGACACTAGTCAACAAAGGGTACGACCCAGAAGTCATTGATATTAGGTCTTTGAAACCCTTCGATCTCTACACCATCGGAAATTCTGTGAAGAAAACCCACCGAGTGCTTATTGTTGAGGAGTGCATGAGAACAGGTGGTATTGGGGCAAGTCTTACAGCTGCAATAAATGAAAATTTCCATGATTATTTGGATGCTCCCATTGTTTGCCTTTCCTCACAGGACGTACCTACGCCTTATGCTGGGACGCTCGAGGAAGTGACCGTGGTTCAACCTGCACAGATTATAACTGCTGTTGAGAATCTTTGTCAGTAGATGTAAGTCGTGACTTCAACTTCAGATTACTTTCGTTCTTCATCTGCTTTATTATTGGCTTTTTTACCCTTTGATCCCTTTGGAGCGTAAGGTGTTTAATGTATTTGTTAGTAGTTATGTAGTCATGCTTGCTTTAAAAGACTCCGGATTATCATTGTCTTCAAGTTTGTATGTCATCTTGAAGGTGCTAATGGTGTTCTCACTCCGACGCACTGGTCGAATGGGTGATGACTTTACCATCAAATCAACTCTGAAATTAGCTAATTTTGCAATGTTTAGATATTAGATTTGGTTATTTGTTGAGTGTTGATTCTGCTTATAGATTTGAGTTGCGTTTGGCTCTTACTATTGATCAAAGCTATCTAAGTTGTTTGCATGTATTATTCTTCTCCATCTTTCTAAATCAATATGTTGGTGCCAATTTTACTAGTCTTTACAGTTGCGTTATGGCTAGGATAAAAGTTAAGGTTGGGACTATCAACACCCCACCCTTTACTTAACACACCCCAAAATTATTTCTTTTAACATTAGAACCATCCGGAGTATCCTCAACAACGATTTCATTGAAACCACTCTCCACATTGTCTAATTAGTTATTGGAATTGGATTCAATTTTATCATCAAATATATCATATTTTTCATAATTACCTCTATTTATTGATTTAATGATTGTAAGAATTAAATTAATATGGCAGAACTGTTTACTTTCTTAGTATGCAACTAATACATTAAAAATCATACCCCATGAGTATATAAGTTTCTGTATATTTTTATTGGTTGGGCTGAGCTGGTTGGGTGGGGTCCGACGTGTTCCGAGGGTGCACCTACCCAACACACGTTACACACACAATATAAATAAATAAATAAATATATATATATATATATATATATATATATATATATATATAACTATTGTGCTTTTCGGTTTTAATATCATGTTTATCTCAATTTTCAATTTAGTTCCATTATTTAAGAATCTTTCTGATTTTGGTCTAATTTTATTGGAAATTGTTACGTGTCAAATTCTTATTGGTGGAATGTCAAAATCAAAATCGTAATAAGAAATTGGCACGTGACATGTTCTAGAAAAATATTTAAATATTTAAATTTAAAAATCGTGATAATTATGAGATGAAAAATATTTTTATTTCACTAAAAAGTAACAATCGCTAATGACAAATGTCATTCATAGAACAAAATTTTTTATGTTTTGTCCAAACTCTGTAATGTTTTATAATAATAATAATAATAATAATAATAATAATAATAATAATAATAATAATAAATTATATTATTTTTAATTTTACTAATTATATATTTGAAAAATATAATGTAATTACTCTTGTAATTTATTTAAGAGATATGATTATTGATTGAAATAATATAAATATAAGGTAACACGTATAAATGAAGTTACTTTGTCATTTATTTACATTACTTGTTGTATATACACAATAAACTTTGTTAAATAAAGAATTATTTTCTAGACTACCTTATATTTATAGAGTGAGTTTTATGTGAGACCGTCTCACGGATCATCTTACGTGAGACGGGTCAATTCACAACACACACTCCACAACTCACATATAAATTTGTGAAAATAAGTTTGTTTTGTGAATCAAAAGGATCTGTCTCACGCAAGTTTTTGTGATATTATGCGTCAAACCCCTTAAATGTAACATTTACACATGAGGATAGATAAATCTAGCATGTTTTTCCCTAAATTCATGTTAAACTTAACTGTTTAGTTTTGCTCGCGCTGTTAATACATTTTTTTTCCCCATAATTTTGAACGTTTTGAATTAAAAATGAATTTCTGCTCCAAATACTTTTTTCTTTGATTTAATTTTTCTCTTAAACTAAATATATATATACACACACAATCTATTTATTAATAAATTAAAAAAATAAATTTATGAAACTGTAACATAAAAATTGAGAATATAAATTAATTAAAAAAATTTAAATTCAAAGATTATTCAAATATTCGAAAAAAACAAGTAAATCTAACAAATGTGGAAATAATCAAATTACAAAAAATCATAAGTTTATTAACAAAATACAAAAAATTACAATATATATATATATATATATATATATATATATATATATATATGAGCTAGTCTCCTGTGTAATTGGTGCACAGTGCAATTGGATCGACCCAGATTCGCGTTTTTTTTTTTGACTTTTTCCTTATTCATGTGTTCATGTGTTAACCTTTGTGTTATATTAATATGACATTTATGTACAAATATCCTAACTTTATGTAATACTTTAACTTAAAAAAAGAAGAAGAAGAATTTCAACACAATTTATACATATATACCTTTTATGTGATATTACTTATGCCTCTATATCAATATAGTCATACCTTTATATAATATATAAAGACATAGCTAACATAACTAAAAAGTATGACTACATAATTAAAATGTATGATTAACATAACTAATTAGCACGAAAGATATTAATGTCTGTCTACAAATTGTAAAGGTATGAATGTCATAATATAAGGGTATATGAAAGTTATAACTAAAAGGTATAAATTTTTTTTTTTTAAATGTAGAAAGTAAACTAAGTGTGTGAGCGTCCTCTCTAAAGCGTGTGGAGGCACGTGCCGACGCGTGTCAGGTCAGGTCGACCCTAATTACATGTATCTAGGATTCATGAACCAATTTCACATGAGTTTTTCTGTGTGTATATATATCATCTTTTTTCATGAAATTAGAATAATTTTATAAATCTGAAATTGAAAATCAAATTGAATATAAAGATTGTTAAAGTATTTAAATGAATATAACTAAGATTTGAATGATTTTTTATTAAAATTTTCAAGATTATAATTAAATACAAAAAAAAAAAGTATAGAAAAGAATTCCAAGAAATTAAAGAATAATTATATAATTCTGAAATTATTTTTAAAAATGAGGATTTTGAAATATAAAAAAAAAATCTAATTATATCTAAAAGTTCTAATTAAAAATCTTATGATTATAAGTAAAATATAATTTCAATTTATTTAAAAATCTTATTTTAAATGATAATTTTCCTATTTCTTTAAATGTTTTTGTTTATTAAGAGCAGTTCTAATGCTTGTATTTATTAAAATAAAATTTTCAGAATTTAACAAGAAAAATCTAAAATTATTTTTGATTTTTTAAGTATCAATTTGATAATTTCAAATGTTAGTGATGATTTAATAATATTTATTGTCCATTTTCAATAATTGATAGCATCTTCAGCAGTATGTTGAACACTCCAACAATATGCTGAATTCCTAATATTTTAAATTTGTATCACTCTAACAGTGTGAAAAATGATCACTCCTTGTGTTGGATGATATAACATGAGTCAACATTTGCGTTAAATCTTTTTTTTTTTTCATTTTTTTTATAATAATATGAAATATTTTTTTAGTGTATAAAATAGTTTAAAATTTTAAAAATAAATGACAATTATTATATTAAAATAATGTAAAAATGACAATAATATTATTTTGTGCACATGTCGTGTTTAAAAGGGAAAGCATGAAATTCTGTTATTGAGCTTCCACGTCCAACACGTATATCAACGTATATCAACTATTTTTAGCATATTTATATTGACTGACTCATTCCATTGCATATATCATAAATATGCATGCATGCTACTATATATATATATATATATATATATATATATATAATATTTTATTAAATCAATATTCCTTTGTTAGCTAGGTGTGCTGGCATACATATATCTTTACACGCGACCCTTTATTTTAAAAATTATGTTTAATCCATCCTCATCTTTAAAGATCCCAAATTTCTTCTCACTGTGACAAATTCAGAATTTTAAGGCAAAGGGTACCATTGTTTCAGTTAATAAGATAAAAATTGATCTTTTTTAGACTACATTAAGAAATAAAATTTAGGAACAAAATTAATTAAAATAAATATTATCAGAATATATAAAATTTATTTAAGTCAGACAACACACAATTTGAAGAAGTCTGAAATATATTAACATTTTTAAAATTTTGTAAGTAGTACTAGTCAGTGCATGTTTGACTGAGATTATAAGTTGTTAAAAAACATCTTATACAATGTTTATGCGCAATTAAAATTATAAATAAAAGTGCTTAATAAGATTTCAAAAACGAGATTTTCCTGAAAAAAACGATGCTAGAAGTTTACATGCGGTGTTTTAAAAAGTAAAACTATGTTTGTTTTGAGTTTATATAGGATTGAGGAAATGCGAAATTAAAATCTTGGGTTTTTTTAAATAAAAGTGAATATTTAAAATTTATGTTTGTTTAGAGATTTTGTAGGTTAAGATTAGTATTGTAGATGTCAAATCAATGTTGAAAAAAATGTTATTATGTAATATTATATTGATAGTTGTAATAGTAGAAATTTGGGTGTGAATTGAAATTTGTGTATTAATAGGTTATAATATATGATTAATGATTGTATTTTTATTGAAATAAAATAACATTTTGGTAGATTATATAATTCTCTTCTAACCTCAAATCAAATGGAGATTTGAGTGAATTCAAACCCCAAATTCCGGCTAGCAAAATATTTGATTTAGGGTTTAAGATCTTATTATTAAGATAATTATAACTTTGCACATTTTCCTTTTTAGTTTGTCCCCAAACATTTTGCACACCAAAAAATGACAAATTTTATCACAATTCTTACCCTCATAATACACACTTATTTACACACAATGCAATTACTTTTTCACAAACATTCAAACTAGTTCCTCCATTAGAAAAAATAGAATTGACCCTTATACCCTTATTTATAAATCAATCATTCAATTTTTCTTAAAAACCGTACACAAACAAAAGTGCAAAGTGTTTCGGTATGAAAGTACAAAGTGTTTGGTATGAAAGTAGTAATAAATATGTGAGGTTGGTGATGATCCAGTTAAAACCAGGGGTTCAAAAGTTTGCTACTCATGTGGGTGATCAATGCAATGATGTCATCATGTCAAGAATCTTCACATAATTAAATGCTGACGTGGATATCGAGATTGGTCTACGAGTCCAGGTCAGACAGCCACCAAAATATTTTCTGCTGTTATTATTTTTCTCAATTTATTGGTAAATTGAATTTCTATTACAATATTTACTGGATAGATGTTAATTGAGAGACAACAGTAATATGGAAGAGCAACTCAATATACCACAATTGATATAATAAAAATCCTATAATACCATAATAGATAAAATATGGGTCTATTATATTATTAAATATAACAAATGATCTTCAAATATCATAAAAATGGACCCAACCATCTGCCACCTTGCGGCATTGAATGGGGCCAACAACTACATTTCACAACAAATTTAATCATATAAGCTTACACGAACATTTTTAAGAGTATATGATTACACAAACTTTTTTCATCTTATAGGCTTACACGAACATTTTTAAGGATAGAGTTACACAAACTTTATTTAAGATAGGGTTACAGGAACCTTAAAAACTCGGGTTACACGAACATTAGAAAAACTAAAGTTACACGAAAATTAAAAAATATATATATTATATTATTTTACACGAAAATTAAAACACACAATAGCATGTTAAGATTTATTGTAATGTTCGTGTAAGTCTATTATGAACGAAGATTTTTTATTAATACATGAAGATTTATATACACGAACATTTATTAAATAGTTAACTTTTACTAAATGTTCGTGTTTTTTTTTTTTTTTTTGAGATAATGATATAGGTTTGGTATTGCTATGCTCTTGACTCTTTTTTATGGATAAGTAACTACTGGGTTCATACTAAATGTTCGTGCATACTAAATAATTATTAAAGGCTATAAATAACTTATACTAAATACAATTATATACATGAAAACAATAGCCTTTACTAAATGTTCGTATAAACCTATTGTGGGCGAAGATTTTTTTATTAATACATGAAGATTTGTAACTAATTATTTATACCAATTATAATACATATTAATAAATGTTCGTGTAGAAATATATGTGTTAATAATACACAATAGAGAAATTAATAAAAACTAATTATTAATAATTGTAGAATTGGTTCGATTTTCTAAAACTACACAATAGCCTTTACACGAACATTGTAACTAATTATTCTAATTATTTAAAATATGAATAAAACAGTGAAAACATATATCATGCCTTAACTAATTAATTTGCTAATATATCATGCCTTAAATGTTCGTGTAAGTTTGATCACTATATTATAGAATTAATATTCAAACTAATTATTAATAATTAATACCAAAACTTATGAAATAGTTAGTTGTTCGTGTAAGCTTGAAATAATGAAATATTCGTGTAAGCTTAAACACTTATGACATAATGAAATGTTCGTGTAAGTTTACAAACTTATGAAATAATTAAATGTTCGAGTAAACTTATAAAATGTTCGTGTAAGCCTTAAAATAATGAAATGTTTGTATAAGCCTTCACATAAAGAAATGTTCGTGTAAGCCTTCTAAATAATGTAATTCTCGTGTAAGCTTATAATTAATGAAATATTTGCGTAAGCCAATAATTTTTTTTGTTTAAGGCTTTAATAAAGGAAATTCTCGTGTAAGACATTTGTTGGGATATTTCAGTAGTTATCTTAATAAGACAAAAATGTATGCGTAATGAGAAAATAATAGTTTGCTTAGGGTATGAGTACCTAAGTTTCCATATTATATACATGAATCTATAAGAGATCATATGAGGGTTTTTCAAATAATAAGAAAAACCAACCTTAGAAGATATAGAAAGATATCTTCTAAGAGCAGCATGCTGTTGCAGAAAGCTGAAGAAAGAAACATGCAGTAAGCTGAAATGAGAAGTAAGTTGAATGAAACAACAAGCAGGATGTTGAGAACAAGATTGTAGCAGCAAGCAGCGAACAACAAGCTGGATGGAGCAACAAGCGTGCATGAAGCAGCAGACAGGAAACAACTAACAGGAAGAAGCTACAACAATCTGAGGAGATGATAGAAAGTAGCCAACAGATCTATTGCAGAAAGACAAGTGCTACATTCATCTCAGCACGAGGAAGACCATGCAACTCAAAGAAGAGCAAAACTATCTAACAACTAGAGTAGCTACCCGTTGCATGAAAGTCAAAGACGTCAGACGCATTAAATGCTCATGACATGAGCAGCTTAGATGCATTTAATGCGACCACATAGAAGATCTTTGGAGATCAGAGCTCAAATTCAAAATGGAGAAGTATCTTTCTTCAACGGATATTTTTCTTACCTCTATAAATAGAAGGTGGGAGTGACTGAAGAAGTTGCTGAGTATAGCCGAGTGGAAAATCAGAAATACTCCAAAGCTTACTCTAAGCTTTCCTTTGCTCAGTCACTCAACCTTTGAAGCCAGTCTACTCAAGCATTCGAGCTCTTAAATTCAAGACTGTTTTCACCGCAACAGTTGAAGAACTTTTTACTCTTGTAACCATTTGTGATGTGTGCGCTAGGTTGTGTTGGTGTAACTTAGTTGATAGGATTAGATCCTTGCTAAGTGTATAGTCTTTGTATAGATTATTTGCCCTGTGTGGGATTGTGTACCCTGTGTGGGTTTGTGGCCTAAGAATCTAGGATTCTGTAGGTATAACTTGTTAGGAAGAAGTTTGTAAAACCGGGGCTTGTAAATCGAATTGACTTAACGAAGTTCCTCCTCTGAGAAGGAGTAGAGTGGACGTAGAAGACTTACACCACATTCGAACCACTATAAGCCATAAATGTTTACTTACTTTTATCTTTGTACTTTACTTTGCTATATTTTGTTGCATACATCATAAGCATACTGCATAAGGCTTTTGTCAAATAGCATACTTGCAAAAGAAAACTAGTTTTCCAAAAAGAAACTTTATCCTATTTATTCCACTGTGCATACTGTATACCGAATCAGGAACCTGATACTGCACTCTGCCAGGTTACTGATGTGAGACAACATTCATTTATGAATCAGAAACCTGTTCTACAGAAAAGATTTTAAAAAGTTCAAAATCGATAGAGGTTCATCCACTCCCCTCTGAACGTCTAACCACTTGGGACCATCATTTTCTACCCATTTATATAAGCAAATTATTTACACGAGAAATTACATGCATTGTAAATAAGACACAACAACAAATTCTCTAAAAAAATAAAAATTGTTAGTATAAATAAATTTTTGTGGATCAGTACTTTGAAGCCTTGAGGAAAATAAATAATATTTAATATTTGATTTATGTTAATTTTCGTGTATTTAATATTTATTTATTTATACTAACAATTTTTATTTTTTTTAGAGAATTTGTTGTTGTGTCTTATTTACAATGCATGTAATTTCTCGTGTAAATAATTTGCTTATATAGATGGGTAGAAAATGATGGTCCCAAGTGGTCAGAGGTTCAGAAGGGGGTGAATGAACCTCTATCGATTTTTCGATTTTCAAAACTATCAAAGATGCAGGTTCCCGATTCTTAAAAGAAACAACAACCTAACTTGATCAGAAACCTGGCAGTATGTTGATTCAGGTTTCTGACCAGTTTTCTTAGTACGCAGTGGATAAAACACGATAGAGTTTCTCTTTGGTGCAAACCGGTTTTTCTTTTCAAACATGATTTTAGCAAAGTCTTTTCTCAGGATACTTATGATGTATGCAACAATATAGATATGCAGTAAGTAAAGTGTTGCATATAATCAAAGCATGTAAACACATTTTACTTATAGTGGTTCGAAGGTAGTGTAAGCCTTCTACGTTCACTATACTCCTTCACAAGGAGGAACTTCGTTAGGTCAGTTCGAATTACAAGCCTCGCTTTACATACCTCTTCCTAACAAGCTACGCCTATCCCAAACTCTAGTCAAAGGCCACAACCCACAAAGGGTTCACAATCCCACAAAGGGCAAGTAGCATATCTCTAGACTACTAAACTTAGCAAGGATACTATCCTCTCAACTAAGTACACCTAAAACAACCTAGCACACACAACACTAATGGTTAAAAGATAATAAGGTTTTCTTCAACTGTGGCGAACATGGATCAGTCTTGAACACGAAAACTCCATTATTGAGATAGACTGATCCTAAAAGGTTGAGTGGTTGGACATGATATCTTTGAATATTCTCTTGACTTTGTGTAGCATGTCCAACATTTTCTTCAGTCAGCCACACCTTCTATTTATAGATCTTGAGAATGTATCCGTTGAGAAGTATCGGTTGAAGAGAGATCTTTCTCCTTTTTGAATATAAACAAAGATCTCAAGATCTTTCTTCGTGGTCGCATTAAATGCATTTGAGCTGCTCCTGACATGAGCATTTAATGCGCCACCAATTTGCTCCTGGACCTCTCTGACATTCCTGTAGACCTGTCAAGTCGGTATGGGTCCATAGCTGAAGTTCATGCAATGGCTGCTTGATGTCAGTTAGCTTCGATCTTCTTCACACTGCATGATCTTCCTGATGCTGCTTCTTGCTGTCTTCAGCTTACTGCTTCTTTCCAGCTTGCTGACTTCTATAGTCTGCTAATAGCTTCATACTTGTAGTTTTATACTCTTGTAATGTGCTGATAGTTTTCTGCTTCCTTCGTTGTTCTTTTAGCATGTTGTTCCATTCAGTTTGATGTTTTCTCGTTGCAGCATCTTATCTGCTCCAAATGCAGATACTCATTTCAACTTGTTGTTCCCGACAGCTTGCTGACCCTTAGAAGATGTATTCTTACTTCTTCTAAGGTTGATTTTCTTTAACACTTGGAAAACCATTACATGATCTTTTTTCTTACGATCATGTAAACAGTATGGAAACTAGGTACTGACATTCCTAAGCAAACTGGTTTTGTCTCATTATTATAACTATTGAAATATCCCAACATAAAATATTGTGTTATATGTGAATTAAAAAGGTAAAGTGCAAAAAAAAAACAAAAACTAGTATAAGTTTTTGTATGGCCAATCCCATCAACCAGCAAAAGTAAATGACCCTGCAATCCATAACCCAGCAACCCATAATCCAGCCCAATTAAACTTTGCAGCCCAAATCCACTATTTTGCAGTACACCAAATAATTCTGCCGCATCGTTGCACAAGAATTCTTGTTGCACTTCATACCAAACATAATCTGTTGCACTATTGCACAAGATATGTAATTATACTTATAGTTTTTTATTTTGCATTTATTGTTCTTTCAACTTTTTTTTTGTGAAGCCTTCGCAATGTGTATCATTGTTTGATTAAATTTTTGTTTAATTTTCTCCTCGTGTCTTTATTGCCCCATCATGCATGCATTCTAGTAAGCATTTAGAATATTCAAAATAAACTCTCTATAATTATTACTTAATATATATTTAGATAAATATTTATTCATTTATATAAGTACTATGCATTTTGCAGTTATAATTTTAAATTACGTTTGAAAAATAGATATTATACTTAAATTGGCCAATTTGTCCACATATCCATAACTATCAATTATTAGTATTAGTATATTATTTTCTAACAAAAATATAAAAGAATATTTTTATAAAATTGTCTCATTGAATTGTAAAAAACAATATGACGTTCGTAATGTATAAAAGATAAACAATATAATGAAATAAATATATTTGATTTTTTAATTAATGTATAAAAGTACTACTTTTATCCGTTAAAGTATTTCTTTTATCTTTTAAAGAATCATACAGAATATTGAGATGATATTTTTCTGCAAGTTCATAAAAATATTAGTAATACATATATAAGTATATGTTTTACAACTATAAGTATGTATTTTATTATTAATAGTTATATTGTTATATAAATAAGCGGTTTAAATATGTGTTTTACGACTATAAGTGTGCATTTTACAACTATAAGTATGCATTTTGTAGCTATAAGTATAAGTATGCATTTTATTCTTAATAGTAATCGTTTTAAACCCTAAATAAGTATATGTTTTACGGCTATAAGTATGTGTTTTACAATTATAAGTATATGTTTTATTTTTAATAGTTATATTGTTATATAAGTTCTTTATAAAAGTATGAGTTTGATAGATATAAGTATGTGTTTTATTTTTAATAGTTATGTATATAAGTAAGTATATGTTTTGTAGCTATACGTATGTGTTTTACAGTTATAAGTATTTGTTTTATTCTTAACTAGTATAGGACCCGTGTAATACATGGGATTTAATAAAAAAATTAAACTTAGTGAAATTAAAAAAAATTTAAATTTTACTTACACAAAAAAATATATTTATAATTTGTGCATATATATATATATATATATATATTGTAATTTAACATTAAATATAATAAAATATGATCAAATAATTATTTAATTATCAAAATATGTGTTGCATTTGTAGATGATCATTTAAAAAAATTATTATTATTTTGAAAAAAATATACATTGCTATACCTATTATATTATTTAACCCACTCACCATTTTTTTTAGTTTGCTCTTTATTGTTTATATTTGTAACAACCCTCAACTTTTATTTTCAATTAAACGATACAAAATGAAAGTCAAAATTTCACAAATAAATTCCATAGTTTATTTTAAAGCATATATTCAAAAAATTATTTTATTTCAATAATTAATAAGTTTGAATAATAATTTTCAAGCTGCCCACCTTTATTTTAATTTTTTTCTCTTTTGTATCTATTTATAATTTTTCTTTACATTTTTAAATTTAACAAATTTCAAATATATAATAATATCTATCATTGAACTCTAGCAGTTGTTATTTAGATAAATCTAATTAATATTTCTATATTATTTATTATTTTGCAATAATGATATTTCTTATCAACATTAAATTTGTAGTAATTAATTAGCATATTTAATATGAAAACATTGTAGGCTTGCCATGTGGCACTTTGGTTTTACTTTTGTAAATATAAAGATAGTTATATTGCTATATAAGTAAGTGTTTTACAACTATAAGTATGCATATTTAACAACTATCATAATCATATAAGTATGTATTTTGTAATCATATATATATTACCTCATGTTTATAGAAGTATGTGTTTTACAATTATAAGTATGTATTTATTATTAATAATTATGTTGTCATACTAAATTAATTTCCTAATTAAAATGAATTTTAAGGTTTAAGTAAAAACAAATTGGGATCCATCTTATATTTTATCATATTTAATTATTATATCAGGTCTTTTGAAATAATAGATATAATGTTATAATTTTGACTAATGAATATCATCAAAGTAATAATTGCATTTTGACTCATTAGTAATAGTCACAAAAGAGTCACGTGCAAACACAACACTATCCATGAAAAATCATAATTAATTGAAGCTTTTAAGAAATGACAGCTTCCTTGTCTTCCTTGTGCGACGGTACTCTTTTTTAGGTGCGACGGTCTCTTCTTTGCCTCTATTCTTTTGTGCGATGATGAATTTTCTTGGATTGAACTTTTTTTTGTGCGATGGTGAATTAATTGGATTGGGCTCAAAATTGTGTGGGTTTGGGTTTTATGTTGTGGGCTAGTATTGTGGTGAGTTGAGTTGGGTCAGGTAATAGATCAAATAAATCCGTCTCACGGTTCCGTGAGACCGTCTCACAATAGACCAACTTTTAAGATTTTATATATTATTAGGATTATATGTCCATCAAAATTAATACAATAAGTAGTTAAAAATATGAAATTGAGCTTGCGTTTGGATTGGCTCGTGTTGACGTATTCATTGTCACATGATAACTGACCAATTTATTTCAATATAAAACTCTCATCCCATAGATTAAGATCCTTAAAATGGTCCTCTACAAATTTTTGCCAACTATGAAATTTGCAATTAACTTCTATATTTAGTAACACGTATCCATAATACACATATATTTATTTAATTCTAATTAATAATGATTGTGTAATTGGCCTCTCAGAGATTGTAAGGCCAACTCTCCTCTCACGTGTTTGTATTTCTTTTAATCAAGTTAGTTAGGTTTTACATACAAAATCCGTGAGAATGTTCTGGATCTTTTGTAGATGGCATAAGTTTCATGAACTTCATATATTTATATAGCTTCCGGAAATTTCTAAATAATATCACATGTAATAAAATATATATGATGTTCAAGCTTATGTGATATTGAGAACAAAGGTTGTTATTTAGATTTTTTGCCATAAAACCTGGGAGTGTTCTGGAAATGCCACTGAGAAACTCTGTACCTAATTGCCCTAACCCATGTTCATACGTAATCACGTTTTGGACAAAATTCCTAGAAATTCGTTATAGTCGAGAATTCAATTTTGAAATGAAATAACGTGTATATATAATCGATAATGTTATTATATATACACGTGGCAACTACGTAGTTTTGATTACATATTGTGAACGAAAATGACAAAATGCCAACCGTTGGTAATTTTTAATATATCCAGTGATGATGTATAATGATCTCATACCCTAATTATATAAAAAATGAAATTAATAGGTATATTGAATATTTGACACATTATTGGTAGGGTAACCTGACCGTAGTTTGGAAACGTTAAACAATAGGAAATCATTTCTCGCCGATGTTCTAGAGTTATTTTTTTTTTTTATAAACATCATTAAATAACATAGAAATTGGACAAACATGACTTCAAGTAATCAAAAAATTTAGGATGCGAAATTGGAAAGAGAATTTTCAAAATAAGGGTCCTTTCAAATTCCTAAAATTTTAGTTAATTAATTATAATAGATATAATGTTGGAATAAAGTTGTATAAAAGTCTAAAAACACAAATAATAGAAAATCAAATTTGATCTCTAAAACGATCCTTAATTGAAATTGGAGAATATTTTTTATGATTATGATACATTTGAAGTAGATGATGGTATATGCCGAACTTTTCAAAACCGTTTTAACGTAGAAATATAAGATATAAAAATGTTTAATTAAAATTTAATCTCCTCGCATTGTTTTATTGATGATGTGAACTTCATTATAAACAATAGAACAATTTATGTGTACATCAAATGATATAGATCATGTGAGCCACATATCAACCCAACCTGACCTAGTCTTGTTGTCCCCCCAATTGAGAATTTTTTTAATAGTGCATTTTAAAATAATTTCATATAATTGCCCCCTTCAAATGATATATTATATTTTTTTATTTTTACCTTATTTCTTTTCTTGTTGTTTGTATTTCTTACATTAATATATATATATATATATATATATATATATATATGTGTGTGTATTGTGTTATAAAATAGTCAAAAATATATGTTTTAAATTAGATATATATTCATAGAAAATATAAATGTAAAATTTCAATATATTTAGACTTTTTATATATGTGTTCCTTCCTCCCATCCCCGCAAACACTAAATCCTGAATCCACCACATGATTGGAAGATAGTATAATTTTTTTAATACTTGGAAATGAATTTCAAAATGATTTTGTCCCTATAAATAAGATCATTTCTTTTGTCGAAACCTAATATAATACAACAATACTAGATCAAACAAAAATATTTTTCGTCAAATGAGATAATTATTTTGAAAATTTAGTGCATGCATCGTAAAAAAAGCTAACAGATTTGAAGATGAGAGAATCACTTTTGTTAGTCCCCCTATCGAATAAGACAAAACCCCATATTTTCTTCTAAAAAATCTACAAAAAAATATTTATATAGATCTGAAATTATCTATATATATCTAAAATTTAAGAATAAAAATTTCAAAATAATTTAATGAATCTTAAAGTAATAAAATAAAATTTTAAAAATATTAAGTAAATCTGAAAAATACCGAAAAGAAATAATCTGACCTTTTAAATCTAAAAGAATCTAAATAACATTAATTGAAATATGGTATAGGAAAGAAACTATGAAACTATTTAAATAAATATTAGTATTAAAAATAAATGGGCAAAGGTGCAAAAATACACCTAACATTATTGAGGAGGAGCAAATATACCATCAATCTTTTTATGAGTGCAAATATACCCTAAACGTTTCAATTTGAGAGCAATTTGATCACATTCTTCTTTAATTATTATGGATATTTTATTCACATTCTTTTAGTGCAAATTAATTGTTTTTTCTTTATATGTATTATATTATGTGTTAATCATTTGTATTGAAATTTACTAAATTAATTTTAAATTTATTGATGAATTTTTCTACGAGAATAGATTTGAGAATGAAATAGATCGAAATTTTATAATAGTGACAAAAAAATTTCCCTAAAAAATTAAACACTATGCTTTAAAAAATATATTATTTTCATAAGAAATTATATTTATTTTTTCATAAATAATTATATTTTTAGGATTTTATACTTAACTTATTAATTTTGAAAATCAAAATCTCATATGTTCTATGCTTATAAAGGAAAATTATTTGGATTTTTGAATACAATATTTTGTTTGTGTTTCATTTATAATATCATTTTTTATTTCTATAATATTTATAACTTTAAAAAAAACACAATGTTTAATTTTTTATGGAAAAAATAATATTTGTTTTGTCATTATTATTAAATTTAGATTTATTTAATTCTCTAATCTATTTCTGTAGTAAAATTCATTAATAAATTTAAAATTAATTTAGAAACTTTCAATACAATTGATTAACACATAATATAATACATATAAAGAAAAAATTATTAATTTGCACTAAAAGAATGTGAATAAAATATTCATAGAAATTAAAGAAGAATATATGATTAAATTGCTCTCAAATTCAAACGTTTATGGTATATTTGCACTCATAAAAAGATTGATGACATATTTGCTCCTCTTCAACAATGTTAGGTGTATTTTTGCACATTTGCCCAAAATAAATCTAAAATTCACATGCTAAATCCAAAACAAACCAATTAAAATCTACAAATATATCCATTAGATAGAAGTTAACTAATAAAAAAAACAATAATAACATCACAAGCAAATCCACGTACTATATATAGAATATATCTTCGATCACACCCTCATCAATATTGAAACTTGATATAATTAAACTTTTTGTGACATGAATAATATGATTTCATTAATTGGGGAAGTTAAATGTCAAAAGATTATGAAAAAGCTCTGATTTTATTATGAAAAATATAATTTCATTAATTGGGGGAGTAGAATGTCAAAAGCTTATCAAAAGCAAGCTTTGATTTTATTATGAATAATATATTTTCATTAATTGGGGGAGTTGAATGTCAAAAGCAAGCTCTGATTTTACACACACACACATATATACATATATACACACACACACACATGGCTCTATTTCATTTTATTTAAGCTAGATTTACTCACTTATTCACCATAAACACATATTTAACATGCCTACAATTAATATCATGAATCTATAATTATTAATTTTACACCACATATTTAAAGAATTAAAGATAATTAGACTTCTACACATCAGGCATGTGAGGATGATCTCGTTATTTAAGTTTAAGTTTAAAATTTTATTTTATCCATTTGTCATTAATTATCAAGCCATATAATCAATGGTCTCTCTAAAACCAGGTTGAATGAAACTTTGGACTTAAGATGGTTTTATATTTATATTTTCATTTTCTATCAAAGAGAAACAAATGAATAATGGCCGTGCAATATATAATATCGATTAATCAAAGGATATAAATAGGTGATTTATTGCATCAGAAGTTTCAGTTAAATTAGACTTCAATAAATTAATTCTGATTCACTTTATCAATCTCGTTCTACCCCAATATAAGTACAAGATCACACTTGTAATATATTTGGAATTACTGAACAATATATTCTGTGGTTAATTAATCCAACACGTACAGTCTATATATACATGCTCTAATTGTTTATTTCTGATCATCATGAAATTATATATGTAAAATTGATAAAAAAATATATAATTATTGGGAATTGTTAATTGCTTGAATGTTAGAGCAATTCAGAAAGGCTAAGTTTGTCGTGCTGTGCCCAGTTTTAGGATTTGTAATTTCTTCTGCAGCATTCATACCATCTTTCTGCTAAACTAATCATTCATCGAAAAGGTGCAACTTCTGTAACATATTCACATCCTGGTTCAAATTTGCCTTTTCTTACTGACACGACTATATCATTATAACTTTTTTAATGAATCATATCTAATATCTTTGAAATTCATTTGTTTAAATTATCAAAACAATCGTCAAAGTTCATAAAAGTTACGTTTATTTATTTATTTTTTATTTTTAAATAATAAGTTAGAAGTTGGAGTGGAAGGGGTAGACAATAAAGATTAGAAAACTTATTCGATTAAGGTTTTAAATCATGATCATTACAATCTACTCTTTTATAAGAGTTGTATCATTGTGCACTTGATGCACACATACACGTGGGTTGGTCCGAATCCACCCGAATCCGCGTCTCTTTTTTTTTTTTTCTTTATCTTTATACTATGTTAGTCATACATTTATATTATATTAATCATACATTTATGTACAGATATCATACCCTTTTGTGTAATACTTTAACTTAAAAAAATCGATGATCTTTATATTATATTAGTCATACATTTATGTTACATTAGTCCTACCTTTATGTATAAATATCATATCTATGTTAAGGTACAACTAACATTAATAAATATATGACTAACATAACTAAAATGTATGATTAACACTACTTAAATGTATAACTAACATAATATAAAGATATGACACATGTAAGCATGTTTAGGCGAATTTGTGCATGACCTGGTGGCGCGTAGCTGTGCGTGGTGGGTTGGATCGACTCTAGTGCACGGATCCTAGATCAGTGTACCAGGTACACAAGAGTTTTTGTTTTTTTATAAAAATGAAGTATCATTTGGGATACAAGACTCTAGTTTGTAAAAGATATAGTTAAAAACCACTGCGACGCATTAATTTATAACTTAATATATGAAGTATAATATGATATTAATAAATATATCAAATATTGCTGGAATTATATGTTATTAGAGTTAATTATTTCCATATAATTTTCGGGTTTCATTAAAAAAAAACTAAAATTAATTTTATAAATGAATTTTAATAAAATAATAAATAATAAGTACATATAGTTGTCAAAGATAGTGTCATCTCATTTAATATTTAAACATAATGTAACATATATTATCCAGGACTGGATGTGACACAAGATTATACAAAATGAATAACTTTATAAAATGTATAAATAAATAAAGTATACAATAACGAAAGGTGAGTCTCATAGTTAATTTTAGATAATAAAAAAAATTAAGTAAACACATTATAATTTCAAGAAGAAGAAATTGTTATGTACAATTTTAAGTAATATAGTTGATATAAAATTTTCACGAATAAATGTATTACATGAAATTAATGTATGTATCTAGAGATTTTAATTTCCAATTATTATTTTTACTATGTAAGAAAGAAGGGATTTAGGAAAAATAATTTTCATATTAATTAAAAAAAGCAAAATTAGTGTAATCATAAATACTATAAATAGATAAATTATGGACAAATGTATGGTTATGGCTTTTTTTTCTTTTCTTTTTTTAATAGGGAAAAAATTGAACCACAAATTGACATATGTTAATATTTGTTTCTATTTTAGAATAAATTTTAATTAATATTTTAGAATAAATTTTAATCAGGTACGCACCTTTAAAATGCCACACCTTATGCCTTTTCTTGATAAAATGGGTGAAACATTGATACACACGACGAAAACCAGACAGATATCTAAAGAGAGTATGGTGCACATCCTAGAGATGCATACCTAAAAAAAAGTGTATTAATTAAAGATTCAAGATATCTATATCCGTTCTATTTTATCTTTGCATCAAAAGACAAAAAAACTTAAATTTCCTCATTTTGAAAAAAAAAAAAATTGTTAATAACAAAGTGTGTTAAATAGAGGTATTTAAGTCAACAGAAAAATAATTAATACTATTAATAAGAAATCTACACTTTAATTTGGGACATACAAAAATGAAAACAAAATCTATCTTAATGAAATGTAGAGAGTATATTAAACGTAAAAACTTATATGAGACCGTCTCACATAAAATGTTTAAGTGAGATGGAGCTAGACAGAATTTTATATAATCTTATGTGAGACCAATTTGACTGATAGATTAATGCATTAGCCACCAAATGCTAAAATATGGTATATGTATTAGTGACTAAATATTAATATTTGGTTAATAATAAATTGATTAAAAAGTAATCTCAAATAAGGTTCAAGAGTAAGTTTTAACAAAATGTGAACAAAATATAACTAAGCTCAAAATAAAAAAAAAATAAAAAAAAAGCATATGAACATAGTATATCAGAGAGAGAGAAATTTTGTAGGTTTGGAGATTGTATGGTTATTTTAGAGAATAAGTGTAATTTTAAATGTTAGTAGGTACTTGTAAGTTTCAATTTGTTTTTTCTATAATATATTGGGTTGTGAAAATAAGTAATGGCAAGTTTCTTGAATCGATCTATGATCAAAAACTAAAATTATGTATATTTTTATAAAAAGTGTTAACATTTCGATTTGACTAACCCAGAATGATTTCTTCCAGTTAGGAATTGTTGTTTGGTTTAGAATAATAAATAAGTGAATCAACAGTGTGTGATCTATTATTACAGCAAATATTTGATCATATATTATAATACTTTTTATATATTATAATGTATTGTATGTGTATATGATTCATTTAATAACATGATGTTTCTCTTGAAAGTTGGGATGAAACACCATTTGAAATTAGAGGATCTTATAATTTTCCAACAATATCACAATGAATACAACTGCCAAATTGAAATGGATTGCACTGTTCAAAAGATGGGATGAAACACCATTTGAAATTAGAAGATCTTATAATTTTCCAACGTCACAATGAATACAAATGCTAAATTGAAATGGATTGCAATGTTACGGAATCTTGTTCAATTTATTAATGGGATAAATTTCATAATAAAACTCAATTTATATATTAATTTTCAATTTTAGATCAAAATTTTGAAATTTCTCAATAAGGGGCTCAATTTAACATTTTTTTTTCAACTTAAGGCTTCAAATTAGTTTGAGTTCTCAATTAAAGACAAATTTTATTTTTATTTTTCATGTTTATTTATTTTGATTAATTTATATTTCAATATGTATTTATATTTTGGATAAATTAAAACAAGTTAGTGCGCTTGATGAACGATCTTCATTCGACCTGTCTTAATTTATATAAAAAAAAGAATGAGAAAGAAAAATATAATTAATTCAATTCATAAAATATAATTTATATTAAATTGATTTGTATTAGAATTGATTTTCTATTCTTTTGCTCATAAAATTAAGAAACTAAAGAAATCTTAATTTTATGAATTGAATTAATTATATATATATTTTTATATAAATTAAGACAAGACGATTAGATGAAGATTGTTCCGAACTTACACTAACTATTCTTAATTTATCCAATATATAAATACATCTTAAAATATAAATAAATCTATAAATATAAATAAAAAGAAAAAACAAAATGAAATTTTGTCTTGAACTGAGAACTCAATTCAATTTTGAAACCTTAAATTTTGAGAAAGAAGTGTTAAAATGAGTCTTTTATTAAGAAATTTTAAAATTTGGGTCTTGAATTGAAAACTAATATATAAATTGGAACTTGTTATTCACATGTTTATTGATAATATTAATGATATTAAAAACTAGCATGATTCCATATTTGAAGACAACACAAGTGATCATTTTCTATGGTTGATAATGATTGAATAGTGGTCATTGTCACATATACAACAAAACCCATGTGTTGAAGTTAACCTTGAAGCCTTGGAGCCATGAACAACAATAAACCAATCCAAATAAATAGGAGATTGGTCCTCAATGATAGTGTTGTCATGTGCATATAAAGAACATATATGGTTAGGAAGGAAAGGGTGATGGTAGGCCTATGTTATACAATTGGTTTTTTGGAGTCATGCACAACTTGAACATAATAATTTTTTAATATTTTTTGATATATTTAATTTTTTACTTTAAAACATAAAACTTATGATCAAATTCTATGAAATGTACTGATAATATAAAATACATGATATTACAAAGTTTGATATAGTCGTAGCTCGTATTACACGATTTAGGTTTTAGATGCATAACACTCTTTTTTCTAATTTTAGAAAACTTTGCGATGATGTTCCACATTCATTTATATCCCTATTTATAGTATAAGATTAGTGACATGTGACCATCATTTAATTACAACCCAACTTGCTAATAGCGTATAGAATATTTGTCATTACATCGTATACGTAGGTAATATAGTATTAAATGATTGCATCATTTATTAACAATTTGAAGGAAGAATCTAATGATTGAAACAAAATAAGGAAATGATTTAGGCACTGTTTGGGGATTAATTCTATCATACTCTTATAAGTGATATTTTACACATTTTGTAGTGTTAGAATCAAGATGGAAATATCGCAAAATATCATGGATATATCGTAAATTTAAATATAGATATGGATATTGGGGGTAATGTATTCTTTTGTGAGTATCGTGAATATATAATATGGAAAATATTGATATAATATCACTATTGATTCAGTTGTAGTACACAATTGGATGAAATTGGGAAATATTGCGAATAAATCGCACAATATGACATTTATACAAAAATAGTGAATTTTTTTTTTTAAATTATAATTTTACATATCTAAATATTTTTTTAATTATTTTTTGTTTGTAGTGAATGTCTTTGGTTTAAAAGTTGCAACCTGCAGAAGTGTGTTTTTCATATATTCTTAATTTGAATTATTTTGTATATCTATGTGTTTGCTTTAAACATAACATTTTATTGTGATTTTAAATAATATATTATAATAATCTCCACCATTTCATGTTAAATTTCCAAAATTTTAATACTAATATGTCATATCGATATATTCGTAAAATTAAGACTACAATATTATTTATTTCCATGCTTATTTAGAATATTATCCACGTAGGCATGATGGACAATTCCCTGTTTGGACAACATTTGCTTAGGTGGCATGCATTTAAATTGGGGGCTGTTTAGTAATATTCGAACAAAGTGAGTCACCATCACTTTAAATTTGTGATCCACGTGTGCTTAAAAGTGCCCCGACTACCCAATCACTATGCTACACGTGGTCCCAGTCTTTCTTCTCCTTTTAAATTTAATTTAATTTCTTCTTCTTGATTGTTGCACTTTCTTCATATTGCTATTGTCCTCACTTGCAAATGGTGTTCTATTGCCCTTTCTATTTCTATTTATATTTTTTTCTCAAACCACGCATATATTAATGATTTATTTACACATAATGTGTATTGTTAATTAAGAATATGAAATGCAACACTATTTATAATAAAACATCTCATGTAATTAATTATGCAATGTAAGCCAGTATTCATTTGGAAAAATGTATTTGGGTTTCCTAGCAAGCTTTTTTTTTTTTTTTTTTTTGAGTTAGGTCTCTATGTAGGAATCATCTCCATTCAATTGCAATAAATAGGGAATCAAATCATATATGGTAATCAAATCAATATAGATATAATTATTGATATGTTACACATGTACATCTATTTATGAGTGAATTGACATTGGTAATTGTTTAATCATATCAATTAAAGATTTTCAAATCACACACAATTTTGATATTTTTAAACAAAGGACACCACACCAGTTTAGGTGCATTTAAATTAAAACAAAAAAATGAGGTGGGAAATCTATATTTCAAAATGTATTAACTTTTTTAATTTGTATGCAATTAAATGTGTTGTGCACTTTTTATTGAAACAAAAATATTCATAGAAAATGCTCACATGTCCACCATTAATGTGTAAAGATCTCATTTTCTTAAATCATTTCATGTGGAATTAATAATCGAAATATGCAATTTATTGTTGTCTCTATACTTTATTTGTACATATTGGGTCTATATTTTCATTTGTATTAAATTTGAATTTTTGTACGTTTAATTACAAAAATTGAGTGAATATATTTTCAATTTTGTATTAAAATTCGATCATCAAATAAAACATATTGGACATTAATCATATTGAGATCTAGTTTTAATGCAAATGACAAATGAATGGACTCAAATTTTATACACAAAAGTGTATGTACAATATGGCCTAATTTCAGAGCAAACAAAAGTAAGAAAAGGTGGTTGAACTGGATTCCAAAGAGAGAGAAAGAGATGTGGTAATACCATTTTTCTCATCAGTAATATGTTTGAATTTAAAACATAAATTTTGAATGAGTGAGACTATAACACCGTTTTACGAAGTTAATTTGGTACAAATCACCAAATTAACATATTCATAATCCACATAAACTTAAAAAAATATTTTTAATTTGTGAATTTTTTAAATTTTAGATATGGCCACATGTTGAGGGAAAAAAGAGAACCAAATAGCGAGCTTTTTAAATATGGGATTGAGTTGAGAGCAAATCTTTTCAATAAAAAATAAAATAAAATAAAAAGATGTGGACAAAATCAAACGTGATGTTTGACCACTGATCAATAATGTGAATGTAGTCCGATAATTGAGGGTTTTTGATTTGTCATTGGTTTGTTAACAAAAATCCAAAACACTTGAAACCAGCATATCATCTGTTGCCACAAATAACATGTGCAGGACCAGATTAGGACACATTTCAATCCATATGTTTTCCTACGTTAATATTTCATCTTATATTTTATTATTTATTTTTAAAATTCAAGTCAAAATAAGATCCAAAACTTTCTATAAAATCTAAATTATCTAATACACTAAAATAGACATATAGTATCATCAATTTTCAATATTTCTTTCTTTGATCTCAATTAAGTATTATCCTAGCTTTAAAATAAGTTTTTGTCATAAATGAAAAAAATATAAAAATTAGACAATTGTACCCTTAATTAGTCAAGGAGTTTAAGATTTAAATTTGGAATTTTTTTTTAATTGATTCCATAAAAATGATCAAATCAAATCTCTAAAGTTTAGCTAATAAATATTAATAGGTTGAGAATAAGTTGTATAAAAGTTTAAAACGTCACTTAATTGGAATCTGATGGAGCATTTTTTCAATCAAATAAAAAAATCCTTTAAATTTCAATTAAGTTTTGGTTTAGAGGTCAAATTTTGTTTCAGTTACATGTAGTTTTAGAGGTCAATTGTTATTTTCAATAAAATGTTGTTTTAGACTTTTATGCAACTTTATTCGCAAATTATCCCTATTAATATTCATTAGCTAAACTTAGGAGTTTGATATGATCCCTTTAATGGAATTAATTTGATTATCTTTTCAATTTTGAATTCTAAATTCTTTGATTAGTTAAAAATTCGGGTTAGGTGGGAGCTATTTGTTCCTAACGACCCTAAACGCCAAATAAATTTTTTTCATTATTTAACTCCTTAGCAAAACATTATTGTTTTTATTGTATTATAAGGTTCTATCAAATTATTATTATTTTGATATAGATGGAAAATCAACAAATTAAAAAATACAAAGAAAAAATATTTTTATAATCATTAAATTAATCATATATAAATGTACTTCAAATGAGATATTAAGTTTTTATTTGTATAATTGATGTCTAACGAATTTTAACATACTGATTAAGAGTAAATTCATTAATTAATGATAAAAACTTAAAAACATACTTAATTGGAATGAGATAGAACTAATTTATACTCTCGTGTAAGTCGTGTAAGTCTATTCAACATTTATTAATGTTCAATCCAATGGAACATATATAACTAACCCAATCAGCAATAAATGAGGATGGACAATTGGACATTCTAAATTGGGGGTCAAATCATATATTTTACATTTCTTGTTCTAAATTATTAAAATAAAATAAAATAATAGAGTCGATGATAGCATGTTGGTATATTCTACAACGAAAATAATAGACCGATTTGTCTCTTCCCAATCATAATTGCAAATCTCCACACTTTTGCCGCAAACAAAGTAAATTGGCTTATGTTCTTTTCGCCTCTTTTATTACACGACACTATCTTACAACCAATACAATCACAAACCACACTTTTTTTTTTTTTTAATAAAATCTCCTTTGAAGGGTTTGAATTGTTGATCGGTTTCATAAAAGAGATATCATAAAATGGGCTCTTATATCATAATTTTTTTTTCTTCATATTTCGCGTTTCCTACCATTTTTTGTGAAGAGATAAAAATAATCTCCATTATAGTATGATGTACATTGACCATGTTGATCTAAAATACCATCTAAAAAAACGGATTCTTTTTACCTTTTATCGAAATTGTACTTGTGGCAAAATCAATCAATTACTTGAAAAGTGGAAAATAATCACTATCTTATGTTTTGTGGTACAAAGAAGTTATTATTTACTATTTAGGGTTACTATCCCAAAAGACATATCCATTCCAATTATGCACAAGTAAAATATTGAATATCAATTAGAAAAATGGAAGGAATGCAAATTTAGTATGTGCAAGAAAACAGAGGAGCGAAAACAGAGTAAAAACAGGGGTTTTGTATGCAAAGATACGCTTAATTACATATATATTTCTTGATTTCACACAAAATTGTGTAAGAATGAGGAGAAACCAGCTGAGCTTCATTTCTAGCTACATTCAAAAGCTACAAGCAAAGTCCCCTAAAGCCTCCCACACAACTATATATCATATCAAACTACTAATCCAAAAAAAAACAAAAAACAAAAAACCAAAAATTTTCTAGTAATCCATCTTCATCAACAAGAGCAGAAGAACTCCGGGGATGCAATCGAAATCAAATCACCCCTCAGGTAATTCTCCGCCACGGAAATCGCGACTAGGCCTGGTTTTGCAACTCATTAGCACCGATGAATGTGCCATGAAAGCCATATGGAACTCTTGATGGGAGCTGCACTGAGGCCTCAAGTTCCATGCTCACAGCATTCACAATGTGCAGCTCCGATTCACCGCCCATTTCGTCGTGCGAAAAGGCAAGGATATATCCGTCATCTTCTTCGTCACAATCGGGATCTCTAGGCAGAAACAGAGGCTCTCCACCGTACTTGTTATCTCCGTACACGAACTTCTTGACTTGGCCTGTAAATAGGTCGACTTTCGCGAATCCGGACACCTTAGGCCATGGCTCCGCAATGGCGAGATAGGCGAACTGGGTTTTCCGTCCGAGCTTGTTTCGGTTCACCATACCGGCTTCTAAGTTGACCTGCTCGTCTCCGGAGATGATCGGTCGTCTGCTCGATTTTCCGGTGGCTAAATTGAGGCGGATTTCGGATAAGACACTCGTCAATTGCTCGTCGCATTCGTTGAAAATGGAGTCCGCAGGGGTCATACAGGACCCGATCACGACGAGCTCGTCGCAATCGGGTTCCTCCCATGCATTCCAGAGATGGAAGCAGAAGCAATCGGGGACTTCGATCCACTGCATTCCGGAAGCGTCGATCGCATACTTATCCAGAACTCCGAATCGCGACACTTTGTTCTTGTCGTAGACGACCGGAGAGCCGCCGCGGATCATCTCCGACATCTTGAAGACGACCTGCTGGTCCGGCACGATGACGAAGTTTTCTGTCATGGCGAAGTCATGCATCATTGTCGGCTCGGAGACTGGGATCCCAATGTCCTCCGATTTCTCACCGGTTTTCGAGAACCGGAAGTATTTGAGGTAGGGCTTCTGAACGACGTCGTAGCTGAGGGCGAAAAGCTCGCCGGAGACGGGGTCGAGCTTGGGGTGGGCGATCATAGTGGATTTGAGCTGGCCGTTGAAGCTGTATCGCTCCACCGTTTGTAAATCGCCGTTGGGTGTGACGCGGACGTGGTAGGGCAGGTCGTCTTCCGACATGGCGAGGAGGCGGTCGTTGAAGAAGACGAGGCCGGCGTTGGCGACGCCGGCGCCGTCGCGGTGGTCGATTAGGTTGAAAAGGCCACGTGCGTAAAATAGGAGCAATCGGGCTATGCCGGAGTGGCCGTGGAGCTCGCCGATGGCTTTGGGGAAAATGGCCCGGCCCAGGGCCCGTTCCTGGACCAGTCTCTGCGTTTCAGTGAAGCGGCAGGCGTAGCTGACGGCGCCGTTGGAGAAGTTGACGGCGTGAATCATGCCGTCGCCGTCGAAGAAGTGGTGGCCCGCCTGGGGCTGGAAGAGGGGGTTGGCGCCGTTTCTGACGTAGACGCCGTTGAGGGATTCCGGTATGTGGCCGACGACGGGGAGATTGTGCGTCACGGGGTTTTCCGGCACCGGAGAGAAGTTTCCGGCGATCTGGACATGGGGGTCGGTGGTTCTGGGGAGAGGGTGTTGGAGCTCGAGGGATGTTAGTGCGCTTTCAATTGAGTCTAAAGCCATTGAAACTGCTTTTTGGATGAAGTTCCATTGGGGTTGTGGTTTGGGGGTGGGAGAACTCGCCGGAGAAGGTGGCTGATACGGCGGCGTTTTGGCCGGGAAGTTGAGTGTGGGTGTTTGGAGAGAGCATTTAATGGTGGAATGGTTATTATTGGTTCTAAATGACAATGATGAGTTTGTGCAAGGAATGGTATCGGGTAATTTGGGGTTAATCCAACGGCTTGTGCAAGTAGATGATCTTGCCATGGCTACCTATTTTGAGAGAGAGAGAGAGAGAGAGAGAGAGAGTGGGAGTGTGGGGAGAGATTGAGGAGAGAGAGGGTGATGAGAGAGAAGGGAAGAGTGATGAGTGTTTAGTATATATAGAGAAGAAAGAGGGGAAGAAGGTCCACGTGTTGGATATATGGAAGGAAATGAATGATAATAAACCGTGGGGGTGGTGGGAGCAGGTCATACCTTCTTCTAACTTCGACTACACATACACCCAATTTATTCTTAAACAATTCGCTTCTTCATTGACAGAATGTGCGTGTAAACTTGTATTATGCAACTAAATTTATTTGAATTGATTTTTTTTAACAATTTTGATTGTAACATCCCTCCACAAAACCTGCATTGCATATTTTATAAAATTTCTTCTATCATTCAAGTATAAATGATTTAAGTTTGAGTTCTTATATTACTTAAAGTTATGATTTACGAATTACGTTGTGGTTGATGATTTTAAAGATTTTATAACATATTTCTTTAGAGATTTTAAGGGTTTTGTAGGATTACTCACGGAGAAAATCGAGCTCGATCCCAACTCACTCGACAAGCATGAATGAAAATAAAAGATAAGATAATAGATAAGTTTAAATGAATTAAGATTATATTAGGTTAAGACACTTAACTTACTCGTTTGTGCCTATGAATGTTTTATTTAATGTAATTTTACGTATGATCTACTTATGTGATTTTATGTGATAAATCATTTTATTTGAATACACATGCATACATCATAATGTGTATCAATATATATCTTTTAAAATAAAATCTTAAAACATAGTATGCAATTTTGAACATACATGCATGAAATGGAAATTGTATCTTCTTTTATGATGAATGTTATTTAGTAAAATGAATTATGCATGTAGTATTAATTTTAGTCTCTTTTGTAATCATAAACATATATATTTATATACATATATTTGATTAAAGAAAGAGATCAAGCAAAATAATAATAATAATAATAATAATAATAATAATAATAATAATAATAATAATAATAATAAAGAAAGAAAAATAAAAAAGGGTAGAAAAACAAGTTGAGTATATATGTATAAATATCACATCTTGATGACTAAGGTATGACATAACACATCCTACTTCATTTTTTACACCTCCTACTCAATTCATGCCGGCTATTGATGCATCAAGTTATAAAAAAAAGAAGGGAAATATTTAGCAAACTTAGAAGAAAAGAATGACAACAAAAGAAATCACATTTTTTCTCCCTTGCAACCTTGAAGGTATTTTAACTTAAACCTTCTAATTTCTTCTTTAAATCTTGATGTTTTTTAACTTGTAGCATATATTAGAATATCAAAATATGTTCTTTATAATTTGGTTGAGATTTTTCATATAAGTTTTAATTGAATGAAAAGAAAGAGTTTGTTGCTATGCTAGGTTAAAGTTTCATGATCTGCTTCTCTATTCTATAACTTTCTGAAACATTTAGAAATTGAATTAGGCTAAATCCTTTTAAAATATTGTAATATACAAAGTGAAGAACATTTCTGTTAAATTTCATAATATTTAGACATGAATTCAATTTACTATAATTTTTCAAACATAGTTCTGTCCTATGACAGATTTACCCTGTTTTTAGGTCTGATTAAAATCCTTCTTTAAACTTTTATACTTCGATTTAAAAATTAATCTTATACTATGTTTTATTTCAGGTTATTATAGAGACTTAAAAATTTACCATCTAATTTTTGGAACCTTGTACGATTTATGATGATTTTTACAAGAAAGCTTGTTTTCAGCATACATTATGTCCTGTTTTCTACCAACTTAGAAGATTCATAACTAATTATTTGAATCTTATTTTAAGTTGATATTTTTTATATGATATACTTTAATATGTTTTCTGACTTCCGTAAAAATATGAAAATATTTCATTAATTCTATAAGGTTTGGTAGGGTTTGCAATATACACTGATTTTGAGCTGAAATTCAAGTGAAAGTCTTGTTTAGAATTCTATTTTTATTTATTTATATACACTATGAAAAATTGTGAATTTTTAAAATATGATAATTGACACTAATATGTGATCATGTAAATATTTTTGTGATTTTAGGAATTACCTATGAGTTATTAAAATTGTTGCGAGTTTATGTGTCATTTTATCCTTAAAAGTTTGCTAGTTTAAGTGCTTCACAATTATATAATAAGTATGATGATGTATTTTATATTCTAAATCTCACTTAAATGATTTATGTATGATATGATCATGTTTAGAATTTAATATAAGGATCAAGCATGTATTGAATGAAGTATGACGAATAATATTATGGAGTAATGAGTATAAAATCTTATTAATATATGTCTTTAAAGTGATTTATTTGAGTAAGGTTATTAAATGGCTATGCTTAGGTTAAGATAACCTAAATATAAGATACACACGAGTATGTTATATGACATAATAGACTAAATAGTTAAATGTGTCGAGCGCAGTTTGAGACAATCGATGAATCCAAAAGCAATCCTCGCACAATCAGCTTGCAAGTGGGTAACTTCTACTCTCTATTATGTGTTGATAATTAAATTAATAAATTATGTATGAAATCTACGGTCGAGCCCCGTAGTTATAACTGGTAGGTAGCTTCTCTACCGGGCGACGATCATAAGGACGAGAGTGTCTGGTCTATGAAAGCAATGTTTAGCGGGCGAGCGACTCCCACATTCCTTTATGTTATAGTATGGTCCAGGGTGATCAGCGTACCCGAAGGACATGTAGTACTTGCTTAATAGTTTAATTGTTTCAATGTATTAGACAGTAAATTTATTCCACTGGGATCCCTCTCCGAAGGTGTCTCATGATATTTTTTTTTATATTTTTCAGGTTCGGCAGACGATGATGTGGACGTGTAGCAAGTTGGGTTGACTTCTCACTGTCCCTTTAAAATTGGTGTACTAGAATAATGTTTCTTTTTGAAAACAATATGTTGTTTAAATATGTATAATATGATAAATAATGGACCTAGACTTATATCCTGTCATATATATATATATATATATATATATATATATATATGTTTTGTTGTATTAATTCATATAGGTTTTTGGTTCGAACATTTTACCTAGAAATGTGGGTGAGACACGACTAGACTTAGTTTATAGTTGGATATATATATATATATATCTCTCTCTCTCGTGTCTTCATTTTAAGTCTTCCGTTGTATATTAGAAGGTAATTATAATTTCTTTAGTTCCTAAATAAATAAAGGGTGACGACCTATTTCCAATTAAAAGGGGAACATGGCATCATATTGATGGCTTTTAAATGCACTCTAATTCATTCCATTCAAATCTTGTATTTTTTGAATCATTCAATTCAAACTCAACATAAGCTTAATCGATTCAAAAATAATACTTACATATTTATTTTTTAAAGTTAGTGATATTTTAACTTATAATAGATTATAATTATTGGAGGATGAAGTTAATGATGATACCTCATATATGAATATTTTATAAGAAATGGCTAAATACTTTTTTTTCATCCGAATTATATGTAATTTGACATATAAATTTGCCATATGAATTTTAAATTTAATATATTTTATGATATCAGAATATCCTAGTTATTGATTACGAATACGTGTACATCTATAATTTTTCCAATACTGTAAAATACATCAAATTTAAAATTTATATATCAAAACAAAATCTTTCAAAATTTATACAAAAATATTTTAAATTACATATAATTCGAGTGAGAAAATATTTTTTACTCTATAAGAAACGATGAATCTAAAGCATCAACAAAATTTCATAAATTCTTCTTATTTGTGAAGTTAACTTAAACTTCTACATGCGAAAAGGAAAAAAAGAGAGAAGATTTATTGAAATTTATATTTCAAGCAAATACAATTTACTTAGAAATACTCTTTCCATCGAACAAAAACATTCACATTTCATATTTTACACAGATTTAGAAAATATAATTTATTTACTTGAAAAAACAAATTTAATACAAAAACTTCACTGTATACCCTTAGGGATGTACATTAATATCTAAACAAAAAATTACCAACATTTTTATATCTTTACACAAGTTTTAAATATTATTAAGGATATTTTTGAAAAAAAAATTATATTTTTAAAAATAAAAAAAGTGATTATAATTTGTGAAAAAAAAAAAGGAATTTTGAACTATCTTAATGGATGTCATTGTATATAAATGACATTTGTATTCTTACTGAATTATTAATTTATGTTACAAAAATGAGACCATGGAGTCATATACATATAAAATTTTACAAAATATCTGGTTTTTTTTAGTGGAGAGAAGATACTTATTATAATGAATTAATGTGTGAATTTCTGGATCTATAGAGTTGTGCTTGCAGGATCGAAATTAATAATTTAATTTCAGGTTCGTGTAGATGGTTGGGGACAAGAGATGGGGCGTTCCAGAAAAAGGACATGTACAATCCTCTCTCTCTCTCTGTTACCTTACCAGGGGCGAGTGAGAGGGGGGCTTTAGGCCCCCAAAAATTTTAAAAAACTAATTATTTATATATATTTTTAGGAATTTTTTTTGATTTTTATTGTTAAAATACAGATTTTATAGTAATCTAGCCCTCCAAAATCACTCAGCCCCCTTAATATTTTTAATCTAGCTCCGCTCCTGTATCTTACTGAATGAGGTGGAGACTGACTTCAATTTGGTCGAAGTTGTGGTGGAAGAAAATCCCTGTCTAAAGTATCATCATTCTCATGAAAGTCACTTTAAGGTAGAATACCAACTAAGGATAATGGTGTGAAAAGAGGAATGCCAAAGGGTAAAGAATTGTTGGAATGTTTAGTGTGCAATCATCATATGGAAACAGTACAACACATCTTCATTTCAAGTTCAGCTACACTTTTTATGTAATCAAATTTTTGTAGGTGGATGGGGATCTCTCTGCTGTATACTACGTCTATTAAGGAATATTTTGTCGAGTTCATTAGTTTTGATCATGGTTCAGTTGCAAAAAAAATCCCTGAATTAATTTGGCAATGTGCTTTGTGGAGAATTCGAAATGTTAGGAATGACTGTATCTTCAAGTAAGTAGTATTAAAATCAGGCTTTGGATTAGTGTTTGCTAGTCGGGATTTGGGATTTGGATTCATTCAAATCCCCATTTGTTTTGAAGTTAGAAGATAATTATATAATATATCAAAATCCTATTTTATTTAAATAAAAACGCAATCATTAACACTATATTATAACCCATTAATACACAAATTTCAATACACAACACACCTAAATTTCTACTATTACAATCATCTAATCATTACCATTACATCAACTAACAATATAATATTACATAATAATACATTTTCCAACATTAATTTGACATTTACAATACTAATTCATTTCAACTAACTTCTTATCAGTTATATATATATATAGAGTGTTGATCAGGCACGCACCTAAAGAATGCGCACCGTGCGCACTTCTTTAAGATTTCTTTTTTTTTTTCAATTTTTAATATATCATATTATTTCTTTTCTCACGCTACCCCTCCACATACGATATCTTTAAGATTTTTTTTTTAAATTTTTTTAATATATTATATTATTTCTTTTTTCACGCTACCCCTCCACATACAATATCTTTAAGATTTTTTTTTTCTAATTTTTCATATCTCATATTATTTCTTTTCTCACGCTACCCCTCCACATACGATATTCTCATCTCACACATAGACATAACACATAATCAACATATACAATTTGCATCCCACGTATCAACATAAATCTTCTTCTCAATTCTCATAATCAATGTAATTTTTAATATTTTATATTATTATACACATAATTTTTTCTCACTCTACCACTTTATATACGGAAGACATAACCCTCATCAACATCTTCATATACTTTCTTATCAGTTCTCATCTCAAACATAAACCTAACCCTCATCAACATAAACCTTCTTAACAATTCACATCAATTTTGAAGGTGAGACTTTCTCTCTCGTTGCCTCTGAGAACTTTTGTCAATATATTTTTCTAAATTTCATTATATTTTTTTTTATGTTTTCAATTAATTTGGGTGAGATATTATTATCATTTTTTTATGTTTTCTATTGATTTGGGTGAGATATTAGTTGAAATTCTAAGATTTTCAACGTTAACTAAATTTTGTGTAGATGGAAGAAGATTGTCCAAATAATCTGTTTATCCCGCAAGTTTCAGAAGAAAATAAACCTAAAATCGGGCAGGAATTTCTCACAATTGAAGAAGCATTTGAATTTTATAATGCTTATGCAAAGGAGGCAAGATTTAGTACAAGGTTCCACAATAGTAAAAGGAACAAGGAGACAAGTGAAATAATATGGAAATAATTTGTATGTTATAAGGAGGGTCAAAAAAATGAATCAAATAAGCAAAAGGGTGAAAGGAATCGGGGAATAGTTCGAGTTGGATGCAAAGCCAAGTTAGCAATTGTAAAGAGAGAAACCGGACCAAATTGGGTCGTGAGTATATTTATTGAGAATCACAATCATGAACTTACAACTCCAAGAAAAGTACATATGTTGAGGTCACATCGTCATGTGTCAATGGCAAAAAAAGTGTTGACCGAACAATTATATAAAGCAAATGTACCAACATGTCAACAATTGAGATTAATGGAAATCGAATCTGGTGGCCCAGAACATGTTGGATGTACTGAACGAGACATTAGAAATTACAAAAGAGATTTGCAGGAGGAACAAAAAGGAATGGACGCAGAAACATTAATTGAGTATTTCTGGTTAGAGAAAGAGAAAAATCCTTCATTTTTCTTCGACTTTGAACTAGACATGGAGAACAAACTTATAAAATGTTTTTGGGCCGATGCTGTAGCAAGAAGGTCTTACAATTACTTTGGTGATGTTATAGTATTTGATACAACATATAACACAAATAAGTATAGCATGATTTTTGCTCCAATAACTGGGATCAACCACCATGGACAAACAATCATACTTGGATGTGGATTTTTAAGTGACGAGAAAGCAGATTCATTTATTTGGTTATTTAATAAGTGGCTTGAGGCTATGCCAGGTAGTCATCCTTCTGTTATTGTTACAGACCAAGATCCTGCAATGACCAAAGCTATTGCACAAGTGTTTCCAGCCACCCTGCATCGGTATTGTATTTGGCATATTCTTAATAAATTCTCTGAAAAGATTAATGTGATAACAAATCGAGATGATTATTATCGTTTGAAGGATGTAGTTATCAACTCCGAATCTACTAGAGAATTTGAAGAACAATGGATGGAGATCATGACATATTCCACGCTGAAAAACAATGAATGGCTCAACCACATGTATGAGTTGCGCGGTAAATGGGTTCCTGCTTATGTTAAGCATGTATTTAGTGCTGGAGTTTCTAGTAGTCAAAGAGCTGAGAGTTGTCATTCTTTTTTCAAAAGATATATTTCAGCCAAAAATTCATTGATGGATTTTATCACACGATTTAATAGAGCTCTTAGACATCAACGACATAAAGAATTAGAAGCTGATCATGCTGATATTAACGAGCAACCAACACTGAAGACACTTTGGCCAATGGAAGCACAAATGACAATGATATACACAAGGAAAAGTTTTAACTTTTTCCAAGAAGAAATGTGTCAAAGTCATGCTTATTTTGTGAATTTGAAATGTGATGATGAGTTGCAAACAATCTATACCATATTAAGAGCTGAAACAAGTTCAACATCAAGACAACGGGAGCTTACATACACCAAGAGTTCAAATGCATTAACATGTAGTTGTCTACAATTTGAGTTCAAAGGAATTGTTTGTAGACACATTTTGGCATATTTTCGTGTGAAACAGATCTTTGAACTTCCATCTACATATATTCTACCAAGATTGACAGTAAGTGCAAAGAGTGGAAGAGTGAATGATAATCATGGTGCTGACATTTGTGATGTTCATAATAAATCTCTTCTGACAAGACATTCAAAATTATCACAAATGGCTTCTATTGTAGTAGATGGTGCATGTCTCACTGAAGATGGTTCTAACTTGCTAATGCAACAATTAGAACATGTGTACAATGATATAAAGAAAATGAATATTGGTGAAAGAGCGCAACGATCTTCTATACGAGAAAAGAATATGCCTGAGATTAATGACTCTTCACAAGTGAGAGCAAAAGGATGTCGTAAAAGGTATAAATTATCTAAGGAAAAAACAATTTCAAAAGCAAGAGTTTGTCATGGTTGTGGGATTAGTGGACATGACAGGAGAAATTGTACCACATCCTTGGAATGGTATAATATTTTCTTATGTTTTTTGAAAGTTTTTACATTTAAAAAAATTATGGTACTGATTTGTTTTAATTTTTTCTCACATGTGTAGATCCATTATATTTGACGACGCAAAAGACAAGTAATGAAAGAGACTTGGGATTTTGGGAATTGATTGAAGACTTCTTGATAATTGATGATTGAGTTGGAGGATATGATTCCTTGATTTTAAGGATTTGTTGAGTTTGAGGATTTGATTTGTCGATTTTAAGGATTTGTTGAGAATTTATTCTCTTTATTACTTAATTCATATTTCAATTTTTATTATTCATTTTGAGGATTTATTGAACGTTGATTATGATTTTTCTTGAGAATTGACTAATTGAATATCTTTCGTTCTTTTCTTTAATTGTGGGCTATTTATTAACCAATTCATATTTTGTAATTTTTAACAAATGACTTTTGATGATAACCAAATATTTTCATGGTGTAGCATCTGTGAGATGAGAAGATGATTTCTGTTGATATGTAGGATGCAAATTGTATATGTTCATGGTGTACTGTGAGATGGATGCAAATTGTATAGGTTGATTATGTGTTATGTTTATGTGTGAGATGAGAATATCGTATGTGGAGGGATAGCGTGAGAAAATAAATAATATGAGATATGAAAAATTAGAGAAAAAAAAAAAGAAATCTTAAAGATATCGTATGTGGAGGGTAGCGTGAGAAAAGAAATAATATGATATATTAAAAATTAAAAAAAAAAAAGAAATCTTAAAGAAGTGCGCACGGTGCGCATTCTTTAGGTGCGTGCCTGATCAACACTCTATATATATATATATATATATATATATATATATATATATAAAATTGTGGTATCATTCTTGATTGAGTGGGTCGAACCTTGTAGTGTAATGATTAATTCCTGATCACGTGATTAATTAACGTTACAAAATAATTCGAAATTTGGTTCACATGCATAATTGATTATGCATTGCATGATCCACGATAATTAGTATGGACAAATTAAAACTTAACAAATGTGAAAGCGACAGATTATAATGAATTTACTAACTCAGGGATTCGTGGGAAAATAAGACCGTGTTACAGACTTACAGTGTCAGACACAATTTCATTCTTTTCATTTTTATTTAACTTTTTTAAACTTTGCTTCTTAAAAGGATTCAATTTCACACTATGCCACTTAATGAAAATCATTGGCAGAAACTTCGTAGAAATTCTGTCCAATGTAGAATACAAGCGATTTCTAATAGTCATTTTCCTTTTTTCTTTTTCTTTTTCTTTTTCTTTTTGACTATATATATGTGTAGATAGTGAAATTTTATTGCCTAATCAAAATGTGTCGTGTATAAAATCATATATTAAATATCAAATTTGATTAATTTTAAATTACATTAAATACAATTCCAAAATTTTAAAAATCAATGTAATTGGTATACATACAAATAATTTGTTGGTAAATCAAAAGAAACCATGTGTCAAATTCACACATATATTATAAATCAAATGAAATATACAATTCATTTGATAATTATTATAAAGAAGTGCATTGATATCAGTTTTTGGTATACTAATCAAATCACTTCTTTCTAATCATAGACCTATCATAATTATCCACCCAAAATCATAAATAGGAGTGTTATGTTTATCATTATACACAACAACACAAAAGGAAGGAATGAAGAAATCAAAGAGGTTGAAGATAGTCAAATATGTTATTTAGAAAAATATTGGTGTTTTTGTTTCTTTCAATTAATAGATCAAGAAATAGTGTTTTGATTCTAAATAAGGCTTTTTAAGTCCTTTTAAACAACATCATATAAATTTTTATATATTTGTACGTGGGAAGAGCTTGAAGAATATATTTAATTCAATGTATTAATGGTGTTTTTTGTCTTTTCTTGGTAAGGATTTAAATCTTTGAATCAACATTATAAAATTTATATTTGTAAGTGAGATATATAAATTTATAGTTGTATGTGGATAAGGCCTTGAATAAACGTTGAATTACAAAATTAGTGTTATTGAAATACAAAATTGGTTGTAGAGTAGATTAAAGGATCATATAGATTGTAACTCAAAAGTTTCATTTTATTTAGAGAAATATAATTTGTGCATATTTTTTGTGTTTATTTAATACACAATTCGCTGTTACAACATGTTACTCCTAAAATATATGACTCATAATTCCTACACATTTTAGTAAAATAGACCATCACAAATTTCAAGTAAATTCAAAAAACATATTAAATGTAGTTGGAAATTGGAATGATAAGTTTTTTTCTCTATTCAATTCCTACTTTACCTTACGTTTGAGCGGCCAAAATTTTGAAAATACTACTATTCGAACTAGTCAAATTGGAGATGAACTTTATTAATAAAAATGTGTATTAATTTATTCAAATGCCAATAAATAATAATCTCAATAAAAAAAGGGAGTTAAGATCAAGAAATATTGAAAACAAATCTATTAATTTAGTAGACAAATGAAGTATTATTTAGGAAGAACAACTTAAAAAAAAAGTTTGAATTGATAATGAGTGGAATCATGTATCACATAATAATAAAGTGTAATTAAAATATTCAAGTAATTAAATATAAACTATACAAAAATTAGATTCGTGACACGATTTCATAAGAATTTTTCTTTAAATTATTACTCTTAAATTTAGGGGGCGCGTGGTACTATCACCCTCCTTGGACTTCAATTTTTTTTTTTTTATATATACGACTTTTTTGATATCTTTCATTTTTATTATTAATCTATAAGAATCTGCCTCCTTACATCGTAAAATTTTGTCTATTATATAAATTTTAACTTTTGACCTACTTTATGTTTTGATTTGAATTTTTTTTATCGTTCTTCAAACAAAATCCTAGGTTGGTTTCTAGATATAGTATCATCATATGGACACATAAAAAACATATTTTATTTAAATAAAAATAAATAAAATCAAAGGCCGTGTTCAACCCTCTCATAAAACCAGGGAAAGCCACCGCCAAATTAGGCATCATTTTTATTTATAACAGTTTAATAACACGTGGCGGTTCATTTAAGGTTGAAACCCTAAATGAAAGTCACATCAAACGGCAAACATGCTTGTCCCCCTCACTACCACCATCTTCCAAAATATATATGTCCATTTTTTGCTTTTTTCTTTTTTGTTCTTTTTAAGAATAACAAAATTAAAGTTGGCTAATTTTATAAATATGAATGCATTTTTTTTTATTCCCAAAAGAAGAATAAATAATAATGGAGAACTACAAGCATTCAGATTCAGAAAGTAGGTAAGATATAAAAACATGGGTTTATTTCAATTTTTCAAAATAACGTTTTTAGTTTTACATTCTAATTTTGTTCCGATCACAACCAGCTGTATTACATGTTTTGTTTATTTTTACGACCTCCAACAACATTTTTCTTAAGAAAGGGCTCTCGTGATTTTCTCGTGTCAATTGAGGATTATTTACGTCATTTGGTAGTCTAAAACATGAGTAATTTCGATTCTTCAACTATTTTCAACAACAAATAAATCCTATTTTTGTTTGAACCATCAACACCATTCTCCATTTACTCAAACAATTTGCAGAAGAAATGAGAAAATAATTAGGGTTAAATTTGATTTTGGAGGAGGAATTAGTTAATGACCTAGAAAATGACTAAAATAACCCTCAATTGACATGCGGGAATCACGTGGATCCTTTCTCGCTAGAAAATGTTGTCAGAAGTTGCTAAAGTAAACAAAACATATAATATAAATTGTAATCGAAAAAAAATTAGGATGAAAAAAACAAAAAAAGCGCACATAATATAGGTTGAAAAAGAAATTAACGCTAAAAAGGTGTGCAAATAGTCGGATATAACAAGACAATAGGTAGAATATGCATTTGCGTTACATATAAAAAATATATAAAGGAAATTAAAAGACAAATTATAGCTAAGTATGAGTAAAAGACTAGTCATTAGCATTTTTTTATTACTTATATAATTTACAGTGACATATTGATTTTAATCCAAAGTATCTATCCCCATAAAATAAACCAATTTTAACTGCTAATATTTTAGTGTACATGCTAAGAATGCCACTCATTTTTCAAAAGAATTAGGTACGGATTCTAAGTAAAAGTGAATTTAAGTAATGAATAATAAATTAATTAACATGAAGATCATAAACTAACAACCATATCTTGACTCATATTATATATATCCCCCAATGAGAGATTTAATATTGAGTTGTGGTGTTTTTCCTTGTGTCATGGATGACTCCAACCAACTGAAAAGGGTACATATTATAATTGCTTATTGGTGGGGTACCAAATATCAATTATTATAAAAATAAAGGGCTGAGTTGATAGAGATATATATCATCATTTTTGACACCTGCATTCCCATCTCACCCTAATTTTTTTTTTAAGAATATAGTCCTAAGCCTAGTACGTGTACCCTTTAATTAACATGGATTTGCTGGGGGCCTAATTCCATTATGTTTAATTATTTTCTAAAATTATTTGAATAATATCTAATTATCAGTCCTACACATCTATCCATCATGGATATATACATCTTAAACCGTCAATAACTGATGTATCGTATATTTAATATAACTATTTGATGAGTCGCAAAAACTTGCGTGCGGCGTCGCACAGTGCGACGGGACCACGCACGGTTGTGCGCCACAACAGTGTACACGTATATTATTTTCCACTTTAAGTATGTAATTTTCATCTCTAAGTATGTGATTTTTACTCGTGCTACAGCGCATGGTATGATGCACGGTCGTGTCCTGGGGCACGGTCGACCGTGCGCCACACAAATATGTGATTTTTAGCTCTAAATATGTCATTTATGGTTATAAGTATGTGATTTTTTGTGTTGTGGCGCACGGTCGACCGTGCCCAAGGACACGATCGTGCGCGGTCTCATCGCATTGTGCGACGGATGTACAAGAGAGTGACTCTTTAATGAGTACATAAAAAATACTCTTCATAAATTAGTAAAACTACATAAGAGAGTTGGATAACTTAGATCTAGAGAAGTAAATGCTAATAAGACATTCAAACTCACTGAGCCTAGGTCTGTTGAGCTCAACTCATCTTAAAAATATTTATATCAATATTAATTTTTTTGTTATAAAATTTAAGGAGTGATCTTTATATACATCCACAACCTAAATATTAATTAATATATGTTTATGGTGAAAATGTGATTTTTTTATAGTATAAATTATATATAGGGTAGGAGGAATTTGAGGTGGACTACCCAAGAGACAAATCTTATTTTATTATTCTAGATAATCACTTTTAGTTAACTAGTCTTAATAATTTCAGTTAAAGTTCGTTATGGAACGTGGTTAATGATTAATATATATATATATATACACCAATAGATCTGTAATGATCAAATCGTGATACATCAACGTATTGTGATCAGGGTTTATTTAACTTTTTTTTTTGACAAAAAATTATATGTCTAGGGGCATAAAACAAATGTGTGATACCTCAAATCCGCGCACCCATGCACCCATGTTGTGTGCCCACGCTGCACGTCCATGCACCCACACCCACGCGTGCACCTCACAAGTCTAATCTAAAGGTATCACACATATACTCTTCAGACATCACACATATACTCTTCAGGTATCACATATGTGTAATACCTATAGAACAAATGTGGGATACCTTAAAACCGCACGCGCCCATGTTGCGCTCCCACATCGCACGCTTACGCAGCGTGCCCGCGCGCGCACCTCACAAATCTAAATATATCACACATATACTCTTCAAGTATCAAATACATTTAGTTCATGTTTGTAATACCTATAGAACAAATCTGTAATATCTCAACAGTATATGCGCGAAAAAAAAAATATATATATATATGTGTGCGGGTCGGAGCGAGTCGGGACGGGTCGGGGGCACGGATCCTAAGATCCATGCCCTAGGGGCACACAAGTGTCACTCTTTTTTTAACATATATATTGTTGTACTCCTAACCCGAACTGAACAAAACCGAATATATGGAGGACCAGAAGTGACCAACCAAAAATCGAACTGGCCACAACTCCCGGCCAAGGTACCGACCTGAGCCTAGAATGGCCGAGCCCAATTGGCTGGGCTAGGTGCCAACCCGATTAGAGGGTGGTCGAGCCTAGCATGGCTGAGGCCAAGCCCAAATGGGGCCAAGCCTAGGTGGCCGACCCGAGCCCGAATGAGGTCGAGCCTAGTTTGCCGGTTCGAGCCCAGGTAGCCGACCCGAACCTAAGCCTACCCGGATCGGTGTCCAACTCAAATCGAGGTCTTGAGGTGAGCCAAGATTGGAAGACCTCAAATGAGATGAGGTGAATTAAAGTTGAAAGAACTCAGATGAGCCAAAGTTGGAATACCTCAGATGTGCTGAAGTGGACCAAGGTTGGAAGAGCTCGGATGAGTCGAGGTCAGAAGAGCCGAGGGTGAGCTCAACTTAGGTGAGGACGAAGAACACAGATCCAATACTTGAGCAGTTGAGCTGATCAGAGATAAGTGGACCAAGATGAGATCACAAGCCAACCACAGATTCGTCGGCCTTAGTAGGCCGACCAAAGATAGGATCAATCCAAATCCAAGCTCAGCTCGACCAGACTCCTAGCCAGCCAAGAAGGTAGATCAGAGAAGGCCGGCCAAAGATGGCAAAGCTTACCAGAGATTTATTGGCTCCAATAAGCCGATTAAGATAGAGCTGAAAGACATAGAGAGCTTAGATGCCTAGAGTACTCAAGATCAATTTCATCTCGAAAGAGCTTAACTACTTTAAAAGAGCTCAACGACCAGAGATCACTTAGGTCATCGTCCTAGATCTTCAAAGAAGGAAACTAATCAAGATCAAATTATATCTGATTTAGATAGGATCAGATCCGTATTTTCCTCATTTAAATCCTTAAAATCAAGGGATCCGATTCTTATTTCCCAAGTATTGTATCTTAGGCTTAATTTATAAATACGACCTCAATTATCATTCAAAATGATCGAATTTTAGATTCGAAAATCATTGTATTCAAGCAAATTGAGAGAATTTTCCTCTCATTCTTATATAAAAAACGTTATGGCTAACCAAAACTGACTGACCAGAATAAGTCTTACTAATTTGCCCGAGTAGGCATTGGGCCGTCTTTTCTTCATTTTATTCGATTTTACTATTATTTATTCAGTTCAATCAATCTAAGCCGGATCGAGTTTTTTGGTGTTTGATTAGGATTTTGTCTTAAACAAAATCTGACTTAAAAAAAAAAAAAAAAAAAATATATATATATATATATATATATATATATATTAAAACTGCATTTTACTAACAATCGAATCGGATTTGGACAAGTGTTCATTAAACATATATATACATAGCAAGGGAAGGGGCCGGGGCGGGTTTACCTCAACCCGAAAACTACATTACATATCAAGTATATGTAACAAGATAAATATAAACATATTTCAAAGATAACTTGATTTAAGAAAATTTAAACATATTTTAAAAACTACTCATATTCTAATATATGCAACAAGAAAACTACATCAATGGTTCGTGATATCTTATACTATCACATGTATAATAGCCCTTTATCAGGTATAATATCCGTGATAGAAAGAAGTGTTATGATCTCTAGTAGGCAATACGTATCTTTACGTCAAAACTGTAAGGTATATAAGATTAAAAGATTAGTAAAAACACTTATATTTTTTCATTTAAAAATGAGGACCTTTAGATTGTTAGACCATCTCAAGATCTAATTCGATGAGATGAGTCAACCTATAATTTACATATGAATTTATAAAAATTTAATTTGACTTTAGGCTAGTAATTAAAGTTGTGCCTCAAAAAATTATATCCGTAAAATTGTCTCATTCATATATATATATATATATATATATATATATATATATATATATATATATATATATAAAGTTGTCAAATACATTTGAGGTAACTTATCTTGAGTTAGACAAAGAGTGGATTTAGGATTATGATACGTGCTTAAGCAGATCGTTCATAATGATCATGATCATGATTGTTTAACTATAAAGAGAGCATTAATATTATAATTACTAAAGGATAAGACATTTGACATTAGTGTCAGAAATTCATATAAACATGTACTTTAAATATTTGAGTCAGATAAGAAACTTTGTATAGTCCGTTACATTAATTATTTGATGGGTCATTTAATTTATATTTTGTTAATTTTAATAATATATATTATAAGGTCTGTTGTATTTAAAAGTACTATTATCAATCTACAAATAAAATATATTATTATAATAAAATACCAAATAAAACAATATCCATCAATCCTAATAGAAAATTCAGATTGCTTAATTAATTTAGTAATGTAGGAAAATTTAGTTAAATTTTAATTCAATATTTCTTGGAGATCATTGTAATGACGATCCCCACTTGTTACTTGGCAACATAGATATACCATGCTGTCCATGTTACATAACCATGTTAGCACATGCCACTACCATCATTAATTAATTTTTCTTATGAAAAAAAAAAGTGATCTAGCTAGGATTCTATAGTTAAACCTAATTATATTCTTGCAACTTGACAAATAATTGTTCTTTTCTGTGCTTCCATCCAATGATTATTACTTTTTAAAATATTTTTAGATTTCCAAATCTTCTTATAATTGTCTTAGAACTTTTGAATACGTCAGTGGTTTAGTTGCTTGAAAAGGTATAACATGAAATCTTGTTAGTAATATATATTTGTGTGTTGTACAATTTATAAGTGTAATTTCTAACGTTAATCAAATCATTAATTTATGATTATATTTGGTAGGGCTGTAAGGGTTTCTAAAATCGGGTGAGGATATATTTAATTTAATTCTTGGAAGTTAGAATCATAGAGTATGTTTGTTAGCTCGGTCGAATTTGTAATTCAACATCTAAATCTTCATATGATTTAATGTGTGTTTAAAATCCTATTAAATAATCCAATCATACATGTATTGTTACACATACGTACCTCCTCATCAACATATATTTATGTAAAGATTTCGAAATTTAGATTTTACTGTCATTCGAGAACATGTTTCAAACATACCTATGTTTGGATAAGAGTACGTATATCTGTATTTTGTATGTTTCCATTAAAATTTTATGAGTTTGAATTTTGAAAGTCTTTTATCAGTTTTGAAGAATGTGATTATAGATAAAATGTCACATTTCAAAACGTTAAACAATAGATAAAATTGTATTATTTTATTATGAAAAATCATTAATTTGAATATCTATATAGATGATTAACAATGTTAAGCACTTTATTAGAATTGTGAGAAATGAGAGAAGATGGTGCTTAGGTTTAGTGGTGGATTTGAATATCCTATAATTATTACTCAACGTAACCCATCCCAATAACTCAACACAATTGACAACTCAAAACACCATAAACCTTGCATCTTCCAAAAATATTATTGAGTCCAAACACTAAATTAGAGTTTTGACAATCTTTAATCCGAATGGAGCAGTATGAGTTGGAACATATAGTTATTGATTTGGGATGGGTTACATTCAATACAATCTGTGGAATGAGATTTACATAATTTTAGGATAATCAATCCACCCATAAACCTAAACACCACCTTCTCTCATTTCTCACCAATCTCAATAAAATACTCAAAACTATATTCACACACTATAATTTTTCAAAACAAACAGAACATTGTGACTCACTCAATTGTTTATAAGTATTATAATAATATATTGAATTTATTTTTCTTATATATAATTTTGATTATTGCCGCTATATTTCATATTTAATTTTTAAGAGAGTTATAAATCTTCTAAATAAATCTTAATTTCAAATTAAAATTTATTTATTTAAAACTTGTTTTCAATGCATGAAATATCGAATTTAACAGTTTTACGAATTTTATTTTATTATTTACATTGGATATATAGAAGTGAAATATCAAAACTAAAAAAAATATTTAAATTTGGGAATATTTGACCATTTTTAGTTGATATATAATTATTGTGACAATAGTAGTAAACTAAAATATTGATGTTAAAAAATATATGCTCAAAGTAAAATTTATATTTAAGAATTTACAAATATAAAATAAGACATTAATAAATAAAGTTACAAATTAGAAAAACAATAAAATATTTTTCAAATAAATTTTTTTAAAATATTGAGAGAAAAATTAAAAATAAAATTTTGATATAATTATTCAAATATAATTATAAATATGACATTTCGTACAATGCACGAAAGAAATTGTATAGTTTAAAATAAAGATCTCAAGTGAGGCCCACAGGTTAAAAGAGAAAAGGGAATCGTGAAAATAGAGAGGCTTTTCTGGGCCCACTAAAGATGCACTAGCCCACGATTTTTGGACCTGATCTGGCCCACTCAAGTTGACCACTCTTATTTCGATCAAGTGGTAAAAATTTTCGTACTTAATCCAAAAGTTTAAGTTTAGATTCTAAATTATTGTTTGGTCTAACCACACACGTCACCATAAGTGGTATATTATTACATACTTTAAATCCATAGTCTAAATTTAAATTCTAAATGTATTGTTTGGTCGAACCAGGAATATCTTTTAATAAGGTGGTCAAGTAGTATATAATATAGTACTTTAAATCAACAGTATGAGTTTTAAAATTTAAATGTATTGTTTGGCTGAGCTCGTTTTACATCTTTAGTAGGAATGAAATTATAAGTAGTCAATTATAAAAAGCAACATTATTTTTAATCAAGAATTAAAAATAATTTTTTTTAGTCAAGATAATATTTTTTTAGACCATAGTATCCTTAATGAAATTAAACTCGTACTAGCCCGTACCACTATATTTCATCCCATATCATTATTAATTAAGCCCGTACCACCATATTACACCCCCTTACTACAACTAATGTAGTCTGTATTATCATATTACACTACCGTACTATTACTAATGTAGTTTGTACCATCATAATACACACTCGTATCATAATTAATATAGCTCGTACCATCATATCGCACCACAAATGTTAGAAAGGTATAGTTGGCAAAAATCATTTCTCTTTCCTAAAAAAGAACAAAATTTAATAACTTGACAAAAAATAATGTTTATAAGTATAAATGGTTAAGAATGGGACCCGAGTAGCATGGGTTACGTGGAATCCCGTGTGAATCAGCAAGGACCAATCCGTGATTTGATATTTTATCTACAAGGTTAACTTTATAAATCTATATTGGGCAACTCTCCATCATCTTTCTTTGGCTGAGCGGTATGTATTTCCACGGTGCTCCATCGCGTATAGGCTTTAAGGGCACCGTGGCATAACCGTCGCAAGTCATTTATGGATATTATTAGGAGGGCCGCGCAGATCCAGTCAAACATTCCTCCTAGAGTAGCTGTTAATACGAATAAAATCCTAAGGATCCATAGGTTTAATTTTGGATCCAAGACTTTTTGGTGATCAAGCGACACCCGGATTTGAACCTTACTGCCCAACCCGAGAATGGACAGCTAATGCGTTGGAATTGGGATATAGGTGGAATATAATGAAATAGAGCCACTTTGAGGTTGCCGAATACCCCTTCCTTTTCCAAAAATTTTTATTTTAATATTGATTATGCTTCCTTTCATTGCAAAAAAGCAAAATTGTACTATGATTTGACATATTTTTACATAAACTTTGAAATGTTCTATTATATTGTACATAAATTATAAATTTGATACATTTTACAGCATCAAATAAATTCCTTTCATACATAATTAACGGCTAGGATATAACTAATATCGATAAAAATACATCAAATTTAATGTTTATATGACAATAAAATATTTCAAAATTTGTACAGAAAATGTCAAATCTATGTATAATTTAAATGAAATTGTTTTTAACCCTAACCTTCCAAATGAATATTGCTATGGAAGTATTATTTCCTTTGTTCCATAAAAATAGTTCAATTTTATTTTTCATATAGATCAAGAAGATATTTTGAAATACTTGAAAACATAAATTTTACCTACAAATTCCTTTTATAGCCTTATTTATTTACTCTTATAAAGCATTAATGAGAAAATGTGGTATTTTCCAAAAGATACCCACAAAAATTTCATGGATTTAAGTATGAGTATTTTATAGAATTATTTATGCACTTATTATAAGAAAAATGACTATGATTTGTAAGCTTTAAAAAATGAATAGCGCTTTATGATAGAGATAGAGAAAATGATTTTTTTTTTTAATGAGTCATATGAGATGAGTCAATTCACAATTTATAATTAATGTTCAAAGTTCATATTTGAGTTTATAAAAATGAGTATACTTTACCGACAATGAGATTTTGTAAGATCGTTTATAACACCTCAATTTAAAATCTTATATATTTGTAATTTTTTTCTCAAGCAGGAATATTCACGTTTAATTAGAAATTTATATAACTATTTAATTACATGATGTCTAGGCCCCAACCTCTTGTTAGACTATGCCTTTAAAAATAAAAAATTAGGACATGTCTATAGGCTAAGGTACGTACAAATTGTAACTCCTATGGTAGTGTTTATAGGGATCCCTGTTAATAGGTTATGTTTATTTCTAGTTTCATGAATTGGGATTTGAAATTTGAAAAAACTTAAATCCTGTTAGTTTAGGGTTTAGAAGGGTTATGAAATCTTTCAAGATATTACTTTATTTTAAAAAAACACTATAATTAATTTCACACTCTAATCTATTAATAAACAAATTTTAATATACATCTAAATTTCTACTATTACAATCATCCAATCATTACCATTACATCAACTATAATAATATAATAATACACAATAATACTTTTTCCAGCATTAATTTAACATATACAATACTAATCATACCCTATAAAATCTTTAAACAAACACAAATTATAACTATTCACCTTTATTTTAAAAATTCAGATTTTAAAGTTGAATTTTCTCAATCCTACGTGAACCCAAACAAACATCCCCGTAGTTTTTGGGTAGCCACCTTCGGATCCTCATTTAATTGCAAGGTAAGCCATAAGTCAAAGATCTCTCTGACAATCCCTTCATTCTCTCATTTTCTCTTTGTTGGTGGCGCTTTGGGGTGGAGAAATATACTGATACACCGCATTTACCGTATTGATAACATATCAAAAATTTCGATACGATATGATACCATTACAAAAATTTCTATATGGTATGAATATAATAATTCCAAAAATTTTGATATTTCGGTAGCACTTACCGTACCGAAAATACCGAAAATTTCGGGTATGATACGATACCAAAATTTTTGGTATCGTATCAATATGATAATTCCAAAATTTCGGTATTTATGTATATACTGAAATACTGAAAAATATTAATAGTTATTAAAAAATATATTAATTCCACATTAATTGATACATGTATTTCTGGTATATGGATGTTTTGGTATATAATTTTTATTTTGGTATAACATTATTTTTGGTATATCGAAGTTTCGGCAAAATAATTTTCATTTCGGTATAATAGTATTTCACTATACCGAAAAAATTAGCTATTTTTGTATGAAATGGTATGGCTACATGTGATATCGAAATTTTTGTATATTGAAATTTTCAGTAAGGTAATAGTATAAAATTTTATATATCAAAAATTTCAATACGATATACCATAGCAAGTGAACAAAATATTGAATATATCACCTAATTTAAAGTTGTCGGGGGAGAATATTAAAGAAAAACTCATCATAATGAGGTGTATATTTATCATCATCTGAAGGCTTCCTCAACAAAATCATTCTTACTCACCAAACTGAGGAGCGAATCTCTCAAGTTTCTGAAACGGCTGAAGGATTTTGGTGGCAGGGTTTGGATTGATTGGAGTTTTGATTTAGCAACTTAGGGTTCTTGGGTAGTTGGGTGCAAGTTGGGGATTGGGGTTCTATCACATTTCAAAAGGAATCTCGTTATTTTGTTAAAAGATTTAGTAATTTTCTGCTTTAATCCCCGTTTAGGTAGCATTTTTTGTGTTTTATTTGGCATATTTGGTTGTAAAATAAAACAAAATAAATATCGCATGGATAAAAACAGTCACGTCGGTGCAATCATGGAATTGGGTGCAATTGTGTGACAACCGCTGAAAAATGGTCAGAAAATATAGATTCCGACAAAAAAGAATTGTGACACTCGTCGTAAATTGACCGAAAATTTGCAGGATTAAAATTGATAATCAAAAAATAACATGACTAAAATGAGACACCGTTTTTGAGGGAGGACCACAAATGAATTTTTCCCCCAAAACACTCAACATTAATTCAAACTAAATGAAAGTCTTAAATCAAATTTGTAATTTACATTCAATGCAAGCTTAATTTGAATGAAAATTAAATGAAATTTTTTTATTTTGGCTGAAAAAATGCCTTGAAAAGGTATTACAATGTAATTTAGTTACTAATTTTAAAATGTTTTCATGTTACAATATGATTATGTGTTGGGCTCCCGATTTGAAATCTTAAATCCGTCGCTACCAACACTCATATATAAGAAAGTATGGGGACATGTGTGCACATGAAAACATGTAAAAATTGAACAGATGGAAGTTGTATTCATGCACCAAATGTATACACGTTTTCATCATATACATAAAAATGAAAACTTCTAATTGCTGAAACAAATGACTCAAGCTTGATTAACTTAGCAAATTAAACTCCTAAATTTCATTCACTTAGATGCCGAATTGGTCAATTTTATTTGCATATATATATATATATATATATATATATATATATATATATATATATATATATATATATATCCCGATTCTAATTAAGTATCATTCTAAAAAAAATTCATTATTTGGTCAAATACATACCTAAAAAAAAAATTGAAAAAAGAATTAAGTTCATTCCAAAAATACAATTATTTATATGCACTAAGTGCATGGGTCGGGAACCGTGCAATTGGGTGCACCCAATCCAGCAGTATTTTTTATGCACCCCATGCACATTTCACACGCCCATACATGCGCCACGTGCCCTAGGTTCACGCTCCCCTAGTTTTGCGCATCTAACCATTTAATATGTTCATCTAACTTTTAGTTATGTTCACGTAACTTTTATGTTATCTTCTCATAACCTTTATGTTTATACTAGTTTAACCTTTTACAGTGTATTATAGACCTATAATACCCTTTAAACCTTTATGTTATAATAATATAACATTTTATGTTATTCTTTAAGTACATAAAAGCTATGATATTTGTACATAAATGTTATATTAATATAATATAAATGTTAAATTATTATAACATAAAAGTTCATCTATACTTCATTAATTTTTATATTGAAAAAAGTTTAAGTAATATCACTTAAATGTTATGATATTTGTACATAAGGGTTATACTAATATAACATAAAAGTTATAGTCGTATAACATAAAGGTTACCATATAACTTTTAAAAAATAATTAATTTGGGCACAAATCCGAACTGGACCCGATCCGTGCACGTCCAATTACACATATTTAAATCCGTAAATCTGGTTCACAGGAACACTACACCTTCGGAAAAGGGGTTCCATCAAAATTCTAATATTAGCTAAGAAATTAATGGTAATAAGGATAATGTTGAAATAAACTTGTATAAAAGTTGAAAAAGATAAATAATTGAACACAAAATTTTGACCTATAAAAATCAATTATTTGTACTGGGAGGAAGTATGTTGGAACTGAAAAAAGAAAATACTAATTACTTAAATTAAGTTTATGAGAGTTTTTCGATGACAAATATTTTCCAAACATTCACGACCTATGTATACCAAGTGAACCGACTTATTCTCTTATCAATCTTACAAGAAAATTAATATCCAATCCCTCTAAATATTGATGCTTCCATATAATTTAAGAAATAAAATAGTTAATTAAGTGTTAGAATAGACAATAACTTCATAATTGAGATGCATCGAATTTTCTTGTATTTGGTCTTTTTTATGATATATAAATCTATGATAGACAACCTTATTTTGAACTTGTACTTTTACGTGTGGGCATATATTACATATATCAATAATGTTTTATGAAGATCTCAATTTGATTTGATTTTGCGCGTGGATTTTTTGAACTTTGCACCGTCACACTATAACTTCTTGAGGAAAGATATCATTTTTTTTTTTAAATTTTATTCTTCTCATCAACAATTATTCCTGAACTCTATATGAATTAAGATAAAGAACTTATGAAGCTTCCTAGAACCAACTCACAATCGGATTGGTGTCACATATGATGTATGCTTAATTATCACACCATCTTATAAATTTAATTTAGAGGAATATATCATTCTATAACCCACAAAATATTGCTTGGACTCATAATGAGTTTATTTAGCGAAATTATATCCATGAGATTGACTCATATAAATTAAGTGCTACTTTATTTATATATTTTTGTTTGTTTATGGCTATAAGAAAAAATTATTAAAAAAGAAAGAGTTAATTGTTTTCTTTGTCGGCTTCTTATCCTCGTGAGACTTTGAGATTTTTGGGACATCATGGGATATTTTTGGCTGGTAGTTAAGGTTTAACGAAATAGTCTTTTTTTTTTTTTCCTCAAATTGTCACTTTCAAAATACAATGTAGATTGCAGATCTTCATAATAAGTGACAGATATTAAATAGACTCCAACGTGTACTCATTTATAGGTTGACACGTACTTAATTAAAATCATGCAATATGGCTAATTAAGTATGATGCGTGTGAAAGCAAGTTATATAGTATTTGTTTTTCAGACCGAAAGCGGTGTTTGCTTCCCTTTTTTTGACGTTAAGAAAAGGGGAGTGAGTTTCTTATTAGTACCATAATTGAACACTTGAAAGAGGTTATCAATAAGATTTTAGTGGGTCTTATATGTTTCTCGTGTCTATGTACGTTGCTACCTAACTTTGACTATAATCTTTGCTTCATGAAGAGGTCCACCAAAACATCTAGTCACCATTGTCTTAGGTTATAATACTGGTCAACAATAACTTATAATAATGTGTATTAAAAAAAGAAAAGAAAATGAACTATACGTAAAGATAGTCGGTTAAAAGAACATCGTTCTTCTACTTCTTCAGAGCTCTAAACTTTGGGAGCTTCATAGAAAGTTGAAAATCCACAATACTAAATACGTTTTAACTAATGCTCATAGAATGACGTATCATCATCAAGCATGAATCATATTTGTCTTCTGTATTACAATAACATGGCAAAGGTATAAGGCTATTACACTAAGGCTTGACCTCTAATAAGGCCAATGGGTCGATTGGTTCAGGGAGAAAAAATATTGAGGCCTAAAAATATATATATATATATATTTGGAAAAGTAATATTTGTAACAAATATATATGGTCAAGTGGAGGCGTAGAGCATATGATGCTACTTCAATATGAAGATTTGAAGACTAGTATTCGACCCAACTTGCACAAATCCTGATTTATAGTTTTTATGGCTTAAAATTATAAAATTTCAGCGAACAATCGTGATTAAAAAGTTGATTATATGAGCCCAATTAATATTTTTGCCTTCAAAATTGTTAGGTGAATTGTATTTAAGTAAGATAAAAACTTCTATACACCCGTTGTACAGTTCTGAAACCCTGCATTCGCCTTCCACGCTTAGCCACGCGATTGCACACGCTTCAAGGTCGCGCACAAATTCGTCCAGATTCAATTATAGATGTTATACATTTATGTAGTGTTAAACATACATTTATGTTATGTTAGTCATATCTTTTAGATTTTTACATGTACCTTAACATATTTTCAGACAACTATTAATATCTTTCAAACATTTTAGTTATATTAGTCATACTTTTTAGTTATGTTAGTTGTACCTTTATATATATTACATAAATGTATGTTTATGTTGATATAAAGATATAATTAATATCACATAAATGTATAAGTAATATTACATAAAGGTAAACATGTATAACTTGTGCCGAAATTAGGGTTTAGGTTTTAGGGTTAAAGTATTACATGAATGTATGATATTTGTATATAAAGGTATAACTAATATAGTATGAAGGCCAACGAATTTTTTTTTAAAGTTAAAGTATTGCACTAAGGTATGAAATCTAGACATAAGGTATGACTAATATAACATAAAAATATGACTGACATAACATAAAGGTTAGGGTAAAAAAAAAAAAGGAAAATGCGCGGATCAAGGTCGGATCCGGCCCGACCCGACCCAAGTGTATGGATCTAAGATTCATACACCAGTTACACAGGAAACCTACTTAGTAAGTAATTATTTTCAATTTAATCCCTTTTTTCTACGATAATATTAGTATGTCGAATATTGTACAAGCTTCAAAATTGTATTTGTATAATTCAGATTATGGACTTATTTTGAAAATTTGATTAAGTTGAAACTGTAGTTTGTATTAATTTGTGTTGAGTTTGACCTCATCGTAACAAAATCCAATGTAGTTGGGTTTGTATCATACTACTAATACAGTAGGATTATATATATACTAACATAAGACCAGTGTATTAAATAGGTTTAAATAAAATGAATTTAATAAAAGTTAAAAAAAAAAAAAAAATATTATTTATATTGGAAAATATTAATGACTTTTTTTATAACTATCCTATAGGTTACTATTAAAAATAATGTAATTTTGATTAACATATTATTTAACTATTGAAATAAAAAAAATTTAATATGTGTGAATAAATAATATTTTATACATATTAAAATATTATTTAATTTTATTTGTTGATTTAAATTTTAGATTTAATATCGAAACCTTAATAATACTATAGTAATAATACTATCGTTAATTGTTGTATATTTTATTGTTGATTTTTAGAGAACAAACAACTTTCCATTTTATCAAACATTTTCATCATATATTTAGTTTATATTTTTATTTGTATATTATTTTAAAATATATTTAAGATTAAAATATTTTATATTGAAAGTCTACTATTTTATTATCTTTACATATATGCCAATAAATTATCGATGTGGAATAGGAAAAATAGCGTTTCCAATAAAATTAACTAATATAATTATTAATAATGTTTTTTGAATTGTTAAGAGCATCACATGTGGCATCCTATTGTTCTCTTATATATATATATATATATATATATATATATATATATATATAGATGATTTGTATATTATTTCAAAATTTGTCTAAGATTTTAGAATATTTTATATTGAAAGCCCACTATTTTATTATCTTTACATATATATGTATATATATGACAGTAAATTATTGATGTGAGGTTAAAAAGATTGTGTTTGTAATAAAATTAATTAATATAATTATTAATGATATTTTTTGAGTTGTTGTGAGGATGACACATGTCATCCAATTGTTCTTTTATATATATATATATATATATATATATATATATATATATATATATATGGCAAAAACTTTTGTGCACAAGGTGCACGGATCCAAATTTGTGCACAACAATACTGTTATATTATATGAATGATACTGTTATATTAATATAACAGTATCACTCATATAATATAACAGTATTGTTGCACCTTGTGCACAGGAGTGTCACTCTATATATATATATATATATATATATATATATATATACACACGATTTGTATATTATTTCAAAATTTATCTAAACTTTTAAATATTTTATATTGAAAGCCCACTATTTTATTATATTTACATATATGACAATAAATTATAGATGTGAGATTAAAAAGAATTGTGTTTACAATAAAATTAATTAATATAATAGCTAATAATATTTTTTGAGTTGTTGAGTTAATTTTAATTGTGATTTAACAATTATTTTAAACTATTGATTTGAAATATTTATTCAATACATTCATTTTCTATATGTGTGTCAATACAATTTCATCTAATAATTAGCAAGTGATTAGAAAGATTCCTTAATAATATATTGATGTGGGATTGGTAAGATTTTGGAATGACAATAAATTATTGGAGCAGAATTAGAAGGACTGTGTTGCGATAAAATTAATTAATATAATTAATATTAATATAGTTATTAATAATAATTTTTGAACTTTTGAAAGGATGACACTTGTCATCGTAATTGTTCTTTTATATATATAAAGATATTAAATATAATGTCAAAAGTTTACGTAATTAATATTGGAGAAGTTCACCTTTCTACTTGATTCGTCCTCTAAATAGATCTGATGCAATCAAATTTATTGAGATTTGGCTTCTATATTTAGTTGTTACAATATTTTCGTATTTGTTATGGCAAAGCCTAGCTATGATTGTTTTCGTAGGTGAAAAGTCCATCTAAAATGGGTTTCTTTGTCAATAGTTTGTCAGTGGTATTCTGCATGACCTCATCTAATGGGCTGGGTTTTTCTTAACAAAGAGTATGGGCTTGGGCTTGGCCCCTAAATGAATTATTTTACCTCTGAACAAATTCATTGGTAAAAATTTTCAAGTTGACAATGTTAAGTTTTCCTACTCAAAAGGCTAATGAAAATTTAAAGAAAAGTAAAAGCTAATTTGGCCAAATATATAATTCATATCAGGTGAAATTAACAAAACCTCTAATTGTTATGTTCACATAGTTTGCATGTAAATATTTCCAACGATTTTTTTTAATTGGCTGAAAATTACAACTTTAACCTGAATTGTTATTTTAATCAAACTTTTTACTATTGGTCATTTTGACCTCGGTCAGTTTTTTAACTACATCCAAACAACCGGACTCGTGATCATTAGCAGTTTCTTTTTTCTAAAATTGACCGAGTCAAAAAATATACTACATATAATATTATGTTACTTTGAACAAAAAAAAAAAATCATTAAATTGAAATTACAAGTAAATCGTGTGATTTTTCCGACAATTAACCTTTCTTTTATTGAATTTGAGGAAATTTATAGATGGTCAACTATATATTTACTAATTTTTAAAATTATGAGCAAGATCATTGTTACCAAGTCGCTATATATTTTAAGATCAGTGGGTATTTGCACATATTTCATAAATTAGACTATTTTTTCAACTTTGAATGATTTCTACATACTACATAACATGAGTGACAAATTAACTCGAACCTCTAACATCGTCTCTAATAGAGAAAGTTATGTATCAATTATCCTGACAAGAACTAATGTACCCCATGTAATAAGGTGGTTTTGTTTTAAATATAGTAATTAAACTTTTGAGATTGCATTTAATTATCTGGATTTAAAAATATTAATTATTATGATATGTAACATTTTCATTAGTTATAATTTAAAACCACTATGATAAAAAATGATAGTAAATGTTTATTGTATTTTTATAACATTGTTTCATATGGCCGTTTAATTTCTAATAAATATATTACATATTTTATGAAAATAAAAATCAATTATAATTAATTTAGAGGACCTTTCTGGCTGTGTCATGCATGTACCCCAGGTAGTTTATACATTTATATATATAAGAAAGCTTAATCAAATTAGATGTTTTGTATTTAATTGTATAACAAAGATTATTATTATAGTATTTTATTGAATTAATATATGTCAGATATATAATGATGATTTCATCACTATAGACATATATGCATTATGTTTTGAAATATGAAATTAATCATTGTGTAGAACTTTATAATTGATTACTCATACTAATTTTCTGCTCTAAAGTTTATGAAATTCTAAACATATAATAACTGAAGTATGGTGGAATAAGGAAAACCTACACAATTATAATTCAACACAAATGTATCTTTTGCTTTTAAAGTTGACTTTCAACGTAAAATTAAAATATAACAACTGTTGGTTACACGCACTCAATAATGGCAGAACTTGTGGAATAAATAGAAAACAAAGAAAATTTTTTTTTGACTTATAAATAAGTCATATTTTATTATAATGAAAAGATGCAGCAGCAAATCAAGTTGAGAAAAGACCCTATTTCTTTAAAATGAGATACGCTGAGAGTAGTGCTCACTGAATTGTGAATATTGACTCGTAAAGATAAAACGATTTCATCTCCTGAGAAAATAACACTACAATTCTTGAGAGCTCCAACGAACTTTAGGAAACGACTAATTTCTTACTCACCAAAAATTGGTTTTGAAGTGGCCATCTTTAACGATTAATTTCTTATTCACCAAAAATTGATTTTGAGTGATTCAACATGTTTCGATTATCCACTCCAAATGTAGATTAATATTTGGGCATCCAATCCTTAAAAGGATTAACTTTTAGCCACTTAACTATTGGTTAAAGTGGTGCCGCCCACCACTTATATTAAATCAATTTCCAACACCTTAGTTTTGGTGAATTTTCCAGTTAGAAAAGGAAATACAAAGTTACAATCCTTCCTTTTTCCTTCTAAAAATAAATAAATAACAATAAGAATCCAAAAAAAAATTAAAAAATATTATTTGCAACAATGAGTAATGAAAGCCATATCCTGTCAATTGTCATGCAGAAGTATCCAAGCAGAAGAAAAGCCGATATCAACTACTCATCTTCTTCTTACCTCAAACCCACCCCCACCGTTTAAGATAGTGATGATTATGGGGTAATTGAAGACAGTCTCTCTATTTTGATGGGGTAGGATGAGAGATCTCTGATATATGGGTCACCTAGCTAGGGGTGGAGTCAAATTTCAATCAATAGTACTAAATATAATTGATACAATATAGAATGTCGAATAATTTAACAAATATTTAATTATACAAATTATTATTTTGAAAATCCAACAGGAAGTTGAAATTATAAATAGAATAACAGAGGTTTTGAAGCATGTGTATAATACCTTTTGATATTCTTAAAGTCGCTCGTTATTTATCTATTACCAAAAAAATTATATAAACTTGGTTTATGGTTTAAAATCCGTACAATCAGTCCGATCCGATCTGAATTTATTTTTACGGTGCTTTTGCATATGCTCACACGTGCTCCACACACTAGTTGTTCACGCTCACAGTATTCTCTCATATATATTCGTGTTTTGACAAACATGTAACACATTTTAGTTATGTTACGTGATACATTTTGATTATGTATATTTTAGTCATACCTTTTAGTTAGGTTGGTGATACATTTATGTTATGTCAATAATACCCTTATATTATATTCATGTTCATACTCTAATAAACATGCAATACTCTTTAGTTACGTTAGTGATGTATTTTAGTTATACTAATGATACTTTTATTTTATGAGTAGTACAATATTATCTTACATAAATGATCAAGTAATAATTTTATGTAAATGAAGCAATATCTTTGTGTAATGCAACTAATATTTTTATGTGATACATCTAATAGCTTTTATTATGCAATACATTAATATATTTCAATAAAATAACAAAACCATTTTTTTAAAGTAAAATCAGACAATATATTTATGTAGATGTATTTTTTCGAGTAGGTTTTAAGTGAGATTGTCTCACGTGAGATCTTATGTAAAATGAAGTTCATATAGATCAATAAATGCAGGTTACTCATTCAACATAGTCAATATCGATCTCATATATAACTATATAAAAATTTCGTCTCACGTAAGGTCTTATGTGAGACGATCTTATATAAGTTTTTGCATAATACCTTTACTTTACATTATTTAATACCTTTATGTGATCAATACTCTTACGTTATAATTCCAACTATATGAGGTAATACATTTATGTAAATAAAATTTTTATATGATACAAATAATATAATTAAATATATTTGATTAAAATGATTTAATACATCTATGTAGATGAAATATAACTTTTACATGTGTAATACTAGCTAGTGATATCTTTATATAATTCTACCAATACCTTCTACCAATACATGTATGTAATATATTTCGGTAAATAGTATAAATAATTTTTTAATGTTATACAATTTTTTTTTGAGCTTATGATGTTCTTGATTCTATGTTAAGAGAAAAAAAAAATTAGATCCAATATTTAAACTCCATCCAACATTTAAATAAATAAATAAATAAAAAGAAAAAAATCAACAAGAAATAGTTGAGCCATGAATCACTTTCCACGATTTGAAAGATGCGAGAAAATGAAGCAGCCAAAGAGAAAGAGAAGAGGACATAGTCACGTCCATGAGGAGATTCACATAGGGAGGAATTCTCTGTAATGAAGGTTGATAAAAGTAGGGGCAAAGCAGGGGATTCATTAACTTTGGGGGTTAAATTACTATAATATGAGTATTTTATCTTTTAAAAAAAAAAAGTAAAAATTCAATACAATATATATATAAATAATTAAACTTTTTCAAAAAAAATTGGGATTTATTAAAGTCCCCACATCACTACATGAGGCTCCGCCCTTGAACAGAATCTACGTGGCTGCATCCATGGATAGAATAGATTCACAAAGAGAGAAGACACAAGGTTTCTTCTAAGTTAGCGAAGAAATCTTAGTTGGTTTCCAAGTCTGGTCCTTTTTGACCCCAAGAATCGAAATTACGGTTTAACCACTAATTAAGACAATCAATACCGGTTAAACCACTTTAAGACCAGTCAATACTGGTTAAAACCCGACCAATCAATATCGGTCAAAACCCGATTGAACGAACTGATTCTTAGAATTGTTTTTAATTTAAACTTTTACTTTATTTTATTTATAACTATAATTATAATTAACTCTACAAAAATTGGTGGATAATTGCACTTCTAAGCATATCATCATTTAATGCATGAGTTCAATGTTATTTCCCATTCCCAACCAATGTGGGACAAAAATTCATACACTTGTGTCATTTATAGTGGATGACTTTAATGTTTTTTTTAGTAAATTAATTAATATGAGACAAACTCTTACACTTTATTCTGCTATTTCTCATACTTTTTAAAAATAATTTTCAATGTGGGACAACTTCCTATACAAAGTTATATACTTTGTATCCAAATACTTTTTTTGTTTTTATTTTTTATGTGGGACATCTAATGATATATTGTGAATAAGTTATGAAATATTAAAATATACTCATTTTTAAGAGAAAATTGATATAATTTAATGAGTTTTCTTAATTTTTTTTAAATTTGAGGAGATATATTTTTGATATTCTATTATATCGATATATATGTAATTTTATATGTTATGATTCAATAACATTCTAATTTTTTTATTAACTAAGATTTTATGTTATCATTATTACGAAAAATGATTTTGTATTATTATTATTATTATCATTATTATTATCATCATCATCATCAATTTTATAACAAATTACGTAATATGACAACAATATTAAAAAAAAATTAGTGTTAAATTTCTTTTGATCGGTCGAACCGGTTGAACCTTTAACTGTTTTTTAAGCCGGTTTGATTATCCGTAGTGTTCCACAAACAGTGTTATTAATAAGTGTTACTTATATTAATTAATTACTTTATTAATAGATACGAGAAGTGATTATAAAACTACATTTATTAATATATATATATGTGTGTGTGTGTTCAAGAAAATAAAATCGAAAATATTACCAATCGACAATTTGAATTTTCTCTCGAGTTATAATTTTAAAAGACCTTTTGGTACAATTTTAATAATTATATATATATATATATATATATGTATATATATATTGAGTAATATACCAAATCATACCTTATTCTTTTGAACTGAAAACCTAAATTATGTTGATCTTTTTTAAAGATTTTGTTTAAATGTACAAATATTATTATCATTATATTTATACTTTCACATAGAATTAGTTATACATTCTATTGAAATTCAATAATACACAATACTAATAGTATTTTAAAATTTCACTAGAATTTATGATTGGACCCAAAAAAACCATAGGCTTCCGGCGAGTTGTTGAAGAAAAACCTACCCGAATAAAGGAGAGATAAAATATCGTTTTAGTATATATATTTCATAGTTAAAACTCAATAAGAAGGAAATTTAATTATTTTATTTTTACACATAAATGAAACTAAATTTGAAAAGTTAGTTTGATGTATTAATTTTTAAAGGTTAAATACAATCAACTCAAATATGTAATTATGATTTTAGTTTGTATTAATTGGTATGCCATATTAATTTTGTTTTAGTTGATGAAATATATTTAAGGGTTAAAAACATTTTCCTATCCGAACTATACGTGATTTTACACTTTTGGTATAAGAAATTTGTATTTTGTGGTATGAACTTTAAAGTTTGATGCATTTTGATATTGAATAAATCATAACCGTACATGTGTCCTAAATCAACGATTAAGATTTGTTTGATACCATAAATTGCATCAAATTTTAAAGTTCATACCACAAAATGCAAATTTCAAAGTCTATACCAAAAAGTGTAAAATCATGTATAGTTCGGATGAGAAAATGTTTTAAACCCTATATTTAATGTGCCATAATTATGTGTTCTTATCTAATTTCAATGTTTTGCTTTAATTTGAAAATTTCAATTTAAAAATCAAAATATCTCGAATTCTCTGAACTTTTAAACCAAAATGTTTTATTAATTCCGAATTCACATATACACTGAACGGTTCCCAGAGTCCCTACCTACTTTTCTAGCTTTGACTCTCCATTCAATTACATATATCTCAAAAAAAAAAAAAAATTATATTATTCAGATATTTTTCCCAAAATGTTGATCTACACACACTTTGTTATACACGATATAATATTATTAGATACTATAATTCAGGTACTACCTAAACAAATTTAGACAATACATACATAAATGAAACAGTTAAAAATAATCAATTTTTATTATACTTTATATCATATGATACGCAGCAACCACAATCCATGTGTCTATTGATGTGAAATTTAGTAGGGAGGGTACACTACATACACACATACTCTCTATCAAGAATAACGAAAAGAAGTCCTTTTAGGATATAATTAGATGACATGAGACAAGATTATAAACCATGTAGAAAGTTAAATAATGTTTCCCCTCTCACCTCTCACCTCTCACCGTCCCTATGCCTTAAAATATCCACCATTGATATGTAAAAATCATATCACTTTAAATATTATGATTTAAAATTAATAATTGTGCTGGATTTTTGATATATTAACGATGAACATATCAATATGTACCCACAATGGCTAGAGAATCAATCTCGATAAAAAGTTAGAACAATCCTAGTAAGGCGCCACTCTCACACATGACGCTACAAATTCACTCCCAGCAAGGCGCCATCTTAAGCGCTAGTTTGGAGTTGGGAACAATGTGGCGCTACTTCTCAAGCCACACTGTTTCGGTGATATTGTTTTTATTTATTTATTTATATTTTATCAATATCTGTTAATTTTATAAAATTTAGTTTTCCAACATTGATTGTAATATAAAATATTTAATGAATATGGATGCTAATTTAAACGACGTGGATGTTAATATAAAAATTTAAAATTAATATGGGTGATCATTTCTCAACATGGATAGTAAAAATATGAGAGACGGGAACAATTACATAAAATTACTGAAAATAAATTAAAATACTTGAAAATAAAATATAAATTTATTGAAAATAAATTAAAATACAAGAAAATAAAGTATGAAATTACTGAAAATAGCAATAAAACCTAATAATTCGAGAGATCAGCTCCAGACCTAAAACCAACCTCCAAGATTTGGAAATTGTCAAAACATATTAGTAGGTTTTGGTACTTGCGATTGTCTTCTCTTCTGCATAATTATTTGTTGTTGTTTTTGAAAATACTCACGTTGTACGAGATTAGCAATCCCAGTCAGATTCATGAGTAGTATGTTATCTTCTCTAGTTACATCAAATTTTTCTTTGATTGCTGCAAGTTTTAGCTTTTGTAACTCAATATCGGGCTCTTTCTTTGCGGCTAAAGTTGGCAATAATTTTCGAAATTTAAAATATAAAGAGTAAAAACTATATTAAATAATATTTACGTGTGTAAATATGTTAATAAATTATAAATTATAAATTATAAAAAATTTAAAATTATGATTAAATAAATGAATAATTAGAAATATTATGGAATATTCTTTTTTAGTTCAAAATTTGGTGCAGATTGATGCAGATGAAATACTGTTTCTGCACTACTTTAGTACATATTCTGTAAATTCTACACTAAAGTAGTGCTGATTGCTGGAGACGCTCTTAACAGTGTGAGTTTGAATTTGACGAAAGCTAAAAAAACAAAAAAAGACTTTAGTATTGAGACCAGTTATGCAACTTTAATTTGATTGTTCAAACATATTCTATGATATAAATTGTTATGTTCAAATTAATTCGACATAAGTTTGGAAATGAGGTATTAATTCGACGAGATTGAAATATGTGTTTTACAAGTATAAAGTATGTGTGGTATAATTATAAATATGTATTCTACAAATATAAAAGTATGCATTATAATATGTATGTGTTTTAAAATTATCAATATGTATTTTTCTGTCATAAATATGAATTTTGCAAAATTATCAACATAGTGTTATAGTCGCACGTGAATTTTTGTGAAAAAAAAAAAATAAATAAAAAAGAGAGAGAATAACAAAAAGAAGGGTAGAGAAAAGCCAAAGCAAAGCCACCTGTTGGTTCCTCGCACAAACCACCTCCAAAAACCACTGCCACTTGTGATCAAAATTTTGTTAGAGAAAACCCTTCAACAAATAAAAAAAAAAAAAAATCATTAATTTGCAGTTCCCTCATTTCTCTCTCTCTCTGATAATCAGTTTTCTACAATCTCCATTCTCCTCACCATATGGGTTTTTAGCTGTAGCGGCTTCATTGAATTTATTGCGTAGACTCATAGAGAATCCCACAGAATTTCACACAAAGATTTAATCAAATCTGAAACCCAGAAAAAGGCCCTTTCTTGACTGATCTCTGTATTTATATAGAGATAGAAAAGATTGGGTTTTTATCTTTTCATTTATGCATAATTGAGTCCGATATTTTGTAGATAGCTTTTCCTTTTTTGTTGCTAAGTTTTGGGCCTTTTTCTGTTTGTGGGGTTGTTTTGATTCCATGGCTGCTGGTGCAGAGGTGTCTGGTGAGGGCGCAGTATTGGAAATGGAGTCCTCTGCTACTGCTGCTGTTGAGCCTTCATCACCTAATAACACCACCACCAAAAGTGAAAAGGAAATTGGAAATTTTGATAATTCCAATTCTGAGGAGTCTGGTGTTAAGGATTCTGGTTTGAATTCGATTATGGATTCGAAATCGGAGCTGGAAATGAAGGAGATTGTTGATATGTTGAAGAAACTGGAGTTGAATCCCCAGGCTAAGGAGTTTTTCCCTTCCTCCTTCTATCACAGCCAAAATGGGGCTTATGCTTTTGTGCCTATTAATAAAGATTTGGGAAATGATGGTTTCCCTAATCAGAGAAGGGTATAGTTCTGTTCTCCATTGATCTTTGATTAGCTGGTTTGTTGAATTCATTAATTGTTGTCTTGTGATCATTGTAGTTTGATGTGTAATGTGGAACCGATTCTTGTTTTGTCGTTTTCGGTATCATTTTGAATTGAATTGTGATCGTCTTTGGCATTCAATTAGATTGGTATTTTGCAATAAATGAGGAATTCCGTGTTTGGCTTGTGGAATAAGTGTGTGAAAGAACTTCCGAATTCCAATTGGATTCTTTGCCTTTATTTATCGAAGGTTTTATGTTCGGATTATCAGTTTTTGTATGTGGAATTGTGGTGATCACCTATATCGTTTGAGTTAAGATTTGATTTGTAGATGCACAAATAATTTTTCTAGGCTTGTGTTGTAATGACTTTATGTGTGTGAGTCTTTATCTAATTATTTTGTATAGAACCTACTTTAATTTTTGTATGTCATGGAATTTTTTTTAGAAAATTAGTTTTTCATAATTCTTTTTATTGTAAGCATCAGTCGAGGAAAGAGTTGATTTGAGTTGAAACTAACATCTTTTTTTATCGCATTTCAGTTGTAAATGAAAGAACCTTCAGCATTTTAGGTTATCAAAATAAATCCGACAATTTCTTGGAGATGTATAATTAATTGACATTATCTTTGTTGGATACCTTCACTTCGCTGTTGTAAATGATGATGTTCACTTTGTTCCGACACTAGACATGTATTTTCCTTTTTTGTTTTTTTGTTTCGATTCATTATCCAATTCAATGGTTGGACTAGATATGCTTCATAAGTATGTGTATGGAGTTTGAATTGCCACGTTCTTGTGCTCGTTCCTTTCCTAATGGTGTTGTGTTCTATTTTTGTTTTGTTAGAGAAGAAATAACTACAACCAGGGCAAGAAGAGAACGAATGGCAGAGCTTATAGAGCTCAAAGAGAAGATAGCGTTCGACGAACTGTCTATGTCTCTGACATTGATCACAATGTAAGTGAAAAAATCTACAGACCTTATAATATCTTAACATTTTGGGATTTTAATTGCTATGGTTTACTTGTAGATAACTGAGGAGCAGCTTGCTGCATTATTCAGTGGCTATGGACAGGTATGGCACTCTACCTGGTTAATCATGTTAAACAAAACACACGTGCCTACTTTGTCACATGTTCTTGATGATCCATGACTTTGCTTTAATTACCATCTATATATATTGCCTTTTAGATTTCATTCGCAAGCCAAATTATTTCGGTTTAGCCAAACTATGAAGGCGAATATGGTGAACAAGTCAACCCTTCACCTTAATGGCTTTTTACTATGATATAACACATCAGTACCGATTCATAAAAACCTTATCAAGTATTTTTCCTGTAATAGTAACAACTACTGTAACCCCATGGAACTCTCTAGTGTTATGGATTTGCACTACAATGGTCATAAAGTAAGTTTCTTGATACTATATTAGGATATTTTGTTCACTATGTCAAATGCCCAACATCAGGCCTAATTCTATGACGCACTCTTTACTCGAGTACTCTCCTTAGTTTAGAATTTTTAGATTGAATATTTGGCGAAACCCATGCTCTAGTCCAAATTAAAAACAAATGAACAAGAATAACCCACCGTTACATACAAACGCTACATGTTCTTCTTGATTCTGAGATCTCATCATGGTGCTGTACCATCAACCAGATTCTTGAGAAGATATTCCATCAAGTGATATATCAATTTATGGACATTATCGGCACCTTAACCTTTTCTAGGAGGATTTTTCTACATCTTAAATTGGATGAACAGAATTTACATGTTTCACCCGCAAGATTAACATGGCACGTATTCAGTATTATTGAAATCTTCCTCTTTTATCTCTCCCCTATTTACTTTTCAGGTTGTCGATTGCCGAGTTTGTGGCGATCCACACTCCCATCTTCGATTTGCTTTTGTCGAATTTTCTGATGATTGTAAGTTATCTTTTTCTCTACATTCTTTCTCTGGAGTGGTTTCACATGCTCGTCTGATCTCATGGAACCTTATTACTCGTGTGGTAAATGCTGACAGATTCTGCTAGAGCTGCTCTGGGCCTCAATGGTACACTATTAGGTTTCTCTCCTGTGAAGGTCTTGCCTTCCAAAACTGCCATTCTTCCAGTGAACCCTACTTTCCTTCCCAGGGTACAAAGAACCCGTTTCTTACTTTTCTTTGCTAATGATGTTAAAGAATCTTGTTAACACAATGTCTTTTGTATGGACTTTTACAGTCAGAAGATGAACGCGAGATGTGTGCTCGGACAGTCTACTGTACTAACATTGATAAGAAGGTTTACATATCTTATCCTTTTGCGTTGTGATACACTTTGATTTTCTCTGCTTTATCATATGCTTTATATGTGATGGGCCCTCTTGGTTTGTAAAGTAATATTATATAAATTCACATGGTATGTGTTGTCGAGCAGGTTTCTCAAGCTGATGTCAAGAATTTCTTTGAAGCAAGATGTGGTGAGGTATGCTTAAAAGTTTCAGAACAGGTCCTCTGTGAATTCTTGGCTTGATATGGTTCGATGACCCTTTAAATCACTTGATTGTAGGTTTCCCGACTGAGGCTCTTGGGAGATCACTTGCACTCGACACGAATTGCTTTTGTTGAATTCTTCATGGTATGCTACTTCTCTTGACTTAAAAATGCCGACTATGTTTCTATATTCATCAAATGCTTCATCATACTTAAATTCTGCTCGGTAACGTGCCTACTATTTATCAACTGACATTATGAAAAGGAAAGACCTTTGAGTCGCTTCTGCTGTATTTTTCTTCCAATATTGATTGTACTTTACTGTGACACAAATTGCATTGTATACATTTAAAATGGGCTCGTGTGTGTGACGTGTTTTTCTTTATTGAATAAGTTGTTTAAAACCTGTCACATTAATTATAGCAGGAAAGTAACTCAAATGTAATTGCAAAAAAATAATAAAATTATATGATGCTATCAGAGATGGAGTATTCACTGTGTAAGTTTTTCTACATTTAATAAATTGGCTAATCAGAACTGTGAGTAAATATTGGAGATGGTAAATTATTGATAGAGATTCTAAAGATTTTTATTTCCCAATTTGCTTGAGTCGTTCTTTTTTGATAAACATTTGCAGGCTGAGAGTGCAATAGTGGCCCTCGATTGTTGTGGCGAAGTTCTTGGTTCCCAACGCATCAGGTACAAACTCTTCTTAGGTTGTGTTTGAATAGATGGATTTGAAATACAAGATTTGAAATTAATAAATTTCAAATCCACTCAAATCAGAGTGAATTAAGTAGTTCAAAATGAAGGTCATGGATTTCAAATCCATATCAATCCAAAACCACCAATTGATTCTTCCTCAAATTCCTCCATCCAAACACAACCTAACTTTTCCGGAAAGTCAGAAACTTAGGTTGTGTTTGGATAGAGTGATTTGAAATTCAGGATCTAAAATGAATGGATTTCAAATCTACTCTAACTTGAATGGATTTGAAATCCACTCAAATGACTCAGAAATTAGTTTAAAATGAAAGTGGCAGATTTCAAATCAACATCTATCCAAACACCACCGATAAATTTGCTACCATGGATTTCAATTTTTTCCTCAAATCCACCTATTATCCAAAAGGAACCTTAGATTTTCACAAAATTTCAGGGTTAGTCCTTCGAAGACGCCAGTGAGGCCACGCGTTCCTCGCCCTGGACTTCAGTAATCACATAGCCGGAGAGAATCCTTCGAAAATGAAGTGATGGTGAGACTTAACTTAGTTCGTTCGGAACAGTAACTCTTTTTGTTACTACTGAATATAATTCTTGATGTTCTAAGTTTTCATGGGATGGATGTTCCCAAACATGGTTGGTTGCTTTTGCTATGATTTATCATCTAATTGTAGCTTCAGTTCAATAATGTTAGGCTGCGTTTGGATTGAGGGATTTGGGGTGTGGATTTGAAAATCATTTTCTAAATCCATTCTACTTGTTTGGATAAAAAAATAAATGAATGGATTCTCAAATCCCAATTTTAAAATGAATGGACTTGAAATTTGTGATTTGAGCCATGTTGATTTGTAATTAAATTTGAAAGGATTTACAATACTCCTTAAAACATAGTCATTTGAAATCTCTTGTCATATACACTGCTTTATTCTCAATTTGGCACCCCTCATAGGCTCTCTCTCTCATCATGTTTCTCTCTCATCAACATCATCATGTTTCTCTCTCGTCAGCCGGATTTGATTTCTTCTCCTTACTTTTCTCTCTCATCAGCATCTTGTTCTGTTTTTCTTCACGGATCTGATTTCTTCTCCTTACGTTTCTCTTTATGTTTTTTTTGCTGGTCTCTCTTCTGCTCCCTATTCTCTCTCTCTCTCTCTCTCATCATCATGGATATTGGTCGCTTTGATTTACCTGTAATTTGCCTTGTAAATTATCACTTCTTCTATTTCTAAAATTTTTCCATCTATTCCCATGTTTTTATGTTGGTTTCTTCATATCTGTTTTTTTTTTTTTTTTTTAACAATTAGATTTTTTATATTTTTTGTTTAATGGAGTTTATGGGATTTTTTTTTAATATTGCTACTTTGTACTTTAGTTTGTATTTATTACATTTTATATTAAATTTCAATAAAATTATGTTTTATACTATTTATTAAATAATAAGCAAGAAAAAATGATGAAGAGAAAATTTCAAATGCTCATTAAGTTTTGCCAAGCAATAAATTTGAAATCTGTGGATTTGTAAAATAAATCCATACTTTATCCAAACAAGGAATTTCAAATAAGTGGACTTTAAATTGAAGGAATCCAAAATCCATATCTTTTAAATGACTTAGAATCTCAAATCCTTCTATCCAAATGGAACCTTAATTTATTCAAACTTTAACTTCACATGAACTGCAACATGTATGGTTATAGTTTTATGCTTATGTTGAAACACACAATCATATTCGAAGAATATGGTGCCACAAATGTACTGCTCTAGAAATAGATCGACTAGTGTAATACCGGATGTAAACGAGTCGAGCGATATTTCAAATTATTTGAAATACATTTGCGAAAGCTTGAACCCAAGTTACCCAACTTGAATTTAATCGAATCAAGTTCAATGATATGAGGCCTGTGACATTATCAATCTTAGGTATATTTATGTTACACATATCACAAAGTGGAGACATATTTAGTAATTTACATTATTGTGTGGGATTAATATCAAAAATCAATTTGAAGTATTGAGCTTTTTTGATTTGTATCTTAATTTTTTTTTCTTTTTTCCATTGCATCCTATAGTGAACAATGTTTTCAAAATTGCTTTTTTTTTCTTTTTCTTGCTAGAACTTAGCCTCTTATATTGCAAATGATGTTGGAAATTAATATGATTCTTAATCGTATTTGGTCTGAATAAGATTTATCTTTTCAATCAAAGCAAACGGTCACTCAAACCATAGATTTCAAAATTCAATCTTTAAAAATTAAGTACATATCGTGAATATTAAATTTATTTTAATCTAAAGAAAGAAAGAAAGAAAGAAATATATATATATATATATATATATATATATATATATATATATATATATGTGTGTGTGTGTGTGTGTGTGTATTTCGTGTAATACATGAGATTTTATAAGATATGAGATCCAAGCCTCTCGTTACTCATACGTAAATATAGTCCATGCATCCATGTAATTCTTGCATTGTAATTATGTGCTATTTGAATTTAACATTCATATATATATATATATATATATATATATTATGGAGTGTCTAGTTTAATATTAATAGTTAAAGACATTCAACCTAGATCATGAAAATTCCAATTGAATAAATTGAAATCACGTGTAAGTGTTTTTATGATAATGTGGCATACGTGAAAGTGTGAGGGTAGAATAAGAATAATTTACTACTTATTAGGAAAGGGGTCGAATCACATTAATATTATATATGTTAACCATGTTATAAAAATAATTAAATTAAGAAATTTAATCAAAGATATAGTAGTCTATAGAAGTTGAAATATTCAAATCATAATATATAAGTTTATCATAGAAAATTAATAGTATGTCAATTAAAATCCAAATATTTGTATTTTAAAGCATAACTAAATTTAAAAAAAGAAGAAATGAAAATGTGATTTTCTTTAATATTATGCACAAGAATCAATAAATAGAAGAGTAGATTAGTGGCATAACCCTTATAAGATACGTGGTGCCTAGATATATCAAAATAGAGAGGCCATATCTTATAAATAAAAGAAATTCTTTCATATGTAAAGAAGAATATAAAAAAAGAGTAGCAATCATGTGCACCTGATACACATATGTACTCGGGTCAAGTCCGAATTGATCTGGATCCGTGTATTTTTACTTTTTTTTTTTTGGGCGCTAACCTCTCTATTATGTTAGTCATACATTTATATTATATTAGTCATACATTTATGTCCAAATATCATACATTTATTTAATACTTTTAATTCTAAAAAAACCCTAATTTTGCCACAATTTGTACATGTTTACCTTTATGTGATAATACTCATATTTTTATGTCATATTATTTATACCTTTATATCAACATAGTCATACATTTATGTAATATATAAATGTACAACTAACATAACTAAAAGGTATATCCAACATAACTAAAAGGTATGATTGTTATAACTAAAATGAATGAAAAGTTAATATGTCTGTCTAAAAAAAATGTTTAGATACAGTTAGTTTTACAAAAGGTATAACATAACTAAAATGTATGACTAACACTATTAAAAAATATAGTTAACATAACATAAAAGTCTGATACTTGAGAGTATGTTTGGGAGGATTTTGTCCACGACCTGGTGGCGCGTGCGGACGCATGCCGGGCCGGGTTGATCCAAGTGCATGGATTTAGGTCCGTGCACCAGTTGCACAAAAGTTTTTGTCTAAAAAAAAAAGAAGAATAAAAAGAAGAATATATTGAGGATAATGGAGAAGTACATGTATTTTCCTTTCATACATCTTGATATGAATTAATTAAAGCAGAAATTTACTATCAACTTCTTAATTGCTTTCCTAATTGTCAGGAACAAATTTCATGAATTAATAAATAGTTACTCTCTTATAATATACAAAATTTAAGAATAATGAATTGTGCATACTTAGTTATTTGATATTATATACATCAGTTCAAATACATGCACACACACACACACACACACATATATATATATATATATATATATGAAATAGTTTTAATAATATGATTCACAATTATTGGAAAAGTAATTATAAGTCAAAGTTATAGTTACTGTTACTAATATTAGTAACTAAATTTAGATGATTATTAAATTCAATAACCTAAACACTTATTATAGAATAGAATTTTGATTTTGAGTGGATATAATCTATCATATAATTATTATTAGTCATTGATTAAAATGTTATATCTGTTAATTGGTGTAATTAACTAGAATGAGAAAAATAATAAAATAATATATAATAATAATAATAATAGTAAAAAAAACTAGATAATCAAGCATCCTAATGAATAGTGAGTATAGACATAGACCAATGAGTATAAGGCGATTCACAATAGAATAATAATTCAATCCAGCCACGTGTCTTCTTTTGTACACTCATAAATTATAGTTAAGATGACTAAGAGATATCATAATAGAAAAAGAAAAAAAAAAAGAAAAAAAAAAGGACGACGAAATAAAGAAATAAGGTATGCAATTTAAACTTGAATTTCCATTCTTTTATTTAATCTACCAAGTATGCATATGTATGTAGATGCCAATTTATTCAAATGAAGTAGGCTGATTCTTAATTTGTTGGATGGGATGATGAATTGGTTAAGTTATTAAGTTAGGTAGTGATTTTAATTGTATAGCTAATTTATTATTTAATTAAACACATAAATGAGTTTCTGTAATTTCTTTTTTAACATCTAATAATATATATTTTAGAATAAGATAAGTTAAGTATGCTTTCAATTGTGCAAATTGTAATTTTAATTTTCAATGTGTTAATTATAACCAATAATTAAAATTAAGAGAACGTTTGTGGGACTTTGGAATGAATTTATCTACAAATTAAATTATTTTAGAAAACTTCTTTTGAGTAAGTTAATAGAAAATTGTTTAATCCTTTGAAATTGCTTCAATTAGTTTTAATAGCTTAATAAAATATTTAACTTGTTATTTTAGATTAATCTTGATAATATAAGAGACAAAGAATTTCATGGGAAGCAAGGTAAGTAGAAATTTATTTGCAACTACAATGTATGAACATAATTTTTCATGTTATAGATTGATTGAGTGATAATATGTGATTTTACAGTCTCCTTGAGAATTGACGTGTTTGAGTAATGATATGGGAAAATATATGAGTTGTATTAAAAATATCATTCACGAGCATCAGCATGTGCATAGGTAAATGATGCAAGTTATTGCATGCTATATGCAAAACATGTTTTAAAGAAGAAAAGTTTTTATTGACCACTACTAGTGCACCAAGTCATGTAAATCATGCTTATGATATGTTTAGTCGGTGGCATGTGAGAAATGGATATGACTTGATTCGTTGAGCCAGTGGCATGTGAGACATGAATATGACTATTAATGATATGTTTAGCCGGTGGCATGTGAGACATGGACATGACTATATGATGAATGATGTTATGTTGAGCTCTTTCCGATGCCTAGTAGATGGTGGCCCTATGAAAGAAAATGGTTTTGAAATAAATGTTTTCATTCATTAGCATGCATTATTGACATCATTTTGTATTATTCATGTTACATACATAATTTCTACTTACTGAACTTTTTAGCTTATATAGTTCATGCATTGTAGGTGAACCTGATGATGATGTATAAGCTCATGGACTTATTGACTGTGTTGTTGAGCTCCTACGGGTTTGGAGATAGTGTACATAGATGACGACCTGTTGGGCTATGCTATGAATTTATTTTGCTTTAAACAATATTTTGATAACGTATCTTGACCTTTGTTTTATACTAGTACTCTGATATGTACAAGTATGTAAATATACAGGTGAGTGTGGTTTAACAATATGGTACACGCTATGAAACATTTTATAATCTTAACAGATTTTTGTGTGCAAGAAAGGGTTTTATGTTATTACGTTTTAAAATAAAAAAAATCATACTCATTTTCAAGTCTTTTAATATGAAAATTTATTACAAGTCTAGCTAACCATGTTAGAAATATGGGCGTGACATAAGAAAATAAATTAAATTTATTAAAAATTAGAAAATTTAGAATATTATTTATTTAGTAAAATTAAATTTAAGATATGTGTAATACATATGTCTTAATTTAAGATAAAATATAATATTACATTATTAAATAATTATTTAATTGTAGAGATACATGCTGCATTTGTAGAGAATCATAAATAATTTTTTGTTTATCATTTTGAAAAGAATATATATTACTATGTCCATTATATTATTCAATTCACCCATCATATTTATTTCTATTTTTTCTCTAAATTTTTTAATTTAACAAATCTCAAATATATAAATATTTTATATTATTGAAGTCTAGCATATGTTATTTAGATAAATTTAGTTAACATTTCTATATTATTTAGTAATGTTTCTTAGCAACATAAAATTTGAAATCATTAATTAGTCATATTTATTGCAAAAATAATGTGAGCTTGTCAAATGTCCTAATGGTCTTATTTTTATATATATAAGATGTATTATAATGATTTTTTTTATAATATTTAAGAACATATCATGAATATTAAATTTATTTTAATTTTTAAAAAAAGAAATATATATTATAATGAGTTTTTTTTTTTTTTTGAATTGTTAATTGAATTCACGAATTGTTAAAGACATTAAGTTTCCAGTTATATTTTTTTCTATGATATTCTCAACTCGATACAGAAAATGGTTCGATACTTGACTAATATCAATTTTTATATTAAATAATAGAAATAAAAGTCTAATTTCCAAAAAAAAAAAAAAAAAACTCGTATGTTATAATTGCAATACGGAAAAGTCTTCTTAACATTGGAGGAAATTTGCAAATGTCAGAACACACGTGGGGCAGTGTTTTTCTCTCTTCCTTAAAAACTCCGAATCCATCTCCAATCTCCATGCAAAGAGTTCGCAAGACTGTAACTACCCCAAGAACAAGCAATTATTCACCCCGCGATATAGATAGATACTCAAAATGACATAGGAATTGCGATCTGTACCTGGAAAATTTCTGGCAGGTACGACGTAATCTGCATGCACGCACGCACGCATCATGTTTGTCGAAATGCCTGAATCATTTTTGAATGTATTGCATGAATTAGAAATGCAGATATCGATCTCATGGGTTGATTTGTTAGAAGCCCTTCTAGACATCCATAATTATGTTCGTCAGATAATTTGTTAAATGATCCGATTTTGTTTCGATTGATAATGAGGCCTGTGTTTTTGATCGATCTCACAGAATTTCTGCATATTGTAAGAATTCGTTCTTCCGATGGCATTTTGGATTCAGCCACCGAAATTTATGAAGTTAATTAATTAATTTGTAGATATTAAGCTTTTAAACGATACTGTTGGTCTTTGGGATTTTTGAAGTAGTTGTAAGGTTCTTCAACAATCTTATATGGTGCAAAAGTTAATCAAAATAGAAAAACAGAACTTGCACTGATTGTAGTTCGTGCAGGGTTGATGTAGTTCGAAAAGAAAAGAAGATCATTATCGTTTGTGGCAATTCACTCGAAATAACTTTCTGGCGAATTGCATATGACGGATAAGAGAAAAGATAGGTACATTCATACACTTGAAGCATTAATTTCTGTGGATTGCTTATGCACATTGTAATCAACGTATAAGCTGATTTCATATGTTAAGTGTTTCTCTTACTCGATGAATACTGTTATTGTGCTCTGTCCCTTTTTTATATAGCTATCATGTCTCCTCTATCGATCCTAATAGGAACTATTTTACTTAACTTGTCTTTTACAAGCTAAGTAAAATATGATTTGCTGTAAAGTGGATTCAAATGTTACCAATTGAGTTCTTGGTGTATTATTTGTGGCAGTAAATTGACTAAGACCAGCGTATAAGCATCAAAGAGAGTGTTCAGAGCACATAAATAGTCGTTCTTCTTCATTGATGGCATCCCCGCTGCATCATCACCACAGTCGCTCAACTTCAAGCGGGCTTTCAAATATGAGGAGACCACAGAATACCAAAGCAGCTGCTCAAAGGCTAGCACAGGTTATGGCTCATCAACCAGCTGACGAGGAAGAAGAAGAGGACGACCTTTTGTATAATTTCAGCTCCAGTGTTCCTTCAGCCGGCATAGGACTTGCAGGTGGAAGACAAAATAGAAATCGTTCTCCACTGGTAAGAAGCTTGTGTGCCTATGTGGCAATACCAAAGATGAAAATTTCAGTATCGATGGAAATATCGGTATTTTAATTTTACGGAAATATCAATGTCGGTGGAAATATTCGTAAAATTTAAAAAATTAACGGAACTTTATAAAAAAAAAAGGGAAATTGGACATAATATATTCATTACAAAATAAACCATTTATTTTAAAAAAAATGTTTTTACCAAAATTGATATTTATCCATATTTCCCCGATATTCCACCGGTATTTACCGATATTTCATCGATTTTCCAACAATTTGTACCATAAAACCACTGATATGGAAATCAATACTGATATTTATTGATATTTTACTGATATTTTGATGAAATTTCTCGTTTCTATGTGAAAAACGAAAACATCAGAGAAATATCGTTACAGCCCATTTTTGTATTGGTCATGTGAAAAATTGGAAATATCGGTGCTATTTCGGGATATTTTCATCCATGGACAATACAACTTCATTTGTCTGCCCAAGTTTTTATGTATGCAACCTTATGACATGTTGAAGACATTCATACTTTAGATGCTAATTCAACATTAAATGCTTCTATCAGGGGTAGCATCTCTTCTATTCATACAAAAAAATTCTATATTTCGAGTTTTGGTATAACTATAAGTGTTAATATGTTGCCTAGGCTTCAATGGCTGAACTTCTTTTTTACTTTCTAGTCAGTTCGTAACTCAGTAGAACAGCCACCATCTGCACGCCCAACATCAGCTCCTAGAGCATCTGCAGTAGACCAGCAGCCTTTATCAGCTCGTTTAGGAGGTCCTCTTCGACCAATTCGACCCAAGTCTGTAGAAGCATCTCCGTCTCCTCATACTTCTACAGCTGGTCGTTCATCTCAACCTATTAAATATGCTGACGAAGCACAACCACCATCTGCTCGCTCTAATGCTTCTGGAAGGTCACCTTCTTATATGAGCTCAATGGATCAACCTTTATCGGCTCGTTCCATAGCAGTTGGCCGGCCAAATTTAAAGATCAGGACCATTCCCACGGTGCCAGCTAGTGTTCCTCTGTCACTTAAGTCAGTTGCATCTGGAGTTCCGGCTGATCCTCCGTTCGATAAAAACAGGGATAAAAGGTTCAATAGCATTAAAGCCTCATCGATCAATAACTGTGGTTTATTTTACTGTAGTTGGATTTTCAATTTCACTCGTCTCTGAAATTTACTTGTCTGTCGATCTCTCCAGGTTATCGCTGGATTTTGGAACTTTTAAACATAAAGAGTCTGGTGGACAGCAGTCTTCATCTGCTTTACAAGATGAGGTACAATGAAGAACATTAAGTCGATTTCTGTAATGTACGATTCTCTAGCTTCATTTTACATACAGCAGGAAACTATTTTTGTTGGGAAAGGAATTGTCATAAGTAATATAGTCTTTTATCTTACACGATTTCACTTTCGAGCAATGCATGCAAGATTTTGATTTCATTACATAATTGAATCACTGAAGTGGGGGTCCTTGAATTGCAGCTTGACATGCTTCAAGAAGAAAATGACAATTTATTGGAGAAGGTGAGTTTTCTATGTTCTTATATTATACACATGAATTTAAAATATTTATTTGGCAAAGGTTGACTATCTTGTATTACCTATTGGCTAGCATTGTAATGTAACCTTCTGTTTCAGCTCAGGATAGCAGAAGAACGGTGTGAAGAAGCAGAATCAAGAACTAGACAGCTCGAGAAACAGGTGATCCTGCAACTATAGTATAACCTGTTCATGAATTTTCAATTCTGCTATCTTCATTTGGCGTAACATAATTCACGAGTAAAATTTTACCGATGCAAGGGTTAACAATCATTGTGGTTCAAAATTGTTACCTTTTCTGGTTACACTAATTTGGTTGTAATCTCTGTCTTCTGTTAGATTGCGTCTCTAGGAGAAGGTGTATCTTTAGAAGCTCGGCTTTTGAGCAGGTAAATTATGAGACTTTTGCTAAATAAATTGGAGTTTTATTCCGAAATTTTCATCTGTATGCTAAACCTGCAGGAAGGAAGCTGACCTTCAGAAACGAGAGGTATGTAGAATAATAACGGTATTTTTATTCCTTTTTTTTTTATTCATTTACAATCTTTATTTAAAATTTGTTTTTTTAATAAAACCCTTGTAGTACATGGGGACTTCTCTAGTCTAGTTACAATAGCTAAACCTTTCAATGAATCTGAGTCATCTCATTACTAGATAGTTTGGTGTTCCTTGTTCTATTAGGTGACTTGAATTAGCTATAGTTATTATATCTTATGGAATGCACTTCAGATGTGTAATTTGGACACATTTTCTCTTTGCAGGTTGCTCTTAAAGTTGCAGCTGAAACTTATGGTGGAAGTAGTGAGGAGATTGCAGCCCTTCGTATGGAAATCGAGGTACTCAGAATCTCCAGATTTACCTTGTCATTTTTTCTTTTTACTATTCTATCTTATTTTTCTGAGTTTTAATTCTAAATGTTGATTTATATGATTTCCTACAAGACTGCAAGGGATGAAGCAACCTCAGCTTTGGAGCAACTCCATGAGGTCAAAGAAGAAGTTAAAACACTTAGGACGGTTACACAAAGAATGATATTGACTCAACAAGAAATGGTATCTACCAGTTTAAAGCACCCATTGCTTCTTACAGCTTTCCTTTCTTTTGTCCATACTTATGTGATTGACAGTCTAATACTTTAGGAAGAAGTTATTCTCAAGAGGTGTTGGCTTGCTCGATGCTGGAGTTTGTGTGTTCGCCATGGTAATTTTCTTCTCAAAAGGTTTTTTTGACTTTTACATGTTTATGATCTTCAAAAAAGAAGTAGCTTATAAGCAGCTTATCGATTTTCTTAACATTCTCATTTTTTGTTCCTTACAAGAACCTCATATCTCACTTTTATGACTTTCAATGAGCAGGTATCCATGCTGAGATAGCTGGAGCAAGACATGAATTTTGGTCGTATTATGCTTCCCAACCCGTTGAAGTAATATTGGCTGCAGGACGCAAAGCAAAAGAAAATTCTTCAAGTAAGATTCCCTCAGCTCCATGTTTTTTGGATAGCATTTTAGACAAAAAAAAATGAAGTTTTCAGAAGATTCAGCAATTACACAATTGAATTATAAATGCCATAGATTATTGCAGTGCTTGTTTTTAATGTAGACTAGGTAATCTTGAAAACCTAAAATAGGGGGTGTTTGTTTTGGGTTTACGTAGGATTGGGGAAATCCGACTTTGAAATTTTGGGTTTTTGAAATAAAAGTAAATAGTTAAAATATGTGTTTGTTTAAGGATTTTATAAGGTAGGATTGGTACTGTAGATGTCAAATCAATAGTGTATTTGTTTAATATTATATTGTTTATTGAAGTAATAGTAATGATTTGATGATTGTAATAGTAGAAATTTAGGTGTGTATGAGAATTTGTGTACTAATAGGTTAGAGTGTAGAGTTAATTATTGTGTTTTTTTTTTTTGTAAAATAGGGTAGTATTTGAATGAATATCATAATCCTTGTTTGTTATAGGTTTCAAATAAGGATTTGAGTACTCATGATTTGAATTAATTCCTTGTATTATATTCAAGATTATAGAATCTGGCCTATATGATATTCGTGGAGATTCTTCTTAAAATGTAAATAAAGATATGTTCAAATATCATGTCATACTTTGATTATCACAATCCTTTTCTATTACATACTATCCCTTTCTTTTGTGGAAAACCAACCAATGATTTCATTTTTCTTTTGTCAACTTGGCAGTTAACAATGATTTGGAAGAAAGAGAGAGTGTTCTGCAGAACATTGATGAAGTTTCGAAAAAGGCCAATGTAGAAAGTGTTCTAATGGTTGAAAAAGGTCTTAAGGAACTGTCTGCGCTCAAGGTTTAACTCTCGACTATAATTCCTATAAAGAAGCTTGTTTTAATGCTTTATATTTTTTCACTTTTCTTCGCTTTATGGTAAATTGCAATATCATAAAGAGTAGCATGTTAATTTTCATTACCCGGTTGCCTCATTTCAGTTTTTTATATTGCAAACAAAGGTAGTCCAATTGTGGAAACTACCACAGTATGCTTGTGCAATATTTCAGTTCTTATTATGTTAATTTTCTTTTCATCTTTGTTTAAAGGTGGAGGAGGCAATAGCCATATCAATGGCCCAAAAGCGTCTTCCAAATATCGTAAAATCTAATGAGACAGGTACACATTCATTTCTTAATTTCTCTGTTTATTCTCTCGTATTTATATGCCATGTTAGGTAATAATAACGAGTCAACATTCGTGTAGTTAGCATACATAGAATGAATTCTTAGTACAGCTTGTACTTGGTAGGAAATGCACGATGCTTAGTCCACCATGCTTATATTCTTGACATTGAAGAATGTTTTTTAGTTTCCATTGAATAGAACTTGATGTCCTTGTTAATTATATGAGTGCAGATGAACTGAAGCTGCCAACTGAGAGCAATGATTTCTCAGAAGCATTTGGTAAAAACACTGCACACATGTTCCTTAAATATGTTGTAGATATTTCTAATTTCCAAAATGTGTTGTGTAAATGTATACTGTTTCAGAACTGAGTGCAGAGGAGTCTGAAGATGTGCTTCTTAAGCAAGTGAGTTAGAATATCTGAGTGTTTATATAAATTAAAGAAATTGGAATATATTGATTGCTATTGTTTCAGGCTTGGCTGAGGTACTTCTGGAGAAGAGCCAAAAATCAAGGATTAGAACCAGACATTGCAGAGGAAAGACTTGAGTTCTGGATCAACCAAGGGGACAAGCCACCTACTTCCCATGATGCAGTGGATGGTACTCTCTCTCTCTCTCTCTCTCTCTCTGTGTGTTCCAGTCCTGTTAAGTGAGTTCTATAAGTTTAGTGCTCGAAAGATAGGTTAGGCCGGTCTGCAGGATAAATTTTATCAATTTAGGATTTGAATGAATTGTCTAAAATTATCGATGTTTAAAATTATCAATAAAGACAAACGCAATTCCATGTTCTGGACATTGTAAAAAGTAATCTTGAAAACCTGAATTCTTCTTAGTTTTAGAAATAATATTCATTTGAAAGAAATTGTATATTGTAATCAATGTCAAATTTGAGCATGAAAAACCTAGGCTAAAACATGTTGTTTCTCTTTTAATTTGATATTATTTCTGAATATGTAAGAAGAATTCAGATTCTAGGCTTGTATAGAGTGTAAGGTTTACAGGCCTCTCGCTGATAATTTCAAACGAACCCTTAAGTTGATAAATTCTTTTGAAATTCAGTTAAGTTGGCTAAGTCCCTTTAGTTGACCTACTTTTGCCATAAACTTCCAACTTTATTTTATAAACTTACTAGTATATTGTCCCACTATTACACGGGATTTTATAAAAAATTAAATTAAACTTAGTAAAATTAAAAATTATTTATACAATAAAAATAAATTTATGATGGGTGTAACAGTAAATATGACATAATTTTATTAAATAATCATTTAATTATTGAAATACATGTTGAATTTGTAGAGGATCATAAATAATTTTTATTTATCATTTTAAAAAGAATATTTATTGTTATATCAATTATATTATTCAATCCACTCATCATATTAATTTGTATAATTTCTCTAAATTTTTAAATTAACAAATTTTAAGTATATAAATAATTTATATTATTGAAGCCTAGAATATGTTATTTAGATAAATTTAGTTAACATTTTCATATTTATGTTACTTAGCAACAAAAAATTTGAAATCATTAATTAGTCATATTTATGTAAAAATAATGTGAACTTGTCAGGTGTCCATAGTGGTCTTACTTTTATATATATAAATATTCACCCTTCGATTCAACAAATATCACCACTCATATATATATTTGAAAATCATTTTTAATTTTGACTTGAAGTACACCCGTGCTAGTTGAATAAATGTTTTATACTAGACTGATGATCAAGCCGGTTTCACTACTCATTTATGGTTTAACTAATTCGACCGTTTTTTGGGTTGTTCTTGTGGTTTCCTAGTTATTTAGTGTGAATCGGATTTATTCATCTTCTAGCTTCTATTATTTAGGGGTGTAAATGAGATAATACAGTTCATAAGTTACTCGGGATTGACTTAATAAATGATTGAATTCAAATTGAAGATTATCGAGTCGAGCTCGGTCTTGAGCTATTTGTGTTGTAGTTCTCAATCTTGAGTTTGAGCATATTAATATTTGGATTGACAAACTCGTGAGCCTAATCAAGTAGAAACGAACATATGTTAAATTTACTATTTTGTCCTTAACCATTTATTAAAATTTTCATTTTAAGAATTTGTTTAGGAATTTAGGTTATCTTATAATAATTATTTAGACATCGATCGAGTCGAACTCGAACTTATCGAGTTATCCATCGAATCAAGGTCGAGCACTAATAAAATAAGTTTAATCAAGTTCAAGTCAAGCTCAAACCTCAAGTTTTGTGATCAAGTTCAAGTTTTGCAGTCTCACCTCGTCTCGACTCATTTACACCCTACTTCTACTTCATCTACCTGTCCAACTCATTCGATTATATAACAGTTCGGCTCCCATATTCTACCATAAACTCACTCTCACTTGCGAGTATCTACGCGATATAACATGTTGGTAATTTTATAGTGAAGTGGTCGAAATTGACAAGTTGGAGTGACAAGATAGATAGTAAGAAAAAATTAAAATGACTAAATAACAAAACACTAATAATTGTTAAAAGGGCCCAAAGATGAATTTGGCCTTTTTCAAATGCATCTTCCTTGAACTTTTCCTCGTTCTAGGTTCTTTTAGTCCAAGGAGTGCATATAGGGTAGGGGCCTTCTTCTATAAAAATGATGGGTCCCTAATTCAACAACATTAACATTTACAAACTCCAATGTTGACACTTTACCAAATGTCAATATTCTAACAATTTTGGTCCACCAGGTATGACCTCTTCATTTCTTTGTGCATTAAGGTTGTAAATTACAAAAATAGTACATTAACTTTCAACTTTTCACATTTTGGTCCATTTATGAAATATCCAAAATTGCAAATTTTCCTTATTCTAATTGGCAAGTAACGTTATTTGATGTCACTATGTGTTTGGTTGCATGTCACAGTGGAACGAGGCATGTTGGAGCTTCGGAAGTTGGGGATCGACACCAAGTTGTGGGAGGAGTCACGAAGATTGATCGATCCAGATAACATCCAAAAAACATTAATGGAAATTGAACTTCAAATTTTGGCTTGAGCATCTAAGAACAATATTTTTCAGAATATTTGGATTTGCTTCATCATACGATTTACATTTTATTGCTTAGTAGTTCTTGATGAAACATGTATATGTCATGTTATCCTCATTTAATTAATCACATCTTCATTGCGAAAGTTATGTCATAAAATATTTTCGTTTCAGGAACCGTGACAACGATTGTGTGATGTTGATAATTGGTGGTTGACAATTTCTAAATTTGGGTTAGTGTGAACTCATGATTTCTTCTGGTTTCATAATTAATGAGTTGAGATAATGGAATCAAAGAAAATGATAAAATGTCCACCGTGTGCAATTCTTAATGTGCCCACCGATAATGTGTAATTATCTAATTCTTTCATTATATGGAAAGTAAAATTAATATAGATAATCTAGATTTTTGACACATCAGTCATGAACACATCTTAACGTGCCTATGATGGGTAGGGTAGCAAGGCTGATGGAATCAAACACAAAACGATTTCAAATAAATTAATTCACACTTTAAAAAATAATAATAATAATTCATTTACGATAAAACTTATTAAAGAGACTAACCGGCTAATTAGTTTTCACAAATTGAGATAAAATTAGCTCCAATAATTGTGTTTAGGTTATCAATCAAAATAAGAATATAACTTTTGTGGGATGGTCTAATATGGTTTTTTTTAATGTCAAAATAATGGTTTTATATTTAGTTCTATATATATCAAAATAAATCGAATTTAAATGGAGTTGGAACAAATAAACCTGGCTTGAATATCAAATACTGATCCTTTTAATTTGTAAGTTAATCTAATTATATATGTGTTATAATTTGTCAATCTCATAGAAACTTTTTTTTGGAAGCCTTTTGGAAATATATAAATATTTAAACCTTTTCCGTTTACTATTTATAAATTGGGAATTTTCAAAAGTCTACGTTAAAGACCTTATAATTACGTAAGTTTATCAACTACTTGTCGCTGTCGTCCTTTCCTCTTCCTCATATGAACACAAGATTTTCATCTACCAATTATAAACTCTACTAATTTTTCCTTATATAAATAAAAAATAAATAAACATATATATATATATATATATATATATATATATATATATATATATATATATATCCACTAGAAGTCTGCCGTGGGCATGTTACCCTTATTTTGAAAATTTTAATTTGTTGTCATATAATTAATTAATCAATCTATCTTGAGCTCTTATAATATATATAAAAAAAAAAATTGTTTATTGGTGTTACACGTTCGAGATTTAGCACAACAATAGAGGAGTCATATATTTTCTCTTTGGTCCCAAGTGGTTAGGGTGAATAAATTTTTTAAACATTTTATAATTTTTAAACAAATCATGACCTTTAGTTGTTTGTTGTACGCTATTCAAATTTAGAGTGTTGTACGTAGTTTCTAACTTTCAACGCTATTTGAGTTTAACTGTAATCTGTTGTTGTACGAAAATTCTTTTAGAGTTTTATGTAGCTGAATATGTTCTTGAAGAGTTCTTTAATGAAAAACCCTTTGCAAATTTATAAAATTTTGGGAAATTATCTTGTATGCAGTATGCTAAATACAGGTGCAAGAAATGTAATAAACAGTAAAGTAAACACACAACTTATTGTAATGGTTCAAAAGCTGAGTAATCCCTACATAGTCCACTATACTTCTTCTGATCTTGAGGAATGCAATAAACAGCAAAGTAAACACACAACATATTGTAATGGTTCAAAAGTTGAGTAATCCCTATAGTTTACTATACTTTTTTTGATCTTGAGGATAGGACGGACCTTCTATAAGACGAATGAGTCGATCGACTCTGGCTCGAGAAAAAAATGAATTTGTAGAGAGGCCTATAACTATTTGACAAAAACTTATATACAACTGGTGCACGGACCCTACATCCGTGCACACGGGTCGACCCGACAACCTCACGCGCCCGCACGCGCCTCTATGTCGCGGACAAAATCCGCCCAAACATGCTCCCAGGTGTCTGACATTTATGTTATATTAAGTATACATTTTAGTAGTGTTAGACATACATTTTAGTTATGTTAGACATACCTTTTATGTTATGTTAACTATACTTTTTAATTGTATTAGACAGACCTTTTAGTTATGTTAGTCATACCTTTAGTGTTATGTTAAGTATACTTTTTACTAGTGTTAGACATACATTTTAGTTATGTTAAACATACCTTTTGTAAGGCAAGCTGTACCTTAGCATTTTTTTTAGATTTAGTTAAATATACCTTTATGTGTTCATAAGATAACCATTATGTATTTTTAAGTATACCTTTATAAGTCAACGATTTAAGGCACATTATGTATAAATTTCAAGACTTTTATGTTAAGTTACTTATATCTTCTGTCTCAATAAGGTGACTTTTATGTATTATTAAGAATACCTTTTTATAAACAATAAGGTGACATTTATGTATTATTAAGAATACATTTTTATAAACAATAAGGTGACCTTTATGTATTATTAAGAATACATTTTATAAACATAACTAAAATAAGTCAATTATATATACAAGACATTCACATCAATAAATTCATCTTCATCAGTAGATAACTCAACTATTTCATGTGTATTTAAATGATCATCTATCATAAAACATTAAGAACACAAAATTAGATATAATTTTATATTTTTCAAACTGATAAAGATGGATTTTTAACTTTTAAAATAATAGTCTCGCATCGCGATATGGAGAAGAGGAAGTCTAAGAGAAATAGAGAACGTCGTGCTTCGAGAAAGAAAGACAAAAAACGAAGAAGAATGGGAGAAGAGATGAGAAAAAGAAGAGATCGAGAAAGAAAGACAAAAAACGAAGAAGAATGAGAGAGAGAGAGAGAAGAAGAAGAGAGGCGCAACAGAAGAGAGATCAAAACCTAGTGTGAAAGTAAAGAAAAAAAATTATTTATATTTTCCATACAATTCGGATTCGAGTTGGGGCAGTCCAATTGCACGAATTTAGATCCGTGCAACTGGTGTACACCAGCCCAACTCTAACCATTTTATATATTGTTTGATAATACTTAAATATATAAGTTTAGTTTGTCAAGTGGACAAAGTTTTTCGTTTTGTTTAAAGCAACAGAGTTTGAATGTCGATGGGAGTGCTTGAACTCATTAAAGTATGAGTTGGTCTTCTATGTACTTGGTGTACATGCAATTCGGGTTGACCCAATTTTGATCCGGATCCGCGTATTTTTTGAATTTAGATTTTTTTTTTTACTTCAAGTTGTTATATTTATGTTGTATTAATGTGACATTTATGTTATAAATATGTGACTTTTATGTATTAGAACTTAGAAAAAATAAAAAATTTCAACATAATTTGAACTGTATACCTTTATGTGATATCAATGTGACCTTTATATTATATCATGTCACATTTATGTACAAATATTCTGACATTTATGCATTTTTATATATTACATAAATGTCAGAATATTTGTACATAAAAGTGACATAAATATAACATAAAAGTCACATTGATATTACATAAAGATATACAATACAAATTGTGTTGAAAATCTTTATTTTTCTAAGTTACAGACATAAATGTACGGATGTTTGTACATAAAGGCACACATTTATAACATAAAGGTCAAGACAAAAATCTGGAAAAAAAAATAGGAATTCATGGATTCGGGTCGGATCAACCCGGATTGCACGAATCTTAGATCCGTGCACCTGGTGCACAGGAGTTTTTGTGTTAAACTATTGTATTTGCCTCACCCAATTAACATTCAATTTTCTTTTTTCTTTTTTTGGCTTCACCACCTAATTAGTATTCAGTTTTTATTTTCCTACCTCACTATAATTATTGATTATTAGTTAAATATTTTAGGGGAGTAATAATTTTAAGTTCATCTATGTATATTTTATTTTTAAATTTGTATTGATAAAATAATTTATGATTTATTTAAATTTTATTGTATTATACTTTTTTGGTGTCATTGTTTAATGATTATTAATGTCAAACATTTCCGAAAAATTAATAATTTTAAATTTATCTATGTATGTTTTTTATTTTTTAAATCTTTATTGATAAAATAGTTAATGATTTGTTTATTTAAATTTAAATTTTAGTTTATACTTCTAATATTATTGTATAATGACTTCCAAGTTATTAATGGCTTAATGAACTTAGATTGCTTGATCAGTGAAAGTTTAAGTTTCAGTAGTCTTCTTAGTGCAAGTTTCTCTTTATACTTATGGATTTTGCCCGTTAAAGAGAGGCAAATCATAGCATTTAAAGTTTGCTTCAGATCCATACATGATTCATTTAATGCTACATGCATGGATTATTAGGAACTCTGTTGTGGGACCATTTTACTATACTGTAGGAGCTGCAGCCTGCAGGTTTCTGCAGTTCATTTGTTCAGCTGTCACTCGTGTATCGGTTTGTAGCTCTGTCGTACATCTTTTATGTAGTAAATTTTGTCATGATGTATCTTTGTCTTATGGAGCTAGCCTTTATATCTTCATACAACTTGAGCTTTTCTGTGGTGGACTAACAAAACTTATTTCTTATAAGTTATAACGTATAGTAAGCTCTTCTCTATAAGCTTACAACAGTTGTAACCTTCTATTGGCAGTAGAATCTTTACCCTAGCTTATAACAACACTAAAAATGTGAAAAATATGGGGTTCTAAGACTCAATCCTATCTAAATTTCACTTAAACACTATGAAATATGGGGTTTCTAAAAATCCTAATACAAATGTGTTTTGTCTCATCAAAATATAAACATTGGTTTCCTAACATTTTTGTTTTTTTTAAAAAAAAGTATTTTTTCTCTACAAAGAACAAATTATAAGTTCACAATTTTACGGAGCTCAAAAGATTAACGATTTTGCAATTATGTTCGCAGTATTTGAGGATTGATTTCAAAATCCATAATAACGAATTTATATGTTTTGTTTGGATTGAAGTTATTATAAAATGGATCAATGTCTCTTGTTTTTGAATTGTTTTTCAGTGAAATTTTGGATGAATTTGAAATCCACTTATTTTGAATTATACATCTAAACTCTATCAGTCTAAACTGAACCTAAGAATAGGGTTGAGAATCAAACCAAATTATTTTATACTCGATTCAAGATCATTTGTTAGAAGTTTCGTTGGAGCTCGATTCGATATATATATAACAAACTTATCATACTTTTATTTTGATAAAATCTAAAAGTTGGCTCAACTCAAGCTCGATATGTATATAAAGATAAAACAATTGTAAAAATATCAAACTACTCGATCTAGAATTGCCTAAAGCTCGTTTAAACCTGTCTTGATTAATTATCAAATAAGTTCAAATATAAATTTTTAAGTTTGATAACATATATCAAACTTTAATAGTTGTTTGTTCGACTCAAATTGTATCATTTATAGAGCTCTACTTGAGAGAAAAAGATTTTGAGATTCAACTGTAGACGCAAATATTATTTCTTAATGTAGAATTTAATGAGAGTTGAAAGTCGCAAAAATTCATTAAGGTAATCTATATATATATATATATATATATAGGATAGATGCATGAAAACACACTTGTGAATAAGAAAATTGGAGAGGAACCCCCTATAGTTTAAAATTGCTGGAACCCCTTATGGTTTATTAAATAATGTAGACACTCCAAATTTAAAAACTGAGATGAAAATGTTAATTTTTACATTGTTTTCAAAACTGACACTAAAACCACCACGCTAGTCTTTAAACCTCTCATCTATCCAAAATGTTTGCCCTCATAAATTTCTGAAATCCTATTTATATAAAGCCAAAATAACCTCCAGATTTTTTCTGAGAACTTCGAACTCCAATCTCGATTCTTATTATTGAATTTTTTTTCATATTTTTCTTTGAATTAGTCCAGGGATTTTCATCCCTTGAATACCAACTTTGTTTCCTTGTACTTCAATTTTATTTTTCATTAACGGCTTTAAGGTTAATTTTCTTTTTTTTTTTAAATTTTTTTTTCATTGGTATGCAATTTTTTTGAAAAGTATGCAAAATTGCAAATCCATCACCAAACTTTGAAACTTCAAGCTTTATTTTTTTTTAAATATTCAATTTAGTTACTGCATATTTCTACACATTATATATATTTTATTTTGTTTATTTGATAGAAATTTATGTTTTAAATTACCATGAATATATATTTAAGTCATAAAAATTTAATTTGATAACATACAATTAATTTAATTACTTTATTACATTTTAATCCATTTATAAAATATACATGTACATATTTATAAAAATAGGAATATTTTTGTAATGTTACAAATTTATTTTTGTTAAAATTTGAATCTAAATCATAAAATTTAGGGTGAATACCAAAAGAAGTAAAAAATAATTTAAAAAATAATTTAAAAAAAAATTGAAAGGAGATTATAAAATTGGGAAAAAAAAAACACATACAAGTCAAGGGGTATTTTATAAATTAAGATAAATGCACGAAACCCTTTTATTGTTTGAAAAATCAGTACAAAACATCAAAAAGTAAATGGTTTTTTCTATTAGGATTTTATTTTAATTTTTATTTTGTAAGTATACAATTTTCATTTTTTAACAAGTGTTTGGTTGGATGTTTAAGTGGGTTAGGACTATTTAACCTGGATAAACCTATGTTTGGTTTGTTGGTTTAGGGTCTAGGTTAAATATAGACCCGGGTTCAATTTAGGTAAAAGTGGGTGTAACGTGGGTTAAATAAACCCACAGAAATTGGTGGGTTTATTTACCCATTGTAAACCAATTTTCAAGAAGATGACAAAATACCATATCTACCCTTACTATTCAATTATTAAAGACAACTCTATCCTTTGTTTATTAAGTATTTATTCAATGCTATTATATAATATCATTAATATTTATACACTATATATTAATAGAAATACGCATAATATTTATACACATCACATAAATTATTATAAAAAGTATCTTTTTCATGTTGGCTCACTCCTATCTGTCGGCCTTTTTAAAAATTGTATTTATTGTTTTATCTTAATTTTTTTTTAAAATCGTTACAATAAAATTAGTTGGGCAAAAACTTCTATGCAACTGGTGCACTAGTTGCACGGAAGATCTTTATGTTATAAATGTAGTACATTTATGTACAAATATTCATACCTTTTAAAATGAACATGCATAAAAGTATTACATTTATAACACATAAATGTAGTACATTTATAACATAAAGGTCTGTGCACTTTTGTGCAACTGATGCACATAAGTGTTACTCAATTAGTTGGATTTACCACATTGATTTTGATTTATCAAATTCTTTATCCATAATAATAAAGTGATCATATGATTATTTTATTTAAATAATTTTCAAAAACTTATTTGAATAATAGTTTTATTTTTTAATGTAAACATTCTTATAAATATATATGTGTGCAAACATTATTATTTTATTTATAAATGTTTTACGTTATCAGTAAGTATTTATGTATTCCGTAATACAATAATTATTTTTATTTTTTTGCATAAGTGAATAATTAAAAGTAATCAAATTTTAAATATTACAAATTACTAATATATAAGATAAATATATATATTGGATATAATGATGTAAATTCAGATTCTTATATACTTAAATACTTTATAAATTTTATTTTCATCTAAAATTTATATTCCCTCCGTCCCGTGATAAGTGTCACATTTACTGTTCGGCCCTATTTTTAAGAATTATTGTATTTAAATGTGAGTGGGGGGAAAGAAGTAGTGAGATATATTATTATAATGTAAGTGGGAGGAGAGATGTAATGATATATATTATTATAATGTAAGTGAGAGGAGAGGGGTAGTAAGTGGGAGGAGAGAGGTAGTGAGATATATTATTATAATGTAAGTGAGAGGAGAGAAGTAGTGAGATATATTATTATAATGTAAATAAAGGGAACTTTTTTATGTCCATTTTTAGTAAATGTATAGTGTGACATTTATTTTGGAACGTCCAAAAATGGAAAGTGTGACACTTATCACGGGACGGAGGGAGTATTATATTATCAAAATTGAAATTTATAACAAGTTTATGGCTAACCGTGCAACAAACGGGAAAACTATTAGTTATATAAATAGTTGGGCCAATAATTTTTGTAACCTAATTTCCTCCATCAAATGTGTTTTTTTCGATGAAACCTGTGAATTTGTTTCAAAGAATGGAGTATCGCTGGAGATTTGATTTTCAAAGTTGTTGAATTAATCATTGACATTGATTTTCTTATGCATATTTGTTCGTAATTAAAATTTATGTAGTAGAATTTCACCAAGTATTAACCCACCAAAAAATTTGTACTACTTTTGTTTTGGATTTTAGAATTAATTTTAAAATTTAGAATCAATTTTATTGGGAAAAATGTTAGGGGTATTTTGGTCAAGTTAATAATAAACCTACAAAAACACTTGATCCAAACAAAGATTTATTTGATAAATTCATTTCAAAATATAACGCAACATTCAAACCAAACACAATATTAATTTAAACCCAACAGTTAACATTCAAACCAAACACACAAATATTAAACTCAATCTAAACCAAACAGTGCAAACCCACCATAAGCCAACTAACCCAACACACGGACCAAACATTATTTATTTTTTTAAATTTTGGAAATCTTAAATAGATGAACTTATCAATCAACTCACATTCACATCCACTTTTTATCAAACATTATTTTGTTATTGTTAAGTGATTAATAATTGATTAATTAACAATTGTTATTGCATCGAACTGTAGCAGAAATATTAGGAAATAGGTTATGATTCCCATTTATGAAAAATGGCTCCAAAATTCTATATAATATATGTAGGAGACATTGCTCGATGCTTTCTGTCATATTCTACATGTGACTAACTATGCACCACTTCTATATAATCCAAGAGCACGAACACAGAATTCATGTTAGAATTGGAATGTCAATTGGATGAGGATGAGAGTAATGAGGTAGTTTAAAGTTTGATTTTATGTGAAGAGACTAGTGATATATAAATTGTATACGTGATTAAGTATAACAAGAAATTTTATATATATAATGGAATTTTACCAAGTAATTAAATTGTAATAATGGAAATGAGTATCTTAAATGGACTTTTGAAAAAAAAAATTGTTTTTTGGAAATTAAAAAGAATCTCATTTAAACACTATGAGAGATTACAATCTAGTAAAAAAACTACGAGCCTCATCAAAGATAAAAGGGTTGAAAAGACTGAACACATTAAACGTGAGACAGTCAGCAACATTATTAGATGTTGTGTCAACAAATTGAATGTAAGAAGCTCTGGAAATTCGTTGGACAAAATGTAATTTCATTAAACATGTGTGATAAAATAACAACATTTCTACAAAACCCCTTAACTAAAGTTTTTTTTTTCCTTTGCAATAATGAAATGGTTATTTCTAAATAGAAGTATTTCCAAAAAAACTAAGCTCGATTGGTTGGCGGGTTTAGGTTGGTTTCGAATTATAAACCAACCTAAATCCGTGATTGGTATGAAGGTTTACGGCCCGAAAAATTGGGCCAGGCCGGGCTTACAAATCGGGCTTATGGTGGATTTATGGTGTGTTATTTCCCCTTTTCTAAACCCACCAATTTTGGTGGGTTTAATGTTATATGAATAGTAATCAGTGTTCAATTACCAAACTGCCCTCACTGTACATAATTAATTATTTTATTATTTTTTGGGGCATGAGTAAAACAGTCTTTTAACTAATTTAATCAGTTTAAACCAACATACTAATCACGCAATTACAATTAAACCCATATTTGCAAATACCTTAACCATGCATACCAATCACCAATTTAACTAAAACCCACCTTTACAAACCTACATACCAATCATCCAAAAAATGTTATTTTGTCTTCGATGAACAGTAAAAACCCGAAAAACCCAACCAACCTAAACAAAATCAACCTACGAACCAATCGAGCCTTAAATAATAGGAAAGACATATTATGATATGGACATGAGATGTTTGGGTGAAGCTTCGATATAAATAGTAATAATGAGGTGTGCCCACAAACTTGAAATGTAGGATCATGACAGATAAAAAATTGTGAGAATTTCAGCACAAGTTTAGTTGACGGGGCCCACTTTACAAGTGATGAATATTCAGCCACGAATCCACTTTTTTTTTTTAATTTTACTTAATGGTCAACAAATTTTACTCACCAAAGCAATCATCGTCAATATCAAGGTTCATACTTCTCACTAACCAAATATTTTTTTCCTAAAAAATAGACAAAATAAAAACTTATATAAACTCCTTTTACAGATTACAATAACAAATACTGATTTTATAAGTCAATCTATGTTTTGTGGGTTATGAAATAGTGTCATATAATTAGAACTATAAGATAGTTAGACAAGATTTCTACGTAACTAATATCTGTTTTGATTTATATTTAATAGCAAATATTTTTAGCTGGTGTGTTACTCAATGTTTATGAACAGGTAAAAGTACTATATATAAAGTGACCAATGATCACGACTTATCCACACTTTATGTATTATTATTATTAAATATTATTCAGATGTGAGTTTAATTAACAGAGTTTATACAAGATAAATCTGATAATAATCAAGCATGTTTTATTTTGTATTTTATTTGTATCAGTTATATGATGTTCACATTGTTATAAGTGCATTTATACTATATAGCACTGATAGTATATATGCAATTGAAATATTATTTGACTTGGGAAGTTTTAAACAGTATGATATCGATGCTCAAAACCGAGTACTACTGAATTATTGCATATATGTACTCCAAATTTAATGGCATCAAAATATTTGACTTGGCCACATAATATTAGTCAAAATATATATTATACTTAATTTTATTAATAGTCGATCGATGATAACAACTTATTATCTTGTTATCCAAACGCAAAATGTGAATTACCTTGTATATAAATAAACATATATATGATTAATTTATGTACATTCAGAGGATTTAAGCTAATAAATTAAGAGTCTACTCATCGATCCTAATTAATTTTCCGATTACTAACTTTTGTACTGTATTTTTTTTTTGTAAGAGAAGAAACTTTATTTTTAATCAAAGTAAATTACAATTTACTTATTCATTTTACCATAATTATACAAAATTCTTTTTATTTTATTATTTTTTGACCAAAAACTCATATATAAAATCGTCAGTGAGACGAAATTCTACTAACTACAACATAAACTCAATTTTATAAATCAATTAAAGTCTATATTATGAATTGACCTTCTCATAAAATTAGATTTATTTATACTCTTATTCAAAATTATATCCTTTTTTTTTTTAATATCTAGATCCTTTTAATAGTAATTAAATTTCAACACCAAATAAAGAGACGTGAGTTTCGTGGGAGATGCAACATAGTATTTCTCAATCGCGTGGTTTGACTCTCTCTCTCTCTCTCTCTCTCTCTCATATTATACATATTTATTTCAAATCTCTCTCTCTCTCTCTCTCTCTCTCTCTCTCTCTCTCTCTCTCTCATATTATACATATTTATTTCTTTAAAACTGCCTAACTTTAATTAAATCTCATACACAACGGTCAACTTATTTCATCTCATAACCCTACAAAGCCTACCCCCACGAAACCCCCCAACTCCATTCATATAAATACTTCCATCATCAAATAACCAAAACACCAAAACAAAAACCAGTTCTAATTAATAAGCTTATTAATTAATTTCTCCAAAATCATTTCTTAGAGAAGAAAATGGGGGGTGGTGAGCCAGTGAAGGTGGTGATAATCAACACACAGTATGTGGAAACTGATGCAATCAGCTTCAAATCTGTTGTCCAACACCTCACCGGAAAAGACTCCACCGTGGCAGCCGCCACCAAGAACCACCGCCGCTTTCAATCCTCCGCCGCCGCCGCCGCCGCTGCTAGGGCGCCGGTTTTAGACCGGGTAATGTCGTTTAAGGATTTTGATAGGATGCTTAAGGAGTTGCCTCCACTTGATGAATTATACAGAATGTATGCTGAATAATACATATATTTATATAGTACATATGATTTTCTATTCTTTTATTGGTATTTTTATTGTCCAATGATTTCCAGTGGACATCCTTTGTTTTTAGCTTATCTCACCTTCTATTATTATTTGTATAATATATACGTGTATTTATGTGGTGTATAGATAAATAAAAGATATAAAAATGTATACAATGTGCATGATTTGAGAAATATATTTAAAACACATACTGGATATATAAACACGTATATTAACGTAGAGGTACTTTTTTTATGGTGCTCCATTAGAAGATTACAATATAGATGACGAACAATTTTAACTAAAAAACTAATAAGGTTGAATAAAATGAGTGGAGTTTCGTCTCATGTAATATGATTTGTGAGACAGTGATCTGATCCAAATTTTTGCTCTTAGTTGGGTTAATTTTCTTGTTAATTAAGATGACACTAATTTCATTTGTGTTTCATGGAAGTTCATTGATAAGTTGTAGTGTTGTACTGAAATATGAGTAACATTTGCTAATTTATCTTATACTGTTATACAATGATAACACACCAAGATAAATTGGACTAAAATATGAGTTCTGTTTTTCTTTTACAAAACAATGATAATACCACCAATAATATAATTTGGACTATAATCCTTTGATTCTCCTCTTCTATTGAATATGAAATTTGGAGTTAAATTTTCAGTCATATCTTTTCCAGATTTGAATTTGACTTGAAGAACGTTTGGTTCGAGGGTTAGACACTTTATTTTAAATAAAATGATAGCTTTGGAAACCTCCGTGAAAAACATTTTTTACTACGCAAAGAACACATTTAAATGCACAAAGAACACCGTTGAACTTGATGATCTTCGACTTGGAAAACACCAAACATAGTGGTTTCGCACCTTAATCTCGAATCATATGCAATTTTTTCAGCTTTCTTTGAAGAGGCTTCCTTCAAAGACGGCTTTGAACGCCTCGAAAATTGCCAAAGAACACTAAAGAGAATTTGACTTAAGCTCTTGATTTATTCAATTGTTGTGTTATTGTGTCCAACACTGAATTTAGACCCCTATTGATAGTTGTGGAATAGAGAATCATGATAAACATCAAATTGTGGTGGAACGGTTTGATTACTATTCCCACAGTTTGATCATATTCAGTATTTTTATGATACATTTGATTTGATAATATTAACATTTTGACATGTGTCAGCTTCTGATTGACCAATGAAATACATATTAAAATATCAATTAATTTGATTATTTAATTTAGAAATTTTATTTAATTGCTCCATAAAATTATAGTGAATTGATATTTATTGTACGATTTTAAACGTGCCATAAATTGGGTATTAAATTTGTGTCTATTAAAGGATATTTGTTAAATTGGTGGATTTGATTCATTTCGATGAATCCCACCGTTTCACAAAATCAAATTCGTAAAATAATATTAAAAAAGATATGGTCTATGTATATGTTGGAGAGAGAATCGAACTGAGAGAGAAACATAGAGAATGAAACATAGGTTGCATAGCCCTATTGGGCTTGGTATACATTATATATGGGCCATCACTATTAATAATTTTGAACTCTATTTACATATCTATTTGGGAATCATGAAAGATCTGGACATCCTGTTAGCGTTATGCAGGGTGTAGGATAAAATGACCATATGATGAACTTAAAGATTACCCATCTTTTCATAAGTAATATGGAAAAAATGAAATGGCGAAATCAAAGATCACACCTTTATGTTTTTTTCTTTGCTACGTTATTTTTTATTTAATACATAATAATAAAATGATATTGATTCATTAAACATAAGAGTCTCAAATAGGTTAAGACATTCGACATGAGTATTGATAATATTAATTAATCTTTAATCTTTAAAAAACTAAACTAAAAAATAATAATAATAAGGTCATGAGGCGAAAATCACTATCTACCTCCTCAACATTCAAGGAAACTGTATTACAATTTTTTTTTTACACGAGAATATATATATAAATAAGAAAACAGTAAAATTCCAAGTTAAAATTTTAGTCGTTTATTTATATATAAAAAAGGGGAGGCCTGAGGCTTTTGGAAGTTGTGCATTTTAGTTCATCTTATCCTAATTAATAATTAATATTATATGATGTGTGATATTGACATGTTAAAAATAAATTATTTTTTCAAATTATGTCACATCACATATCATATAGGTTATAATACTTTTAATTTAAAGAAAATATGATCATTGGTTGACATTAATAATCGACAAAAACCAGATTAGTAGACACACCTGATCAACTTTTACAAAATAAGAAACTCCGAATGCTTTGGAAATATCCACTACGTTTTGACCAGTAATATCATAAATGGTAAGATATATTTAATTCTAATATCCTATTAGCTAGAGAGCAAAAAGTAGTTGTCAACACATAAATTAGGTGCATCTAATTATGTCTTCTACTCATTATATATGCACATTAGTGAAAGGTCGGTGCAATATATATATGCATGAGCTATTAATTTTTTAAAATATCTAAAACAATATTTTGAGATTGTATGTAGTAATTTAACAAATTAATATAATATTGCCTTTCTTATCGAAAATCAAAAGAAAAATTACCTTGATTGATTGGTGGTTATTAGTTAACATGACTAATGACATGTTTATCACAAATTATTATCAAATAAAAGCATGCATCATGCAAGTTAGTCATAGGCATTTCCATCCCTTATGGTATGGCGAGCTAAATCACCCCGGATTTTTTTCAAGAATTAATCCACTGTCCATATATAATTTAAAATGTAGGACTATTGATTTTTAGAGTTTTGAATATTAATTTTATATTGATTTAGTACCAAATCTAATTAGCCTCCTATTTCCTTTCTTTTTTGCGAATGATTTAATTAAAAAAAAACTAAAACATTTAATTTAAGGATGGCTTATATTGTGTCACATGTTCCTAATCAGGACGGATCCTGACTTTTTTAATGGGATACAAAATAACTAAAATATAAAATACGTGAAGAAATTTTTTAATACATAACAATTCAAGTCTATTACAATTGAAACTACGAGTTTTCATTGACTGAAATATTTGTATTATTGAATCATTATCAACACTATCAAAAACCTCTTTTTCAATATATACAATCAAACTATCATTCATCCATTGATCTCCCATCCGGTTGCGTAGACGATTATTTATGATATTCATTGCAGATGTTCATCCATTGATCTCCCATCCTATCATTATTGTTTTCATTCTAGTTGAGGTAATTATATGAAATCCATACATACATATATAGTAGTGAAAATTTTCCAAAAAATGTGGGTCACGTGCCGCGGGCATATGAATCCGTCACTATTCCTAACAGTCTTATTTTATTATAGAGAAAAACTAAAATAGTACTCATACAATGTACGAGACTTAAGTTTTAGTATTGTAAAAAATTAATCTACAATGTTTAAACTTTACAATGTACTTTAAATTTAAATATTTTAGATATAAAATTATCATTCTTAGCATCTTATTTCATCATGCATCTTTGTCTGCCCCCAAGTAATTCAACAACTTGTTATCAAAAATATATAACAAATTAATTATATCATAAGGAATTCAAAGTACACACATATGATATATTACAAATATATTTTTCTTTAACGATAGTTGTACAAAAGTAAATTTATCTTATGTATTATTTATTAATGTATTAAATATTATTAAAATAAGAATTTATTAGTTGATGTTTGTAGTAAAATAATATAATACAATTATTAAGTAGTTGGTTATGTATTATTATTTCCACATTTCTCAGATTATTATATAGGACATCATATTTGGTAAGATAATATAATATATTAAAATCAAGTTTTATTTTTCACCTATTTCATATCTACTTTGTTTTTATATAAAATATAATTAAAATTAAAAAAAATCTTTAAGAAATAAAATGAAAAACATATTTTCATATAGAATATTATATTTAAAAAATCATATTTTTAGGTTTAAAATATTATTTATTTTAATTTATTATGTAGGGTTTTTTATAATATAACTCTTTTTTTTTCTACATTTTTATCTAAATCCACCATAAATAGCTCCAAACACTTGTCATATTTCAATCAAATGTTTAAATCTAATTAAAATCATTCAAACCCAATTTTTTCACATATGCAATATGAGTATCAAATTAAAAATAATTGGAAAAATATTAATTTGATATATTATATATCATGATTTGAGTATATAAATAGTTGAAATGTGGAACTTATCTCTAAGTTCATAAACTATCCATCTCTCATATGTAATTTACTAATTTGTGAAGAGTGTATGTTTCATATACTATATATAGAGAGAGAGAGACACACACACCCATTATACGGGTATCTTGCTTTTTGAAAATTGTCCATTAAATGGCCATTAAATTTTTTCTAAGATATAGACCATATATTTTCCCAAATTCAAACTCATCTACTAATAATTACTCAACCAAGTTACTATATATACTTGGTTGAGGGCATACCTATATTTGCTGCAAGTGTGATAGAGAGAACTTTAATCGACAAAACGTTAAAAAATGGGTTGTTATAATTGTTGGGAACAGATAGAGTGGTGAGCCAACTTACCCAATTTTTGCATAATTAATGTATAATCAATTAATGAGATCATCCTATATAATTATTAAAATTTCTATTTAAAGTAGAGTTGGTGGTTATTAGGGTAAGGTTTCATTACGCAGCATAGCAATTAATAGTGCATACCCTAAAGTTTGAACACGTATAGTACCATATCAAGTACAAAACCCAGTCACCCTCCATAACCCTAGTGGATGGGCTAAACTTACCAACACATTTATTTTAATTAACTTTGGATAATGTTCATAATTATGTCATTAATTTTTCCTTTCAAACTAAGGTTTCTTCAAAAGTTGGGATCTTTTGTTATAAATGAATACTTAATTATATATCTTATGCTTTTATATATATATATATATATATATATATATATATATATATATATTAATTATCAAAAGTCCACATAATATATATATATATATATATATATATATATATATATATATATAAATTCGTATGAGACAATTTTAACTAGTAATATAAATTTGTGAGAAGAAACGTCATTACTCACGAAATATACTCATTTTCACAAACACAAATGTGAAATGAGGTTTGTGAATTAAAGTAAATGTATATATAAATCTATATAAAGTAAATCACAAAAACTCATGTGAGTTAATTTTCATTTTCTTTTAAATTTTATTACTCGGTAATCTATTTTTCTAAGCAATGTGAATTTTAATTATATCAAATAAATATTAACCACCCAATTAAAAAAAGGCTTGTTTTTTCTATTATATCTATCATTCAATTTAATATTATACGACCGCGCAAATTTTTCTAGTGTACTAATCATTATAATTTATATATACCTTTTTTTTCCTTATATATAATTAAACATATATATACACACACACACATCTATTTTTCTAAACATAATTTGACATGAGTAGTAATTAAGTTCAATTTGTTGATTTTATAATATACGTTAACTGTTATTATCCAAATTAATTTCCCAAAGAAAAAAAAAAAAAGCACTAAATTATTAAATAGAAAAAAATTCCCAATAAAACTCCAGTCAAAAGTAAACGCATCATTAACATCTCGATCATTGGTGAAACCCACGAGTTAAGATCATGAAAATATCTATCAAAGATTCATTTTCATTTTTTCTAGTCTAATTTTACAATGTTGTCACATATTTTAATGTGCTCTGACTTGATCCCTGGCAGGTTAGATCATATTATCATGATAACAATAGAGTATTAACTAATTGCAGAAATCACAGAGAGTCGTTGACGACACAAGTCTCAAACCCAGCTTTTGGTCAACAATTTAAGATCTCATGGATATACAATAATTACATTAAATAGCCTAAATTATAAAATAATTAAACCCCCCCCCCCCCCCGTCCCACACATACACACACTCACATATAACCTCATCTTTTAATTGGCATATATATATATATATATATATATATATATATATATAATATAAATAGTATCAATAAATTAATAAATCTAAGAGCAAGAAATTATGGAATATGTCTCCAGGTATAGTTGGATGTAAAAAAACGAGGTTGCAAATTATGATGAAGGTTAGCAGCATACATTTATGCAAAAAATGATTTTACTCTCTTTTAATTAGTTTGGAACTCGGATAATGATATTAGTTAATGAAACCTCAAAATGGGACTAAATTACTTAAGAGGATCAATTGCTATATATCCTAAAACTAGTCAGCCTAGAATTGGGTTATAAAAAAAAAAAAAGAGTTTATTACTTTTTTTACCCAATAACTTATCGGGTTTGACAATTCCAACTATTAACTTTTCGGGATAGTAATTTTATCCTTACTTTGAAAATTCGAAAATTTAGGCCTATTTCAACCTGAAATGCTAAATTGGGCTCAAATTGGACAATCAAGCCCTAATTTCGGCCCAATTTGCTGAGTTCGGGCTAACAATTTTACCCTTTAACTTTTAATTTAATTTTCTTTTTCTTTCACTTTTTTTAATACACTTGTAATACTTTTAGTGTTATTTAGTAAAAATCATTAAATTTGGCTGAATAGTCCGAAATTAGCGATTTGAGCCCAATTTGATCTTTCGGGTTGAAATTGACATAAATTTCCAAATTTTCAAAACTAAAAGGATAAAATTGTCACCTAAAAAATTAATGGTCGGAATTGCTAGACACGATAAGTTAAAGGGTAAAAAAGATAATAAACTCTAAAAGAAATATAGAATATCACATGTACAATCCTTAAAACCCCAAATCTTTTAACAACAATTATGGCTATATTTTTCTCAAAACTCAATGGTTAATCAGTTTACAAATAATCGTGGCTAATTTTTTTCAGAACTGATCAATGAAAATGGTTGAAAGTCCATATTTACATTGCTAGCTCTAATGGTTTTCCAAAATATATAATAATGCTTCGGCTAATAATTATATGGAGCGAGTATAATACATTTGATTAATTCCAAATTCTTACACACACACACATATATATATATACATATATATATATTTATATTTATTCTACACCAAACTTAAAGTTTCTACCATTTTGTAATAATAAGATTTATTTTACATCTCCAAAATAAAATATCCGTTTTTTCCTTCTCTTTGTACCCAATTTGGATTTTGGGGCATGTAGAAAACACATTCAATAAGTGCAACTAAGGGGAAAAAAATCCAGCTTGATTGACAGACTACTGATGGTCTTTTCGGATACTTTAAAATTTTGGGACTTTGTTTTACTTTTAAATCGATGACGATTATCGTGTGTACTTTAAAAAAAGTCGTAGCTAAAACAAATAAGAGGAATCATTTCATTTTTAAGTTTTATTTAAAAAATTATGCATGTTGTACATAAATGTATTTCATCGTCCATATGTAATTAAGTGTATAGGTGAACTAAAATGCAAGTAAACAAATCCAATTATAACAGAAAATATAAACAAAAGAAAGGAAAGGGAGACAAAAAGTGATGAATTTATTCTGTGTTGTTTGGTTAAGTAACTTGATGCATGTAGTTGCCGTGACATGATAAAAATTGTCAAAGCAATGGAACTTTTATTATAATGTTGCATTTAGTTTTTTGCAGCCATATTCTTAACTTGTTAATAAGAACTAGATATTATGCGTTTTGTCCTTTTTTTTATTTTTTATAATTGCATGATGCATCTCCAACCCTTCCTTTCACATCGAGAAAATTCCTTTATGGATTTATACAAATGGACCATATATTTTTCCACTAATTTCATTTTGATAACTATTTCTTTTTTTTTTTAGTCACATTATTATTTTAATAAAAAAATTCACTATTTATAAAAATAGCATGTAGTAGTCAAAATTGACCTTGGTCGGTTATGGAGTTTGTTTTTTTGCTACCGTGTCCAGTTGACAAACACGATAGATGCCACCTCCGATTAAAAAAAATCAACATTTGCAAAATATTGTTTCGTAGTAAAGTCAGATATAATTTTCGTAATTGCTAGAAAAGCGACAATCTTTAGTAAAATATGGTCATTTAAACCAAAATTTTCACTATTGGCAAAAACAACATGACCTTATGTGAGTAGTAGCAATTTTTGACCACGATCAATTTTGGAAATTTTTTTGCTGACGTGTCCTGTGTCCGAACACACCAACTATTAGATCCAATTTTTCTTTATTTGTTGCAAGGTCATATTAAAAAAATATAGGACATTTAGCATTTTTTCTATTACAACATGACCTTCAACCCTTACACCGCACATCACAATCTTTCAATTTGTTGCAATTTGGATTTCGTACATTGTTGGTCTATTCGAGTACCAATACCAATTGCTGATGCGGGAATTTGAAAACTGATCGCACACATCCCACATTGAAAGTCTAGTATTTTAAATGCAAGTATAATTATAGTTTGACAATTGGACTTGGGTGGACTGGACCAGAGCTTGGCCCGAGCCCGAGCACGACTTAACTTTTTTATGAATGGGAAGCAAGCTTGAGTGATGAACCATTCTAATTCGAGCCCAAGGTTCCAGTCGTAGTTCGAACCTGATAGAGCCAAAGTCTAGCAATTACACGTTCAAATTTGAATGAACCATGTTCGAACCATATTGCCTACATTAAGTCAGCAAAACTTTGTATTAAACTAGACGTTATCACGTTATGATAGTGGTCAAGTAATAGTAAACATTACACCTTAATTTATGATACTCATTTATTCTGATTGTATCCTATAAATAGGTGCATTTTCATATGCTTGAAAAATCTTTAAGAAAATTTGAATTAATTTTTAGTTGCATCATTGCAGTATAAGGGGAAGTTCCTGTTGTTGCTGTAAGACAAATATGTTTTATTTTAAAACACGCGTTCAATGAACACTACCTGTACATGATTTTTGTTAAGGATAGAGGATATCTCCAACCCCGATGACTATACTGTTCTTTCTTCTACATTTCTAACAGTGATGACGAAGAAGTCTTATATTGTAGACTTAATCATTGTAATAGACTAGCAATCTTTTTCATTTTTCCGTTTGTTTGGCATTGTGCATGATTTATTTCCAACATATATACTATGTAAAAATAATATTATAAATTGTACTCTTTAACTTTAAATTGTATTTTTTAATTTATATTGTAAGTTGTAACTTTTTAAAGTTTGTAGCTTGTTCTTTGTTGTAATTTTTTTTAAAGTTTGTAGCTTGTTCTTTGTTGTAATTTTGTCTGTTTTAACTTTCAAAACAGTATATTATCACTTGTAATATATAAATGTAATTTCTCATTTTTTAAAAATCAAACTGCTAACTCAAAAAAAATTGTTATTCAGTATATTATCATCATTTGATTATTTATTTACAATTTTAAGAAGTAAAAATAAAAAAAAAGTAAAAACCCCTTCGAACCAACGTTTGTAATTATAACTACTGGTTTCCAAACTAGAATCGAAAAGTCGTGTGTAGCACAATTCAATTTCTTTTCACCCTCAAAAGTTTTTCAAACAGTCAATTTAGAATTGAAATTAATGGTTCAAATTGTTAGACGCATCTAATTGCGATGGTTAAATTCCTTTTTATAAAATAATATTATTCATCTGCTAAAAAACTTTCATACAATTAATCCACAATAGTGCTTTTATACAAACTAGCAGTACTCCCGCGCGACGCGCGGTTTATTATGTATTATAACAATATATACGATTTGCAATAATATAATGAAGTTGTTATATTAAAAGGTTATTCATGACATCTTATTATTTCGAAATTTGTAAAAATCCGTATTTTTTTATTGATAACATCAATATTCAACAATTAAATATGAAAATAAAATTGAACATAATATAATAATAGTTTTGTGTTTGTGAGTTTTAATTTATGAATAATTAAGAAGTGATTAATAATTATACTTACTATACGTTTTGTTCATATTTTCGTTCATTTATATCTTATAATTATTTTCAGAATTTATAAATAATTTTATGCATTATTTTTTAGTTTGTTCAAAAAGTATTATATTTATTCCAAAAAAAAAAAATAGTTTATATTTATAAATTTAGGTTTCAAATTAATTTTAAATTTTAAAACAATATTTAATAGATTTTTTAAACCATTTTTTAGAATTTTTTGGAACATATTATAGTTTTTTAAAATAATTTTTAGATTAATTATATCTATTTATTTGAAATAATTTTGAATAAATTTTATCAAATATTTTTATTATTTTTATTTAAATTTTTTTATTCAATTTATTGATTTTTATATCTTACACAATTAATATTACATATATATTTGAATTAATTTTTAAATTTTATTTGTTGATTTAAGATTGTTAGACTTATTCTCACAACCTTATAATAATAATAATAATAATAATAATAATAATAATAATAATAATAATAATAATAATTATTATTATTAATTTCAGATTTATTATTATTTTAATATTTTTAAAATAGTTTCAAACTTTTAAACATTTTACAACCCTTCATAAAATAAATTTAGATTTTAAAACTATTTTCCACGTTTATATATTAAAATTATAAACTAATTTTCAAAATTTTTAATTTTTTACAATGTTTAAATTTCATTATTTTCAAATTTTAATTATATCATTAAAATATAATCATATCATTTAAGATAACTTCTTTTGTTTTATCTCTACTCCTATATATAAATTATAAGATAACTTATTGGGTAAGATATATATGAAACTTAAAAGTTATTTAGTTTTTTTTTTTTTTTTTTCTATTGGTTGATAGTTTGAGGGAAAATAACAAATCTGAAATTAACACCAACTTCTTTATTTTTATATATAGATAGATTAAACCTCAATTGTACCTAATAGTGCCATTGTTTCAACACTAGTTATGATTGGAAAGTTAAGAAATGATTACACTATTTTTCACACCCTAATTGGTTCTTGTACTCTTGTCAAACTAAATCAATGATGAGGCAAAAAGTGAAATTAAAAGGAAAAAAGGGGATCAAAAGCAAAATAATAGCAATATATTACAAACTACAAACCAAAAGAATGACAATGATAATGTTGGGGCATTTCTCTACACGCTTCATAATTGGCGCGTACGAAACTCCACACTTCAAAAGAAAGCCTTTTCTTTTTCCTCCTTTTCCATTTATTTATTTTTCAGCCCTCGATTCTTTCCCGCTATTGCACTCCACTCCCTTTGCTTCTTTCCATTGTTCTGATGTTCTCCTCATATTAATTAACTAAATTACCCAAAGAATCAAAAAAAATGTCTTCTAGATATTATATCAAATGAACACATCCTAATCTATGAATTTCTAATATCTAAATATCATATATATTTTTTTAAATTTTATGATGTAAAATTAATATTTACGTTTATTAAAATCCCAATAAAAACATTTGAATAATTAAAATTAAAACACCAATAAAAGACTACAAACTTAAGACCCTATTTAATATCTTACATTAATTCATATTTTTAAAATACTTATAAATAAAAATGTTCATGTATCATCTATCTTAATATGCCCACTGATGTATAAAGATCACATCTACTGCTACATGAATCTTGTAATATGAATTAATTATTTATTTCATATGAGAGAAAAATTAAGGTAATGTGATGGTAAATACATTAAAATATACTTACAATGGTAGGTGAGAGCTATACTTTTAAATTAGTCACAAAAAAGATATGATCTAAGAATATACTAAAAAATCACATAAAAAAATCAATACTCTAAAGTAATTTCTTTGTTAATTAGGAGAGAATTAGATAGAAATCCAACAAATTTTTGTTTTATTAAGGGGAAATGGAAAAGGAAAGAGTTTTATTGCACAAAACATTTGGTCTAAATCTGATGAACAAACAGAGGAGTGAGAAGGAAAGTCCAAAAAATAACAAAACAAAAGCAGATAATGAAAATGAAATAATCAAATTATGTCGCCGTTTCAGTTCTTCTTCTCTCACTATTTCCATTTAATTTAATTTAAATATTTTATTTTGGTAAACATCGAATCTAGTGTGTGTGTATATATACACACACACACACAGAGAAAAGCCACGTATATATCTATATACACACGCAAAAGAACACAGATATCAACAGAGAAAGTTCTGATCTTGTTTCGTCTTCCTCTCTCTCTCCCCTCTCGCTCATCGTCTCAGAGCACACATGTATACATTTTTGTTAGATACATAGTTGTTATGTATATATATACGTAGGGGGAAGTTGGCTTTATCGCTCTCACTCTCCTCGGGGATTTTGTAAGGGCGAATTCAAGGGTCGATTCCCATTTTTCTTCGAATCAACTCGCTTTAATTTTCTCAGAATTTCTTGAGTGTAAGTAGTGGACCTCTGATATTTCTCAGAAAACTGATGGTTTTTTGTCTCATCTGTGCGTATTTCAGGACGTTTCGATGTGTCTCTGCTGCAAATTCTCTTGAGTCGTGTTATGGAATAGTGACAAATTTCTTGTTTTGTGGAGAAATCTCGTTAAAATTGTGAGATATTGCAACTTGTTACCCTTGAGAGAGAGAGAGAGAGAGAGAGAGAGAGAGAGAGAGAGAGAGAGAGAGAGAGAGAGAGTTGGGGTGGTTTCTCATTGGATGGGGAATAAATTGGGGAGGAGGAGGCAAGTGGTGGACGAGAAGTACACTAGGCCTCAGGGGTTGTACCAGCACAAAGATGTGGATCATAAGAAGCTGAAGAAGCTAATTTTGGACTCTAAGCTCGCACCCTGTTACCCTGGTGATGATGATTGTGGCTGTGACCTTGAAGAATGTCCTATTTGTTTCTTGGTTTGTGCTCTTATCATTAGTTTCATTTTGAGTTATTGATTTCTGTTAATTTCAATTTATTTTCTTTGTTTACTGGAATCTTGAGATAATCCCTCGGTTGGACTACTACTACTACATTACCTAGCAATTGCATTAGTCTATCAAAAATGTTCAATGGGAACTGAGACTCAGTTGTTTTCTTCAAGGCTTGGTTATAACTCAGAGCAATTAGTAAATTATATCTTTGTTTTCACTGCACATCTATTCTTTGGAGCTAGAACAAGAAGGATTGTTTGGTTGGAATCAAGAAGGCATTTGTTCGATCTTGATGACCAAGATTTTGCACTTTGTTTTATGTAATGTGTCCTCTATTTTCATGCAGCATACACTTCATTTAATGTTTATCTTATTTTGTTTTTGATGTTTTCAGTACTACCCAAGTCTTAATCGGTCAAGATGTTGCATGAAAGGCATTTGCACTGGTATAGATTTTGCTGTTCCTTAATTTTGGTCATTTATCATTTGCTTAATTTTAAGTAATGAGTATCCATTGAATGGTTTCTATTTTTTTGACTAATCAATTGCTTCCTTTTAGAGTGCTTTTTGCAGATGAAGACCCCCAATTCTACCCGGCCTACACAGTATCCTTGATATATTGGATTTGATTTTCATCAAGTTTTTAGTTTTTTTGGGTCTATGTATTTGTTTTGACACACACACACACCACCCACCACATATCTACATTGTGGTTGCATTGCATTCTTCTTCTGTAAAATCTTAACTGAAAAAGGTGTCCTTTCTGCAAAACCTCAAACTACGCTGTGGAGTATCGAGGTGTGAAGACTAAGGAGGAGAAAGGCTTGGAGCAACTTGTGAGTACTGTTATTCTGTATTCTAATTTTCCTCATCTGGATGTTCTGGATGGTATTCTCATTGCAGAAACTTGTATTTTAACTTACAACTGTTACTGTAGGAAGAACAACGTGTTATAGAAGCCAAAATAAGGATGAGGCAGCAAGAAATTCAGGATGAAGAGGAAAGAATGCTGAAACACAGAGATACAAGCTCTTCTAGTAGCATGAGAGCACCAACTGGGGTTGATTATTGCTCCACTAGAGGTATTCGATCTAAGCATGAATCGACAGCTTTTGCTTTCTCGTTCATGAACTCATTGCTCTCTATATGCAGTACCGACTTTTGTTTCTACTATAGAAAGTGAAGAAATTGTTGCCTCACATGAGCCTGTTGCTACTTCAGCAGTAAGACCGTCCCTACACCAAAGGCAAACAAGGTAAAATGTTCTTCTTGTTTTCAGCTTATTTTATTTTGAAACTCATTGCTGTTATTGTAATTATATTCCTAACTGACTCTGAGATCATAGATCTTGGTTGGCTTAAGAAACTTATATCAAATAAGAATTTCTCTAGCCTTTATCTATTGCCTATAATTTACATTAACATACATCTGTTGGGCCCAATATTCAGCACTATAAGATCCTGTTAACATAGCATACTTTTTTGATAAAATTTAGAAGTAGGAGACAAGTTGTGAAGGTCTAATTAGACAGTGTTGAATCCCTAGGCGGCTAGGCAGTTGGAAAAACATTTCGAGTGCTTCAGAAGTCAAATTATTGTGGAAGGTTCAATCATGGTAAAGTCAATTCATGTTGGTTTCCTTCTTGGCTGGCAGCAGGTTGTTGCTTATTAGCTCATTGCAAAAGCTAAAACTTGAACCTAATGGCTCTTTCTTTCTGGATTTTTACTTTGGGAATTGCCAGTTTGAGGAGTTATGAAATTGAAGCAAAATCTTGTTATAGAGCATGTTCTGAACCTAATTCCATGACTGTTTTCATAACATTTCTTGTGGCAAGCCTTCCAATTTACTTTAGTATGAGACATGAGGGCACATAGTGAAATTGCTAAGAAAATTTGTCCATACAACAAGTAGTGGCATTGAAAAATTTTAACATGTTATTGTCATTTTGAAAAGAGATTCATCTTACTTATTTTGATTTTATGGTTGCTATGCAAATGCATTGCAACTTTAGGTATAAGACCATGTAGTCTTAAGTAGTACAATTGGCCTTATGTTTTGTAAGCAACTTAAAGATTTACAGTATCGACACAATTACTGAAACTTTGAGCTTACTATGTAAGCCATCATCAATACTTCTATATGATTGTATTGAAATAAAACTTTTACTGTAGAAATGTAAATACTGGTACTGCTCCTTTTATAGTATTGCATTTTTCTTCGTTTCTGTGGATTTAAGATGGTCCTTCAAGTCTGCTGGTAACTGGCAGAGGAAACGGCCCACTTGTTAATGGAAATGGTTAGATCTGTATTGTACCTCCATTGCCAAAATTAGAGAATTGCTTCCTAGATAGTTGTTAGAGGTGTAGAGGCCAGGCACAAGCTCTAGCGCCTCTACAAGCAAGAGGCAGGTGTTGTTCAAGGGGTGCACGCCTTTCAATGCTTCTTGTGCCTTTGAGGTACGCCCCCTGCGCCTCAGGCGTGCCTGGTTCATTGGCCAACCTCCAACTCCAAACACATTTTTGAGGTGCTTTTTAAAGATTTTTAAATTCTTCTTTTTCTCGGGAAAACATAACAGTCAAAATTTCATTTTGAGGTAAAAATACTTGTTTTTCAAAATTTCTTGACATTTAATATGGTTCCAATAGTTTAATGTATCAATTTTTGCAATGTATACGCACATTATATTTTTTCAGATTTTGTTTTTCCATTTTGGAGGATTTTGTGCCTCATATTCTAGAGCCAGCACCTAAGGCACAGGATCACCTGTGCGCCTCGAACTGAAGTTCGAATAGGCAGTGGAAAAGGAGAAATCCCAGTTAATCCCAAAACACTATAGTGTTTGAGCAATAATATTTAATCTCACGTAATAACATAAGTTCCTTTTATAATTATGGTATTGTGATCATTGAGGTAGAGAAGATTAATTCATTTCTGCCTGCTCACTATATTAAAACAGTTAATAGATTTTACCCACTCTATCAGGTGGAACTTTGGCATCCATTCACTAACTTTATTATTATTAGATTGTCCTCACTCTATCGAGCGGAACTTGTTAAAACTGACTTACTAAACCCATTAAATTATTTACTCTAACCTATAGCCCTTCCTCATATGTCAAATCCTTTTTTTGTTTCTTCTTTTTTGGGTGGGGGGTGTTAATTATATAGGCAAGAAAGTGTCGATTTATATAATCCTTCTCCTACAATTTGTGAAAACTTTGATATCAGCTCTCCTACTTCAAGTTGTCAAGTATAATCTCTAATAGTCTATTAGTTTTAGAGCTGATTAATTGTGGGTATTTCTAATGATTTCATGACCATGTTTACATCTGAGGACCTTTTAATATTATCCATGTGAGAAGGTTTGCTTAATGCCAATATCTTCTTAGATTTTTTCTTGTGCAAAAGATGAGTCGTCAGTGACTGAAACATCAATGAGAGGTTGAGGAGCATCATCACTATGCATAAAATAAAAATTATTCTGCTAGTTGGTTTAACAGTATTGTGAAGTAGAGAAGAGGATAAGTGTGCCATTTTGATACTTCTCTAAACAAGACAAGAAAAGCTTAAAGTAATTTAATTGTGATTGGTAAACATTTTTCCAGAAATTCTTTCTTGGAATTCGACAATGTCTTTCTTTGTAGCCTGCTTTATAGGTTGTATTTTCTTCTTCAACCCATCTCTCTTCCCCCACAAACCCCCGCCTAAAAAAGGAAAAGAAAAAAAGAAAGGAAAAACTCAAACATAAACAAATCACAGAAGTCGTCACGTCACATGGGACTGGGGTTTGAGATGCTAGCTTGTAAGTGATAATTGGGATGATCTAAGTTTTAAATAGCTCCTCTTATTTATCTCCTAATTCTTCAAGTTCTTTTATTTTCAAGAGAACCAGAAGCAGGTCTCCAATTGTCTACTAGGATAGGTAGTTGTCTCTAATTATACTATTGGTCTCTCTATGCAGTTTTTCACTACCCCCCCCCCCCCAGAGTGAAGGTTCTGGTTACTGGTTGGGGGTTGTGGGTTAAAAATTGGCAAACTGGAAACTAGGCTCAAGTAATTTGTTGATCTTGCTGGGGTCTCTCTCTCTCTCTCTCTCTTACCCATACACACGCACACACATTTATACATAAAATTAAATATCTTGTTCATGAGTAAGATAGGCACCTATATCTGTTTTGCATCTGTGGAGATATGAAAATTTTGTGAGGTGCTTTATGAATGTTCAGACAAATAGAAGGGAAGGAGTTGGAGGATAGATCTACTATATGTGCCTGTGCTCTTATAGTGATGATAGCTATCACATACAAAAAGTCATAGAGAAGTGAGTAAGAGAGATATGAAAGTGCTAAAGGATTATTACACCATTGCGGGACTCAGACGTGAGAAAAGTGGGTGAGAGACCATGGAATGCCTATGCTAGAATATGTTTTCACTCTTATTCTTCCATTTTTGCTTCATGCATCTAGAGTTGCACCTCTATCTTTTCTGAAGCTACTGCCTCCTTTATCAAAAGCCGGACTCAACAAAACTTGACAAGACTGAAATTGTACTCACAAGTTATCCAGCATGTTTTTATTATCACCACCCCTACCACACACATGCTTACTCCTAGGAAAATTTTGTTTTCTCATTATGTCTATTTTATAATGTAAGTGTTACAATGCTTATAGTATATGGCTAATGTGAGATTTCTGTTTGCTTCCTCGAAACTTATTAGATATTTGGGTGTCACCCTTTTTATGTTGCTCTTATGCTAAATCTGGATGCAGGGATGAAGAGTTTGACCTTGATCTTGAGGATATAATGGTTATGGAAGCCATTTGGCTGTCTATTCAGGTAGTATTTTGCACAAGCATATATTCTTATTTTATAATTAGTCAGCATTTTTTGAAGCATTTATATGTATTACCAAGTAATATGTGTGTTGCATGTGATTCACATACTCTTATTAGGATAATCATATTATTTAGTAATTCCAAGAAGTTATATTAAAACTTAAAAGTAACAGTACTTTTAAAGTAATTATTTAAAATTTATTTAGTATTTAATCAAGATATTTAAGATACGTTAAAACAATATGTTATTAAATATAGTATCAAAGTGCTATATTCAATAGAATTATCTAAATAATAAATAATAGAATAAGGTGTAACTAAATAAAACTCTACAAGTGCACAACTGAATAATATTTTATGTGATGAGCTTGTTTTCATGTCAATCATAACTGTACTAATTTATTTTTGTAATGCATGACCAAATTTAACGACCTTTGAAAGTAAAACTTTGATAGACCTACTTTGCGTATTTTCTAGCTTATTCTGTGAGTGTACATTGTAGACTATGTATAGAAGGAGCAATGTCGATTCCACAAAGACTATTGATTAAAACAAGGTTAAATACCTAATTAAAGTGCCTAATTTTATCTAAGTGAACAGAAAATTAGAGTTGTGATATTAATTATCCTAAAATTACCTAATAAACAAAAATAAAAGATAAAACAAGTTAGCAATTAACCAGTAATATCAAGATTTAAACATGGATCTTTAGGCTACGATTTCATCCTACTTCAAAACATTTACTATTCCAACATAATAATATTCGGTTCCAATTTATCTTATGTGAGCTATCACAATGGCTAGATTAGCCATTCTCGAACAACATAATCTGTAGATTGAATATCAATGTCTATACTTCTACCTCGCCATTGATAACAACTCTGAAAAGTTTATAAGATTGTATACCCCATATAATACTAATCTATCGATCTGATAATAAATCGCGTCATGCATTCTCAGACGGGATCTCAATGTAACCAATTAAACATGCATAAGTGTGATCAGAATTCATACTTGAAAAAAGCACAATGAAGTGTGGACAAGATATAATGGGAAAAAAATACTTATTAACACTAAATATTTTTAATAGTTTTATTCCAATTCTTGAAACTTGAAAGCAAGACCCTTAGTTGAAGACAAGACAAACCAGCCTATGATAACACTTTTGAATCTTCCCTTTGTTTAATCAGTCTTCTAACAAATTCTTTATGGACACTCTTTACAATATGACAATTTATATAATACCCTGGCGTCTATGTCTCTAATAGAAGAGGCTATGTACCACCTCATTCTTTTAAAAATGGGTATGATAGTCATGATTCTCATTTTGGAAACGGTGAAAATGATATCTAGATGAAAAGCAAATGAGTCTTGGTTACATAGAATACCGTGTCATTTATTCTCCATCTGCAATCTTTAATACCTTATCACATGTACATCTCCATCGAAATTGGTGGCATTTGAGGTGTTGGATCTTAAATTAATCTCCTTTCATACTGGATTTATCAGTATCCATTTATTTGTTAATTGCATCACCTTGATGATTATGGTAGGAAAGTGGAAAGCGCCATGATCTACCTTACACTGATGCAGCTCAGTCAGAAGAATACATGGTAGAAGATCGCGGCTCCTTGAGGGAAATGGCCCCTGTAGCTGGATCATCATCATCATCTCCTTCCGGTGGTCTTGCATGTGCAATAGCAGCCCTCGCTGAACGTCAACAAACGACCGGAGAGGCCTCTAATAACTATGGTGGGGACGTATCCACATATAGCATGCATGGGTCTAGCAGATACTCAAATCGGGAGGGGCAAGAATCTGAAAATTATTACCCTGCAGAGAGTGGCAATGTGGTGTCACCTGATAGGCAGTTGGTAATGAACGGGGACGCAGGAGAATGGGTAGATCATAGATCCGAGGTGGCTGAAGTAGGAGCTAGTTATGGAGGTTCTGATGAATTTGAAGAAGCTATGAGTCCTGCTGTAGTTCTCCAGGGAGATGAAAATCAGTGTAGTCTACAACCTGTCACGGGCCCACTTATCCCCGAGAGTTTTGAGGAGCAGATGATGTTAGCCATGGCTGTGTCACTGGCTGAGGCTCGAGCCAGGACTAGCACTCCAGGCGTTGCTTGGCAGTAGCTCTTGAGGTACAAAATCTTTCTTTCCTTTGAATGATCATTGTAAATAAATACTATTTTCTGTTTGCATTTCTAAATTTCGTGGTGATATGCAGAATTGATATCTTGAATGGTCTTGCTTTCATCGACTTACCATGGGATGATGCACTGTCGTGAATCATATTGAATATGGGTAGTATTTCTTCATTCCTAAGAGAAAATCTCTCCTCAAGAATCTCCATCAAGGCCCTTAATAGGGTGAAGAAGAGAATTCTTTACACCTATTATGACGCCTTTCGTTTCAAGCATCCATTAGAAACGATGCTCAAGGATGGAAATGGCATCGGGTAAGTGCAAATGTACGTGTATATATGAATGACTTGATATCCGGAGATTCTCCAAATGAATGTCGTTTCTGCACCAAACTCGTTTTTCATATTTGCCTGAACTTGTGATTGAGCATGGAGATGCAGATTGAATTGTTATCTTCTCTTCTTACATCTCAGTGATTTTATTGAATCTGTACGGAATGCAGGTTTGTTATGAGAGGTAGAAATCATAGTCGTGTTTAACTGCTTTCACTATATTTCTTTAACTAGATTTAACTAGATGGTTATTTCATTATCTTTCTCCTCACTGATCCATATTCGTGTTTTACACACTCCAACTATTCATTCAATGAAAGACTCGAATCAATATAGCTGTATTCCTAATTCCATGGTAATATAACATACTGTCTTCTTTTATTCCATGATAGTGTTATTGCCTCCAATCATGGTTTCTAAATCCAGACCGGACTTCTTAATTCGAACGGTTTAACCAGAAACCGGCTGTGCTGCTGCTCTGCTTATTTTCTTAGACTAGGTGGTCGAAAACAGCCTAATAAAAATCGCTATGTCAGCAACAATCATTTATAATTCAAAAATTTAAAGAAAGAAAAAAGAAATTAATTGGGATTTTGATTCATAATGCTGTGTTTAATCGTATATATTTTTTATTATCTGTGTTTTGCAGTTATTTGTTGAAAGTTTGTGATAGAAATAAGCACAAGGAATTGCTATTTTTTTGGTCTTATATGTTACAGAGATGTACTCAATTTAGTTTTTAATTTCCACATTTGTTACATGTATTAGGTTTTATATGTTTTAAAGATGTACTCCATTTACTTCTTAATTTCCACAATTGACCAATCTCAGATAATTAGATTTAATTAGATTTGTAAAATGGTCACATATAAATGAGGCTAATATAATCTCAGATAATTATATATATATATATATATATATATATATATATATATATATATATAATTATGGATTTTCAAATTCAATCTTCTTGAAGGAAAATGAGGCTAATATATTAAGAACATGATGTGCAAATATTGAGAAGACCTACATGATTAGGAGGTTCGACCCATCATCGTGCTTGCAAAATTGTGAGATGTCCACCATCAATATGATGTGTCATTGGCATTATGATGGAATAGAAACAACTTAAAACAAAGGATTTTGTAATAAAATTTGCTTACAAAAACCCACAATATTTCCAAACTCCGAAAAATCTATCTCTGAAAGACAACTTGCATCACAGTCTTTTAACATCAACTTCTTGGTCGGTATACCCAACAATAAAATTCAGCCCAAATTATCCCTGAGATCCTAACTACAACAGCCAAGCAGATTATACCTGCAACTCTTCATCCTTTCACAAGTTTCTTTCCATCTTAGCTATCTTAACAACAATTTTAGCTTGCATCATACCATCAAAGTGCTACCAAATTTTGAATTTGGACTCTCTATTGTGCGCAAAATCACGCATAAAATACAGGATTAGGTGCTATCTAACAGTTTGTTAATATGTTAACTTGATTTAGTAACCGTCAATTAGATCATACTAATTAAAGCTAACTGCTTCTTTCTTCTTCTTCTTCTTCTTCTTCTTTTGTGTGTGTGTGTGAAACAAGTCATTATATCACAATAACTAGTGTAATTTGTGTTTAATGCAGCGAACAATGGGTCCACCAAAACCATCAATTTTAATGTGGTCTTGTATACCATGATTTGCCCATTTCGGGGATCCGAACCGGAAGATAGTGGCTCCAAGCTAGATTTCAAAATGAAAAAGGAAGATTGGGTTGGTTGGTTAGTTAAATACTTGATTTGGTTAATACATTGTTATGTATTATACCCCGTCACTGGGTCGTATGACTTTTTGAAGGAGATCTTGTTGGAGTCTGACCAGGTCGATCTTGTTAGGATTTTGTCAAATCAACCATGAGCTCAGATCTTGGGGCATCAAATCACCGAGCCCAGTCAAAATTAATCGAGCTGTCCAGGATCGAATTGGTGCACTCGAGTTCTCCCTAAAATCAAGATATACTTTCCAAGATAATATAATCTCTCGTCTAGCCTATAAATAGTGCCTCATTTTAAGGAAAATGGGGTTCCAATTCATTATTCGATGGTACACGCGCACATATATAATATAGTAATAAAATAACTGATCTTACGACCAGGGAAGTCTAAGCTCAAATTCATTATATTTCTCTTGATTTCTTGTTTGACTCAATTCGTTCATATGAATTTGCACATCAACATTATGAAATAATCTTGCATTTTATTATGAAAAATAATTCTAGTAATTATATGCTTCTTATGAAAAATTTAAGAAATTAAAATCTTATATTATGACTATTTATTTAATAATTTTCATATTGGTAACTTGAAATATTTAAATATGTTGATAAACAAAATCTCATTTTGCGTAAAATAGTGTGAAATAGGCGGTTTATATATACTAACAATATAAATTTAATTGGATAGAGTTGGGTATGCATTCCTCTCTGATCACACGTTGAATGAAGAAGAGGGATGAGAGGGTTTAGGTTAGGAAGGTGATGCAGTGAAGCGTGTAACAATTAAAGAAAAATGTATGAACTCCGATGATACTACGGAAGAATCATACGGCAAGGGGATTTAAACCCTACTGATCATTCATCAAAATTCCAACACGTCTGATAACAAGAATAAACCTATATATACTAGGTTTAAACTCACAGAATACTTGCCAAAATAATGTTTAGGCACTAAATAAATTTATTTAACTAAGCCCAACTTTATTAATGAAACATACGGGCCTGGGTTTTATCAACTAGAAGCCGATCAAATTGGTCCAAGAAAAGTAATGCGGCTTAATCTCCATCAGAAGGACTGTCAAGTTGGGCTTTTAGTTGGACCAAAATCCCAATACGTTGGAAATAAATTTAGTGTATCTGTAAATTTAATGTGAAATTTATAACAAATTCTATGTTTTTGGTTGAAGGTGACCTAAAAAAGATGAGATCATTATAAATCATTGGTGGACTTATTAATAGGTGTCTTAACATTTTTGATGTTTTCCATTTGATATTTTACTATAATTTTTTCTTTTCGACAAAAACTTCTATGAAACATCACAAATCACTTATGTTAGATGAAACCTTATTGGGGGAGCAAGACCATTAACGTTGGGGCTAATCAAAATTAATGGAGACTAAATATTTATGTGAACAATATTTAAATACTAAAACATATTTTTACAAAACAATATATAGGGATAATGGAGTTATTACAAAATATGCTAAAGCCCCCTCCTGTAGCAAGGACTAAAGGCACCTTAAACTCATTCAATTCATTTTATATTATTATTAACTGCAACAAGTCATTATCTATAAATAAGCTTTTATGTCATTAGGCCACAATCAAGTCGGTAAAATTTGTGGTGATGTGAGAAAAAATTCTTCGATTGTCATGTGAAGGTAGATTTTCACTGGATTTTAGCTCACTCCCACATGTTGAAATATTATGGAGGTTTAACTTTGTATCATGTTAATTCTCTTCAACAGATGTCTACTTAGATATATCCTTCGATTTACATTTCACTCGATCGAGGAAGTTGTTCATCTTTTCCTAATAAATAAATAAGTTGAGCCTTCATCTCATGAACATCATCCATGAGGTTCCGACCTTTTTTTTTTTTTTTGAGTGCTAGTAGTTATTGCATGATAAAGTCAAATTCATCTTCCATCTCCATTTCGCATGTCCCATAATCTAAGTTTTCTTTCTTTAATTTGGTGGGACATACTAATATGTGGCGATGAATCATGATGAGTGTAACCTGTTCCATCAGATTAAATAATAGGCATGATATCCAAATTAGTTGTAAAAAGATCCGATTACATAAACAATACATAATAATATTAATTCTCAGCTAAGGTTGACGATGATTTGCGGATTATTATGTATACCAATAAGATCTTATTATGTTTTATTAAAAAATTGATTATTATGTATTATTATGTAATATTTTCGATCTTATTATGTATTATTATGTATATATTCTCAACCAATAGGCGGCTCTAGGCGAAACAATTCAGCTCTTAGGGGTTTAGACGGTCCAAGAAGCCAAACAATTTTTTTTATAGCAAATCGGTTGTGTTCTTAATGTATTAGAGGTTTTTATCAAATTAATATTATTTAATTACATATAGATAGAAAATTTACAAATGAAGAAATACAGATGAAAGATAATTTTATAATTATTGAATAAGTTATATATAAATATAATTCAAATGAAATATTTACTTATCCTTCAATATAAAATCAAAAACATAATAATATAAGAGTTTCAAAAGTATTTTTTTAAATTTTTTTAGAAAAATAGCTAAAATAATAAAAAAATATTTAATTTAAATATGATCCCTAGATGTCAGCCAAGTGTCCGAGCACCTAACAAATTTTAAAAAATTGATTATCACTTCCGGACCCATTAAATACATTTAACTATATGGGTTGTTTTAAAAAAAAAAAGAACCTTGTGGCATAGACTATATCGGCTAGAATCATTAAATATGATTTTTAATGATTTATTTAAAATGAAATCACCATATAACTATTGTAGTTTGGCTCCAATTTTCCCTCCAATATGTAATTCATTACCCTCTGAAAAATATATTTTGTTTTTTGTAAAGAGCACTATACATATTTTTACTCTTATGTGTAAAGTCTTTATCTTTTAATTTGCTTGAACTTGAGTCATTGTAATTATAAGTTTACCCTGATTATTTTAAGAAAACAGTCACGTTTTTTTTTTTGGCCAAAAAACTATAAGTCGTGATCTTGCATTTCATTTCTTATGAAATTAATTGCTTTATATATAGGAATTGATCGTAAGGGTTTGTCATCATGAAAAATGTAAAAATGTTAAGAAAATATTGTATTGATTTTCACGAGACAAAACAAGAAATTTTGTAGGAAATGATTCTCAATTTTATTTTGTAAATTATGAACTGGAGGTAGAATTAACTGAAGATAAAATCTGTTTTCTATCTACTGTCAGGTTTATTTAAATAAAGCAATTGGTCATACTTGCACATGTTATTTAAATAAAGCAATTGGAAAGTTGTACCCTTTGCTAAATGATTGTAGGGTGGAAACAAACCATGATTATAGGAGGGAAAAGTTCTAAAAGTCCACAAAAAAATAAAAATAAAATAATAATAATAATAATAATTCACCCCCGAGTATCATGCTGCGTTACGTGAGTTGTGGATCTTGGCAGATGTGGACGTTCACGTTGAGTATAAAAAAGAAATTGAAAAATGATGATATATATATATATATATATATATATATATATATATATATATATATATTTGGCAAAAATTTATATACCCAGTGTACATATCTCCAAAGATATTATTAATTTGATATTAGTTATATACTTATAAGGTATTAGTTGTATACTTATAGATATTGAAGTACTAATTAGTTGCATATTCTTAAGGTATTATTTATATAGTTGAAATATATGTTTTAGTGAAACATATTAGTTGTATATTCATAAGGTATTAGTATTTTACTCATAAATTATTTACTTGTATAACTAAAATATATGGTTTAGTAAAAAAATACTTAAGGTATTACTTATTATATGTAAATGTATTAATCGATATTAATTAAAGATATTAGAGTTGAGATTAGGGATTAGGGGCACACCATACCCCAGGCACACAAGTGTTCGAACCTATTTTCTAGTTCTTTTTACCGCAAGTATACAATGTCAACTATAGATAGGGTGAGCAAGGTTGATCCTACAAAGATTAATTATAATAATGTTAATTACCCAATTAATTTACCTAACTTTATCTAGGCGACCGAGTTATGAGAATTGATTTTAATCAACCTAAATCTAGAACAAATAAATGAAATCAAAAATCAAACAACCAAGTATCAAGAAAATTCAAGATTCAAACAAGGATCCTAAGGCTACGATTTTATTCTACTTCAATCAAATTTACTAATTTAGCAAAATCAAACTCAAATCCAAATTATTTTATGTGAGCAATCGCGATTATAGATTAACCTCTCTCTCGAGTAACTTAACTCGTAGATTGATTATTACTGTATGTATCTCTACCTCGTAGTTAATAACCAAACTTCCAAAAGCTCCTAAGATCGTATTCTCATCTCAATTATTATCAATCTCTCGATCTAGCAATTAATTGAGTCATGCATTCTCAAATTTATAATTAGATATCTTTCTGGATCTCAATCCAATTAATTAAAGCATGCATAAATTTGATCAAAATTCATATATGAAATAAGTATGAAGAAATATGAATAAGATATCATGAATTTAGATGATAAATTAAAACTAAAATTTCAACAAAATATCCATAGAACTACTCTCGTGCCCTAAGATCACGAGATCCCTAGCCAACAATCATGTTCATAAAACAAAATAAATTACAAGATGACATGATAAAAACTAAAAATAAAATCAAAGAAAATTTAGTGAATTCGTGATTGGTTGCTTCCTCTTTGATCTTGAATCTTCAATTTCTTACTTCCTTGGTTGCTCTCAAGATGTATTTCGTGGATAAGTGTTCAAAAGTTGATATGGGTACTCCAAAAATTTCTTATTCCGAGTGTCAAGGTCTCTATTTATAACTAGAAGGTTTAGAATTGAATTTTGAAGAAGATTTCTAATCGAAAAAGGATCCAAAACGGACAAAAACATGCAGCCCGGGTCAGGTCACGGCGACCCGAACCTGGGTTGAACCTACGGACTTTGCTGCTCCACTTGTGCACTGGGACCCGATCTCACCCGAGTTATGACTTCCAACCTTATTTTGACCCGTTTACGTTCCACATTTGACTTTGGCTTCCTTATAAAAGTTGTAGCCCTTGAAGTTAGCTATTCAATGTCACTTATTTCAATCAAATATCAATTTCCTACACCAAGTTATGCCCAAAATACTCGAACCCTGTCAAGATGAAAAATTGGACGATTTTGCACAACTTCCACCTTCTTGCAAGTTTCTGCTCTCTTGGAGGAAGAATTATGAAAAGTGTTCAACATAAATGTTGTAGAATGTCTTTTTGGCTTTCCAACAAGAAAAGAATCATCAAATTTGGACTTTTAAAGTTTGAGATATAATTTTCCTCCCAAAACTGCGCCTTTTCGACTTTGTATTTCGACTCCAACTTGACTTTTCAATCGATTGAGCTCACTTTGTACTAAAATCTATCAAATTCCTCTCAAATCATGCAAATATGTGAAATATTAAAAAGATAATGAAATCTATCTAAAATATCAAGAATGCATATTTTTTTAATACAAAATGATGTGAAATTGAGACCAAAATGTATAAAATAATGCAAGTTATCAACATGCCCGACTCGTATTTGTAAATATAATTATGTTTCTGCATAATTTGAATTTATGTAAATTGGGTGGACCGCTTTTACTTGTAAATACTTGTTTTGATGTACTTACATTTATATATTAATATTATTTAGGTTATTGCACCTATAATGTTTCTAAAGTCATATACTTGTGGTCATATTAATGATTATTATTTTTTATTGTTATTATTAATATTAGTTTTAATTTCGAAGGAATATATAAGGAATTAATTTTTGGAAATATAATACATGAACCAAATATTCGTATAATTAAAACTACATACATCTAATAAAAAGAGAATATGCCGACCCAATATTAATTTACAAGAGAAATTACGTGATCATTATAAACCAAATCCTTGAAGTATAAATAATGAAATATATATTTTTCCAAACATTTTTAGAAGCTTTAAAAAAAAAAAACTAGTTGTATCTTGCAAATATCCACTAATCAAATTTCCAATTACAATAACTCACGCATCAGTTGCATGGATCTAAATCCATGCAATCCGGTCAACCCGACCCTGCATGTGCTTCCACGCGTCTAGAGAGGGCGCTCACACACTTAGTTTATTTTCTGCATTTTTTGGAAAAATATGTATATATTTTAGTTATAACATTTATATTTTTATATTATAATGTACATTTACATTATATTACATAGATATGTAATACCTTTTACTCATTTTAATTAAGTTAGTTATATCTTTTAGTTATCTAGTCATACATTTTAATTATCACTACAAAAAACATGCGATATACCAACTGAATTTACCGACGGATTAAATCCGTTGGTAATCACCGACGAAATAATGACGGAAGTTCTTCAGCAGACGCAGAATACATTTTTTTAAAAATCTTAAAGTTTACCAACGGATCTCCAACAAACATCCATCAGTAATTCCCGACGGTGATGCAACCATCGGGGAATTACATTTTCCTATGAGTTTTCCGACGGAAATGCAACTGAAGATTACCAATGAAATAATTCATCAAAAACTTTAGGTGAAACGTTGTCGTTTCTACCGCCATCGATTCCCAGGAAAGAACGACACCGTTTTTGACAAGATTACTGACGGAATTTCTGTCGGCAATTCGCGTCAATTAAAAATGACAACGTTTTATTATTTATTATCGATGGAATTTTCATCGGTAATCTGTTGTTAAGTCCGTCGAAAAATCCTAAATTTAGAGTATTTTTAAAACGAAACCTTCTTTCGATGATTTATCTCCAATGGAATTAATTTAGTTATTGTTTTATTGTATTAATAATCATAATATACAATGAATATTGATGTTGTTGTATTATATATATTAATTACTTACATGATATTATATATATATATATATATATATGAACGTCGATCATACGTATATAATTATTTATAGTCGCTAGCTAATTAACTTTATTTTGATCTAATTAATGAATATAATTATAAATTAGATTGTCACTCATCAACTGTAATCTTGTTACTACAATTATATAATTTTATTCTTTATGTCATTCAAACGATTGATTTTACACATTATGATGATTAGTATATTTTTTGAACATGTATATATCTCATCTTGTTTGATTGAATTGAACTATTTTATAAAATTGAATTGTTCATATAAGATTGTAAATAGAACTTAAAATATGTTTCCGAACAAAAATCAGGAAAAAAATGGCACATAAAATGTAATAGATCGAGACATTTACTGATGGATTATGTCGGTAAATCAGTCGATAACATATAAAAATGATGTCGTTTTGGTAATTTAACGGATCTGTCGGTAAATATTTTCCCTTTCTTTTAAAATAAATTAATTAATTACTGACGGAAATTAATTTCTGTCAATAAATTTCAAACTATACATCAATTTTTTCCCCCAAAAAAATTTGGATAAGTAAAAACAACATTATTTTAATCCAAGAATGACGGAAATGATGTTTTTTTTAGGATTTACCGATAGAAATTTATGTCGGTAAATTTGTTGCTAATAGTGAAATAAATTAGGTCTTTTTTTCCTCCACGCCTCACTTATCTATCTCTCTCTGTTTTTCAACTCTCACTCGCCACCTCCACTTTGCTCTCCACGCCACACCGCCGCTCCCCGCCAGAGACGAAGAGTCGATAACTTGGTAAATTAATGCATGCGTCGAAATGCTAACGAATTTTCGTTAGAATTTAGGGTTAATTTATTATTAGAATTTAGATTGGTTTTAGAATTTAGTTCAAATATAAAATATTCTTTCATATTTAGATGGCCCAAGATCCCCGTGGATAAGGTATTCATCGAGGTGGTGGAGACAACTGCCGAGATAACAGTCGTTGCTTATAGGATAAGTTCTTTCGGTGGTTAGACTGGTGGATTACGCTCCACTTATGAGGTAGGGCCACATCCACCGGCACTTGAGTTCCTACATTGTTGCTGGGTCATAGCAGGTGTCACTAACACCTACTACTTCATCTTTCTGGATAGTACTATGGATTGAATTCGGAGCGCGAGTACACATTTTTTTGTATTTTTTGTTAAAATTTAATAAATTTTGTTCATATGTAATGAAATTCAATTTTGCAGCATAATGTCATCGCATTAGTGCTCATCCTTTTTAAAGGATGTGTTCGAGAGCTCCCTTAATGCGAAGAGCTTCAACTGGAAGCTTGTCTCGCCCGACACCAAGACGGTGTACTAGGAGGAGTTTTCTGTAATTTTCTACCGTAATGTGAGTATTATTTTATTGTTTTGAAGTTATTATTTTTGTTAAATGATGCTTTTCTTTTTTGCAGAAACAATGTACTTGAGACTCGGCGTTAAATGAAGAAATCCAATGCTTGTATTTGGAGAAGGTTACGACCCACTATCGTGATTTAATCAATAATTGGAAGCGAAAATGGATTGGAAAGGAGAAGCAGTCTGAGTGCGTGCCAGAATCCACCTGGAATGGGTTCTTAGACTACTAGTCTGACCCTGCTGTCAAGACGAAGTCCAAGCAGGCTTTCAAGAACTGTCTAAGCGAGCCATCAGACTGGCTACATGTTTCACCAAACATAAAAGAGGCTCGACATCTACTGTGGAGCACTTGGAAGATCTCGTAAGCATTCCATACTCCATTCCTTTAAGTTATTATTAAGTATAATTTATATTGAAGTTCATTTATATATATTGTGGAAATTTACACAGTCCACGAAGAAGGGTGTCCTTGCCTGAAGCACGAGCTCTTTAGGAGGTTGTATGGCCCCGACGAAGATGGGACGTACACTGTGTAAGTATTTTTTTTATACTTCTTAATTTACTTCAAATTTTTATATTCAATTGTTTTCCTTTTAATTTTTTTTACTTGGAAAAAATATTGAGGAGGCTTTCGAGGAGAGGATGTCCCAACTTAGTCAGACGGAAATTGTCTCATCAGAGTCCCGCCCTATTGACTTACACCGATTGTATATTGAGAATGTCGGTGTGCAGAAATGACAGGTGTATGGACTAGGATCGGTCGGCAAGAGACGATCCTTGACAAGTTGTGTCACTTCTCATATCATGTTGCCCAATCAGATGGACATTGATCGGATCCTAACGAAGAGCAGCAACGACAGTACGAGGTGAGGATGATGGAGTATGAGCGCGAGCAGGTTGAGTTCAGAAACAAGCAGACCGAGTATGAGCGCCAGCAGGCGGAGTTCCTACGGAATCAGGCGGAGATGAACAACCTTCTGCAATCCCAACAGAGAATCATACAATAGCTGACCTCAACCCCACAGCCACAGCCTGACGCCGATGCCACCCATACTCCAACCGAAAGGGATCCCTGAGCTCCAGATGATGACGTCAATGATGTAGATAATGATTGATGAACATTTCAAAATAATATTTTTTACATTGAACAATTATATTTTAATTTGTATTTAAATTTGTTGAATTTTATAATTTTAATTTCATTTCCATATCGTTTATTGGATTTTCATTTCATAATTTTTATTATTTAAAATTTTAAATATTAATAATATAAAAACTTACCGGCGAAAAGCTTCCGTCAATAAGACCACAGACTAATTTCATGTGCTTCCACCTTCTCATTTCACGTTTGTCGGTAAATTCATTATCGACAGATATTATCATCGGTACATCATCGATGAAATTATATTTCCATTGACAAATCCATGGTTTTTCCGTGGGTATTTCCATTTGTTTTTTGTGGAATTTCCACATTTTTTCCAGCGTTCGTCGAAAAAGTCGTCGGTAAGTTATCGATGGACTACTTTTTCCGTCGTCAACCTGTTACTGACGAGCAGTATTGCAATGGATTTTGGTGATGGATATTTCATCAGTAATTTTGTTATCGATGAAATATCCAAGTTTATCGATGGAATTTTCCATTGGTAAATCGCACGATTTTTGTAGTGTATTACATAAATGTATGATTATGTTGATATAAAGATATAAGTAATATCACATAAATGTATGAATTGTATTTAAAGGTAAATTGTACAAATTGTGTTGAATTTTTTTTTTAAGTTAAAGTAACGTATTACATAAATATAATGATATTTGTACATAAAGATTGTACTAATATAACATAAATGTCACATTAATTTAACATAAAGATCAACACATGAATCAAAAATTTAAAATTAAAAAAGACAAAAAAAAATGTGGATCTATACAATAGTTGTGCAAAAGACCAACTCATTTCCAATCAGTACCAAAACTAGGGGTCGGGATGTTACAAAGAAGGAGAGATCTAAACTTTTGTCTTAGAGAACAATATTTTCATATTATATTATAAAAAAGGGTTACTTTTTTTTTTAATGAAAAATGGATAGAGTTTAAGAATATTTGACAAAAATCTCCATTAATTTTGTAGTATTGATAATAATTCTTAAATGTTATGATAATGTCCTTTAATTTTGAAAAAGTTAATGGAAATGTGTCGCTCTTTGTTATAACATGTAACTCAACAAGTAATTATTGATATGACAATATTTTTTGTGGGTTTCACTCTACTTTTAATAAAATCGTTATATTTAAATTTGAAATTATAATTTTATTTTAAAATTTTATCTAAAAAAACTAAATAATGGGTATTTTAATATTTAAAAAATATCTGAAAGAAATAGAACAATATATTTAAATTGAAATTTTTAAAAACCTTAAATTATCTTTTTAATTTTTTTTTAAGTTGTATAAAAAAATTATAAAATATTATTTTAAAATCTAAATGTTATTTCAAAAAAATCTGATTTTAATATCAAAGATTTAAGATTTAATTTTTTAATGATTTTATTATTTTAAGATTTAATTTACAGAAATAGATAAAAGTTATGTAAGATATTATTGTACAATTAATTTTATTTTTATATTAACTAAATAATTTATTTTGTAAAACTTTCTCTTGATTTTAGAAACTTAGTATCGTAACTATATGAGAATTATTGGAAATTTTTTATTTTTATACTCTCAATTTTTTTCTGAATAATTTTTTAGTTTCTCAAATTTATTTTGAAAAAAAAAAACTTATTTTAAATGATAGAATATATTTTTAAATGTAATATATTTTTAAAACTTTTTGAAATAGTTTTCTAAATTTTTAAAAAAATTTAAATAATTTAAAATAAATAAAAATGCTTTTCATGTTTCAAAAATAATTTTAGATTAACTAATTTCAAATTCCTTTCAATTGGTATATGGTTATTAGGAAAATCATGTTTACATTTTGATGAGACAAAACACTTTTGTAATAGAAAATTAGAATACCCCATTTTCACAGTGTTTGGATGAATTTAGACTACATTGTGAGTCTATAAACTAGGTTGAAGAATGGAGGAAAAGATGCTAAAGAACTGCTGCAAGCAGTGAAGAAATAGATGCAAGATAGCAAGGATACAACGCAATATGTTGTAAGCAGTAAAGTTACAACAAAAGTATTGTAAGTTGGATTACTTCATGAAGGCCAAGGTTGTGGGGATTGTATGTTGCATTCTCCAAGAATTAAGGGAATTAAGAGACAAGAAAGATAAAGTCATAGAACTAACATCATGATGTACGAGGAAGATCAACAACGGTCCAAGGACCAATAACCTCAACAGATCAAATACTAATCATTAGAGACAAGTTGAATGAAGCAATACAGAGAGCCAGTATGCAGTAGACATGTGGGTTGACAGACTGCAAAGCTGCAACCTAGTACAATCGCATTTAAAATCTGTAGTGCAAGATAAAAATTCATTAAATGCAAGCCTTAGACAACAATTAATACGAGCTCTACAACAAGGAAGAAGATTCAAATTTAAGGGATTATGTCTTCCTTCAACGGACATATTCTCACTCCTATAGATAGTGGAAGAGAAGACTGGAACAAATAACTGAAACTACAACTCTCTAAACTACAAGCAATGAAGCTCTTAAATATTCCAAGTGGTGTCAAAGCATACAAATTCTTCAGTCACTCAACCTCAAGAAGTAGCCAACCTTCATTCAAGAATCAGATTTCTCAAGGCTGCCTCCAACACCAATTGAAGACTCTTATATAATTTTAATCTTGTAATATGTGCTTGGTTGTTTTAAGTGTCCACAATTGATAAAAATGTATTTCTTTGTTGTGCTATATTGTCTTAGAGTTGAGGCAATAACTCTATGTGAGTTGTAGGATCATGCATTGGTCAGCCTTTGAAACTAGAGTAACCTGTGTGGGAGCTAAGTTCCACTAGTTGCAATTTTGTTGAGTTAGAGTTTGGTAGGAAAGAGTCCTTTAATACAAACGTGCTTAATGAAGTTACTCTTTAAAAAAGAGTAGAGTGGACGTAGAAAGATTACACTACCTTCGAACCATTATAAGACCTTGTGTGTCTTACTTGTTATTCATATTATGTTGCTCTATATTTGTTGCATCTATATCCTACCATCTATGCGTAAAATATCTTGAAAAGTTCATATTTCGAAAGTTTTCAAAGGAACATATCTATCTAAGTTATACATTTCCACTACAAGAATTCTAAGTTGCAGTAAACAACATTACTCAATAATGTTGTAAGCTACACTGTATTCTACGCTGTAAGCTATTTAGATACGGTACAATAAATTCGAAAAGATTTTCAAAATTCAATAGAAATTCATTCATATCACCCTCCTTCAAACCTTTGTGCCACTTGGGACCAACAATGGTAATTACCCTTTAATTTTGGTTTTTTTAGATATTCAAAATAATATTATTGTTTATAATTAGTATTTTATTTTAATTAAGAATAAGTCAAATTAGCAAAAATATTGTCATCTTAGAGTTATCTGTTAATCATCAACTTTCTCAAAATTAAAAAAAACATTATCATAAAATTTAAATTTATTAGGCATGCATTCTCATCAATAATACAAAGTTTATCAATTTTCCTTAAATTTTACCAATGAAATGAAAGATGGTGACAGTTGGCCGTTGACAACATGATAATCATGCCTAACTCATTAGTATCAATGTATTTTTTTCACATGATTAATGTTTACGGGCCATCTGTCAGATCTGTAATCCCCATTTGCATGTTAGTTTATTATATTTTTCTGCACTTCATTTGTGTATTTAATTATTTTTTGATTATTAATTACCTTGGGATTTGAGAGACGACTTCCCACCAAAATTTGCCCATTCGATAGATTTAAACGCAGTTTCAACTTATTTACACATGGTACTCGTGGGGTGAGTAAAAACCGAAAAACCAAATAGAATTAAATTGAAATTAGCATTTCGGTTTGATTTTTAATAATATGGTTCGATTTCGATTTTAATTTTCAAAAAATTTTGAATTTAGATTTTTGGTTCAATTTTCATGTTTGAAAAATTCAAATACTGAAAACGAACCGAATTGTTTTAAAAATATTAAATATATATGTATTTAATTTCATTTATGTAAAATACAAAATTAAAATAAACCAAGGTTAATTTCTCTCAAACAGACGAACTGGAGAGTAAGGAGCGGTGTCTCTTTTCCAATCCATTTCTCTGATCTGACTTATCTTCTTAATTCTCACATCTCACATAGAGATTTCAATTTCATAGCTTCAATCCTTCAATTTCAAGGTAACTGAGTTTATAACTACTTCGTATTTGTCGTTTGGAAAAATTTTAGGTGAAATTTGATTTCCTAACACAATCCAAAGAAAAAGTACAAAAGAAAACAAAATATGAAGCTGAATATCAGCTTGAGATGACATGCAAGTCAGGTGCATGTTTTTTTTTTTCCCGGCGCAATTGTAAAAAATATCACTAAGTTTTTTAAAAATTGCAGATTTTCCTCACTTTTTAATAATTCTAAAAAAAAAAAAGTCACAATCTTTATTTACTTTTACAATTTAAACTACATTTATATTTTCTAGTGATTGGAATCCATGTGTCCGGCAAATATGTCATATCACATGTCGTGTCAAATGCCACGTCATTCCCAACAAAAACAAACTTAAAAATCAAATTGCAAAATAAAATCACCATCTTTCCAAAATTGCAATTTAATCATAACTTTTTATATAATTAGCAAAAAGAGCCACAACTTTCATTCATTGTTGCAATTCGAATTTATTATTTAGTGTCTAAATTCATGTGTTCAAATAAATTTTCACGTGAGATGTCACATAAGCCACACAATCTTAAAAAATAATTTATTTACATAAAAAAAACGTCATTTCAAGTATATCTTAATTTAAACAATTTTATTTAATTTGCCGATAAATAAATAGTATATCTTAAAAAATTTGTATCCCTATTCTTTATTCAAGTATACAAAAATTAAACCTCACGTGAAAATTTATTTGGACACATGAACTTAGACACCAAATAATAAATTCGAATTACAACAATGAATTAAAGTTGTAGCTTTTTTTGCTAATTATATAAAAAGTTAGGATTAACTTGTAATTTTGGAAAGGTGGTGATTTTATTTTTAAATTTGTTTTGTTGGTAATGACATGACATTTGACATGACATATGACATGACATGTTTTCCGGACACGTGGACTACGATTGTTGGAAAATATAAATGTGGTATAAATTGTAACAGTAAAGAAAGATCGTGATTTTTTTTTACAATTATTAAAAAGTGGGGATACATTTGCAATATTTGAAAAAATGGTGATTTTTTTTTTCAATTACGCCTTTTATTTTTCAATCTGTTGTAATCTATCTATTAAAAGGAAATGAATTGTTTCTCAAACAATTTGGTTGTTTTGCCCATCAACATGTTCATATGAATTGTTTCTCAAACAATTTGTTTTTTATCCTAATATAGTTATTTAAAAAAAATCGGTAAAAATTGAATTTATTACCGAACTGAAATAATATTTTGGTTCGGTTTATTTTAAAATTTCGATTTTCAAAATTCTAAAAATTTCGATTTGAATAATCGATTTAAAATTCGGTTCGATCAAAAAACCGATCGATACTCAACCTAGGCACTTGTATACGTTGAATGTGTATTAGTTGAAGGCTGAATCAGCCCATAATAATACTAAAGAATCATATTACATGGTACTTTTTTTTTTTCTAAGTTCTTGTTAATGCAGCTTTAGTCGTTGGTTATTTTTTATTTTACTATATTTTTAATTTGATGGAAATTAGAAAATTTATTTTGTAGTTCAAAATCATTGTAGATGAAGAAGAGCTCCGTGTTGCATTTATGCTCTAGTGGTCTTGTACTTTGTAAGAAAAAGGCGAAATAGAAAGTTGTCAATTTAGCTATACTATAGTCAATTAGTTGCAATTTTAGTCAAATTTTAATTTTAGTCAAAATTAAATTGTACATGTCCTATATGGCAGACACATAGATAAAAAAATCATTTACACATCATCAAAAATGGAAATTTTTTTTTTGATGAGGTGTTTACGTTTTTTTATCATGGAAACCACCAACTTCCTCATATTTACCGCCGTCTTCGCCGTATTGGCGACGACGTCAAGGCCGATGCCGTATTTGTTATGGTTTATGTTTATTGCACTTACTTGATTAAGTGAAAATTATTACAAGAGGAAATATATAGAAAAATAAAATAAAATAAAAAACAATTGATGAGGTGTTTATTTTAATTATTTATCTTTTTTTTTTTTTTCGTTTTATGAGGTGTAAATGATTTCTTTATCCATGTGTCCGTCATGTAGGACATATATAATTTAATTTTGACTAAAATTGAAATTTAGCTGAAATTGCAACTAATTAGCTATAATATGGCTAAATTGATAACTTTTTAAAAATTGGTTAAATTAGCAAAAATTCGAAAAAGTTTGGATTTTTTTGACTATTTGGTCCAATAAAAAAACATGTTTCTACCCAAATTAGAAGTGAAATGAAATAAATGTCCTTTAGATAGAGAAGGTAATATCTTTGCATAAAAAATCTGGAATAGATCATGATGGTGCGGTATCTTGATGGTAATTAATTTCGAGAATTTAGATCTTGATGATACCACCATCATGATCTATTTCAATTTTTATTTTTATTTTTTACTATTAATGTTGGTCCCAAATGGTTAGAGGTTCAGATGGGTGAATGAAAATCTGTCGATTTTGAACTTTTAAAATCTTTTCTGTATAATAGGTTTTTGATTCACTGATGAATGCAGTAACCTGTCTCGAATCAGCAACCTGACCAAAGGCTGATTCAGGTTCCTGACTCGGTATCAGATTGCAGCGGAATAAATAACGATAGAGTTTCTCTTGGAAAAACAGTTTTCTTTTCAAGTATGTTATTTTTAAAGTTTTTTATGCAAGATGCTTATGATGTGCAGTAAGATAGATATAACAAGATAAGAGCAATGCAATAAGTAAATCAAAGCAATAAATACTTATGGTTTATAGTGGTTCGAATGTGGTGTAAATCTTCTACGTCCACTCTACTCCTTCACAAGAAGGAACTTCGTTAGGTCAATTCGATTTACAAGCCTCGCTTTACAAACCTCTTCCTAACAAGCTATGCCTACTAGAATCTCAAACTCTAATTCAAGGCCACAACCCACAAAGGGTTCAATCCCACAAAGGATAAATAGCCTACTTCTAGACTACACACTTAGCAAGGATACAATCCTCTCAACTAAGTACACCTAAAGCAACCTAGCGCACACAACACAAATGGTTAAAAGATAAAAGGTTTTCTTCAACTGGTGCGAAGCAGTCTTGATCTTTGAAAACTTCAATGCTGTGGTCGACTGCTCCTAGAAGGTTGAGTGGCTGAACATGGATAAGCTTGAGAAGTTTTTGGAATATATTTGAGTTTCCTCTCGACTTTGTTCAGCAATGTCTTCAGTCAGTCACACCTTCTATTTATAAATTTTGAGAATATATCTATTGGGGAAGTATCCGTTGAAGGGGAACACTTCTCCATTTTGAATTCAAGCTATGATCTCCAAGATCTTCTCTATGGCCGCATTAAATGCTTCTGAGTTGCTTCTAACATGTGCATTTAATGCGCCCACTATTTGCTTCTGGATCTCTCTGACATTCTTGCTGACTTGTCAAGTCAGTATGGGTCCATGATTGAAGTTCATGCAACGGCTACTTGATGTCAGTTAGTTTTGCTCTTTTTCACACTGCATGATCTTCCTGGTGCTGCTTCTTGCTGTCTCTGGCTTGCTGCTTCCTTTAGCTTGCTGCTTCTAGTAATCTGCTAGTAGCTTTCTGCTTCCTTCGTGCAGCTTTTAGCATGCTGTTTCCTACAGCTTATTGTCTCTTTCTTGCAGCATACCTGCTCCAAATGCAGATACTCCCTTCAACTTGCTGTTTCCTACAGTTTGTTGACTCTTAGAAAATGTATTCTTATTTCTTCTAAGGTTGGTTTTCCTTAACACTTGGAAAACCATTACATGATTTTTTTAACTTAAGATCATGTAGACAGTATGGAAACTAGGTACATCCCTAGGCAAACTGTTTTTGTCTCATCAATATAACTATTGAAATATCCCAACAGTTAAAAACTCAGATCTTAATGGTACCACTATTGATATGTAAGATCTTGAAACTACTTACCATCAAGGATCAGATCACGATGGTAAGTAGCTTAAAAAATCTTTGTCTTGATAGTATCATCATCCAAATCTAAATCATCTAAAATTTTACATAGAATTTCTTTTTGAAACCTTTACCCAAAATATTGTTATTTTAATTATTGTTCTTACATTTACCTATAAAATTAATTATTGGGTCGACAATTGCATAGTTGCATTCATTTTCAAAAACCCTATCTTTGTTGATTTCGAACCCTAAGTTCACGAGGAGCTTTTAATTTGAAATTAGTTTATTTTTTGTTTATTTGTTTTCCTTAAAAAAAATAATTGTTTGGTGTTTTCGTCTCTTCTTTTTAGTATTTTTCTTTTCTTATGTTGAGTTTTTCTTGATTAAAATGTTCAATTAACGTTATTTTGCTTGGCCGGGGTTCAGAACCTGGACCTTTCAATTTTAATTTTGGGAAAGGAAACCTAATTGGAGAGGAACTTTTTTCAAAATCTTGCTAAATTAATCTGATTTTTATTTATTAATCTGAATTATTGAATAATAATATCTTAAAAATATTATTTTAAAATTTTAGAAATAATTTTTGATTTACAAAAAATAATTATAATTATAAGACAATTTTTCAAATTTTAAAATATATTTATTAATTTTTTTAAAATTTATTATAAATATTATAATTAATATTAATATTATTATTTAATAATAATCTTTTAAAGCTATTATTGTAAAATTTTAGAAATAATTTTTGAGTTTGAAAAAAATAATAACATTTGTAACTCAATTATTCATATTTTCAAAATAAATTAATGATGTTTTAATGATTTTTTACAATAACAATAATAATTATTATTTTAATAAATGATGTGACATTTTATTTAGTGATGTGGAATTTAGAAATCAAATTCATTTATTCTCAGAGCGCTACATCAACGAGAAGCATTAATTCAGTGAGGCACATGACTTTCTCGTGTCAATTAATCCGAAATTCATCAATTTAGACTTTTTTGTCCTCAATTCGCCCGTTTTTTAAAGATAATGTCTCAATTTCAAAGCTCGAAAAGATAATATCCCTAAATAGTAAATGACCTAAAGTTATTGTTCTAAATTTGCAATTCTCCCGATAAATGTGTGAGGTATTGAAAACGGATAGAATCAAATTGCTCAAATCTTAAGGTCCGTATACATCAACATAAAGTAGTTGGCTGGAAATATATTTAAAATAAACCAAATGCAGTTCAAACTATCATTTGGAATATTATATAAAGTTCATCACGTACACAAGTTGATCATAATGTTGGAGTAAATCAAATCAAAAGATGCTAATGAACACATGGTCAACCAGACCAAAGATGTGTAATAAGTTTACTGTAATTAAAATAAACTAAACACTAATTAGTTCTAGCTAAGATCAAATTTATTTGCAAAAATATTTAATTTGAATCTTATTAATTAAACAATTAAATAACATTTGTTATTTGTGTAATAAATTGCTTATCCTTCTTGCGACCCCTTCATAAAATAATGCAGTCCAGATCTTTAGCTGCATATACTATTTTATCTTATATTTGATTGGTTTTAATCCATGTTATGTAGTAATTAGTGATATTTTTTGATATATCCTGTTTGTGATAATTATTCTAGAATACATGCTGAAATCAACAGAGCATCTCATATGAAAATACCAACTCTTGTAATAAACCGATTTAATGTTTCATCTTTCATTTTAAAATAATCACTATACGTCACATATATCAATTGACATCATTATGTGACATATATTAAAGACAATGCAACATGTCATGAAACACTAATTAAGTATAATAAAACTAATTAAAGTATAATAAAGGATCCGAATTGTCTAGTAAACACACATTGCATGCTCAATTTATTTATTTGATCACCACCTAACACTTTGTTTGTAAAGCTTTAACGTGGCATCGTAGGTCTATTCACCCATCATCCACCTACTACTATTCATAAACAATCCATTATAAATAAGACCAACTCTCGTTTACTTCCACAACAAAGCCACCATGGCATCTCTCCCTCTTTCTTCCGCCACCACCACCCCCTCCCTCCTCCGCCCCTCCTCCCGGCCCCTCGCCGCCAAGCCACCCCATTTCCTCACCCCCGCCAAGCGCAACCACCGCCCCCGCCTCTCCTGTGCTGCCTCTCCCCAAAATGACTCCTCCGATGCTTCCCAAGGGAAGGTCGATCGGAGGAACATGCTCCTCGGTTTAGGTGGCGGCCTCTATGGCGCCACCAACCTGGTCTCCACTCCGGGGGCTTCAGCCAATCCCATAAAGCCCCCGGAGCTAGACAAATGTGGCGTCGCCACCAACCTCAACACCGGAGAGCTGCTCGACATCAACTGCTGCCCCCCGACCACCCCAAACATCATCGACTACAAACTCCCACCCGTTTTCAAGATGAGAACCCGGCCCGCGGCCCAGAGAGTCTCCCCGGAGTACATCTTCAAGTACAACACCGCAATCGATCTGATGAAACGTCTGGACAAAGACGATCCACGCAGCGCCATGCAGCAGGCCAACATCCATTGTGCCTACTGCAATGGCGCCTATGACCAGCCAGGGCAAGGCACTCTGGACCTCCAAATCCACAACTCATGGCTCTTCTTCCCCTTCCATAGATGGTACCTCTACTTCTACGAGAGGATCCTCGGAAAACTCATCGGAGACCCGACCTTCGCGTTGCCCTTCTGGAACTGGGACAACCCTAAAGGCATGACAATCCCCGCCATGTTCAACGACCCTAAAGCTGCCATATACAACGAGAAACGGAACCCGGCGAACCTCCCACCGGCAGTGCTCGACCTCGGGCTGACCGGCAGCGCCGACCCTCTCCAGGTGGTGTCGAATAATCTCACCTTGATGTACACCGAGATGATTCGAGGCAACTCGAGCGCCACCGACTTCATGGGAGTGCCTTACAGAGAAGGCAGCCCCGTGCCCGCAGGGCCGGGTGCCTCAGAGCGCGGGTCCCACACGTCAGTCCACGTGTGGGTCGGCGATCCGAGGCAGCCCAGTGGAGAGGACTTGGGGAACTTCTACTCAGCTGGTAGAGATCCCTTGTTCTACTGCCACCACGCCAACGTGGATCGCATGTGGTCGTTATGGCAGTATTTCTTGCCCAGTAGCAAAGTACCGGACAAGAAGATAACTGATCCAGATTTCCTCAACGCAGCCTTCTTATTCTACGACGAGAACGCTCAGCTCGTTCGCGTTACCGTTAAAGACTGTCTGGATAACCTCAAAATGGGGTACGACTACGAGAGGATCGACCTACCGTGGCTCGACTACCGGCCGCCGCCGCAGACGGCTGGGGCGAAGGTGAAGAGAATCGGCGCCGCCGCGGAGAAGCCGGAGACGGTGTTCCCTCTGAAACTCGACAGAATTGTGAGAGTACTCGTCCCGAAGACGAAGAAGGGGAAGGCCGACGAGCTGCTTCTGATCGAGAACATCACGGTCGACACGACCAAGTATCTGAAGTTCGACGTGTTTGTCAACGACGAGGACGACAACGTCGGGGAGCTGGACAAGGCGGCGTACGCGGGAACTTACGCGCAGGTGCCGCAGAAGTCGAAGAACAAGACGGCGACGACTTCGATAAGATTGAAGCTGACGGAGCTGTACGAGGACATGGATGTGGGTGATGATGATACTGTGTTGGTGACGTTGGTGCCAAGGCATAAGGGGCCAGGGCTCACCATTGGTGGCATCAAGATCATCGAGAATCCGCCACCGCCAACTCAGTCTTGAGCTTCAAGAATTCATTCATCGATTTGTCGACTCATCATCGTGTTTTGATTCATTAATGCTTTTGTTTCAGTGTCTGTAATAAGATTTTCCTTGCACTTTCATGCGGGAATTTGGAATGTATCAATGATCATGCTCTGGTTTCATTGTTATTTGGGTTGTGATCTGCGTTTCATCTTTTGTGTTGTACGTTCTTGATTTGAAATAAAATGTCTATGAATTGATTTCCATTATATTTTGTTTTGAGGTACGATATTTGGCTTGCATTGTCATATCTAATTATGTTAGTATTTTAGAGGAGCTAGTGTTGACTTATATATTACTACAAAATAGTTTTGTCCGTTTCATCCATTTACAATGTTCAATTTTGAAGATAGTAAAGTTTAATCAATATTTATATGCATGATTTTTTTTTTTATTCTACTTTTTATAAAGTCTTGAATATTTTGTATCTTGATTAACATTGGTTCCATATTTATTTAGATCTAGAGAGCTTAAGAATATATAAAGAAAATAATATTAACAAATTTATTTTACTGAAGTAGGGTGTTATAGTACAAAATTGTTTCCTTATGTCTTTTTCAAACTCATGTATCTAATTGAGTTTTTAATATATATTAGAGTAAAAAGATATTACATTTATAAAATTAAAAAATATTTTTAAAAGGTTGTAATTTATTAATTTGAGAAATTGTAATCTGACAACTATACTTTTATTTTGATCATGTAATACTTTTATTTGTATGATGTGATACTTTTATGCATATCAAGTAATGTAATACTTCTATAATTTTGACTTACTATTTAATACTTTTGTGTATATTAGAGAATATTTTTATGATAATATTCTTGAGAAATTATAATTTTGACATAGATTAATATGTAATATAAACATAAAGATATTACATAATATACACATAAAATTTAAAAGTATTACCTAATGCAAGTTGTTCCACATGTTGACCCGATCCAACTCGATCTCACCATAAGAAGGTTTGATGCAAGAGTTGCTATTTTGGACTGTGATAATGGTGGAGGTGGTCGACGGGTGGTCTCTATGTATTGTGAAAAAAAATCCTTTTTTATTTATTTTCTTAAATGTAAATTCATGTCAAAAGTGTAATAATTGTATGGTGAGCCTCAACAAGGAGTGAGTGAGGTTTTCAGGATATGCTCCTAAACCTCAAATAGAGAAATCTAAGGGCTCGTTTGGTTTGTAGGATGAGTTTGTTGCATATTGTTTAAATGTGTGATAATTTACTGTTTATCAAAGACAAAAAAGTTATTATTTTAGGTGTTTGGTATGTTGGTTTAGGTTAGATTATTTATAAATTTTGTGTTTGGTTTGAATGGTTAGATATTTGTTATTATTGGGTTAGCTTATAATCCTTCGTTTGGTTCGTAGGACAATTAAATTAAAAATGTAAAATACCGAAAATGCCCCTCATTAAATTTATTATGCAAGATATCTTTTTTATTTAATTTTACTTTGAATGGAATATAGGTTCCAAAGCTATAGTAAAAAAAAACAAAATCCCCATTCGAATTGCAGGAACCCATCTTCAAAAATTTGCAGAGGAAGGGGGAAGACATCCACTATTCTTGGGAAGGGATTTTCACAAGATCAACTTGCATACAAAGAAAACAACTGATATAATTGGAGTGGCGAGATAAGAAACTGTGTCATACCCTTTTACTCGATCCCGACTACGATCCCCCAATTATGGGGGAATTTCTTGCTTGTCAACCCGTGCACAGAATCCACCTGGTCTGAACCTTACTTCGACAACTCGTATGTGGAACCCTAAACACCGATCTCGTGCTGCATCTTGGATGTTGGGATTTCTTTCTATGTTGAATTCGTAGGATCTAGGGTTTGCTGCATCCGATTTGGGCATCCATGGGTATTACGAAAGACGATGGCACATGAATGTAATTCTGATGAACAGTAGGGGCACATGTGTCATTTTGATGAGATAAGTGAGGGCTAAATTGTCTTTTCACATGAGGTTACTGTTGGGATTGGATTTTGGTTTACAAACCCACCAAGGATGGTGGGTTTACAATCATGACATTTATCCGGGTTAATCCCATGGATTAAACCGGGCCCAGATTATAATTCAAGCATTAAACCCCCAAACCAAACGGAGGTTTAGGTTGGTTAGTAATACGAAACCAACCTAAACCCCCAATCCAAACGACCCCTAAGGGCTCGTTTGGTTTGGAGGATGAGTTTACGGTATATTGTTTAAATGTGTGATAATTTATTGTTCATCAAAGACAAAATAACACTTTTTTTTGTGTTTGGTATGTTGGTTTAGGTTAGGTTATTTATAAATTTTGTGTTTGGTTTGAATGGTTAGATATTTTTTAAATTGAGTTAGCTTATAATCCTTTGTTTGGTTTGTAGGTTAGTTAAGAAAAAAATGTGAACTACCCAAAATACCCCTCATTAAATGAATTATGCAACAAGACTAATTTTAATATTAATTTCTTTAATGGCAAAATTATATAATTTAATATCCCAAAATTTAATTATATATATATATATATATATATTAAAAGATTAAAAATAATTTAATATATTAAAAGATTAAAAAATAATTTAATATATATAATTTAATTTCCCAAAAGTTAATAATTTAGTAATTTAAAAGATTAAAAAATAATTTAAGATATATATAATTTAATTTTCGAAAATTTAATATATTAAAAAATTAAAAAATAATTTAATATATATATAATTTAATATCCCAAAATAATTTTAGTAATTTAAAAGATTAAAAAATAATTTTATATATATATAAAATTTAATATCCAAAAATTTAATAATTTAGTAACTAAAAAAAAGGGGCATTTTGGTATAGAAAATAAGATATTGTTTAAACCCACCAAAATTGGTGGGTTTATAAACATGGATTTTGTCCCTTGCAATCACCCGAGCCGTGATTATTAAACCAGATTATCCTCCGGACCCAATTTATTGTCCCACCTTATAATCCCCGAACCAAATGGGGGTTTAAATTGGTTTATAACCCGAAACCAACCTAAATCCCCAATCCAAACATGCCCGTATTAACCCCAAACAACTATTTAGGTAGATTATCCAAAGTAAAATGGTTTCTTTCACCATCTCTCTCATTCGAACTGTGCATTCTTATTTTATTTTCTTTAAGAAAAAAACTGTTAATCTCATCTCTTTTTTTCTCTTTAAAAATTTGTCAATGATCATCTATAAAAACTGATCATCTCTCTTATATATATAAAATAAACATGAATGCTAAAAGGCCGAGGACATTTTTTTAACAGATATGCACATTCATGAGATAATTGATGAATTTAGTTTTGGTGAGATGGCCGTTGGAGAAAGAGTGGTTGATACAGGTCAAATACTGCTTTTACTGGCTTCAACTATTTAAGTTTTGATATTGAATTGAACATGTTGTCCCCTCTTTTTCGCCCCTCAGATTCGTTCGTTCCATTGGGAATTGATTATTTTACTCAACTAATTGCTTCTCTCTTTGAACCCAACCAAATCCCCACACATATTTTAAGAATAAGTTCAATTTGAACATCAATTTTACCAAAAAACAGTTAGAATATATAATGAATTTTCTAGATTAAGCTTAATTTTGCTTCAATTTACTTGTGCATGCTTTCTTATGTATTTTGCATGTGTACTTTCAGTAACTATGTCTTGAATTGAGAATGGAGATGGATGACCAATTTCGATAGAATTGAAAAGGAAGGAGTTGTTATGAACTTAACGGCAAGAGATCGATTTCCAAGTTGTTAACGGTGTAAACCACTCGCGAACTCGAAGCACCCTGTAGCAGCGCTTTAGTTCGACGACGAAGAAGACGATGCTGCCAAGGACAACAGTGTGTTAAAGTCCAATTCTTTTTTTTTTTTTTTTAATGAATTTCCTTGATTTGTTAAATTTATTATTTATATTGTAATTGTTGTATTTGTTTTATTATATTTAGATTTCTATTATTTTCAACTTTTCACCCCTAGTTGTGAGTGAGTACTCACGCTAAAAAAAAAGTCTTATTTTCGAGAGTTTTACGATCTTTTAATTAATTAATTTATTTATTTATTTTATCTGAATTTACTACACCATCACCAAACTAACAAGTTGTTTTTTACCCCAAAAATTACAAACGTAAAAATTTGAAATTTATTACACCACATTTAGCACTACATTTCATCCACCTTTGTTTCGCTACTTCGCAAAACCAGGTAAAATTATTGTAATTACCTTGAACCTTGTAATTTAGGTAATATTTCGATTTGTATAAAGTTTTTAAATTGTAAGGGCTAGTATTCAAATTCTGAACATTTGAATTTCTGATGGCTAGTATTAAAAATATTTTCAAAGACTTCCAATTATTTAAAACTACTCTTTAGAGATGAAATAATTATGTCAACTATAACAAGAAAATAATTGATTCTAAAAGATTTTCTCAGCAGACTGTGAATTTTCTTCATAACAATTTTCATCAAATTGTTTCTTCCTACACGATCAATCATATGGTATGTTGGATTAAACACAATAATTATTTTATAATTATATAAATTTAATGTTGGATGAAAATTCGAGGCCCCTTAAAAAATAGAGCCCTAGACACTCGACATTCTCACCCCTAGCTTAAGGCCACCTTTCCAAAATTATATGTAAAATCAGCAAATTCTGATGTCATTTGATTGAAAATGGAGTCAAACTTGATCGAGAATTTGTCTAACTTTGAGTCTGATATCTGGATAATAAAACAATTTCTTATTTAAAATATACGTGATTTAATATTATCTTATGAATTTTGAAAGATTCATTTTATCATATAAACTAACTAATTTAAATTTTATGCATTTTACAGTCAAACAAACAATAGTGTTATAATATAAATAATTGTAGATTAAATTTTTAGAACTATTAAAATGTTACGTTGAGAAACATTGAGAATGTTATCTAAACCAAAATGGACAATACAATTATCAACAAAGATTTCGGAGTCCTGACCCAAATGTTATACTTTAAAATTGTTGTATGGAAAATTAGTGGGTTATGAAACTGTATAAGTTAGACATACAAGCACGTTTTCTTTCTTTAAGGTATTAATTCCTTCCACGATAGATTTAAATCGTCTCAAAATATTCAACTCCATGTGCGATACAAACCATATATCATTGCAAATTTAAAATAAAATATCACAAGTTTGTGAAAATAAAATACAGAAAATTTTAGAAAGAATGATAGAATAAAGTCCAATAGAGACATTAATAGTACATTAATTGAGATAAAGTTTAAAAAAAAATTAAGAAGATAAAATCTGTTTTTAAATTAAATATTTTTTAAAATATACATGATATATTCAAGCCACTATATATATATATTTATTTATTTATTTATTTATTATCCACAAACTGTTAAACTTTTCGCGCTCGTTAAATTATACAAATGAATATCCTTCGTACATCAACATCGAACGATAAAGTTCACCTACCACTTAGTCAAATAATTCAAAATTTTCAAGTTAGATACACACCTACCCCCTTTAATTCGATTAAAGCTTTTTTCTTAAATAATAAAATTGATTAGATAATTATTTTTTAAGACTTTTTTTAACTACGAATTATTGGTGCACTATATTTTGCGTACCGTGTGAATGCTGGCATTATGCAAGTGGCCCATGTGATCTTTCGTGGATTTTCGATTAATTAAATTAATTTAATGTTGGTGTTTCCCGAGATCGAAATTTAATTTTTCTATCGAGATTTGGACTTTTACTGTCACGCTCCACTTTTAATTTAATACTTGCCATCGCGTTTGTCACGTGTAGATTAATCCTTCAATCACTTTCCTTTTAATCTCATGAGACAAGGTCTTGTACACTCTTGTTAATTACTACAATTTAATTTCTTTGTTTGTGTGGGTTTAGGGATATAAATGGATTAGATCGTCAGTGAGTTATTTGGGGTTTTTTATTTTTATTTTATTTTAATGAGATCGGGAGGAGTGGAAGGGAGTGGATAATAAAGACATCAAAATTTGGATGATTTGAGTTTGAACTCAAATCATCACAATCTGCATCTTTATAGATGTGAGATACCACTTGAACTACAAAACTAATGGTGTGAGTTATTTGGAGTTTGAATTGATAAAAATTATTTGAAATCATTTATTGTAATTCGTTAAAGTTATTAGATATATTCAAGTTTCATGTTATTAATTATGCTCGTTAGCTCACCGTCAAAAAACTCGTGAATTAACATTTCACATTGATCGTAAAATGTAATATAATTTTTATATTTTTATTTATGATAAATGTATACCTATCTAGTTAATAGAGGTGTTTTTATAATTAAATTATAAACTTAAGATAATATAATATATTTATGTAGAATATATTATTTATTTTGTTAATAAGTTAAAAGATAGTACGTAAAATGTATAACTAATATTTATTAAGCTTATAAACTATGAATGTACACGGTAAATTAATTAAGCTTGACTTCAATCGACAATAAACAAACCAAGCTCAATCTTTGATCAAAAGTTTGGCTTGCCTGGTTCGATGAAATCTCTAATATGGATTATAATTTATGAGTTGTGGGTTAATCAATTGTTTCGTTGAAATTAGATTTGTAAGATACCCTCACAAAGTCCAAATCTTTTTTCTTTCCTTTCAATTAACTAGACAAGTGCACCCTTAAAATTGAAATATAAATTTGAAAAATCACAAAATTTATATAAGACCATCTGATAATGTATATAGATATAGTTTTGTGGGTAATGTATATAATTATCATGTTTAAGTGCATTTGATAATTTTCGTAGTTAGTTTGATATTTTTAGTGGTAAAATTGCAAGTTTCAGCTTACACACATTTGACGGAGAAATGACATATCTCTTAATTTTTAGAGCCCAAATTGAGAGCTCATTATTTTGTTGAAAAGCTAAAGAGGAGCTTTCATGTTGATCGCTTTTCTTAGTTCTTTCCCGAAGAAAGCAGAATATTAAGAGAAGACAGAAGTTGTCACGTTCTATTTTTCCTCTTGACTTACTCTAGAAAATTGTTATTGAGTTGTAATGTATGGCTATATAAAGCTAACTTCAAGGGCTATAACTTTCATGAAGAAGACAAAATCAAATTTGGACGTTGTTGTCGTGTACGATCGTGTTATGGAACACGATTGTATCTTAATACACATGAACTTTTGTTTTCACACACGGTCTGACCGTGTGCCCGAAGACACCTTTGTCACCCAAAACTTAATTTTTGGTGTATTTTCTATTTCTACTTTGCTTAGAAGACCTCCAAACTCTTATATAAGCCTAAGACACGAAAAATAATTATTTTGTAAAGCATTTCGAGGAAAAATTGAGCGCAATAGATCATATTTGGAGATGTTTTGGAAGAGATTAAGATCGAAGGATTGGAGAAACAGGAGATCATATTTCCTAGAGTTTTATCTTTTTCTCATAGTTAGATTTTTGGTTTAGATATGATGTTTTCCAATTCGTATGTGAATTGTTTAATAATCATGTCTAGCTAATTTTGTAGGGTCTTGAGGAATTGCTAGTGGTTTAATTTGAATCGTTATTGATCTTTGATTTTAATTAAAGTTCTTAATTTTTCAACTCTATTCGTGTATTTATATTTTGATTGAATGTTTGATTAGATGGCCACTAATCAAGCATGTTTTAGTAATTGAATCAAAATTCAGGAGATGTGATTTAATTATAGAAGAATAAATACATGACATATAAGTGGAATTAGATGGGAGATTAATGATCTTATGTGATGAAAAATCAATCATAGGTGCTTTTGAGAGTTTTTATTTTATCAAATTGAGTACACGAATACCTTTGATAGCATATAATGAACCAATTAACTAACTTGGGAGAATGATTAATTTGATATTTGTAATTACTCATATAAAGGGAATAATTAATGAAATTGTGTTGATCAAAGTGATATTTTGATAAATAATTAATAGATGAAAGCATGTCATAAAACTTGCCTTTGTTATATAGATTTATCATGTTCATTTGTTGTTTTATTTTATTTTAATTATTTATCTGAAATTTTAATATTCGGTTGTCTTGATAAAATTAAGTGTTGAATTTTGATAGTCAATCAAGTTACTAATTTGATAGCTTTTATGGGATCAACCTTACTCACCAGTTCTACAATCTACACCATGCACTTGCAAGAGTCGTTAAAAGAAGTGAACAAACACAAATACATGAATAAACTTCAAAAATCAAGAACTTGAATTAAAATTAAGGATCCATGACGATTCAAATTAAACTACTAACATACCATAAAAATCCTAAAAAAATTAGCTAGACATGATTATAAAACAATTCATAAATATATTGAAAAACATCATATCTAAACTAAAAATCTAATTAAGAGAATGAGATAAAAACTCTAGGAAAGATGATCTGTCAATTCTCCAATCCTTCTGTTCTTGAACTTCTCCTTCAAAGTGCCTCCAAATTATGATTTATCGTGCTCGTCTTTTCCCCTGAATCTTCTTAGAATATTGATTTTTTTGTCTCTATGTGTGTGTATGAATCTTTGTATGATTTTCAATCAGTGTTTGGAGATCTCTTAAGTCTATTATAAGTTGAAAATACGCTAAAAACATAGTTTTTGGGCAATAAGGGGTCTCCCACACAATTTTGTCCTCATGCATGGTCCAACCGTGTGCAGATGCATAAGTTTTTGTGGTTTGACGCATGTCCGTGTCCCAAAACACAATCTTGCACGACAACCAAGTTCGCATTTGATCTTGTATTTTTCATGAAAGTTGTGGCTCTTAAACATAGCTTTCCAATACTACAAATTTCAGCTCAATATGAATTTTTTTTACAAGAAGTTGTGGCTCTTAAACATAGCTTTCCAATGCTACACATTTCAGCTCAATATGAATTTTTTTACAAGAAGTTATGCCCAAAATACTAGAGCTCTATCAGGATGAAAAACAGAACGTCTTTATACGCTTCTGCCTCTTAGCATTTTCTAGTTCTTTGGAGATAAAATATTTAAGAAAATTATTATACATGAAAGTTTTAGATCTCCTCTTTGTCTTTCCAGCAAAACAAAAAGCTCTCAATTCAAACTTTTAGATTAAGAGATATACTCATTCTCCAACAACTGTGCATTTAAGCTTATAGTTTATGCGACTCAATTATCCACGTAGCTTAAATCTTTTTTGCTTTTCAAGTGGTTCGAATTGTGTTTCTCATATTTTCATCATTTTCAATGATTTCTTCCTCGTTTCGTAATCCCACTAGAAAGTTGCACCTTTTCTCACAAAAAAACATAAAACTAAGCACAAGTCCATCAAATGCAACTTATATTTGAAAATTATAAAAATCACTCACAAAACATATCCAAAAGTAAGAATATCTAACTTTAAGTTAATGATGTAAAAAACAATACTTATCGACAACATTTTATTTAACACATGACGTGTAATGAAATATAAGATAAAATATCAAATAAAGATGATGTTCCATTGACATTAGTTAATGATTTTTTCTTCTTCTTAAATGTTCATCCAATTAATGTCAACCAAAAAGATAGTATTTTATAAACAAAGCAACAGAATCACGTGGCAAGTTGCTCCTTCAGAGTATAATAATTAAAGAGTTGAACAATTCACAGCAAGGGTTGAATATAGGTTTAGATTATATTTAGGTGCTTCACTTGTGTGTTAAATAAAATATCCATGCAAGTTGTGACATAATTACCTATTTCTTAATCATTTTTAATGTATCTTTTTATTTAATCAGTCGGGTCATAGTTATGTGTCATTAAAGATTATTTTCTAGGGACCGACTGATTAAATAAAAAGATAAATTACTTTTATATTTACTTGTGTGTCAATTACTTTCTATGAGCAGGGGGGTTTTAAAGTCAATATTCATAGTTATGTGTCATTGAAGATTATTTTCTATGACCCGACTGATTAAATAAAAAGATAAATTGACACACAACCCAAATAACAATGAAATCAGTCGGGTTTTAAAGTCAATTTCGCTTACCATTCTTGTGGCTTTAATAAAAATTTCACTTTGACCGATCAAAAATAAAAATGTGTCATTGAAGATTATTTTCAATATCTCCATTCCTCTCTTGTATTACGTGACAACGATCTTTAAAAACAATTTTATAAACATTGTTTTGGAAGAAAAAAGATCATATCCGATGTGAGTATACAATAAATGAAATACAAAAGAAATGAAATAGATAAGGATTCGAAATTTAGAATGAATTTGTAGGGTTGTAGGAAATATACAACCTGATATATATAACGCTGTATTATATATCTCTTTAGTTTAGGAACTTTAAGAATGAAAAATGGTAAAAATTTATAGATATTTATATAATTTCTCTAAAACGAATCATTTAGTGTTATCGTTTATGCGAAAAAGAAAAAGAAAAAAAGAAATCACATGGAGTTATCATTCAGTCAAATATTAAAAGAAAAGTTCAACTTTATTTACAAAAGTATGGTAGCTAGAGGACATGGAATGGGTTGTTAGGCTGTATATAGACTGAATTATAAATTCAAAATCTGTTACACTAATAAATGTGTTTTTGAAGAGATGGACTGTTACTATAATTATATTTTTATATGCATTTTACAACTTTTACTATTTTTCAGTCAATGCTTACATGAATAGTTGGTAGTTTTTCTCCCTTCCAGTGGGTCGCATGGAAACCATCACCAAATATATAAAAAAAATAAAATAAAAAGGAATATTAAGTATGAAATAGTGAGAGCCTTCAAATTTGATTATTATATATGTCTATATGTGGATCAATATTCAGTGAAGAAAGCAACAACTAATTAAACAAAAAACCCCCCAACCTAACATGAGTGAAAATCCTATGAAAACCTTAAACTAATCCTCCATGTGGTTTAACTGATCTATCCAACACATATTAGGATGCTAAAATAATATATTATTATTAGAGGGGTAAAGAATACTTAGTATATATATTGATTTCTAATCAACTTACACAACTTTAAAACCCCCTGCTCAACGGCTATAAATGTAAATCGTTGAAACTTACTTTTGCAGAATTATAGAATATAATGTTCTCTTCTCCTACATTAAAAATTGCATTTGAACTGTGATTTGAGATTGATCTTCGTATGTGATTTCCATCATAATGTAAGAGTAAATACAACATCAATATAGATCGTTGCGTTTAAAATTCAAATTTAACTGTTTGCTAAGAAGGTATCATGATCTAATATTCTTATTCAATTAAAAATAGAACAATCTGATTTATCTAGAAAAGAAGAAGATTAATTCGTTAAAACTAATCATGCAAAGAAATCTAAAGGTGAGAAATAAATTTTATTCTAGAGCATATTCTCAAAATATTATATCCTAAATGCATGTATGTATATGTATTTTTCAGTTATTATATAGCGTATAAAATCTAATCTGCCACTTGACATTCTACGTCTTATTAAATAAAATAAGTTAAATTAATACTATAATTTCGTCGCAGACTACCATAGTATTTTGATGCTCTATGATTAATTTAATTACAATTTACGAATTCTTACCAATAATTAATTAAACAGTACTTGACCTAATTAATTAATAACCTAAATCCTTGATAGATTATCCGTTGTAGGTTTCATCAAGATTACTATATTTATATCCCCTCCACTTAGCAATAGTCTCACAACCATGGCTTCCCTTCAATCTTCCTGCGCCGTGCTCGGCACCACCACTCGCCACCACAGCCCCGCCCCATCTCCGCCGACCTCCGCCAAGCTCCTCCCCAACGCAAGGCGGAGCCACCGCTTCCAGATCTCCTGCAACGGCGGCGCCGACCAGAAGCCCTCCGCCGGCGTCGACCGCCGCAACATGCTCCTCGGCCTCGGCGGCCTCTACGGCGCCGCGAGCCTCGTCCCCGACGCCTCCGCGAACCCGATCGAGGCCCCCGAGTTCAAGACATGCGGCACCGCCCATGACGTCATCACCGGCGACCTCCTCGACGTCAACTGCTGCCCCCCCACCTCCGACGTCATCGTCGACTTCAAGCTCCCCCCTACGCCGCATAAGCTCCGCCTCCGCCCCGCCGCCCACAAGGTAACCAAGGAGTACCTAGCCAAGTTCGAGGAGGCTGTGAGGAGGATGAAGGCCCTGGACAAAGATGACCCCACCGATCCCCGTGGCTTCATGCAGCAAGCCAATATCCATTGCGCTTACTGCAATGGGGCCCACGATCAGGTTGGGTATAAGGATATTGATATCCAGGTGCATAATTCATGGCTCTTCTTCCCCTTCCATAGATGGTATCTGTATTTCTACGAGAGAATCCTCGGAAAGCTGATCGGAGATCCCACGTTCGCTTTGCCGTACTGGAACTGGGATAATCCGAAAGGTATGACAATGCCGAGCATCTACGATAATGCCAAGTCGCCGCTGTTCAACCCGAACCGGAACCAGGCGAACCGGCCACCCGCCATTATCGACCTGAGCTTGACGGGGATCACGGATGATCTCCAGAAGGTGGTGAACAATCTCAGGTGGATACTTTTTGTCAAGTTATTAAATTTTTTTTTTTTTTTAATTTAGAGAGATTATTTTTGTCAACTACGCCCCTCTAACATTTGCGGTGTTAAATCTCAGTGTCATGTACAGTGAGAATGTTCGTAGCGTCAACTCGACTCTCGACTTCATGGGAAAGGCGTACCGCGCCGGGGACCCACCCGGTGGCGGAGACGGGGCCGGCTCGTCGGAGCGTGGGAGCCACGTGGCGGCTCACGTGTGGGTCGGGGACCCGAGGAAGAAGTACCTGGAAGACATGGGTAACTTCTACTCTGCAGGGAGAGATACCTTGTTCTATGGCCACCATGCCAATGTGGACAGAATGTGGACAATCTGGAAAACCCTCAAAACGGATGTTCCGAAGGACATATCCGATCCAGATTACTTAAAGGCGTCGTTCCTGTTCTACGACGAGAACAAGCAGCTGGTTCGTGTGAGAGTCGCAGACGCATTGGACCACAAGAAATTGGGGTACGAGTACGAGAAGGTGGACATTCCATGGCTGAACTACAAGCCGACGAAGAAGGCGGCCAAGGCGAATATCGAGAAGATAACGTCGGGCGCGGAGACGGTGGACAAGCTGTTCCCACTGACTCTGAAGAAGATCACTAGGGTTTTGGTCCCGAAATCTGCTAAAGGAAAAGCGGACGAGGTTCTTGTTCTTGAGAACATAGTGACAGACTCGACTAAGTTCATAAAGTTCGATGTCTTCGTCAACGACGAAGACGATGGCTCGGATGAGCTGGACAAGGCGGAGTACGCGGGGACGTTTGCGCAGGTCCCACACAAGACGAAGGCGAAGAAGAGCAATGGATCGATTAACCTTAAACTGACGGATATCTATGACGACATTGATGTTGCTGATGATGACACCATTGTTATCACTCTCATCCCCAGATCCAACGGTGAGCATGTCACCATTGGTGGAATCAAGATCATACCATCGCCCCCTAAATCTGCCTGAGATTATTGAGAGAATATGGTTTTATATTATCTTCCTGTTTTTCTAATTTCCATTCGCAATTAATAATTTCATCTTGATCAATTATATACTTGTGCCAATTACAGGCGACAAGTCATGTTGAGTTCTATGTTTATCATTTCTGGGTTTTGCATGCACCTTTAATTTATGTTTCGTTGTAAAGTGTTAATTCTGTTTTGCAGTGGCTGTTTGATCGAATGTGCTGATTAAAATATGCAATAGTAGTCACCCACATGGCCACATGAGACTCTCTTTGAAATAGTACTATATATATCGTATTCTATTGCGTATGCATCTTTTTTTCTTTGAGAAAAACGAGTAGCATCATATTTAAATATACATTTTGTTGACGTCGATTTACGGCTGGTTCGTAATCTCAGTCAAACACTCAAATTGATTGTTTTTCTAGCCCAACTTAATTAGCCAAGTTAAAAGAGCTAGGTCAATTGAGGTAGGAAGTTCAAGGGAATATAGAACACTTGTCTTTTTTTTCTCCTTTTTCGAATCCCCCTTCCAAATGTTTGAAAGGTCTTATTTATAGACCCTTCACTTGGACAGCATTCCCCGAGTCAGGGGATCTTGTCCCTATAAGGCCAGGGCTAGATGCTCCCTGTCCCATACTATTACAAACCGAGCCGAGCTCTTTTTATATTCTAATTTTTAGACATATTTCTAGGTAAGGAGACTCTATCAGCCGCTATCCGAGCTGCAATCAGGTCGGTTAGGTCAGGTCGGCTTTGCCTCTGATGAGATGCGGAAGGTCGGTCATTCTGGCCGAGCCGGTCAAATAAGGTCGGCTTTTGCTCACGTTGGCGTTTTAGGAAGACTTGATTCGAGCTCTCCCTCCATTTTGAGTTCTAGGAAGCTGGTTTCATTGAAGTATCAACAGGCCGGTTTAAGGGGCTCCTGGACGGCCATGTTCTGCTCGGCTCGGCCATGTCATCCCTCTAATTCGTCCGAAACATAGGTCGGCGAAATAACCGAGCCGGGCTGGAAGACCGGTCACAGCTGCGGAACGGTCATATCAGTTCGAGTGGGGTCAGGCCGGGCCGAACAGGGTGACTGGACTGGGCTGTCAGGTGATGGGGCTGGTCCTCCTCGGTGCATTGGGTCAGATGGCCTTTAGTTCGGGTCCGAACTCGATCCATGCGTGGGCGGCCTAATATTGAGGGCCCAACACATTTAATTAATGAGCATTAGAAATTTAGGAAGAAGATATGCAAAATAATATGGAATTAATGGTGGATGAAACTGGTGATTAAAGGTTTTGCATTTTTATTCCACTAGTTTCATGGGTTTTTTTTCTTTTTCTTTTTGGCCCAATAGCTTTGAGAAATAATCATACAAACAAAGGACATATATTCTTCACTGGAATTGCAATTTAATTAGTACTGGAAAATAGGGATTTTACTGATGTGACATGCATGGGACATATGATACATCTGAGCTCCTATGATGAAATTATGTCCTTCCCATTTTTTATTTTTTTTTGTCTTTTTTACTAATTTCACATTTCCATGTGGGTATCCTAACAAACGCTTAAAAAAAAAAACAAATAAATGTTTATTGAATTTTTCAAACTATCTATCTCATAAGTCATAAGTAACACAAATATGAGTACATCACATGAATAGGGTGGGCAAAGTAAATTTTTTCTTTGTTGACTACTCTTTAGATGCCATACAGGCATTCAATCGGAAAAAATCTAGAAATTATAAAAATAATTACAAATTACAAATAAAATATACCTTAATATACTTATAAATAAAATCTTCAAGATTTCTGAGACTAAATTAATATATAAATCTGATAAATATTTAATAAATTTGGAAACTTTCAAATAAAGTCTAAAAATCATTCCTCCCACTTGAAATTGACTCGAAAAAAAAATTCAAATTAAACTTAAAGATAATCGAATTTAATCAAGCATATTTGAACATATGTTAAATATAGTATTTTTGTAACACCCCAAATTAAAATTTGACTACGTAAAATATAGCAAGAATTTTCAAGAATTGAAAATGAAATTTAAAATAGTAATAGTAATATAAATAAGTATAAACTATTTAAAAAAATAATAATAAAACTAAAATTTAGTGTGTGTATATATATATATATATATATATATATATATATGTGTGTGTGTGTGTGTGTGTTAGTACGGGTGTATATACATTTATATGTATAAGAAAGCTTTAATATTATAATATGAGTGGTGATAATGTGCATAGTAGATTGCCACCTCTTATAGTAGTAATAATATAATAATAATTTAATAAATGAATTAATAAGTGAATAAACTAACAAATAAATGAGTGAATAATTGATGAATGGATAAGTGGCAACAATCTTGATGACTCCTTTAATATCTTTTTTCCACCATTTCACACGTGGTGTGCCTTGGGCAATATACACTAAAGTGCGACTTTTATAAGGGGAGAAGATAACATAAATGGATGAAAAAAAAACAAAGAAAAGAAAGGGAGGATAGAAATGGACACAGTGTAGAAGGACCCTTTTTCTTCTCTCCTCTTTGCAACTTTCTCTTTCATTCTCCTCTCCCTCACATACCCGACTCTCTCCATCTTGTACAAAGCTATTTTTTGTCCCTTCCACACATCGGGAAGCCGCTGCTCGTGGGTGTCTGATTTAAACCCTCCTCCTGAATTGTGAACTTCAAACTTGAAACGAAAAAAATGAATTATCTAGGTTTGCTCGACAACTTAAAAACAAACGCTCAACCTTTTCCTAAGGTGGGGGTAACTCGTTTAATTCCGCATTAATGTTTCCTTGATGATTTCGTTGTGAAATTCTATGCACATTTGAATAAGATATGATTTACTATATGAGCATTGTACTGTGTGCTAAATGTTGCAAAATGAGTGATGCAATTGAATGTATGTTATATGCAAGGTGAATGAGAATGTATATGACAATGAAATGATTATATGGTGGCTAAGACCAGCACTTCATGGCTAAGACCCACGATTTAGGATGGCTAAGACCCGCGATTCAGGATGGCTAAAACCCACAATGTATTCATGGCGGCTGAAACCCGCATTGTATTCACGGCGGCTAAGAACCGCAACTTTATGCTTGATGGATTGAAATATTTATGTTTCTCTTATGTTCTATCTGGTTACAGGTTAACCCCACTGAGTGTATTATAAACACTCACCCCTTTATGTTAAAATGTTTTCAATTTAAGGAATTTTTTAGCGTGGTACGCGAGCGGTGGATGCCGGTAGCTAATATTTTAAAGATTGCCGGAGAACATATTTTATTTCATGAATTTCAAAAATTTGTATTTCACAATTATTCCGATTTTAATTATCTTTATTGTTATAAAATGGGTGTTACAATTTTATACAATCCTTAGCTAAAAATTTAAGTATGTATTTTAAAGTTATAAGTATGTGTTTTTATTCTTAGGTACTTCATGAATTAAATAACGGAGTACATGTATTTTTATACATAAATAATATTGAAAATGATAAATTAAATTGATCAAGAATGAAAATTCCTATAACGGTTGATTCATCATCATCGTTGTCGTTGTGGATTGAACTTTCCAAAGATTTGACTACTAATATTCTTCCAAATCTAATATTTAAAATGAAAATGTACATTATTAATTTTTGTATTCTACAATGTATGATGATTAAGATATTCAATTAATATATAGTCATCAAAAAAATTAAAATTGGAATAATCATTAATATAGTTGCAAAAGATGATATTCATTAACATAATTGTTAGGCAGAAATCTTGGGAGGCCGTGGAAGAAAACTAGGCCTCAGAATGCAATCTAGCAATATATCTTGCAAACTGTTGCTTCGGTTCTTATTGAAATTGGCTAGGTTAGGGCTGGATTTGGGTGGGTCGGGTCAAGGGTTATGGGTGCGGGCTGGTCAAATAAAATCCATCTCACGTAAGGATATTTGTAAGACGTTCTCACAAGAAACTAACTCTTGAATTAAAGTTTCGTCAAATCTGATAGTACTGGATTCTACTCATTTACACCCTAAGAAGCAACTCTACAAAAAAATTCAATATATGGTAGTGAGGAATAGAATTTTACTTTAAAATTCCCACTGGCTACCAATGAGATTGTTTGCAACTACATGATTGATTGAGAAAAATCTATTTTTCCCGATAATATGTTTTACAAAAATTGATATTATAAATTGACAAAAAATTATCAAAAAAAAGTATTTAAAAATGATAAATAGCTAATTGCAACAACATGTAGTCTTTTGATATATTACCATCAACATGTTCACAAACATAGTTATTTGTGAGAAGGCATAATTAAGATATTAATTTTGCGACAAAAATGTTTTGCGACAACTATCACTATTTTCTGACAATATTTTGTAGGGTGCGACTATCCGCACCCCAAGAATTACTAAACACACCCCAACTCAAGTGTTACTGTTCACTTCACTTGTGAACAGTAACATTAATGAAGTGAACAGTAACACTTGAGTTGGGGTGTATTTAGTAATTATGGGGGTGCGGATAGCCAGACTCTATTCTGTAATCGTCAATAAGATTTTTTTGTTGGTGTCCGCATTATGTTTCTATTCTTATATTTTTGTTGAAATGATTAGTAGATGACCTATATAATACCCATAAACTATTCCAATAAAAAAATCAAAATTAACAAAATATACCTATGAATTTAAAAAATAAAATCAAAAAGCAAACAAATATATTTGAGAAATATTTTTAGATAAATGTAGAAATTATCAAAATTAAACCTGAGTAAAATTTATTACATCGAATACAAAAATATATGAAAATTATTATAATGAATAAAAAATTAAATATATGATAAATAATTGTTTTATTTAAAAATTACCATACTTAATCTACAAACTACTAAATAAATCTTAAAATTAGCGAATAAAACACAAAGTTTGTTTGATTAAATTTAGCCATTATTTATCGATCCAGGTTTTGTGAAGCTGTGACATCATGGATGACGTCGATTCGAACTTGAACTAGTTTTGGGTTATTTTTTGATAAGGTATATTTATGATTCTTAAAAATCAAATATATTTTCAACAAATTTTGCACTTATCATATGTTGGCCAGAGTTTTGACAATATCGAACACAAACTTTTTTTTATTAAAACCAATATTACTTACAAACTAGAAGGCCCAATATCGAACCATTAGTAAATGCTTTATAGATTTGTATTTGATAAGATTGGATCGTATTATGGGCCAACGCAACAGATCTGTTATTGGGCATTTGTGTTTGAGAAATTATTAAATTGACTTATTTTCTTCATAGATTGAAAGGAAAAAGCTACAGCACCAGATAGAGCCCAAAATTCATATTGTTTTTTGTTTTTATCTTGGGCCCGGAATAGCTAATACTTCCTCCAAAGTCCAAACTCAACAAAAGACTGTAAATAATAATAATAATAATTGTTGTTGTTGTAAAAATATCACTCTAACTTAGATCACCAATTAGAATTTTATTTTCTTTCTTGTCGTGTTCGGTTGCCAAAGACACATCAACTAGCAAAATGAATATTAAAAAAAAAAATCGCCATATTTACTTAAATTGTAACTTTAGTCAAACATTTACATAATTGAAAAAATAACAAATTAAATACACAGCTGCAATTTCAATCACTAATCGTGATTGAATGTTTCCTTGTTGACAACTTATATGGATATTAAAAGGGATTCATGCATTATGAAACAACATTATTTGTCTATCATTCTTTGTCTCTCATTTCTTATATGGTGGACAGAAATGATGTTATTTCATTGATGTGTGAATATATTTTTGCAGTAATGTAAAAATGGTGATATTTTCTACATTCATGTTAGTATCCGGACACATCAAAATAAGGATAATTTAATTATTGATTGGTGATCGAAATTGCATTTATGTATATAAACTCAAGTAATTTTTGTAATTATCAAAAAGTTTGATTAATATTGTAATTTAAGTAAATAAGATTTTTTTAAATAATTTATTTTATTTATAAAAATGGATTAATAGTTCGTTTCTGATAGTCTGATCTGTAAATGAATATTTGTTGGTTCAAGTAAATACTTTCGATTCGAATTTCAGTATAATTTGATTATGTTCGAAACTCATATCTATCACTAGTTATTAGAGTATATAGCATCAATCTTTTAATATATATAAACTTAGAGTAACACTTCCGTGCAACTGGTGCACAGAGTTGCACGGATGACCTTTATGTTATAAATGTAGTACTTTTATGTACAAATATTTGTACCTTTAAAATGAACATGCATAAAGGTGTTACATTTATAACATAAATGTACTACATTTATAACATAAAGGTGCGGATTGCACGGTGCAATTGGTGCACACAAGTTTTTGCCATAAACTTATGTACAACTGATCGATGCATGGACCGCCTCTACGCTTGACCACACTCTAGTTGGTGTGCGCCCATGTACCACCCAATTTGCATAAATTATTCCAGTCAAGGTATTATATACTAATAAGATATTAGTTCGATATTTATAAAATATTACTTGTATAATTGAAATATATATTTAAATGTTACTTATTTAGTGAAAAAGGATTAATTATTTTATCAAAATGTATTACTTGTTTATGCGTATTGGAATGTGTCTAGGAGAAGTTTGGATTTTTAATTACGCCTTACCACTGCTAGTTGTACGGTTTCAAATTTTCATTTAAGAAATAAAAGCAAATCCTATATCAAATATAAACAAATTGTAGATCACAGTAAGATTCTCCTTGGAGCATGTAGACTCTAATCTTAAATTGGGATACATATCCACAACCAGTTAAAGCTATTAGTGAAATACTGTATTCAACTTTAAATTTGCCTACATAGTGTGATTACGTAAATAATTAAAAATTACTGATATTGCGGCATATTAATGTATGAGATTCTTTATCTCATTAGGTTTTTCATCTGCTATTTAAAAATCATCACATGTTATGTATATAAAATAATATTACTAATTAATCATAATATAAAATAAAATATTAAATGTAATAGAAGATCAAACCACTGTTATAAACCATACACACACATCATACAATAATTTCAAGAAAAAATTTAGATTATAATGATAAGAAAAGATTTAGGCATGACATCTCTAATTTTTGTCTCAAAATCAATGCACAAGTAAATTTTCCAATATTGACATGCTAACTTTATCAATTTATTTATAGATCTTTTTTTACAATAAAATCAATTTAGATCATATTTGGTAAAATATGTTAGGTACAAGTAAAATGTGACAAGGGTTTGGTAGAGTAGTTGAGTTTACATTTAAGCTTCACATGCATTGTCTCATATAATAGTATGTAATCAAACCCCATCTACTTTTTTGGACTCATATATATGAGCCTCACTACCCCTCTCACCGCCACCTTAGCTACACCTCATATTAAGTCAGCCACGAACACGACTAGAATTTGATCGAGCTTCAATTTTTTAAGTTCGATTCATAAATTCAAGTTTGGTTTAAATTTAATTAAACTTGTTTTTAAGTTCTAGTTTGTAACAATTCTATCCATAATTAGATTAATTAAATAATTTAACCCTTAATTGCTTTTTGTATTATGTAAGTTTTAGAACGAAATAATACGTAATTTCATAATCGAGTTATAGGTTGTAATAATTAAAGGATATTGTATGTTAGCCCAAAGTTATCGTAAAATGGATAACCCCATCTCGAGATCCATGACCAAAAAAGGAGAACACATAAGTAGTAGTTTGGAACACCTTAGGGTAAGATTTTTAGATAACATTTTGAAAAGTGAGTAACACTCTCTCTCTCCTGTTCTGGCACCACCGGCCGCCGTCGCAAGCACCACTTCCTTTCGGCTCGAATGTTGCGAATTTTCCCAACATCCTGTCTTGGGTCGGAGCTTAAATTGGCGCGAGGCGCGGCTCTTCCAGGTTCGAATCCGTGAGCGCAAAACTATATAAGTATAAGACATTAAAGTTGCGCCCTATGCCCACTAGATATCTTTTTGGTGCAGCGGTAAGCGATTGATGGTCTCAACATTTGGTATCAGAGTAGGTCACGAGTTCGAATTCCCTTGAGAGCACTTTGAAGTGAGAGCTGCCAAGGCCTTGGAATAGAGGATGCTAACGCGCAGGTCGGGTTGCTGGGTGGCCGGGACCTGAGAAAGGTGAACGGACCTGGAACTAGGTTGCTAAGGTGGTCGGGACCTGAGAAAGGTGAACGGATCTTGGAACTGAAGATGCTGGTGTAGCAGAGGATGGCGCGGAGGCGTGGTGGCACGGAGGCGTGGTGGCGCCGAGTCATGGTGGTGGCACGGAGGCATGACGACGTTGAGTCACGGTGACATCGAGGATGACGAGAAGACATGTCGATGCCGAGTCATGGAGATGTCGGGCTGCAGTAGCTGAGTTCAGGGAACTAAGTGAAGATGTCGAAGCTGTGTGCAAAACCTGAGGAAGCTGTATGCGAAACCTGAGGAGGTGCTGTGTGCGAAACTTGAGGAAGCAGAAAGCTGTGTTAGTAAGCTGAACAGGAAGCTGTGGAGAAACCTGAGGTTGCCAAGGTTACTGGAGTGGAGGGGCTGGCAGGTGCTGGGGGGATAGTTGGGAATTTTCCCAACATCCTGTCTTGGGTTGGAGCTTAAATTGGTGCGAGGCGCGGCTCTTCCATGTTCGAATCCGTGAGCGCAAAGTTACATAAGTATAAGACATTAAAGTTGCGTCCTACGCCCACAGGATATCCTTTTGGTGTAGCGGTAAGCGCTTGATGGTCCCAACATCGAACCTTACCTCAAATTGTAGGCTTCGCTGAGCCCGTCTCGAATTTGGGCTCGGATCATCCATTCGCCGCCTCCACCGCGCCAATCGTCGACAAAAGCGCGGCCAACCCTTTCTTTCTCCCTCTTCTTCTTCTTCTTCTTCTTCTTCTTCATCATCTTCTTCTTCTCTCTCTCTCTCTTTAAGATATATATACCTTAAAGGTAAATATGTAATACCTTAAAAGTATACAACAGATACCTTAAGAGTAAACATCTGATACCTTAAGATCATATAACTAATACATTCACTGCAAATCTTAAAATTTCAAATGTTTCATCATCTTCTTCCACAAAATTTATGCAAATCACGATTTTATCATATTTTTTGCAAATTTTTTGCAAATCATGATTTCATATTGTTTGAAATAATTTATTTTCAATGTTTTAAAATTACTCATAAATAAGAAGGGGGAAAATCTCATAAATGACTTCATGGTAATTTGAAGAAGAATAAGAACAAGAACAAGAAGATAGACAAGAAGAATAAGAAGAAGAATATACAAAACAAATAAAAAGAATAACAAATCGATAAGAAAAAAGATTAAGAAGAATGAGAAAGAAGAAAAAAAGAAAGAGAGAAAAAAGAAGAAAACAAAACTGTTTCTGCATAATACTTTAAGGGTAAATATGTGATATTTGAAAAGTAAATGTGTGATATTTGAAGAGTAAATGTGTGATATCTTCACTGTACATAATCAGGTTTGTGCGCGACGCACACCAACTATAGTGTAGATGCGTGTGGGGGCGCATGGACGTACCTGAAGAGTAAATGTGTGATATCTTCACTGTACATAATCAGGTTTGTGTGCGGCGCACAACAACTATAGTGTAGCCGCGCGTGGGGGCGCATGGACGTATTTGAGAGCGGCCCACTTACCGGATCGATTGGGGGTACGGATCTTAAATATCCGTGTCTCGGGTGCATATAAGTTTTTGAAAAAGGGTACTGTATCATGAAACATAACATTTAATAAGAAAACTGGACTATAATTTAACAATAAATGTAAAATGGAAGGATAGACCATCTATGTAACAAAAGTAGTATTATATAACGACGGGTATAGGTTCCATCATGTGGGAGAATGTTCTCCAACACCTTATAAATCACTCACTTATTATGGAAATAGCAACTTTTTAACAACTTAACTCTATGTAATGTTTAAGTAGATGTTAGCACTGTACTTTTATATACACTGACTTTTTAGTGTTGGAAGATTATAAATTGATTAATGCAAATTGTATTTCTTACGAATCTTTACGTGATTCAGACATGTATGTTAAATCTCACTGTAATAGTAATGGTAATCCCTCATTAGTTTCTTCGTAAAATCTGTAATAGTATGTCAGAAAAGGTTTCAAGTATGGCACCGCAAACTAAATCTTCTATTTCAATTTAGTGTTTCATCATATATTTATTTTAAAATCATGTCATATATAAATTAATAGTGTCATCTTTACACTTATCGTGTGGTAATTATTTTGAAATATAAGATGAAACATCAATGTGAAACAGATGATTTTGTTTGTGTTACTCACACATAAAGAAATCCAAAAAATGTAGGAAACAATCAAAACATTGAGTAAAATAATGTCTATAAAGTATCAAATAATAAATATTTCTATTTTACCGTGAGTCGTGAGATGGGAGCAGAAACACCTTTTTCCAAAAGTTTGGTTAATTATAATTCAAGATAAAAATAGTGCTTTTCCCAATAATTAACCTTAAATAATAATAATAATTATTGTTATATAATATCATCGACTTTCTAAATATGATTTGATATTTTACAATTAAAAGTACAAAATCTCATTTTACAACAAATAATGTTTCTGTACTCATAGGTTTAGCTTAACGATAGACTAGGATGGCAACGGGGCCGGGCCGGGGAGCAATCCCCATCTCCGTCCCCGTGTTCGCGGGGAATTCCCGTCCCCATCCCCGCCAACAAATCGGGGAAAATTCCCCCCGCGCCCCGCCCCATCTTTTTTTTTTCTTAAATTTTTTTTAATTTAATTAATATACAAAAATAATTCAATACACTCAACACACTTAGTTGTTATATTTCATACCATTGTTCAATACTTCAATACACTCAACATTTCAATCTCTATATAATTAATTTTTTATATTAATTTAATTATATTATTTTAAAAATATATTAATATATAGTTTATATATATATATATATATAAAATTTTCGGGGCCCCGCAGGGAATGGGGCGATGAATACAATCCCCATCCCCGCCCCGCCCTGCCAATCGGGGAAAGTTTACCCTCGTCCCCGTGGGGGTACATTTCGGGAATTCCCCGCCTTGTTCGGGGCGGATCCCCGTGGGGAATGGAGAATCCCCGCCCCGTTGCCATCCTTACGATAGACACATATATCATCTTGAGTAAAATCTTTTATGTTCGAGTACCCTGCCCTCAATTCTAACTCGAAAAAACAAATAATGATTCTTACCATTCAATTAGACTTCCCAATATCAAGATTCTGAAACCATAATTAATTAAGTGAGTCTCTTGTGAGACCGTCTCATAGATTTTTATTGCATTGTGTGAGACAAGTCAACCTACAATCCAAACCCTATAATTCACATGTTATTTGTGGTTGATGGGGCTCTATCTCACAGTAACTATCCATGATACAGTTTCATTTTGTGTAATTTAAAATCTCCACGGACTCCATGCAATTAAACATAATTAACGAAAATTCTCTATTTCTTAATACTCCCCCACTATTTTATATCAGGTCCGTTATTTTATGTGCATAATATGTTTGTCTGTTTTTATTTTTGGGATGTCGGAATATACAATCAATTTTTTATATATGGTAATATTTATTTACTTCATTTCCTAAAATAACTCTATACAATTTATTTTTTTTAGTCTTGAAAATATAAAAAATATTAAACATTAAATCATATATTAGAGGAATATAGTATCCATTAAAAATGAACATGATATTAGAAAATTGACTATTAATTCAATTTGATTTTCCAACAACTTATATTAATTCATGGAACATATGGAGTAATATATTATTTTCCGTTTTTCGTATTATGGATTGATGAGTGTTCATAATAAATCATCAATATTAACATTTATGCTAGTTTAATATTTAATCATATATTAGAGGAATATGGTATCCATTAAATATGAACATGATATTAGAAAATTGACTTAATTCAATTTGGTTTTCCAACAACTTTCTTAATCAGTATGAAAAGTCCAACAAACTTTTATACATCATCAATATTAATATTTATGCTAGAGAGAATTTAAGGTGATTCTGTAGTGCACCTCTAAAATAAAGATATTAGTTTTTTTTTTTGAATCTAATGGTGAAAAACAAATCATCTGCGGATCTAAATTTGAATAAAGAAATAGCGCTCCAAGTACACTGAAATAAGACTTAGAAATGTGGCTACACTCTTTAAAATCATATACTTGATCTACTAATGAACCTAAGAAGATAATCCAGCCCCACTCCAATTCTTTTTTTTTTTTTTTTTTTTTAACTAGTATGGGTTTACTATTTTAATGTTTAATATGAATGTGTTGAACTTGAAAAAAAAAAAAAAAATTCTTGAGAGTACTTTTAATATAATTAGTTACCCGTATGATGTGTGGTCATAAAATTTAAATATTTTAAATTTGATGTGAAAATGTTAATTATGAAAAAATCAAGTTCTTAAAAATATTTCAATCTCATTTGATACCCCGGTGCGATGCACGAGCATACAAATATATCAAGTGTTGTAATATTTTGATATAAAAATGTTGACCATGAAAAAGAATATAGTTCTTTCAGAGTTATTTTATTTTAATTTAATACCATATAATTTTTGAATTTTAAATATTTCATATAACCATCATATGTTGTCTAATTACTTTACTAATTATATTTGTTATAATTGATTCGGAAAATTACGTACTAGTAATAATGTAATTTTTATAATAGATCCCGTTGTTTGTGGTTTTTTTTGAGTAAAATAATAAATTATTTTAAAATTGTAAAATAAATAAAAATAATATATTAAATTATTGACAAAATATTATATAGAAAGAAAATATCTTACTAAATTTACAAATTTGATAAATTAGTATGCAACATTTTTTATCTTCAAATATCTTTATATAAATTTTTAAAAAAATCATATATTAATAAATTTGAAAAACATGAATATTAGATTAGGAAAATTCCATATTATTATGCAATTTTAGAAAGAATTTCTGAGTTTTACAAAAATTACTAAATATTTAAATTATAAGGTTGTAATATTAAATTGCGAAAATCACTATTTTGTATTTTCATTGAGTAAATTAAAAATATGAATTTGAAATATATAAAGTAGATACAAATAATATTTAAATTATATAGTAATATAATGTTTGATTATTTCTTTAACTATTGCACTATTAAAAAATCCAGTATTAACTTATATAATTATTAAATATCATTGGATTATTGCACATTAAAAAACTCAAATTGCAAGTTATATAATCATGTCAACTTATTTAAATTTAGATGCAAATTTTAGCAATATATAGGTATATATTAATATATATTTGTGTGTGTGTATATCCATGAGTTTTGGTATCTTAGCAACATAATAATTAGTCATTTGTTTATCTAGATCATTTCTACAACATATCAAAAATTGAATAAGTAAATTTATTTTTCTAATTAATTTAAATTAATTGAAAGATTAATTGAATAAGTAATTTTATTTTTCTAATTAATTTAAATTAAGTGAAAGATAATCTTTATTTGCTTAAAATAAATAATCTCCTAAAATCATGAAAATATCCTTCAATTTAATTTGGTAAATCACAACAAAAATAGAGGAAATCATTAATATTTGAAAACATGTTTTCAAATTTGAATTTATCAATATACTTGATTTTTTTTTTGTCAATTTTATTTATTAATTAAAAAAATTAAAATAGAAAGTTTGACTTTTGATGGAATTTTGCTATTTTGGGAAAACAATAAGTCAACATTTTGTTAATATATATATATATATCATAATCGATCATTCTTGCACATAAACACAACAAGAGACATTAATCCCTGTTTTAATAAGTGCATGTCGAGCAGTGATACAATCTCTCCCAGCCCTACAGGTGAAAAAATTAATCAATCTTCTAAAGGTTCTTTACAAAATAACTCGACTTCACAGTATAATGTCTCGTTTTACTATAATGCCGGACTTAACCAATGATATAGATATGCAACTATTACTTATAACATCACTTTCTCTAAAGACATCTTCAATAGGTTCCACATCCCATAATCTAACTACTCTCAAGAAAGGAAGATCATGTATAATTGATGTTTGTAGCCTCATTACGTAATCATGACTCATTCTAAATATTAATACTACTCTCATTCTGATCATTCATCCAAGTCCAACTTGAGAACTCTAGATGCTTCACCATGCATAACTCGGAATATGACATGTCCCAAACCGAGCATTAATAAAATCCTTAATAGAAAAGTATTTATCTTTGAAAGTCCTGCTAGAAAAACATTATGATCAGTAAGTAGCCTTCAACATTGAAGAGATGGAAATCATGAATGCCAAGTCCCCATCATCTTTGCGAGCACTCAATTTCTTGCAATCTTATCTTTTTTAGAACCCCACCAAACAGAATTAATCATTTTCTAAAATTAATTTGCCAAAGATTTTGGTAGTAGAAATGCATACAATAAAGTGGAACTATGCAAAGATCTCATAGCCTCAAGCCTATATATCAAATGAGGCAAACCTTTTCGTGCAAAGGATGAAATATATGGTGATAATGGATCGCCAATTGTCTAATACCCTTTTAGGGATAATTTGATCAATCAACTTATTATCGATCACCATAACAATTGAAGAAATGAAAAACATAATACACTCAATTCACCACTCGTAAAAACCGAATCTCACTGTATTATTTCTCAAATATTAATTATTAGACAAAATTTTATATGAAACCGTCTTACAAACATCATTTCATAATAGAAAGTTCCACCCTTAATAACCAATCATATTTTCACAAAATCAATATTTATTTTGTAAAAATGAATTGTATTTTAATTTGTCTCATAAACTTATATTAACGAGGCATCCGAAAAAATCCTACTCAAATTATTAGGGCCAAAATATACCTTTTCCAAACACAAAATTCAAAATAGGTTGGAATCATATATATATCCCTTGGTGTCACTTCATCCAATGTTATTTTAATTTGTTAAAGTTACTAAATCGTCCTCTTCTCCATCCCAAGCGTCTAGATTTAATTTAAACTTTCAAACTTCTAAACCCCTTTTTCGCTTTCAATACTATTTTCTTTCCATCAATCTCGTGTCCCAATAAGAGCTGTCTCTCACACACACACGTACAATTCCATTCATAAATGCTGTACAACCGTTTCAAATTTAATGCCGTTTTCCTTTTTTTTTTTTTTTTTTAATTATTTATTTCTTCTTTTGCTGCAATCCATTGACTGCTGCTGTTTATGCGATTAAGAGAGTGTGTCTTGCTATATAACGAAGAAGAATAAGAAGAATCAGGGAGGAGGAGGAGGAGGAAAGAGAGCCGTTGAAAATCTGTAAGAAAAGGGTTTCTTCTTTTTATTACTTTGACAACTTTTAATTTGAATATAAGGTTTTGGTTGGTTTTAGTTTTACACGCTCTTACATTCTTGATTTTGTCTGAAACTTATGAAAAAATGATGCAGAAAAAAATGTTTGTTAATTGTTGAATTTCTTTCGTTGTGGATCATGAATCTATGCTTTCTGTTCTATTGAGCGAGAGAGAGAGAGAGAGAGAGAGAGAGAGAGAGAGATCCTCCATAAGACTGAGCCTCTCTGCACATGTTTTTAACAATGTTGATGTGATAATGGTTTCTTTTATGGGACTGAGCTCCAGAGTACGCCTTGGTGGATTCCATTGTATTTTTCACTTCTGAAATTTGAAATAGGAATTTACATTCGAATTGTTTTAAAGATCAGGTTGGTTAACAAGTTTGTGGATCTAAGTTATTTCATAGAAGAAAGGAACTTACTATGATGATAGCATAAGATTAAGTTCGTGATGAAATGAATTATGTAGTGAGGCTCTAAAGAATCATCAGATATTTCGTATTAATTTAGTCAAACGGGTTGATTGCAATAGAAGTATCTCGAGAAACTTGTGTAGATGTTGAAGCACTTGTCTAGAAAGGAAAATGATGTGTGCCATTTTGATAATTTCCCCTTATTCCCATTATGCTCCTTTGATTAATGATCGTTCTGATATTCCTATTCGATTATGCAGATCCAATCTTGTGACTAGCTTTTGCTGTCATATTAATTAGTTGCCTTTTAAGAGGAAAAAAATGCCAAGAACAAGGTATTCTCCAGCTCAAGAATATTCTTTTGCTGGGCAGTAGTAATTAATCACCATGTTTTTTGAGTAATCTTGATCTTTAATTTTATGGTAAGTACAGAGTAACGGAAACAGCTCCTAGGCAATCGCTTCGAGGCCCTCCTAGTCTCAGAACTTCAAGCTCTGATTCTGATCCATCACATACTCGCCCCAGGACCCAGAAACTAGCTGATGGTCGATCGCCACGTGGCACCCAATCTCATCCGTTGAATCAAAAGAAACTTGGAACCCGCATTGCAGATTTGGAATCTCAACTTGGTCTAGCACAAGAGGAGCTCAAAAGTCTCAAGGACCAACTAGTTTCAACCGAGGCTGCCAAAAAAACAGCCCAAGATCGACTTGAGAAGAAATCTAAGAAGCAACAAAAAGTTCCCGAGGCTGTGGAAATCAAGGAAAATCATTCGTCTCAGACAGATACCCAAGAATTGAGCAAGAATAACAGTGCTGTGTCTTACGAAACATCTGATATCGAGCAGGAAACTGATGTCTTTGAAGTTACGATAGATCAAAAAGTGAATATGGATCCTAAGGCTGACGTAGAATTGCCAGTTGAAGAAGAAGAACTTAAACCCACATCCGTTTCTCTGCCAACCGAATCACCTGCCGTTTCTGAGCCATCAGATCCGTTGTTTGATGAGCTGGCTTCGAAGAATGATGAGATAAGCCTGCTGAAGAGCAGTATAGACGAGAAGGAAAAAGAACTGGAAGCTTTGCGTCAAGAAAACAAGAGCTTCAAGAGCCAGCTTGATGAGAAGTCAACAGAGCTATTGTCAGCTCAATCCGAGATTAGTGAACTGACTCTGAAGGTGAATAAGGTCAATGAAGAGCTGGAAACGAGCAAAAGCTATGTTGTTCAGATCAACAAGAAGCTTGAAGCTACTGAAAAGGCAAAGGAGGAGCTAGAAGACGAGATGAAGATGCTTCGTGTACAATCCGAGCAATGGAGAAAAGCAGCAGATGCAGCAGCATCTGTTCTAGCTGGTGGAGTTGAGATGAACGGGAGAAGGATCTCAGAGAGATGTGGATCAATGGATAAGCTCATGTTCGACCATGGTGGATATGGAGGTTATGTAGGTTCACCTCGACTCATGGATGACTCTGATGACGTTTTTGGAGGTGAGAAGAGGAAAGGCATTAGAATGTTCGGAGATTTGTGGAAAAAGAAGGGCCAGAAATGAAACCTCGAAAGGCCCTTTAGTTATTTATATACTGATGATCTTTTTGGAGGCTTGGTGAAATGGTTTCTTACCATTCTGATGTGTTTTTGTTGTCATTGTACCTTGACCATTCTATCTATTCGCTATGGTAGTATCTTGAAACCGTTGTTGTTTGTGGTCATTGTTGTTTATCTTGAGCTTGCAGGAATTTGTTTTAACATATATTAGGAACGAATGAAGAATAGCTTTTCTGCTGCAATTTTTTCGATCAAAATAGTGTTTGTGCATCAACAGGCGATGAATGCATGATAATAATGCTAATGTTATAGTTATGTTTTCTCTTTTTAGTGTTTTGTGTGTCTGATTCGTATATTACTGTCGAAACTTTTGAATATAGAAAAGTGAGACTGAGAATCTCATTTGACATTTAAAGTTGGATATCTTTTTCACTAGTGTTTTTTGTTCACAGCAAAAACAAACATAAAGCCAAAAAAAAAAAAAAAAGTTTATCCATTGAAATTTGCATAGATCTACATGACAAATATTTGAATCAGACCAATGTCAGAAAGACAAAGGATGCAATATTATAAGGTCATAGATTTGGAGCTATATTTTATATTGCATGTTGACTTAGATTCTTGTGATGATACCACAAATAATTGGTGAGGAAAAGTTTGAAGTGGTTTGCATGGCGCAATTATTTACAGCTAGCTCAATTCTAAAGTAGACATTTGACATGATGAAAGGTCTTTTATAGCTAAAGATCACTTCCAAACAATAGTTAGCAAAGTGATGCACCAACATAATAAACAGTCTGATTCTAATATGTATGCAGTTCATTGATTTGCAGCAAAAACTAGCACCCTCTCTCTTGCCCTCTACCTGGAAATAGTGGATTCAGCATTGACAGGCTCATTCATATCGAATCACCACTCTATCCTGGAAACCTTTCTCCTCTAGAGAGGTTTCATTGACTACTTGAATTATCCGAATCACGATCTTCATATTCAGAGCTGCCTGTACGAGAAACAAAGGCTTTCTATATTTCTTGTATGTTACTTTGCTCGTTTTGACCTTGAGAGATTCAAAGGAAACATGCGGTTCGTGTTTAATGTAGGTGAAACCAAGTTATGGTTCTCAAGGGAAAGATTGTTCAAGAGATGATAATTGATGTAATGAATGATATTATTAAGAAAGCTTTGAGTTTTATTGCAACAACATCTGCACTTGGATTGGTCATATTTTGCCTTCCAATTAACTTTCATCAAATCTTTAGCAAAAGCATAACGCCCTTTTGTATAAAATGTGGATTTGAATGATCTGAGGAGATAAACAGAGTACACAGAGTTAATTATAAGGCCTACTCTATTAACTCATCACATTATCTCTTCCTACAACAACATTTTTATGTGTTTATATATACATATATCTCCAATTTAATTTGCACAATCATGGCTCAAACTGTGATGATCTATCTTTTCTTCAATATTCTTTCTCTCTCCATTCTTCCATGGAGCTCAACTGCTTTCACACTCAAACTCCTTCACAGGGATTCTCCAAACTCCCCTTTATACCAACCAAACATATCCGACTTTCAACGGTTCAAAATCAACGCTGAGATTTCAATCTCGCACGCTTCTCTCCTTGAAGCAACGGACAAGGCAAACTCGACTGCATTCCAAAGTAAGTCCTTACAACTCGGGGTAAAATTCCACGATCCACTCTACACCGTTGAGATAGGCCTTGGCACCCCCGTTGTTAAACAAACATTAATATTTGACACGGGCAGTGGCCTTACATGGCTGCAATGCAAGCCCTGCATCCGATGCTTCAAACAAGACCCACCTTTTTTCAACATGAGAAAGTCCACTTCGTATAAACGAATGTCCAAAAAGCATAACCTGTCGAAAAGCTTCAAGTGCAACGTATTTGGATGCCCTTACTACATCGGTTATTACAGTGGACAGGGCTCAGCAGGAGTTGCCTCAGTCGAAACCTTCACCTTCCAAACAACTTCATCATCGCCTCAAAGAGTGCCCGGTTTGGTCTTCGGCTGTGGGACGAGCAACTTTGGTAAGTTTCCGAGACAGGTTAGTGGCATCTTTGGATTGGATAAAGATTCAATCTCTTTTGCAAGGCAGCTTGGAAGCCTGATCAAGGACAGATTCTCGTACTGTCTATCAGAGTCGAAGAGTCAAGAATCGTACCTGAGATTTGGGGATGAAGCCATCGTACGAGGAAAGAACGCTCAAGCCACGCCTTTTTGGAAAACCAAGGAGAATGTGAAACACTATGGAGTGAACATGAGTGACATCAGCATTGGTGGGAAAAAACTGGGACTTGCACAAGGTACATTTCCGGGTGGATGTGTCATAGATTCGGGTGCTTCCATAAGTCTTTTGGAGACGAAGGCCTTCTTTGCTGCCAAGAGCTTCTTGACGACGTATTTCTCCAAGTATAAGAATGTTCAGACGTACGTAGGAAAGGAAGTTCCGAAGAGCTTCCTTTGCTACACAATGCCTAAAGGTTTCAGAAATTTTCCCAACATGACTTTCCATTTTCAAGGGGCAAATTTTCATGTTCCTTGGACCAATCTTTTCTTTATATTGGAAAACAGATTCTTTTGCTTGGCAGTGATTTCTTCTCCGAGTTTGACCATTCTGGGGGCCTTTCAGCAGAGAAATGTGAGAGACGTGTACGATTTGAAGGATGAGATGCTCTCGTTTGCTCCGGAGGATTGCTCCAAGGATAAAGCTTGACTATGTTTTTTGTCATGGCTTTTACTTTCTCATCTACAAGGCTATAAATAAACTGTTAAAACTCCTTGTCAAGTTCTTCTGACAATGAACAAAGATCATAAGATTAATTATTTCAACCAAAGGAAAGGACTAAATAGGTTGTAGAGATGAGTCTCACATAATAACATGAATCACATATAAAAACAAATTCTTCTTCATCAAATACTAGAAATTCAAGAATGCCTTCCATTTTAATTCGTCTTTTGGCAATCCATTTACCCTCTCGTCTCTTATGTATCGTTTTAGCACAACGCTTATCCATAGAGAATCTCCACATTTCCCTCTATACCAATCCAATCGTTCTCACTTGAAAACTTCAAGAACCCAAGCGACAATTCTACAACTCTCACTATTTATCCAGGAACCCCTGTTTTCCCTGGAGGTAGGCATTGGAACACCAAGTACAAAAGCAAGACTGGTCTGCATTTGTATAAGCTGTTTTGAGCAAGGTTATCCTATTTTCGACACAAGCAAATCTTTCTCACTCGAAATAATGCCTACCAATCACACCGGGTTTAGCTTTACTATTATTGAATGCATCATCCCCATGGAACTATCTTGATGGACCACTTTTCCTTCCAGGGAACATTGGTTGGACTCAAATACATAGTTTTTTGTTGTACTACTCATGAAATTCATGGCAATCTTGGTCCCAAGAAGAGGTTCAGTGACCTACTGGGCATGGCAAATTTTCCCACCTCTCACACTGTAGGATTTTGATGCTACGCAGCGGAATAGAAGAAAACAATTTTCTCAAGCATCAAAACATAAGAGCATCTCATGCACAATTTAAATAACGATTTACCTCTTGATGTGTGTCCTTTGATGACGAAAACCAAGAATCACAGATGCAATTCCTCTACTCGAGACACACAAGCTCTTCCTAGACCTCCTCCAAAGCGTTTGCTAGAATGCAGAGAAAAATCTTTTTTTTTCTGAAGGAACCACGTTTTTATTCAGTGAGTGGGAACGTGTTTTTCTGTGTATGGAGAATTATGTTTTCACCCCGTTCATTAGGTTTGGGCTCATCTATTTATACCAATAAAAAACAAAAGCCCATAATCTATGCCTAATCATATTAGGCCCAACACATATCCTAATCATATTAGGCCCACAACTTATATTCAACGGATTTATTGATCTAGTTCAAACTTAACGTGTGTAACCCTCGTAGGACCCAGTTATTGTTAGTAGCAAGCCCAACAATTGGAATGCAGATCGTAATTGGTTTCTAGCTAAACATTACGACCACCTAAAATAACTGAATTAATAATCTTCATTAATTAAAATCCTTAACTATTTATTATATTGACATCTTATTAAAGGACATCTCCTTCACACACCACTTACCAATGCTGAAATGATCGAAAACGAAAATATGTAAAAAAAGCTTCATTGAAAGGAAACAATACCATTTCAAAAAAGCTAACAAGGCACAAAGTTTGTACAAGGTAGTTGGGTCAAGTTACTTGGCATTATTGTTGCAAGAAAAAAGCTGGGAATACCAAAGGCTGTCAAGTTACTTGGCATTATTCACACTGGTGCTCCTTTTCGTATAATAGAAGAACAAGCTTTAAAGTTTTGCTGAATGCAATTTCAAGCTATTTTTCTCAGAATAAAAACATCAAACAGATTGTGAACAAAAACGTTCTCAAGAAATCGATGCTTTAAGTATACTGGACTGGAGGTTTCAGAAAATTTCCAAGCATGATACTGAATTTTGAGGGATGTTTGACAGAAATATTTTTCTGTCGAATTTCATTTGCTTGCAGCTGTTTGGAGAGCCAAATACAAATATTTAGGGGTTTATCAACAACAGAATATTAGGTATTTAAATAACAAGCTATCTTTTGCTAGAGAGGCTGTTAGAGAATGCTTCCTTGAACCTTTATGGAATCGTGAAAGTTAATTTTTTTTTTTTTTTTTTAGCAATTTTTTAAAAGTGGTAATATGGATGAAATTTGAACACATTTCAATTATATAAATTCTATGTTATTGCAAAATCGTTTTGATTTTCACAAGAGTGTTTTAGAGACTTATTTGACATGCTATAGCTGGTAGTTAACATACATTATCTTTTGAAAATTAAACCATATTGATGTTCCTATGAATCTCAAAATTCGATTTATATAATATCTATAATTTTAGACATAACCGGAAATAAAGAATAGAAAACTTGCATGATTCAACTTCGAACCATGATAATCACAATTTGCATCTTTATAAAGGTGGATCACTTTAAGCTATAAGACTCGTGGTTATTTGAGACATATCCATTAATAATAATTCATGAAAAATTGCAATATCAAGCAATTGAATTGAAATTTTATATGTCACAAAAAACTTACACAAGTAGGATGGATCATGGATTTAGTTTAATTTCCAAACGTACCACAAAGATGCTCAATTTGGGATGCCACATCAAAATGATAGGCGTTCATGAGCTGTTAACGTTTGAAATAAAAATATTGACAAAAATTAGTTTGAAAAAAAAAAAAAAAACTATTATGCATAGAAACCCATAAAGTTCATGATGCAAGCATGATCATCCTCAGAGCTATAGGATTAAAATTGAAATTTTTTTCTGAATTGTTATATCAAATTTGATGACAAATACAGTGTAGAAGTTGTCTTATTTCCTATATTTCATTCCAATAATTTTGACAATAGCCATTATCAAGAATGATCATTCGTACTCAAGCTTTATCCTTAGAGCAATCCTCAGCACCAAACGAAACCTTAGAGGCCACAATATCAAATATAAACCTCACATTTTGCATCTGAAATGCACCCAAAATCGTCATGTTTTCCTGCTTATCCACTGCCATACAAAACACACGATCACCAACACGAGCAAACAGATTTCCACTCCCAATCTGCAAATCAGCACTTCTCGAAGACCTACTTCCTTTGAAGTGAAATGTCATGTTTGGAAACCTATTGAACTCTCCATGCATTTCATAGCACAACTACCCTTCATAAGCTGGATCAATCACCCTTTTCAGTTTAGACGAATCGAAAAAATATCGTTGTGTTAATATCTTAACAACTTCGTTATAAGCTCGTGCCTCGAGTCTACAACGAGAGCTTGCTGTATCTATCAAACATCCATGCGGAAAACCACTCTTCGTTAGATTCAAACGACGCCCTCCAATGCTTATTCCTTGTAAACTCACCATATACTTGTGTGTCCCACTCATGAGCTTGGTGGTGACTAGATTTGATGATGATCTTGTTTTCACATCACTTCCAACTCTTAAAAATGTTGTCTTGATAGGAGAAGAGAGTGTCGTTAAGCAGTAAGAGAAGCGTCGTATTGATTTCACCCCAATTTGGCAAAGCAGTGAAAGAGGAGATCTATCCATGGCCATGATTCCGGTTATGGATGTATTGTTAGGCCATTTTCCGAGGTTGTTGTTTGCGCAACCAAAAACTAGGTTTTTTGACTTGAAATCGGATGGAAATTTGAACGTTTCGAGAGATGCTATGCCTTGAGATGTTTGGTTGGATTTGAACGAGTATTTTTCTATGTATACCAATGTTTGGTTTTGAGATTCATTGAAGAAATGAGCAAGGGGGTGGGGTTCAGTCAAGTTTTTGTAGGTGGTTGACTTTTTGGGGTCAAAGAGGAGGAGGGTTTGACTAAAGCAATTCTTGCAAGGGGAACATTGGGTCCATGTTAATGAAGAAGCAATGTCAAAGATGAAAGTCTTTCTCTGACTAGGTGTGCCAATGTTGGCATCAATGGTGAACATGTAATCGGAATTAGTTATATGGGGACTGAACGTACCACGTAGGATGTTCCGTTTATTGCTTGAAATCGTGCTGGATTCGAGTGCTTCATGAAATTTTCTTTGAACAAGTTTTAAGCTGAAACCTATGGATTCTGAGACCTTGCATTGGCAATGAGATAGAAGCAAGAGTATTAAGAGTAGAAGAGAAGGCAGTTTTGTGACCATGTTTATATCATATGTAAAAGAAACTTGATAATGAAAACAATGCTCTATATAGATTTGGATTTTATCATTTTTGGTTTGATGTTTTAGGTGGGAGTGGAAATTTAGGCTTTATCATCTTTTAATCATAAAGGTTTGTGCAAGATCCTTGTTGATTAGGTTGTTTATGAAACTCTTATCAGTAAGTTACCATGAGATTATATGTATTGTGAGATAGTGCCCACATTAACTAATAATTATCTCATATTAATGTGTCATGATCCTCAATGGTTCATATAAAAGAGACATAAATGTGAAACTGCAGATTAAGGACACTAAGTTTTGGGCTCTAAAATTAGGATACTAATTTTTTAATTTAGGTCAGATTAGGATAAATTAGTCCGAAATTATTTGAGAAGATGAATGTTTTGTTGTATGAAACATACATTTTTGGTTAAGTTATGAGGGAAATGAAATTTTGGTTGAGTTTCAAGTTATTACAACGGATTTGGACGGTGATGTGAGGATGTTGATGGAATTGAATTATATAGAAATATTGATGGTATGCTATAAGGATTAAAATCTTTCATCCAATTTAAAACAATGCATGAAAATAGGATCATGAAGAAATGAGATTTTCATTATTTGAAATTTTCGCTTGATTCTTATTCAATTAATCGAATTTGGATCCAACTCAGTAAAATTGATTTGGGGATATGCTATGACTCAAGAAAGGAAGTGTTCTAGCATAAAAAACATATGGTTATAAGTTTTAACATAAAAAACATTTGGATCATTTGTTCTAAATGTGTTCCATTTATACCATAACATACATTTCATTATACACCACATGCTATCATATCATATGTATATATTAAATGACAATCTAAAAAAATTAAAGATCTCCCCAAGAAAAATAATACCTTGAAAATTTAAATATTACAACTTATTTGCTATGTACACAATGTATCACAATTAAGGAGGATGATGTGACATAAATATAAGATATAGTTTATTATCTTTTTTACCCAATAATTTATCGCGTCTGACAATTTCGGTTATTAATTTTTCAAGCTGAGAATTTTATCTTTAGATTTTTTTTAATTCGAAAATTTAGGCCAATTTCAGTTCGAAAGGCCAAATTAAGCTCAAATCATTAATTGCGGGCTATTCGGCCAATGTAATGATTTTTTACTAAATAACATTGAAAGTAATACAAGAGTATTAAGAAAAAGTAAAAGAAAAATAAAAATAGATTAAAAGTTAAAGAACAAAATTGTCATACCGAAATTAGCAAATTGTAAATAGCTCGAAATTAGGGCTTGATTATCCAATTTGAGCACAATTTGGCCTATCGGGTTGAAATTGACCTAAATTTTCGAAATTTCGAAGTTAAAAGATAAATTTGACAGCATAGAAAGTTAATGATTGAAATTGTCAGACCCAATAAGAAGTTACTAGGTAAAAAAAAAAAACTCATAAGATAATTAATATTACCATTACTTAACATGATATAATCTCGCAATATGTTCCGAAAACATGTAGATAAGAAGTTCATAAACAAATCCAAATCAACAAGGATCCTCTAAAACAAAATCAACACTTTCTCTCTCATAAAAAAGATGAACCCAAATCTACATAAATCAGTGTTCTCTATCTCAAGTTTCTAATGCATTGAAAACATTGGGAAAATGCTATAAACATGATCACAAAACCTCCTTCTCCGCTATTATTAATCTTGCTTCTACAACTATTAAAACTTATACAGAGTGGATTTCAAATCCACCAAAACGAACACTCAATAACTCGAGCAAACTATCAACAAAGTGCTATTCCAGAGCGAAAAATCCCTTTGATCACAATCCGTCCCCATATAACTTATTCCGATTACATTGTCACCATCGACGCAAGCATTGGTACACCTAGTGAAAGAAAAACCTTCATCTTAGACACTGCCACATCATTAACTTGGATTCAATGTTCACCTTGCAAACATTGCTTTCATCAAACTCTCCCTCTCTTTGACCCCAAAAGGTCAACCTCGTACAAACAAATGTCAACAACTCACCCCTTATCTCATCTTTACAACACTTCTACAAACGGATCCATAGTGTACTTAGAAAAATTCTTAGCTAATCAAACCTCTCAAGGCATGGTATCTCTTGAGACTTTCAGTTTCCCATCCAACGTCAAAGGGGTCCGTAAAATCATAGACAACATAGTTTTTGGTTGCGCAAACAACAACCTCGGAAACTGGCCTTATAACAACACTCCCATCACCGGAATCATGGGCTTAGATAGATCTCTCGTCTCGTTGATTAACCAAGTTGTCGTGAAACCAATGCAGTGCTTCTCTTACTGCCTGCCAAAGCTCACTTCCAGGATCAAGACAACGTATTTAAGATTCGGAAGTGATGTCCCAAATAGACAAGACTTTGTCACCACTAGCCTCAAGAACAACACAAATAAGTACGTGGTGAATTTGCAAGGGATAAGCGTTGCAGGGCGTCGTGTGAAACTATCCAAACCTATGCTTTCGAATGGGTGCTTGATAAGTACAGGATTCCCTGGAAATGTTCTTGAAACACGAGTGTATATCAATGTTGTTAGAATGTTAGCACAACATTTTGATCGGTTTAAATTGGAAAGGCTTTATGATCCATCTTACCAAGGAAAGTTGTGCTATAGAACTCCATCTGGATTTAAGAGCTTTCCAAACATGACTTTCCATTTCAAAGGAAGTGGTTTTTGGAGGGCTGCTGATTTTCAGATTAGACCTGAAAATTTGTTCGCCCATAGAGGTGATGTTCATTGCATGATGGTGTATAAGCATGAAAACTTGACGATATTGGGCGCGTTTCAGATGCAAAATGTGAGGTTTATATTTGATCTTCAGAGCTCAAAACTCACCTTTGGAACTGAGGATTGCTCGAAAGATAGAGCTAATTTAGGGGAAAATTACAAGTGTGATAAAGAGAGAATAAAACTTATTTTATCGGCTTAAAAAGGAAGTCAAAGTCTCCATCTCTCCTCTCTCTGGTTAAAAAAGTACTCAGTATATTACCTTTAATGTCAATCTTACCCTTTAAATTTTTCTGAAAAACTCGAGACCATCTTACATAAAACTGAGATAAAATTAATTTGGTCCTATAACTCTGGTCTTTTTCGTAAATAATCCCAAAATTATATGTTTTCTCAATTTAGTACTACAATTTAAAGAATTGTTCGATTTTGGTCATTTTTACTAGAAATTTCAATATTCGCCTGAATAAAGTCACATGCATTGCACATAACTTTGAATTTGTAAACAATGAAACTCCTACGACACTTCTTTAAACTCTAGGACATCATCAATGGCAACGAGCCAATCAATAAATTCCTCAGGCTTGAGTCCCCCATTTAATTCAGGTAAATCCAATTTGAAACTAGATTCCCATGAATGATGATCATCGAGGCGCCGATCAACCCTAGCCACCAATGGCGCAAACAGGTTGTCAATGGTGGCCTCGTCGTCAGTAAACATAATTTATGATTTTAATTAAACATTTGGATATTAGCAAATATAATATGATCTTAAATATCTCGTGCAAATAATCGAACCAACCGACAGAATTTGTTTTTAAAGGTGCTGATATGTTGAGTAGCTCAACACGTCATCCATTAATGTGTAATTAAAAAAAAAAAAATTGTATGTGGACGACTAAATGACATTGCTGAACTTTACTTGAATTGCAATTTTAATCAAAATTTTTACACATCATCGAAAAACACTGAATATCAGATGAATCGAACCACGAAATCTTTAAATGCATTAATTATGAAATTGCAAAAACTAAAAAGATGTAATTAAATTGCAAAAAAGATTTAAATTTGTATATGAGATTACGAACAAAATTTAAAAAGTTGTTGTAAAAAGGGTGATAGTTAATGTATTTGTTTTTTTTTTTTTAATTAACCCTTTATACTTAATTTATTGGAAATAAGTGATCAATATCCCAACTACCTAGAAGATTTTTTTTTTTTTTCTTTTTTCTGTGAAAATATTCCAATTCTAGAAGATGACCCCATATGTTTTGTGAACTTTATCATTTTCATTTCAATAGTCAAAGTATATATTTCAGTCAAGATATGTAAACTCTGTGATTTGTATATAGATGCTGTAACAAACAAGTGATGTTATTCAAATACATGATATATTTTCGTAAGTGTAAGAAACAAACATTAATCCAATTATAATATTGTATATTGTTGACGGTAAAAAACAATATCAACAACGTATTTTACTTAGCCAAACAATCAATGTTGCATAATTAATCTTGGTAAATAGAGTTTATAGAGATTTATCAAGAAAAATATTGATATAAACTCAAGAAAGATGCAACTAGATTCTCTCCATGGGAATTTCCCAAGTATCTCTTCTCTTTATCGCCTAGGTCGGTTTGAAGCGTAGCTGTAATAGGTTGCTCGGTTCCTTTTCCTCATTTTGGTGTAATTAATGAGTCTCTATTTATAGGTGAGCGTCTTCCTCTCAAGTTGCACCATAATCCCTAATTTTAAGGAAACAAATCATGCTTGCATTAAATGCGATTGTCTCTTCGATTCGACTTGCCGCATATCTAGATGTGGCGCCAACAGGGGTATGTAAGAGGAGGCGGTCATGATCACACCGCTGTTAGAAAAATTAGACCATTGGTTGCCCTGTTTTCCGATTACTCTGCTACTTATCTTACCTTCGAGTGGCCAATCTGCGTGAGCCGCCCTCTGAGCATTGTTCAGCTACTTATCTAATCCTTTGATCCTACGTCTCTGAACCTAATTATCTCTCTTAATTATGAAGTGGGTCCTCAGCCCGTCCATTAATCCTATGATCGGATTTATGTTACCACATATATAATTATTTTATAAACGACATGGATGCCTTTAAATCATATATCTAAGAATACGGTAGAAATGATACTTCACAAGATGCTATATTGACAAATTTTATTTGGTATAATATTTATATTTTATTAATAGATAAGAATATATGTGTGTGTGCAAAAACTACATTCCACATAATTAAACTGTTTTATGCATTTGAAAGTTCAAAACTATCAATTAACACTTAATAAGGCTTTGTTTCACACCTTGTGGTTCCTATATATTATTTGAGAATATTATTAAATTGATAATAAACAATATAATTGACCACGCGTCGTAACGTGGTAAAATTATTAATTCCTTTCCTAACCTAACCAACTAGTAGCTAGGGCAAGTAAGAGTCGATCCCATGAGGAGTGATGATTAACTATGTCACCTATGTTCAATTCAAACAAAAATAACAAATTATGGGGGGTTTTGAGATTGATAAACTATCACTAAATTAAATAAAATAAACCTAGAAAACAAATTAAACAAGTAACTAATAGATGCAGATCATATTCCAGTTAACAGTTCAATTATCCCCCGATATCAATTATTCCCTAATCGATGTATTACTCCTCTCTCAAATTATCATGAAATTATCATCTCTAGCCTAACATCACGCGTCATTAAATTGAATCGTCTCTTAAGATTAGTTAAATTAGGATACGCTCGCTAATTAACCCTATTTAATTGAACAACCTAGGATACACTCTCTAAATTTAATTCATCAAATGCATTAATCACCAAGACGATAGGATGAACTAGACCCCAAATCAACACGTGTGATTCGATGATTTTAAGATTATGTTACCCTAGAGATGCACGACCTCTAGTTTACCACTTTATGAAAATTAAACCACAACGATTAGGATTCATAATTTAAGATTCTAGCAATCAATTATCAAACACTTAATCTAGGTGGTCAATCTAAATCAAGCAATAATAATTGAAAACATTATGGACAGATAACATAATCAATTCCAATCAAATATCGAGAGGGAAATACGGGATTAATTAGAAAATAAATAGATATACAGGTTCAAACATCCCTACTAACTGGAATTGAGAAATTAGCCGAACATCTTCGAAATTGAATCCACAAAAGTAATTGAGAACTCCATCCAAATTAATCTAAGAAAAATAAAATAAAATCTTTCTTTCTCTAAAACTATCTCTCCCTAATCTCTCCGTCCGCCCAAGAGAAGTTAAAAGGTTATTCTGGCTTGGGGAGCACTCCAAATTCTGTTATCCTAGGCATGTGGGCGAGTTTTAACCCTAAGGAGATGAGCTTTCTTCATTTTTAAGCCCAAAAACTCACTCAAGATTTCGCTGGGCCGCGATGGGCTTCACACTAGCAGACTGGGCTGACACTGGGTTTCCCAGTATATTGGCTGTTTGGGCCTAAATTGACTCAACTTTGTTCTGGCTTCATTTCTCGGCCCACGAACACATCTCTTGGATCGAAAATACTCCAAAACTCCTGAAATAATCAAGAAAATAATATATTAAGTAATTGAGGGCCGAAAACACATATAGGTACAAAAACGATGCATTCAATTATCTAAAATATTATAAAATCACAAATATATCCACAATAAAATGCACTTATTTTCTACCTATCAATAATCAATGAACTTCACGTATGCACATTAAAATATAGAATAATTACAAATAATAATAATAATAATAATAATAATAATAATAATAATAATAATAATAATAATAATAATAATAAAAATAAAATTAAAATAAAAATTTTGAGATGACAAACATAACCTTATTTTTTTATGGTCTTTAAGTTATAGTTTCATCTTTTTGATGATAGTGTTTTTTTTTTTTTTTTTTTTTTTTATCTCTAAGACCTTGAGTTAATAATTAATCCATCTCTAGGGCTTTAAATCAATAAAACTTTTTATAGAGAAAATCTTGCGGGTCAGATAATAATACTACATTAAGATTATTTTGAATTAAAGTTAGTTCTTTAAATATGATAGGAAATTAAATAATTGAGGTGACTAGTTTCTGATTAGATTAGTAATATTCATTAATTTGTAGGTCCCATAATTTAATAAAAAATATGCAAACTGCATGTATTTTTATCAATCCCATTAGCTGTTTTGAGTCTTTTGACCAGCTCTACATCGCTTAAGTTACACATTCATTCGAAAGTCGTCGTTGTTATTTGACTATGAATACTTATATCAATTAAAAAATTAACTTCAACCAGTGACAATATAAAAATGAGTAGCACATTTTGAAAACCTATTATGCAATTTAATTACATGAAACGAGTTAACCTATATTTCACAACTCATAATTTATATATAAATTTGTAAAAATGTATTTGTACGTAAGTAATGTTCTCATAAATTTTTATATATCCGTAAGAATATATTATATATGAGTTATTTATTTAAAGATTTAGTTATACATTAATCGTTCCATATTAATTTAGCCATAATTCAAATTTCAACATGACCTTGATTAACCAATAAACCCATGCAAAATCATATGAATTGAAATGACATGCAATTCTCATAAAATTTAGTACACGTGCATCAAATATTGTAACATTGTTACTGAAAGATTAGCAAATATGTTAAAAGATTGTTAAAAAAAAAAAAAAAGGGCTCAACTTCTAGAAAGTGACAAAACTAAAAATTAAAAAAAATCATGGAAAGTGTGTTAATTAAGCAGAATAACAAAGCATCACAAGCTACAGTAAACTTCCAAGTTCAGCATGCCAACTTAGATTGTCATTTATTTTAGTACAATTTGGACCAAAATAATGAAACTAATTAGATAAAGGTGATAAATATGCTCACATGACAACCTTATAAATAGGGTGTTTGTTTCTCACATAAAACACAATTCGAGCAAGCTTTAATTCGTAGCGATCTCCCCTTCTTCTTGCCAATTTTGATCCAATTACTATTTTCTCGATTAATTCAAGATCTTTATTACCTAATCATCATGGTTGCCATCACTTACGAGCACGATGTCGCCTCCTCAATCCCCCCATCAAGACTGTTCAAAGCATTCGTGCTTGATGGAGACAACCTAGTCCCCAAGGTCGTGCCTGGCGCTTTCAAGAGCATTGAAACCCACTACGGTGATGGCGGAGCCGGAACTATCAAGTCCATCACTTTCGGCGAAGGTACACGACTCTGACAATATGAAAAGATTTCTTTTAAGGTCATTTGTGTAAATAAATTTTTAGGCACAACTAGCACTTTTTTTTTCCAGTAGAGAAAAATAATCTAACAACATATTTATCATTATTATCTATACTATATATAAAATGAGAGAAGTTGACAAATTTTACAGATTTGTCATATTCCTTCCTAAACTATCAGTCAATAGGAAAAAAAGAAGAAAAAAAAACGGTAAGTAGCTTTTAAGTGGCTTATAGAATAAGCTTCACAATATACATCTTACACAATAAGTTATCTTATAATTTATATATAGGAGTAGAGATGAAACAAAATAAACTATTTTAAATGATATGGTTATATTTTAATGATATGATTAGATTTTCAAAATAATGAAATTTAAATATTGTCAAAAATTAAAAATTTTGAAAATTAGTTTATAATTTTAATATATAAATGTGGAAAATAGTTTTAAAATCTAAATTTCATTTTATGAAGGGTTGTAAAATGTTTGAACACTATTATAAATACACTTGTTCTATTACAAATATATGAAAAAATTTGGGATTCCAACTAATTTGAATATAATTTTAAATTTTCGGACTTTGATTTTAAACTAATTTTGAGTTTTTCCAAAAGATTTAAATCCATTAATATTTGAAATAACTAGTCAGAATTTCTAGTTTAAGAATTTACGTTGTTTAGTTTCTTAAATCCATCTAATTTATCTATAAACTTTTAAAATTACATTGCTAATTTGATATGACCTATATTGTTATTTAAACACAAAAGTTGTCATTACGTACATATATTCTTACAGCTAGCCAATTCAAGAGCGTAAAGCATCGAATTGATGAAATCGATGAGACAAACTACGTATACAGATACAGTATAATTGAAGGTGATGTTCTAGGAGACGATCTTGATTCGATCTCGTACGATGTCAAATTCGTTGCCAGTCCTGAAGGAGGCTGCGTCGTGAAGACAACAAGCACATATCACACCAAGAAAGAAGAGCACAATATTGTAGAAGAGAAGATCAAAGAAGGGAAAGAGAAGGCTAAGGCTCTCTTCCATGCTGTTGAGGCTCACCTCCATGCTCACCCACATGAGTACAACAACTAAATTTAATATAATTGGTTTTTACTATTTCAAATAAATGAATAAATTGATGGTCTGTTTGAAATTGTATTGTTTGAATTATATAATTTAAGTTGCGTATTTTTATTTTTCTTTATTCAATTTGATGTAATTAGTAAGGTCATTGTTGTCCTTTAATTTACTTGAAATGTAATTGGTTTCATCTTGAGAATGTTCAAGTGCGTTATAATGATCTATATATATGTATGTGTGTTATATAGAGTATATGTGTTTAATTAAAGTAATGTTACCCCCACATTTTGTTTTTTAATTTGATGATATTTTGGATTAAAATCTTTGATTTTGTGTTTCTAACATGAGATCAATGTGATAGAGATAACATGATTTTATGAGTAGAAGCTACAACCGGTTTATTGGGCTATATTAATCAGCAACTCATTTACGTTCATCTACTTTGTTAGACATTCAAGAATCAATTAAGATTATCTGATCAGCTTATAATATTGACAACAAAACTTGGTTACATTATAAAATGCATCTTTAGACTTTAGATCAATAAACCTCTTTTTTAAGAAAAATTGTTGTTGTGGATCAGGTAATATTAATTTTAAGATTATTTTAATTTAGATTAAAGATAGTTGTTTAAATATGATAGGAAATTGGAAAGAAAAACGTGATTTGATGGGATATGTACGCAAATTCAATATGTTTTAATGATTGAAGAAAATCAATTAATGCAGCAGAATAGTATTATCCATATGTGAATCTAGTAGGAATTAAATCAACGTAAACAACAACACAACCACCAAGCAAAGACAAGAACACGAGCAGTTTTTAACGTGGAATTCCTTCTTGAAGTAAGGATAAAAAATCATTGGACCACAATCCACCTAAAAACTCCACTATAATCTCAAAAGTAGCTAATACACAAGTTTTACAATTTGCCATAACAGATTGCAACCACAAAGCAACTTAATATGACATCAATCTCGATGACAATCAAGAGTTGAAATAATCTCACCCAACCTAACAATTGAAACTTCGGATGTGGCATCAAAAAAATTCTTGGTTTTGGGTGAATTTCAAAAAAAAAAGTGAAAGAACTCTCTTTCTCAAGATTTTTCTTAGGTTTCACTTGAAATTATCATGCAATGCTACAATGACCATGCATTTATACATAAGTGAAAAATACGGACTAATAACTTGATTCTTCAATTTTTGAACTACTTCATGTGGACTCAATACACATGAACAATAAGTTGGGTATTTGGGCTCTCCACATGTTGGAAACCCAACCTAACAATAAGAACAACAAAAAATGCATTCCCAAGAAAATCATCAGCTTGTTATTCCATCTATTTATCATTATGAAAGGATGCATATATGATAGATAGATCAACACACTATTATTTTATTCCTATTGGATTAATAGTACTAATAATCAATCTATTACAACTTGTAGACATACATATTAAATGTAGACCCCCTCTCTCCCCCATTAGAAATAACATTGGTTTGCCACAGCAAAAAGAGGAGTTTTTCTATGAATGATAGCACCAGGATATTCAATACAATCCAAGTCCTCACCCTTTTTCCCATATGGCAATTCCCATTCAAATTTTTGCATGAGATTTGCTAAAACCAGTTCAACATTTGCAATTGCAAATGCAGTTCCAGGGCAATGTCTCCTGCCAGACCCAAAAGGGAGAAACTGAAAGTCCAGTCCTTTAAAGTCTATCGAACAACTCAAGAATCTTTCGGGTCGAAACTTGTCTGGTTCATCCCAATAAGCAGGATCTCTTCCAATTCCCCAAGAATTTATAATCACCATTGTCCCTGCAACAAAATCATACCCCATTATCTTCACATCTTCTTGTGGCTCTCTTCCTAACATTGGCACCGGACTATGGTAACGGAGAGTTTCTTTGACAACAGCTTTTAAATACTGCATTTTCTCCAAGTCTTCATCCATTATATTTTCTTTTCCATTCACAATCCCCCTCACCTCATTCTGCAATTCCTTCATGATCATAGGCTTCTTTAGGAGTTCTGTCATCGCCCATTCTAGAATTGCAAACGCAGTATCAGTTCCCCCGACAATCATATCCTGGTTTGGCAAGAACATACACCAAAGTAACAGAAATTAAATGCCAACATTAATACACAAGAATAATTGTCGCAAAAGGTTATAATATAAATTGACAATATGTTGTCGCAAAAAGTAATTAAGAAAACTCATTTGCGATAAAATCATGTTATCGCTAATACATTAGTGACAACAACACTGTGGCAAAACAATTATTTACGAAAAAACTTTTGCGATAATAGTTTAGCGATAAAATGTTGCCGCAGAATGTTTTTGCGACAATTATCAATGTTTTTTCTTGTAGTAAGAAGAAGATAAGAAGAATATATATACCATAAGAATTGCTTTGATGCCAGTCCTATCAATGGCGCGATCCTTGTAAAGATTAAGCAAAATGTCAACGAAACTCTCTCTTTTTACACCATTTGCAGTTTCATTCAAGTGTTCTTGAACTACAATCTCTAAGAATTCATCAACTTCTCTAGCAATCTTGTGAACTCTATTATTGAAACCATTAACATGACTAACCCATGAAAGGCACGGAACAAATTCCCCGATTTCAAAATTGCCCAACAGATACATTAGTTCCCTAAGAAGCATCAGAAACTTCTTGCCATCTTTCCCTTCACTATACTTGTCGAAGATCAACCCAAGATAATCACAGAATCAACCAAAACAACAACCAACAATTGCTACACCAAGCAATCAAGAAACCAATTCGAAAATGAGAAGAAACAAAAGATGATCACACATAAAATGACGATCAAAACACAAGGATTTTTAAGTGGTTCGGGTTAACGAATCCCTACATCCACTGGAGAATTGATTTCACTAATCACAAGATCGCAAGTGTTACAGATTACAAAGAAATGAATCAAAGAACAAGAAAACTCAAAGCTCTCAAGAACACTCTCTGATCACAGCTATTTCTATCTCTATACAGTAACCAATTGCGAAAACTTATAACTGATGAATTGTTCTCCTCTCTTTATAGAACTCGTAGCAACAAGAATCACCCGAATCCGTTAAGTATCGAGCGAGTTATGGGCCCCGCAACTTATACCTGTAAACCTGCAAAACGAAAAACGCAGCAAACAAAGAAAGAAAATAACTGCTACTAACTAACTTGAAAACGCATCTTGCTATTACGTTTTTATTAATGAAAACGCGCTTTTCCTTTACTTAGACAAAAAAACGATGCTTTCTTCATCTCTTTCTTATTTCTTCATGTTCAGGTTTGTTTTGTGCTTGCATGGCTTCATGCTATATATCACAAATCTCCACCTTATAGCATGAAGACTATAAAACCTGTAACCATCCTCATCAAGTTATATCAGTAGCTGACTTTCCTCTTAACCCTACAAGCTCCATGCATAGATGAAACTTAGTAGATGGCAATGCTTTTGTCATAGCATCTGATGGATTATCATCTGTTGAGATTTTACAGACTTTGATCTCTCCTTTGTCCACAATATCTCTAACATAGTAGAGCTTCACATCAATGTGCTTGGTTCGTTCATGATATCCTTGATGCTTTGACAAATGAATAGCACTATTATTGTCACAATGAACTGAAACTCCTTCTTGTTCAATCCCAAATTCAGACAATATTCCTTTAAGCCACAATGCTTCTTTTATAGCTTCAGTCAAAGCTATAAATTCAGCTTCAGTTGTTGAAAGAGCTACCACTGGTTGTTGTGTAGACTTCCAACTCACAGCTGTACCAAATAGTGTAAAGACATAGCCTGTCAAAGACTTTCTACTGTCCAAGTTACTAGCATAATCAGCATCTACATATCCAACAATAGGTGAGCTTATATCTGCAACTTTTCTGAACCTTAAGCCAACATCAACTGATCCATTTATATATCTCAAAACATACTTGACAGCCTCCCAATGTGACATCCCTGGATCTGCCATATATCTGCTAACAACACTCATAGCATGAGCAAGATCAGGCCTACAGCACACCATTGAATACATGACACTCCCCACTGCATTTGCATATGGAACTGATCTCATTTTAAACTCATCTTCCTTTGACTTAGGACATTGCTCCTTTGACAACTTAATATGTTGTCCAATAGGAATTGTAACAGCCTTACTTTGATTCATCTGATATTTAACAAGAACTTTCTTCAAATAAGAACTGAGATCAAGAAATACCTCATTCAAGCTTCTGTTTCTAGAGATATTCATGCCTAGAATCCTCTTGGCTTCACCCAAATCCTTCATCTCAAATTCAGAATTAAGCAATCTCTTGATCTTAAGCAGGTTAGACAAAGAATCAGTAGCAATTAACATGTCATCCACATACAATAACAAGTAAGTGAATGAAGAGTTAGACTCATGCTTGAAATAAACACAATTATCATACATGCTTTTAATGAAGTTTATCTTTCTCATAAACTCATCAAACCTGAGATACCATTGCCTTGGTGACTGCTTCAAACCATATAATGATTTCTGAAGCAAGCAGGCTTTCTGATCAGTGTTGGTAACTCTCAAACCTTCTGGAATTTGCATGTAAATCTTCTCCTTTAATTCACCATGAAGAAAGGCAGTAGTTACATCCATTTGGTGTAACTCTAGATCAAATTGTGCCACCATTGCAAGGAGAATTCTAATAGAGCAGTGCTTGACAACAGGTGAGAAGATCTCAGTGTAATCCACACCCTCCCTTTGTGTAAATACTCTAGCTACAAGTCTAGCTTTGAACCTAATTTTGTCATTTTGAAAAGCCTCAATCTTCTTCTTGAATATCCACTTACAACCAACTAACTTTTGATGCTTTGGTTTATCAACAATCTTCCAGGTTCCATTCTTTTCTAATGAGCTCAATTCATCTTGAATAGCAATATTCCACTTATCCTTTTCTTTGCAAGCTATTGCTTCTTTGTAGGAATTTGGTTCTGAGAACTCTACTTCTTCAGCTGCAAGAAAAGCAAAAGAAACAGTATTAGTTTGATCAAACCTTGTTGGAGCTCTTACTAACCTCCTTGATCTATCTCTGACAAGTTGATAATTTGCTAGAGTGTGATCTTGTGAGACTGGTCCCTCTTGTTGCTCAGTGTCTGCTTCTTCTTGTTGTGATCCACCATCTGAATCAGAATCCTTAGGCTCTACCTCAAGCTCAGATCTCTCATTGTGAACATCTGAATTTACCCTTGTCATTTCCTTGTTCAGTGGCATACTAGACTCATCAAAGGTAACATCCCTTGATATGATACACCTTTGTTTTCCTTCCTCTATACACCATAGCTTATAACCTTTGATGCCAACAGGATAACCAATGAACACACACCTCAAAGCTCTTGGCTCTAATTTGTCTTGTTTAATGTGAGCAAAAGCCAAACATCCAAATACTTTTAATCTAGAATAGTCAGCCATTTTTCCATGCCACATTTCTTCTGGAGTCTTGAAATTGATTGCTGATGAAGGTGATCTATTAATCAAGTAAGCAGCAGTGGTGACTGCTTCTCCCCAGAAACTCTTGCCAAGTCCTGAGCTAGATAGCATACATCTAACCCTCTCCAATAGAGTTTGGTTCATCCTTTCTGCTAAACCATTTTGTTGAGGTGTGTGAGGTGAGGTTCTATGCCTGGAAATCCCCCCTTCTTTGCAAAAATTGTTGAACTCGGTAGATACAAACTCTAAGCCATTATCTGTCCTTAGATATTTTAGCTTCTTCCCTGTTTGATTCTCTACTTCTATGAGCCATTCTTTGAACCTTTGAAAGGTTTCATCCTTGCTCTTTAAGATCAGCACTCAAACCTTTCTTGAGTAATCATCAATGATGGAAAGAAAGTACTTTCCACCACTCTTTGTTTGAGTCTTAGCAGGTCCCCACAAATCTGAATGAACATAGCCAAGAATCTCCTGAGTAGTGTGTGTACTAGTTGGGAACCTCAGTTTCTTTGCTTTCCCCAAAACACAGTGATCACAAAACTCCAAATCAGAAATCTTATCATGTCCAAAAGCCTGTTGTTTCTGAAGTTCTTGGATACCTTTTAAACTGATATGAGCCAATCTCCTGTGCCATATCAGGGTTTTATCCACCTCCTTAGCTGTGTAAGAGCCTGCAACATCAGTGTATCCATCTAGATAGTAAAGATCAGACTTCTTTAACCCTTGCATAACCAGCCTGCTGCCTTTGAATACTTTCATAACTCCACCTTCAACTGATAGCTTCAAACCTTGGGAATCCAACATTCCTAATGAAATAAGGTTCCTTCTTAACTCAGGAACAAATCTAACATTTGATAGGATCTTTATGGATCCATCTTTTAACTTCAATGGAATAGATCCTCTTCCTTTAATCTTGCAGAGCTTGTTGTTTCCTAACATCACTGCACCTTCATCCTTCAGATTTAGGTCTTTAAACCAACTCCTATGAGGACTCATATGGAATGAGCATCCTGAGTCAAGGATCCATTCCAACTTGGTATCATTGGATGTTACAGCCAATACTTCTGCAGATTCATATCCAGAGTTTGAACTGGATGCCTCAGTTGTATGATTTGCTTGCTTTGAAGTGGAATTACCTTTCTCTTGTTGTAACTTTTTGAACTTGAAGCAGTCCTTCTTGAAGTGCCCTGGTTTATGACAGTGAAAACACCTTTTTTCTTCTATATCATCCTTGGTTTCTTGACTCTGAGGGGTACTTTTCTTAGGCTGTGATTTGGGACCCTTCTTATTGAATGTCTTCTTCTGCATTTTGTTCTTGGCCACCAAACTCTCTCCACCTTGAGTTTTAGAGTCTGGTTCTTTGGATAACTCCTTTGTTTTCAGAGCTGTAATTACCTCTTCAAGAGTAATGGAATCTTGTCTACTATAGATGATAGAGTCACAAAAATTTTCAAGGCTTTTTGGTAGTGAACTCAACAGCATTAAAGCTTTATCTTCCTCTTCTAGTTTGACATCTACATTCTCAAGATCATCTAAGATCTTATTGAATTCTTCTAATTGACTAATCAGAGGTTTATCCTCCAAGAACTTGAAAGCATATAATCTCTTTTTCAAGAATAAACGATTTGCCAAAGATTTCACCATGTACAGATTTTCAAGCTTCTCCCATACACCTTTAGCAGACTCAATTTTAGCTACTTCATGCAGTACCTTATTTTCAAGGCTGAGGATGATCATGCTATGTGTCTTTTCCATGAGTATGGCCTTTTGATCAGCCTTCATAGCCTCTGGAAACGCATCCAATTTCTGCAATGCAGCAGCAGCTCCATGTTGAACTAACAGGGCTCGCATCTTGACTCTCCACAGACCAAAATCACCTGTGCCATCAAACTTCTCAACATCGAATCTAGTTGACCCCATATCTTGATTGATCGTCCTTTCCCACAGACGGCGCCACTTGTCGAAGATCAACCCAAGATAATCACAGAATCAACCAAAACAACAACCAACAATTGCTACACCAAGCAATCAAGAAACCAATTCGAAAATGAGAAGAAACAAAAGATGATCACACATAAAATGACGATCAAAACACAAGGATTTTTAAGTGGTTCGGGTTAACGAATCCCTACATCCACTGGAGAATTGATTTCACTAATCACAAGATCGCAAGTGTTACAGATTACAAAGAAATGAATCAAAGAACAAGAAAACTCAAAGCTCTCAAGAACACTCTCTGATCACAGCTATTTCTATCTCTATACAGTAACCAATTGCGAAAACTTATAACTGATGAATTGTTCTCCTCTCTTTATAGAACGCGTAGCAACAAGAATCACCCGAATCCGTTAAGTATCGAGCGAGTTATGGGCCCCGCAACTTATACCTGTAAACCTGCAAAACGAAAAACCCAGCAAACAAAGAAAGAAAATAACTGCTACTAACTAACTTGAAAACGCATCTTGCTATTACATTTTTATTAATGAAAACGCGCTTTTCCTTTACTTAGACAAAAAACGATGCTTTCTTCATCTCTTTCTTATTTCTTCATGTTCAGGTTTGTTTTGTGCTTGCATGGCTTCATGCTATATATCACAATACTTCCTTCCAAAAGCTGCTCTACACATCACATCATTAGTTAGCAATATAAGCAATTCACTCAAGTTCACAGGCGTACAAGTCGAACAACATGATTTGATCTTTGTCATCAAGAGAGCCGTTTCTTCCTCCCTGATACAACGTAAAGATTGGACTCTTTTGCTGCTTAGAAGTTGGACAGTGCAAATTCTTTTCAAATCCCTCCAATATTCACCATACGGTGCTACTGATATATTCCTCAAGTTGTAAAGAAGTCGGCCCGCAGCTTTTAATACTGGCCTATTAGCAAAGATGAGATCATGTGTTTTC